>CM062812.1:518533641-519733641 GCA_031772625.1 Pinus tabuliformis
AATTGTTAAATTGTTTTATTACAAATTACTTGGTCTACTAGATCATATTTGAGTCGCAGAATTGGTAAATTATTACGAATGAGTGTTTCTCCCTTCATGTATTAAATTGTATGTCTTGATGTATAAAAATATTTTAGTGCATGATCCCCATATTTAGACACTATGATGCTAAATTATTTGAGGGTTGGAAAAATTATTAATCCATCATAACTCAATTAATTAATTTTTCTGGCAAAAATAAATTTACATTATAAGCCATAAAGTTAATTAATTTAAGTCATAAAGAAAATTAATTTTCAAAATAAAAAAATTCGTGAGTTCCAGAAGAATTAATTTTTGGAGATCCCTGGCCAAAGGAATATTGACAAGTTCAAGGTATTTTAGACCCTTAGGCCTTGGTAGCTAAGTCAAAGTCAATTTTTTGAAGAAATCAACTCAAAATAATTAATTTTGAGTTGATTAAAATTCAATTAAATAAAAAATTTGAATTTCCTCGAAAAAATAAAATAATTTCGACGAAGGAGATTAAAAGATAATTAAATATTTTTCAATGGTCGAGATTAATTTGACGGGGATCAAGCCAACTAACCATTGGATAATTAATCTATAAATTAGAGGTCATTTTTCATTTGAAAATATCTGATCATTGAATCGTGTACTAACTCTTGAAGCTCTTCTAAACTTTTCTGGAATAATACAACGCAAAGTCTTTGGAGTTTTACTTTATGGCAGTGTTCTTCTCTAGTATTTTTGGTAACTTGTATTTAAAGTTTTTCTAATCTTATTTATAAGTTGTTGGTTAATAGTTCTTGTAGATAAATCTATTGCACATGTATCTTGCTTAAGTTGTAGAGTCTTAAGGTAGCATTAAGATTTTTAATCAGTGTTCCACGGGGACTCGCCCCCCTCCCTAGGAGTCTAGTTTCCTCGCACCCCGCGCTCCGGGACTTGGGACGAGTAGGGGACGTTTCCCCACGCTCCCAAAATGGAGGAAACTCGGGGGGACGTGCCAGGGAAACGTTTCCCTTCCCTGAGGGGGCGTTTCCAAAAGGGGGACGTGGGGGGACGTGAGGGGGCGTGGGGGGACGTGGGGGGACGAGAGGGGACGTGGGGGGGCGAGGGGGGACGTGGCAACACCTTTAATGCATTAAAAACCATTTTAATTAACTAAATGTTGAACTTAATCTTTAATTAAGAGTTAATTAACGTTTAGGGTTTTGGAAATCGTTGTTTCATGCTATAAAAAATGGCACCTTGAACCATGAACAACACACTCATTGCCTTTGCAAGTTCGCTGAGCGCTCCACTCACAGCGTTGGATTTCACTGTTCGGATTTTAATAAACAGTGCCTGTATCATTATTGATTGTATTAGGAATTGTATACAAAAGGTAAATTACCTAAAAAAAGTCAGTGAATTAATACAATTAGTTGAAAGTGCAAGCTAGAAAACCAAGACCTTGAATCGGTTCAATATGGGCTCTCCCTGTTCATGGTGATAGTAGGTTTAGGAAAAGAGCCTATTGTCACATGTTCTGAAAAGTGGATCTGACTATTTTGTTTCCAGGAACCAATTAACCACAAGTATGGGTGAAAAATCCGACTTGTAAAAACTTAAAAGACTGCCTCCTTGACTACCATGCGTTGTGTTGATGAGACCTGACTGAAATATAATATTGTTGATATAATAAGACCTGATTAAAATACAGAATGTTAATATTCCACCAGCCACCCAACTACTTTCCTATATGATTTCTCAAAATTCTGCCTTGACATCTAATTTTGATCCCATGAGAACTTAAAGGGTTCAAATTAAACATCACTCAAAGAAAGAAACCAGCAGGATCTGTAAAATGGAAACTAACTAAGCAGTCTAACAACATGAAAAGAAGAAAGTAACTTCCACTTACGTGTCTATCATTTTTTGCATGAGATTGCCGATGGAAAAATCTATGGCACAAGGTTATGGCTGTCGCAATGGTTACCTGGGAACTGAATAAACAATAGACAGTCAGCCTATTACTATATTAGGCCTATGGTCTTTACTTGTGGAAAAAGCATCCAAGTTCCGTTTAGTCCAAGTTCCAAAAATGATTTCTTTTAGACTTTTTCTCTAGGTTAGCAGTATCTAAAACAGAATTGTGAAGGTATATCAGACCTATGGGCTAGTCCTATGGAAGCATTGCCAAATAGGCTATTCATATATTAATATTATCAGTTGAAAATCTACGGCCTGCCTAACTAATATGTCAAGAACTTAGAAGTCCAGTTTCTCAAAATCATTATACATAATCCACTATAGTTCTGAGTTCTCTCTATGTTTAAGTTTTCTTCTAAGAAGGATTGTGTAAATTTTCAAATTCATTGCTTTCTTGCTCCAGGAATTCATATCAATGATCATGCTTTGCAGCTTTTCAATTCAACCCAAATTGTCATAGTGGACTCAATTAATAATTATATTTTATATTTATAAATTTTTAAGACCCTGACGCTCCCCCACGTTTCCTAAAAAACGGTATGGAGCTTTTGCATAGGCCGCTCCCGCCCGCCCCCTCGCTCCCTCGCCCCCTCGTCCCGGAACCTTGGTGGAACATTGTTTTTAATTGATTACCAGGTATTTCCAATCTTTAAAGATTTAATAGCTATTTTAACTTCTATTGGTTTAATGACTTATTTTATAAGTGTGCAGAAATCATTTGATTTATAAATATTTGGCGTTTGGAGAAGTTTCTCGGTTGAACCAGCCGAATCCCAAAATTTATGATTTGGAGAGTCTTCCAGAATAAAATTCGTAGATTATCTAACGAATTATATCTTGCAGGGGTATCCTGGGCTAGTACCTAAAACTTAAAAAATTATTCATCTTCAAAATATTGTGCGAAATTGTAGATCTGACTAGAAAGAGTCTCAAATCTATAAATCTGGGAGCAGAGTTGGACTCATACTCCTAAGATTTAATAGATCTAGCATATAAGTGTATAGATCTGAAAATTTAACCCCTTTTTTTTCTAATTTGCGATTTGGGTTTACTTTCAGATTTTTGTATATGTATTGGGTCTTGGGTTTTTTATTTTGTTTTGTGCAGGTTCAGATCTGAAACTTGTCAAAGAAAATTTGGGGGTTTGAGGCAGATCTAGGCCTTGGAGGGCAAGATCTAGCCTCAAACTTTTGTGTGCAGGGATCAAGCGACTAAATCATTTGTTTAAAGGTTCAGATCTGAGGTTTTCATAGTAATTTCTGGGAACAATTCGAAGTAGACATATATCAGTTTGAAATAGAATTTTATGGGAAAATTTTTATTAAAAAAACTTTTAAACTTTTTTGTGGGATCCTTAGCTCTCTCTACATGTTCTTTCTTGCAACTCCATTTTTTCTTTGTTTTCTGCATTTCAAAGCCCTTATTTTCTTCTATGTTTTCCCCTCTTCTTTGCTTCTTCCCAGCTCGCTGTCTCTCATTCCTGCAATTTCCTCACTCTATACCCTCGCTGCCTTGCTTCTCCCTCTCTTTTGCGTGCACTCTTCTGCTTGCACCCTCTTCACGCATTCCCTTTACTCCCTCACTCCTACGGTGTCCCTTTCTCCTCTCTGCTTGTTGCATATTCCTTTGTCTGAGTCCCCTTCTCCTCTGCGTCGGTTCCTTTACCTGCGGCCCCATCTTGATGTAGGAGCATGTGACTTGGAGGAAAAAAAATCTTCAAACTTATTCCAAAAATAAAAATAAAAATAAAAATCTACAGGCAAAGGAGTGGGGTCCTTTATCCATCAATTTCCATGCTTTTCTAGCTTAGGATAAGGATAAAATTTAAGAATAAGATCAAGTTGTAATAATCGCTTTATGGATAAGCTGTAGAAAGCTTTATAGATAAGCTGTAGAAAGCTTTATGGATAATTGCTTTAATCGCTCTATGTAATTGGCATGATTTTGTAAAGGATAAGGACCGAGAGGGCTTTATCTATTATTTTAGAAGGAAATAACGGGACTTCTCTGTGGGAGTCGATCCAGAAGACATTGTCATCTTTGAAACTCTCTCTGTGCATTTGAATTTATGGTTCTCTGTTAACTGGAATTTGTATGTATATTTGGTTGCAGTTCTTTACTTCTGAACCTTGTTAATGGTGATTCGGCTTTGTTTTTCATATTAATACTTGCTTTAAGTTTAATGGTGTGGTTTTTTCCATATATCAAGCACGCCTGTTCCTCTTACATGCATTGTTGAGTTCCGCGGCGGAAACTCTGTTTACACAGGAAACCCATGAAAAGACTTAGCCTGAACAAAGTTCTGGACTTGAAATATTATTGAATCTGGTTCATACCCGTATTGGGTCCGAACCATTATCGCATCGCAGAACCACAGTAGAGTGGGAAGGACCTTTGGAACCGCCGAAGTCTGAAACTCCGATAGCTCGGACCCGAAATGCTATAGAGCAGGGTGAATAAGTTGTCGGGTCCGTGAAGTTGATCGCATCGCAAGATCGGAGCGGGAGGAGCCTAGCATTGGGAACATTGGAGTCGCCGATTGCGATCTCCGATAACACTACGTGTTATCGTGTCGGAGAAAGGAACACTAGAAGGGCCGATAGTACCGCGATAGTGTTATCTTGTGCCGATAGTGTAATTCTTTGGAATTAACACTATAGTGGTTTAAAAAGCGCCAATATTGTTATTTTGTTCCTTTGGAACAGAAGCCTGCCGACTGTGTATTTTGCGTTTAAAACGCAGTTTCCTCATTTTAAAGCAACGCTAGTATATTTTTATAATTCCTATGGAATTATAGTCCGAAAGGAGGAAAACAAGCCTATGATATGATTTGTGCCCGATAACAAGGGTTGGGGTGATTAGAGGAAAAACTCATGAAGGAGTTAGTCTAACAATAGATGATTGTTACATCTATTGAAACAGAAGGAGAAATTCAGCTAGAGTTAGAAGAAATTATATCAGGTCTCGGCTGCTTGTCCATATTGCCTACACCTAGGCCACCATTAGTAGTATCAAAACAACCTGTTGACACTGAATTTAATCTTAGAAACAGGAGAAGGAAAGTTAATATGGCTTTCAGAGTTGGAAGAGGACGAGGACGTGATAGAAGAGGACAGCTTGTTGCAAATGTTGAAGTGATGAAAGATGTGCAATAGATGCAAGCTAGATTGGATGCACTAACAACAGGAAGAAATATAGATGATGGAGATGTCAGTGAGCCTGAGGTTGAAGCTGCAGAGGAGGAAGCTGTAGCAGTTACTCCTGAGATGAGATTCTTCCAGTCAGTGTTGAGATCCACAGCTAGGCCAAAGATCGAGGTTTCAATATATAAAGGAGGACTGCATCTAGAAGAATTGATAGACTGGATTAATGGCATGGAGAAATTCTTCGACTATGAAGAAACAGGAGAGGAGAAGAAAGTAAAGTTTGTTGTTGCCAAGTTAAAAGGCCATGCAACGCTTTGGTGGGATGGTGTGCAGGCAGAAAGAAAGAGACTTGGTAAGCAACCTATCAAGAATTGGAGCAGGATGGTAGCAAAGCTAAGAGGTGAGTTTCTACCCAAGTAATTATTAGCAAAATTTGTTCAGACAGATGCAAAATCTTAGACAGAGATCTATGACAGTGAAAGAATACACAGAGGAATTCTATAAGATAAACATAAGAGCTAGAGAAACTCAGGATACAGATGAGAAGGTAGCTAGATATGTGAATGGTCTTAGGATGGACATTCAAGATGAAATAAGTATATTGTCTCCTAAAATAATAGAGGAAGCTTATCATATGGCATTGAGAGCTGAAGAAAAACTCATGAGGAAGCATTCTGCCAGAGGGAGAGGTACTTTCTGAGGAAGGGGAAGTCAAGGTGGTAGAGGAAGATCTACAACACCTAAAGACGGAGCTAGAAACAGATCAACCCAGCATGCACCCACAGGAGGTGATGTAAGAGGTAGAGGGAGTTTTTATAAAGGAAGAGGAGGCAGAGGAAGAGGAAAAGAAATAAGATGTTACAGATGTAACAAACTGGGACACAGAGCTTTTGAGTGCCTAGAGAAAGAAAAAACAAATCAGAGGATGCCATTGTTGCTCAAGCTGAGGGAGAAGCAACAACAACAACAGTGACAAAAGAAGAAAATATACCAGAGAGAGGAGAATCTTTGGTAGTTAATAAAGTTTTGCTCAAGCCAGCAAAGGAGATAGTTGAACCATCACAAAGAAATACTTTATTCAGAATAGTGTGTAAGGTTCAAGGGAAATGCTGTCAGATGATCATTGATAGTGGCAGCACTGATAATTTGGTCTCTACAGAAGTGGTGGAGAAATTGAAGCTAAAGACAATGAAACATCCAACACCTTACAAGGTGTCATGGTTACAAAAGGGACATCAACTATTAGTGAATGAACAGTGTGAAGTGGAGTTTCAGTTGGGTAAGTATAAAGATAAAATTGTATGTGATGTGATGCCAATGGATGTGTGTCACATATTTCTTGGAAGACCTTGGCAATATGACAGAGGAGCTATGCATGATGGGAAAGAAACACCTACAAGTTTAGAAAGGATGGTGTCAATCATACGTTGCTGCCTCTGCAAGAAGAAGATGCATCAGGAAAGAAGACTGATCCAAAAACTCTGTTACTAGGAGGAAAAGAATACTTGAAGCAGATTGAAGAGAATGAGGTAAATTTTGTTGTAATTTGCAAGCCCAAGGTAATAATTACTTCTACTAAAGTTTCTGATTTACCCATTGAAATTCAAGAAATGTTGGAGAACTATTATGATATTATTGTTGATGATTTTCCCATTGAGTTACCACCCATTAGAAGAATTAGCCATCATATAGATTTGATTCCTGGAGAAAGTCCTACCTAATAAAGCAACTTACAGAATGACTCCTACAGAAAATGAAGAGGTTAGGAAGTAGGTGCAAGAATTGCTTGACAAAGGGCTAATCAGAGAAAGCTTGAGTCCTTGTGTAGTACCAACAGTGTTGAGTCCAAAGAAAGATGGAGGTTGGAGAATGTGTACAGATTCAAGAGCCATCAATAAAATCACAATCAGGTACAGATTTCCTTTACCTAGAATTGAAGATTTAATGGATTGCTTGAGTGGAGCAAAGTATTTCTCAAAACTAGATCTTAAAAGTGGATATCAACAAATAAGGATAAGAGAAGGGGATGAGTGGACAACTTCCTTTAAGACAAATGAGGGATTGTATGAATGGAGAGTAATGCCTTTTGGGTTGTCAAATGCACCAAGTACGTTTATGAGACTCATGAATGGAGTTTTAAAGACTTTATTGATAAATTTGTAATAGTGTATCTGGACGATATATTAGTTTACAGCAGGTCTAAGGAGGAGCACATGAGACATCTGAATTATGTCTTACAAAGGCTACAACAAGAGAAGTTATTGCTGAATTTGAAGAAGTGTTCATTCATGAAAGAAGAGCTAGTGTACTTGGGTTTTGTTATTTCTGCTAAAGGGCTGAAGATGGATCTAGAGAAGATCAAGGCAATCATGGAGTGGCCTTCACCTAAAAGTGTTTTTGAGGTAAGAAGTTTCCATGGTCTTGCTAGTTTTTATAGGAAATTTATAAAGAATTTTAGTAAGATCAATGCTCCTATTATTGAGACCATAAAGAAAGATAAACAACCATTTAGATGGACTGCTGAAGCAAAAAAAAAAATTCAGCTGTTAAAGAAGAAGATCATTGAAAAGCCTATTTTGGTTCTACCTGATTTTAGTAAACCTTTCCAAGTAAAGTGTGATGCCAGCGGAGAAGCTATTGGAGGTGTATTAAGTTAGGAAGACAAACCTATAGCTTATTTTAGTGAAAAGCTGAATGATTCAAAGAAGAAGTATTCTTCTTATGATAAGGAGTTCTATGCAGTTGTGCAGTCATTGAAGAAATGGAGGCATTATCTAATGTCAAAGGAGTTCATACTTTATTCAGATAACCATGCACTATAGTATATTATGCAGCAGCCAAAGCTTAGCCAGAAACATGCTAAATGGGTAGAGTATCTTCAAGGTTTCCATTTTGTCTTGAAGCATATAAATGGCCAATCAAATAAAGTTGCAGATGCCTTAAGTAGGAGAAGTGTATTATTTCAAGAGAGTCAAATCCAAGTGTTGGGTTTTGATTTTTTTAAATAATTGCATGAAACACATCCATATTTTAAAGAGGCATTTGAAGCTTGTAAAAGAACTGTTTTGGTAGATAGGAGTAAATGGTTGGATTACTTTTTACAAGATGGACTGTTGTTTAAGAGAAATCAATTGTGCATACCAAATTGTTCTATGAGGGAGAACTTAATCAAAGAGAAACATAGTGAAGGACTTGCAGGACATTTTGGTGTAGAGAAGACTTATGAGCAGTTAAACAGATTTTATTTCTGGCCGAAAATGAAATCTGAAGTGGAGAAGTATGTGAAAACTTGCAAAGTCTGTCAATATGCAAAGGGAAGGAGCCAAAACACAGGTTTGTATATCCCATTACCATTCCAGATAGGCCTTGGGATATGGTAAGTATGGATTTTATTTTGGGCTTACCAAAAACTCAAAGGGCTAATGATTGAATTTTTGTTGTAGTGGACAGATTTTCAAAATGGCACACTTTATTCCATGTTATAAAACTAGTGATGCTTCTCACATTGCTAATTTGTTTTTTAAAGAGGTTGTAAGATTGCATGGGTTGCCTAAAAGTATTGTCTCAGACAGGGATTCCAAATTTGTTGGACATTTCTGGAGGACATTATGGAAGAAGCTGGGAACTAAACTAAGTTTCAACTCTGCCTATCATCCACAAACTGATGGACAGACTGAAGTTGTGAATAGGAGTTTGGGCAATCTTTTAAGGAGCCTTATTGCAGAACATCCAAAGCAATGGGATCAAGTGTTGGCACAAGCTGAATATGCATATAATGACTCACCTAACAGGAGTACAAGACATAGTCCATTCCATATTGTTTATGGAATGCATCCAAGAGGAGTATTTGAGTTAAGAAACTTGGGAAAAGATGAGATGAGAAGTGCAAAGGGAGAAGATTTTGCTTCAGAAATGCAAGCAATACATGAACAAGTGAAACAGCAGCTGCAGGATAGTAACATCAAGTACAAAACCAGAGCAGACATGAAAAGAAGAGAGGTGAACTTTGAAGTTGGAGATCTGGTTTTAGCACACCTCAGAAAGGAGAGGTTTCCAAAGAGGGAGTATAACAAATTGAAGTTCAAGAAAATTGGACCGTGCAGAGTATTGAGGAAATTTTCTGCAAATGCCTATGAGATTGAGTTACCCCTTGATGTTGGAATATCACCAATTTTCAATGTTGCTGACCTGTACAAGTATGAAGGTGAAACTTCAAATGATACAGAAAAGGATCAAGAGACCCAAGAGATTGACTGGGTAAAACAGTTACCCACAGCAAAGGAATTGCAGCCAGAAAGAATTCTGAACAAGAAGGTGTTTAAGAAAACAAGGGGACGAGAGTACTTCCAGTATTTGGTAAAATGGAAGGATCAGCCAATCGCTGAAGCTACCTGGGTTATAGAAAACATACTACAAAAACTGGGCAGTTCTGTAGATGAGCTCATGGACAGGAGCCCATGAAGAATTTTTTCCTCAGGAGTCTGATGCAGGAGCATGCGACTTGGAGGAAAAAATCTTCAAACTTATTCCAAAAATTAAAAAAAAAAAAAATCTACAGGCAAAGGAGTGGGGTCCTTTAGCCATCAATTTCCATGCTTTTCTAGCTTAGGATAAGGATAAAATTTAAGAATAAGATCAAGTTGTAATAATCGCTTTATGGATAAGCTGTAGTAAGCTTTATGGATAATTGCTTTAATCGCTCTATGTAATTGGCATGCTTTTGTAAAGGATAAGGACCAAGAGGGCTTTATCTATTATTTTAGAAGGAAATAGCAGGACTTCTCTACGGGAGTTGATCCCGGAGACATTGTCATATTGAAAACTCTCTCTTTGCATCTGAATTTATGGTTCTCTGTCCACTGGAATTTGTATGTACATTTGGTTGCGGTTCTTTACTTCTGAACCTTGTTAATGGTGATTCGGCCCTGTTTTTCTTATTAATACTTGCTTTAAGTTTAATGGTGTGGTTTTTTCCATATATCGGCACGCTTGTTCCTCTTACATGCATTGTTGAGTTCCGCGGCGGAGACCTTGTTTACACAGGAAACCAGTGAAAAGACTTAGCCTGAACGAACTTCTTGACTTGAAATATTATTGAATCTGGTTCATACCCGTATCGGGTCTGAACCATTATCGCATCGTAGAACCCCAGTAGAGTGGGAAAGGACTTTTGGAACCGCCGAAGTCTGAAACTCCGATAGCTTGGACCCGAAATGCTATAGAGCAGGGTGAATAAGTTGTCGGGTCCGCGAAGCTGAACGCGTCGCAAGATCGGAGTGGGAGGATCCTAACATTGGGAACATTGAAGTCGCCGATTGCAATCTCCGATAACACTATGTGTTATCACGTTGGAGAAAGGAACACTGGAAGGGCCGATAGTATAGCCGATAGTGTAATTCTTTGGAATTAACACTATATTGGTTTTAAAAGCGTCGATAATGTTATTCTGTTCCTTTGGAACAAAAGTCCACCGACTGTGTATTTTGCATTTAAAACGTAGTTTCCTCATTTTAAAGCAACACTAGTATATTTTTATAATTCCTATGGAATTATAGTCCAAAAGGAGGAAAACAGGCCTATGATATGATTTGTGCCCGATGACAAGGGTTGGGGTGATCGGAGGAAAAACTCATGAAGCAGTGAGTCTAACAATAGATGAATGATACACCTGTTGAAACAGAAGGAGAAATTCAGCCAGAGTTAGAAGAAATTGTATCAAATCTCGGCCGCTTGTCCATATTGCCTACACCCAGGCCACCACATCTTCCTCGTTCTCTCCCGCGTTCTTCCCTACGCGTCCCTTTCTCCCTCATCTCCTTCACTACCCCTTGTTCCTTTGTGTTCCCTGCCGAACCCGCTATTCCTCCCAACAACCTAAACCATCGCTCCTCTGCCCTGCATACATCGCTATTCCCTTTGCTGCTCGTCCATTCCTCCTATGCTTGTCCGCTCTCTCTCTCAACCCTAGTGCTTTTCCTTCTCTTTCTCATTGACTTAAGTCGACACCTTAAGGCCTTCACATTTAGATTTAATTTTTTGTGTGGCCTTTGGCCCATTAAAAGAATTAAATCTTGTTTTTTTATTTATAAAAACTCACCTTTAAAGTTAAATGTGATAATGTTTTGTGAACATTAAAATATTTTTTTAAAAGCGCCAAAATAAATCTTTTTAATGTGAAAAATCAAAAAATGATTTTTCACATTAAAAATATTTATTTTGGCGCTTTTAAAAAGATTTTAATTTTCACAAAACATTGTCACATTTAACTTTAAAATATTTTTAAGTGTGACATAAATTTTTTTAATCTAAGTTCTTTTGAGTTTATGTGATAAGGGTTTCAGGGCCTATAATCTTTTTTCCAAAAAGATTAGGGAAAATTTTAATTTTTTTTTTTTGTCAAGGAAAATATAATTTTTAATTTTTTTTTCTAAGTTTGACTCAGTGTTGTTAAAATCGCGATTTTATCGGAAAATCGCGATTTTTTCGCCCAGCCGATTTTATCGCGATTTTTATCCATAAAAATCGGCAAATTTTTTTTATACACGATTTTTTCGAAAAAATCGCGATTTTTTGTGAAAAAATCGTGACAGGCGCGGGCAGCGGGCTTTTATATGCAAAAAATCGATTTTTTTTTTTATTCATTTGGCTGTTCGCGCGGAGGAGGAGGAGAAGAGGTGAGGGAGAGCAGCTGAAGGGTTTCCGTCGGATTTGGGAGCGAATCCAAGCGTTTTTAGGAGGAATCCAAGCCAAGATCACCAATTTGTCCATAAAAGAGGTATGTAGATTAATTTTTTTTGGTTTTGCTTCTATAAAAACTTTGTTTTTCATTGTTTTTAAAGAATTTTTGAAATTTTTCATTGATTTGGGATTGGTTATTTGTTATGACTATGAGAACCAATTTTTTATTTTTATTTTCTCATTTTTTTAAACATTGTTTATTTTTTTTGAATTTTCATTGTTTTTTGGCATTTGGTTGGGTAACTTGGGTTTAGAAATTGGGATTTTGGAAATAATTAACTTGTAATTTTGTAAATGCTAAATTGTAATTTGTATTTTGTAATCCTAAATTCCTATTTCCTAATCCTTATTTTTCCATAGGTTTGCAAATTCAAAAACAAACATGCCAAGGAAATTGGATCCTTTCTGGAATATGGTGACCCTAAAACTCCGAATGATAGACAAAACTTGTATTGCAAGTTGTGTGGAAAGGAAATATTCGGGGGGGTGTACAGGTTGAAGTTCCACCTTGCACAAATCCCTGGACATGATGTGGGGCCCTGTCTAAATACAAATGCTGAAATTATCCAAAAAGCCATGAGAGCATTGGGAGAATTAGAGCACACTAGAGAGGCCAAAGAAGAACTCAAAAGGCAACTAAAAAGGTCAGCTGAAGGAAGTGGGCCAAGTGGCACTGGTTCTACTGCAGCGTCAGTCAATCCGGTAGCTGCATCATCATATTTTGTTCCTCGAACCACACCTGGTTCACAACCAACTATTGGTTCAATGCTAAAAAGAACTGAAAAAGAAAAAGCTGACAAGTTGATGACAAAATTTCTCCTCTGGAGTGATATTCCTTTCAGCATTGTAAGGAATAATCCATTTTTCCAACCTACTGTTGATGCTATTGCCAGTGTTGGCCCGGGGTACAAAATCCCTTCTCTTTATGATTTCAGAGGCCGGCTTCTTCAAGATGAAAAGCGTGACTGCACCCAAAGATTGGAGGATTTTAGGGCATCATGGGCACAAACAGGATGCACTGTTATGTCAGATGGTTGGACTGACCAAAAGGGGAGAACCCTTATAAACTTCTTGGTTAGTTGTCCCAAGGGGACTATGTTTATCAAATCTGTTGATGCAACTGATCAAATCAAAGATGCAAAAACTTTATGTGATTTGCTGGATGTGTTTATTTTGGAGGTGGGTGCAGAAAATGTTGTCCAAGTCATAATGGACAATGCTGCAAATTATGTTGCTGCTGGTAGAATGCTTATGGACAGGCATCCTGCTTTATTTTGGACACCTTGTGCTGCCCATTGTATTGATTTGATGTTAGAGGACATAGGGAAAATTCCCTTTGTCAAAGAGGTTGTTGACTCATCAAAAAGCATCACAAAATTTATTTACAACCACACATCTGTGCTTAGCTTGATGAGAAAATGCACCAACAACAAAGAGTTGGTGCGCCCCGCCATTACACGGTTTGCGACGAGTTTCATATCTCTTCAATCCCTCTTGAATTCTATGTGGGATTTGAAGAGAATGTTTCTTTCAGAGGAGTGGCGTGCTTCGTCAATGAGCCGCAAACCAGAAGGAGAGGCCGTCTGCAGAGTAGTTTCATACCAGGAGGACTTCTGGGCGGGAGTGCAGGAGGTGTGCGCTGTTACAGAACCTTTGGTAAAGGTTCTTCGGTTGGTTGATGGTGAGAAGCCCGCAATGGGCTATTTGTATGAAGCCATGGATAGGGCCAAAGAAGCCATTCGGTCCTACTATGATGACAAGGGAGATGATGGGTTCCAGAGACAACTCCTTCTATGGAACGTCATTGATGAGCGATGGAACAACACACTCCATCGTCCCATTCATGCTGCTGGGCTTTTCCTGAACCCTGCATTTTCTTATGCATGTGGGTTTAATTTTGATGTTGAGGTCGTGGAAGGATTATTAACCTGTGTCCAGAAGATGGTGAGATCTTCAGAAGAACGTATGGAGATCTCTAGACAAATTGAGCAATATAAGTTGTCAGGTGGCTTATTTGGCTTTGAGATGGCTGTCATTGATAGGACGGTTAAAATGCCAGGTATTTTTTAGTTTGTAGTATGTACTTTGTAACTTTGTTTCAAATTTCATTGTTTCTTCAAATTCCATTTTTTCTTATGTTTATTTAAAATTTTATTTGTAATTTTGTTGTAGACGCATGGTGGAAGATGTATGGTGGCAGAGTACCCCTTTTGCAAAATCTTGCCATACGCATCCTCAGCCAAACATGCAGCTCCTCGGGATGTGAGCGCAATTGGAGTGTATTTGAAAAAATACACAACAAGAAGCGCAATAGGTTAACACTTAAACATTTAAAATATTGCAAATTTCCAAATAAATTTTTGAATTCATTAAAGTTTTAAACAATATTTTTTTATAATATTAATTATTAATTATTAATTTATTATTTCATGAACTTTGTACAGGTTGGAGTCCCATAGACTTAATGACATGGTCTATGTCTACTACAATCTTCGATTGTGGGTGAAACAACTAGAGAAGACACCTGATACGGAAGCCATCTCATTGGATGGGATTGACACCACTGCTGAATGGAGGGTTGAGACCGAGAGGCCTCTCATGGATCCCACTGAGGATTGGTTAGTGCAGGATGAGGGGGAGGAGGAGGAGGAGGAGGAGCAGGAGCAGGAGCAGGAGGAGGAGGAGTTGGAGGAGCAGGAGGAGGAGGTGACACCGCCTACCCGGGCTACCACTACCACCAGTAGAGGACGTGGTCTCCGTCCACCTCAGCCTCCTGTAGCTGCTACTACTAGTTCTTTAGCTTCTAGAGCACGTCAGACTCCACTGCCATTTCCACCAGCACAGGCACCAGCTTCTACATCTAGAGGAAAGAGAACGCTGTGCCATATTCTCGCAAGAGGGGCAGAGGAAATCAATAGGATTAGACTTTCATTTTATTGTATATGACATTATGACATGATGAGATACACTATCATATTTTTTGTTGATATTTTGAGGCTGAGTTGGACTTGGGACTCAGGACTTACTATTCAGGACATGATTCAATGTTATGTGTGATTTTTAGCGCTAGAAATGATATTAAACATCTATATATTAGTTTTTTTATCATATTTATGTGTCAATGTATTTATTTTATGTTGTAGATGGTTTAGATATTAAAAAATTGAAAAAAAATGAATATTTTTGTGCCAAACGATTTTTTTCCCGCTTTTTTCCGATTTTTTCCCGATTTTAACGATTTTTTCCCTTTTTTTCCCTTTTTTTCCCGCGCCGATTAAATCCCGATCGCGCTTTTAACAACATTGGTTTGACTATAGGAAAGGAAATATTTTTTGGATTTGAGTTATTTAGAAAATCATTTAACTCCAAAATTATTTGAAGTGTTTATTCGATTAGCATCTAAATTTCCTAGTTTTTCCTAGTAATTAATTTTTTAAATTTAAGTTCTTAGGCCTTTTGCATGCTTCGACTAAGTTTCATGATTATTGACATTGGATTTTAAATATTTTAGTGCTTGATATCTATTGAGATCGTTCATTGTTTAATTAACTCTAAGTGCGGGTTTATTTACTTGAATTATTGGATATTTCTTGTATACTTAGTTTGGAAATTTTCAAGTAATTGCGATCAACATTTTTATCGAATACTCTATTGTGGACTTGTAGAAAATCGTATATCTTTTGTTTCCTAAATTGAGTATTTTGAGCATCTGTTTAATTGATATTTTTCATTAAAGTACTTAGCATTTAACTCAAAAAAATTTGTAATCTAAGTGCTTTTCATTTTACTAAAACATCTTCTAATCATCTCGTGCACTTACATGTTAAGTTAGTCTTGCATAATTAAAATTTTCTTCCAAGCATAAACTTGGTCAATAGAAAGATAGGTACAAATCCCTCTTTGCTTGAGAAACTTGTTTCTCTTAGTACTTAAAACAATGACCTTACAGTCATCAAAGCCACAGCCTCTGCAGCGCCGGAGGCACTGGGTATGTTAGATTTTCAGGAGAGGTATCGTTAATCACACCTTTGTGTGCTTCACCTTATCTTCTCTCTGCCATTTACTACAAAATTAGACTCAATATAGAAAGGATCGAAGGGTTAAAACTTACATAGACATTTAATTAAAACTGACCAAGATCCTGCATTTCACATTAGTTTTAGGAATTGCATGTCATATAGGTTAGTTATTCATCCAAGCAACAATTATCCATCCAAAACTTGTCCTAAATTTACTCAGCAAGTTAGTTGACTCCCTAAGTCACTGGTATCAATCATTTAAATCTAATCTAATCCTTTAAAATCATGCTTAATCTAAAACGAGTATTTGGTCACTTAACTGTGTCTCTCGGATTAGTTGCTTCCCAACTAGTCCTTCTTCCATCCATTTTTGTAGGGTCTACCCCCCTTAGTCTATTGTTGGGAGACAACTTAAACGAAGAGATTGGGGATTACGGTGACAACTCCCGACCTAAGCCGTTGTGGCGGTGCCTAGACATTCTGTGCGACAACAATGTGCATACTTGGTAAGTCTATCAACTACCACTTTGATGACACTCTTTCCTTTGGACTTGAATAAACCTGTGATAAAATCCATTGGGACCTCCTCCTAACGCTGACCTGGAATGGGTAAAGGTTGTAACAAACCCGGGATCTTGATTGTCTCAACTTTATTTTGCTGGCAAACCAAACATTCTGTGGCAAACTTTTGAATATCAGATTTAAATCCATCCCAAAAAAGTTCCTCCTTGACCCTGTGGTAAGTTTTTAAAAATCTTGAGTGCCCTCCTAAAGGAAAGGTGTGCAATTCCAAAAGAATCTTTTGTTTGAGTTGGGAATTCTTACATAGATATAAGCGATCTTTGTACCATAATGAGTCATTTTTCCAGATAAATGTATCAAATGTATTGGGATCTTGCTGCAACTTTTGAATGAGCGTCCACACCCCTTTATCATTCTTCCATTTCTCTCTTGCTTCAGTTATCCAATCAAGTTGGATAATAGAAATGGAATAGAGAAATGCTTCCACATCCTCATCCCTTCTTGAGAGTGCATCTGCAACAACATTTTTCTTCCCTTTTTTGTAGATGATTTCAAAGTCATAACCCAACATCTTAGTGACCCATTTTTTATGCTCTTCTAAAGATAATCTTTGTTTCAAAAAGTATTTAAGACTACCATGATATGTTCTTACCTTGAAGTGTCTTCCCATTAGGTAAGGGTGTCATTGCTTCAGGGCATGTAGTATTGCTATCATTTCCTTCTCATAAATAGGTATGTGTAAATACATTTTCTTGATCGAACAAATTTCAAAAGAAATGGTTCCTCCTTGCATTAAAACAACACCAATTCCATTTCTTTAAGGCATCACATTCCACCATAAAGGTTTATGGTGAAGTCTAGTGTAGCTATTACCAGAGCTTGGAACATTGCCTCTTTAAGATGTTCAAAAGATCTAGTTGCTTCAGGAGTCCAAAAAAATGGATCTTTCTTCAATAATGTTGTTAGAGGTGTTGCTAGTTTTCCATAATTCTTAACAAACTTGCGATAATACCCTATTAACCTGGGAAATTCTCGAAGATGCTTTAGAGTTGTGGGTATTTTCCATTCCTTGATGACTTTAATTTTGTTAGGATCTACCTTAACACCCTCCGATATACAATATGACCTAAATATTCCACCTCCTGTACCCCAAAGAAATATTTGGAGGTTTTTGCATGCAATTGTTTCTCCTGCAATAGTTGAGCACCCTATCAACATGTTGAACGTGATCCTTCCAAGAATTGCTATAGGTTAGTATATCATCAAAAAATAATAACACAATTTTTTTCTAAGGAATGGTTTGAAAATGGAATTTATCAAACCTTGAAATGTGGAAGGTGCATTAGTAAGGCCAAAAGGTATGACCAGAAATTCATAATGACCTTCATGAGTTTTGAATGTTGTTTTTAGAATGTCTTTAGTCTTCATTCTAATTTGGTGATACCCTGAACGAAGATCCAATTTGGTGAAGTAAATTGCTCCATGTAATTCATCCAACAATTCATTAATGACAAGAATGGGACATTTATCTTTAATAGTGAGTTTATTGAGCTCCCTATAATCCAGACACATACACCATGAACCATCCTTCTTGTGTACCAATATTATTGGAGTGGAGAAAACTTTGGTTAGACTGAATTATACCTGTTTCTAGCATTTCTGCAACCATACATTCAATTTCAGTCTTTTGGGTATAAGGATATTTGTAAGGTCTGATGTTTGGAGGAATGCTTCTTGGAATCAAGTGAATAGCATGATCATGATCACGAATAGGTGGGAGGCCTTTGGGAGTCTCAAATACCTTGGAATGATTGTCCAAGATTCTTTGGAGATATGGAGAAACAAATGATTTCGATGTTTGAACATCTAGTGAGCATAATTGTGTAATTATGCCTCGTTGTTCTTTCTTCAAAAAGTTTTGTCATGCCATTAGAGTTTATTATCTTCCCCGGTTTCCCTGTGATGCCCCTTAATTCAATTTCCTTTCCTTCCCAGGAAAATTTCAAGAAAAGTTCTTGAAAATTAAAAGTTATCGTCCCCAAAGATTGTAACCATTGGAATCCTAATACAACATCAACACCACCCATTGGAATGGAAAGCATTGGACTATTCAATACATATTCCCCCATGGTTAGATTGATATTATGGCACTTCCCTGAGCAATTTATAGTTCCTCCATTTGCAACCATCACTTGACACTCTGGTGTTGGATATAAAAAGCAATTCAATTCCTTGGTTATCTTACAATGAATAAAATTATGGGTACTACCAGAATCGATTAGCACTATTACCTTTTTTTTCTTGATATATCCTTCTATCTTGAGAGTTTGAGGAGTGGTAATTCCTGCCAATGCATTACAAGATATGATCGGATTCATTTCTTCTTTCTCTGGGGTTGGATCCTGGTGTACATCCTCTTCTTTTTGATGTTCCTTTTCTTCCTCCTCTTCACAATCCTTGTAAAATAATTTCTTCTTAGCACACTTATGACCCTTAGTGTATTTGCTATCACAATTGTAATGAAACCCTTTTGCTCTTTTTTACTCTAGTTGTTGTGGTGTCAACTTTGTAGGTTGTGGGAGGCTAGGAGCAGAAACAATCATTATAGTTGTGAGTGGTAGACTTCCTTGTTTCCATAATTTTTCTTTCAACTTTTCTGGCCACCTTGAATGTCTCCTCCAATGAATTATGTTCCCAAAGTCGAACCTCATGTTGGATGTTATCTTTTAAAGTCCCTATGAAGACATCAATCCTATGCTCCTCTAGAATATCATTTACCTTAATATTCAATCTTTGGAAGTCCTTGATGTGTTTCGCCATTGAACCCTTTTTTTTAGATTTATCAATTAACTAAAGAAGGTATTGCTCTTTGTATCCTCATAATGTGCTATCAATTCCTCCGTAAAAATTGACCAGATTATAAGTGATTTACAAGAACAAAGTCATCGATCTCATACAAATTGATTAGGTTCTAAATATAAAGATGCAATACATACATTTTGTGTGTTGCACATCATGTAGATCAAAGTACTGCTCTATCTATAGTATACATGTTTACTAGATCATTTCCATCAAACTTCCTCATATCAATCTTTGGAATGTGGTGGGTCTTAAACCCAATGTTGGAGTCTCTAAAATCATATTTGATATTCATTTTATCCTTATCCTGATTTTCATGAAGAACCTTGTCACCACTAGGAAGCATTTCTTGTAACAACTTTGTCAAACCTTCTTTTCAAACCTTCCATGTCTTCTTTTAAGCCATTATTCAAATCATCCATCTTAGCTTCCATGTATGCTTTTAAACCATCCTTCAAACTTTCCATGTTTTCTTTTAAACCATTCTTCAAACCATCCATATTAGCTTCCATTCCATTTTTTGTTACTCCTTGCGAGAGCGAAATTTGTTGCATTTGGTCGCGTAATTATGATATATCATGTTGCATTTCTTCTTTTTCCTCATGTGTCACAACAAATCTTTCTAGTTGCTTACTAGGAGTATTCATTTTTTTGTTGCGAGGAATATTGGAACCAAAATAATGATATCCATGCTTTACTAAGCCCTTTGAATCACTTCAGACTGATTTTTCAAACAAAAGTTATGAAAATTTAAAAAAATTCACATTTTTCTTTCTTTCTTTTTTGTTGGAGCTTGATATTGAAATTGTTTTATCTTTGTAATTTCGGCCTCCAAAAGTCTGAAATTCCGTCTATGGTAGCTCTTTGAGTCTTCTTTCCAAAACCACAAGCCAGATCAAGATTGGATTCTTTAAGATATAGTTATGCCAAATCTCCCACAATGACTTGATTATGGACTGGTTAATAGATAGAATTGTACAGAATGCCACGTGTCACTGTTTCAAACTTCTACCTTGAAAATGATACACGGCACACTGTTTGAGAATGAATTTTGGAACATACAAAAACTTTAACTTCTTCAGACCATATTTCAGAAAATGTAGCGAATCAAGATCTGAATGTTTTCACAAAGTTCACCAAGATTTCTACTCTACATGGTCGAAATTTCAACTTCTGAAACCTCATAAAAAAAATGTTATAGCGAAATTTCCACGATGACATGTTTGAAGAAGCAAAACCCTAGAATCCAAAGCTCTGATACGAAATGTTATGCAACCAAATCAGAAAACAGAAGAAAAAATAGATCAACGACTTGAAAATTAGTCTCTTTAAGGGGAAACCTCTATTACATCACATAAATAAACAATTATTGGATGATACAAATGAGAAACCTCCTTGGAATACATAGGAGTCTAAAGGGTCACAATATAATCAGAGCCTACATAACAATAATAATGTAAGGGTACAACAATAACAATAGTGAGCTTGTATGGGGCACAACATTAACAACATGGGGCCTACATGGGCACAACAATAACAATAAGGGTGTTACACTAACAATAACAATAAGGGGGCTACACTAGTATTATAGGGACCTAACAGTTTGAACTAAGTGTGGTGATGAATTGGATCAATGTGAAAATGCAATTTTTATTGATAGGAGATGCAAAACTAACATTTTGAAGTAGAAATTATTCAACAACAAAGAATCCCCAAGGAAAATCAACTTAGTAAATTGTGATTTTACATGATATGCCTATTCGCAGAGGGATGCAAAGGTATGGAATTCACGTATGAACAATCAAAATGGATTGAGAACATGTTCCACAAGTGTGTTATTGCAAAATTATGCATAGCATAAGGAGTGAGTGTTGATTGGGTTAAATATATAAGTGAAGATACTCAACCTATTGCTCCATTGTCAAGCAACAATAACAACATAATTGTGTAGAGAAAAATGGAAATTTTAAATTCATAATGAAGGTAGTGCACCCAACAAATTATAAAGTACATGAATTTCCATCATAATAAATTACCCTCAACCATGCAATATGAAATTATTGTCTCATTTAATTATACATACAATTATCCAAAGCAATGTTGTGATATTGCAATCTTTAACCGAGGGTATTGTTTGGTAAGAACAAGTAACAACATGATTGGAAGGAGCACCACTTGAAAGCAAAGAATCATGACACTTTGGCTTAATTATGAACAAGTGTAACACTAAAGAACAACGAGTAGATAATTTTCAGACAAAATACACTCCATGCTACCTGATTACAACTTCTATTGTGTAGGTAGTGTTGAGAAATATAACTAATAATATTGGTCTCCATAATTGTATTTGGGTCATGATGTAATTTATTTATCAAAAGGAAGAAAAAGAAAAATTATTGATAAGCATGGGTTTCATGCTTTATGTATTTTGTTTCTAGGTCAAGCCTCCATTGAAGGTTTCTAGGATTGAGTCATATGTCATTGTCCTTGTCATGTCAAAGAAAGAAAATTTATTTCATGTGTTTTGGTCATTCATGCCTCCTCCACCAAATCAGCCTACCCTCTCTACAAGTTGACCTCATTGAAGGGATTCGGCCACCTCAAAGACTATATATAAACAAGCATTCGACCTACTATGGCATTGAAGGAACAATAAGTTCGATCTGAAGTAAGATAGGAAAGAAAAGGACAAACATCTAAGAGGAATTAAGAAGACAAAAGAAGAATTGAGATCTGAAGTTTACATCCATCACTCACACATGCGAGCGTTTGCTAAGGTTGTTGCAGCTGTAATAAAGGTTGAAATTCAAGAAGTTTGATCTACAATCACAAATGAAGAAAAGAAGTGTGAAAAAGGTTAAAAGGAAGGTTTGTCTCATTAGCAAAGAAGGAAGGTACAATTATGAAGCAAGAAAAACCAAAATTATCCCAATTTCTGTCACACGTGCTACCAATTAGGGTTACTGCAGGTCTGAGCTACTGCAGCCCGAGATTTCAGAAGTTGCAGAGATAAAAGAAGGGCTGAAATCCTGATTGAAGAAAAGTTTGCATTGACTTGATTTGACTTTGATGATATAACAACTTGTTGACTCTTTGTTAGGATGAAAGAAAGATAGCTGAGAGGCTGACTTGGTGGATTGGAGAAGGTATTTGTCTTGGTCAAAGGGTCTTGGTTGTCTCATTTGAATTGAAAGGAAGAGAAGGGAATTTTTGGGTTTTCCCCTAGGAGAAGGGGTTTACCCTGGCTACGAGCCTACATCTTGTGTCCCTATTGTTTTGATCTTCATGCATTTATGTTTTGATAGTTGCTTGATGATAAGAAAAATAAAAGAAGACATAAAAGAAAGACCATCATAATCACAAGTAATTATCAAGATAAAAAAACATTTCTTCCTTTATGACTTTTTAAGGGATTCTCAACATGCCTTCAAAAGAATTGTTCAGCAATGGAAAAGTTACCGAGCATAAGTATGTGTAAACATATGAAACAAGTTGGAATAACAAGTTACAAAACTCAAAAAACAAATTGCATTCACTCCTCTTCCAAGGGTTTAACCCATTTATGGTTGTTGTCTAAACACGATTGCCAAAAACAAAAGATAATACATAATAATACATCATAACCCAACACAATAAAGAGCAGTGCCTTGGTGTGCTGGTTTCGGTGGACTAACCTCTTAATGGAGTTGTTGATGGGTTCATCAGTGGACATTCTACTCTAAGTGGTGTCCTATGTCATTCGGATGAAGCCACTTAATAGGTACTTTGATCATTGTAAATCTGTTTTTTTTGTTCTATGACATCATTATAAGAGTGTGAAACCTTAATATCTTCTTCCGGGAGGTTATACATAAATTTACAGGGCATTGAAAAATATTTGTGAATTGATTAATATGTAAGAGAATTGTTAATAAGAACTGAACGAAAAAAGTAATGTCTTCTTATACATTGGGATGGGAGGATAATAGATATCCATCCATACATTGGCAATAATAAAAATAGAAAATGAGCTCAAAGTTAAAATGGATTCAACCTAATTATTATTTATTATTTTTTCAATCCCCATACCAGGGCAGCCAACTCTTTCCCATACTAGGGCTGTCACCTCTCCCCCATACCAAGTTGTTACCGGGGTGTTGCACCAATGGTCACCTCTCTCCCACACTAGGGCTGTCACCTCTCCCCCATTTCGAGTTGTTACCGGGGTGTTGCACCAATGGTCACCTCTCTCCCATACTAGGGCTGTCACCTCTTCCCATACCGAGTTGTTACCAGGGTGGTTCCTCTTGGTGCAGTAATTATAAATATACTTAAACTATAGATTTAGGTTGAGATTATCCTATGACCGATTGATAGTCTTTGTTCTTGGGAGAGGTCCAAATATCAAATCTTTGTCCACCCACCCATTTTAAGTAGATATTGTGGATTTGTTCTTCATCCCTCTTAACATTTAATGTTTGAGATGTTTATTTAATCTTGATCCCTCATTTCCCCTTGATAGATCGTCTCTCTGTTCCTTACTAAATCTAGGGTTAACATAAATATTTGATATTCATTGATGATGAGAAGTATTAATTTAATCAGTTGTTCAAGAGCATAACAAAGTTCAATTAATTCTGCAAAGATAAATGATGTCTTTCTTGTACAATTAAATCCAATCAGACATTTAATTATCCAATATAGAAAATTAATCTCAGACGGTAAAAAAATTTCAGAAGTGATGAGAAATATCACAATTTTGACAAGTGAATTTTTAACATAATTTTCAAGACAGACAATGATTGTGGAGTCAGTTGCTCAACAGCATAACAAAGTTCAATGAATAGTGCAAAGATCAATGGTGTCTCTCATGTACAGTTAAATCAAATGACACAGACGATGTTGCAGTGGAATCAGTTGTTCAGCAGCGCAACAAAGTTCAAAGAATAATGCAGAGATCAATAATGTCTCTCTTGTGCAGTCAAATCCAATCAGACATCTAGTTATCCACACTCTAAAAATCAATTTCAGACATTAAATTGGAAATTCTCTGTAATAAAAGATTTCATTCTCGTGAAGAAAAATACAGTGTTTTTCTTTTTCTTTTTCTGTGCCTCCCATTTTTACAGCTGGGAGGTGTTCCTTTAGAGGTATATTCTTTTGAGACTTATTTCCATTTTTACAGCTGGGAGGTGTTCCTTTAGAGGTATATTCCTTTGAGACATCTTTTAATTAAAACCATGACTAGGTACACTGGAAATGAAACCCTGGAAGTGGGAAGTTTGAATTAAATTACACTGGAAATCAAACCCTGGGAAGTGGGAAGTTTGAATTAAATTAGGTGGGTTACCAAGAATTTTCGTGGGGTGTAAAATGGTTGGGTAATATGGTCAGGTAAGTTTTGTTGCTGCGCCCGTCCCCACACACATATATATATACATATTGCATCTACATTATCGTTATGTATTTGCCAATGCAATAGAATTGCATTGTTGTAATTACTATGAATATGATTTTTGAATTTGTTATCATTTTGTATTGCTACAATGTCAAATGTCAAAATGATCAGTTTGACTCTTCTTTGAACAAAGAGGTCATATATATATATAATCTACATTATCGTTATGTATTTGACAATACAATATAATTGCATTGTTTTACTATGAATATGACTTTTGTATTTGTTATCATTTTGTATTGCTACAATGTCAAATGTCAAAATTATCAGTTTGACTCTTCTTTGAACAAAGAGGTCAGTTTCTGCTGTCATTGCAATTTCCATTGTAGATTCATAAGAGTGATTCCGTAAAAATTGAAGCTATTAATCAAATTACTGATCA
Source organism: Pinus tabuliformis (assembly GCA_031772625.1). Taxonomy (NCBI): domain Eukaryota; kingdom Viridiplantae; phylum Streptophyta; class Pinopsida; order Pinales; family Pinaceae; genus Pinus; species Pinus tabuliformis. Next base: position 518,558,722 of record CM062812.1, read on the forward strand.
AATCATTAGTGGTTCTGAAAAAATTCAAGCTATTAATCAAATCATTAAATTATTGAGAAGCTAAACTTTTAATCTTAACTAAATTCAACATAAATTAATTAACATATAAGAAGAAATTTAATTTATTTATATATATACCAAAACAAAATTACTACTTTTACTTTTATTATTATTATTATTTACCTAAAATATAAATTTTCGTATATGTATAAAAATAAAATTATTTTTATTTAACTAAAATATAAATGGCGCTGAATGATGTGGATTTATATATATTTAAAAAATTCAAACTAATAGTATTAAAAAATTGTCACATACTATTTCTTAGCTATTTTCACATTAATTCACGTACTATGTACCTATTTTGATTAAAATTAAATTGCATTCCTGACTCTCCTAGCTATTTTGCATTCGCAGTGATTTGAATTTCTGAATGGCAGCATTCTATATGACAGAGCTAACGAGGCCTTGGACAAAATCCAACGGAAGATTGAAACTCTACATAAGCGCAGAAAAGACGGATTTAATGCAAGGAAAGGATATGATGGGGATTTACTAAGGAATACACTTTGCAAAAGGGCACACGGGACCGATTTAATTCAGGGGTCCATTCTTCCTTTTGAGCTAGAAGATATAATAGATGTAGTTTAAGGAAGTGATTTTTTTGGTTTTTAAAATAATAAATGTAGTTTAAGTGGGTGAATTTTTTGGTTTTTAAAATTCCATGATCATGGTAATGGTGAAGATTATAATATTTTATTATATTTAAGGTTTTGAAAATTTTAAAAATATTTATAGTTTTAAAATTAAAAAAATTAAGGTCTATAGGTTTTGGATTGATCGTGAATGGATGTATTGTTAAGGCACTCCTTGTGATAGGTTACTGGTTCAAATTCCCGTGGGTGCTTACCTACCAAAAAATAAATTAAGTTTAAAGATAGTTTAATTGATTATTATGTAAAATGGCGAGATTCAAAGTTCACATCTCTTTAATTTAAATAAAAATAAATATATAAAATTAAAATTAAAGAAATGTAATATATAATATTGTAAAATAGTGAAATTCAAAATTCACATGTCTTTAATTTAAATAAAAATAAATAAATTAAATTAAGTTAAAAAATGTAATATATAAAATAAATAAAATTAAAATTAAAAAAATGTAATATACAATTTTTGTGGCTGAGTATCCATTTCTGATGTAAAAATTAAAATTTTTAATTTTAAAATAATAAAAAGTTAAAAAACTAGAACTTTTACTATAAAATTTATATTCTTTATGTTTTTCAGATAAGTCCAAAAACAATTACAATATAAATTTAACATGTCACGTATGTATATAAATAAAATGGATAAAGATATTTCCTTTTAACTATTCAAAATAAATTTAATTAACTAATTAATTATTATATATACCCAAAAACTAACATAATAATAATTAATATTTATTAAAACAAAAAAATAAATTAATATTTTTTAAACATTTCATTTTCACAATTTTAATAATTATAAACGAATCATCTTATAACCTCATATTTTGTGTTATCTAACTCACTATATTCATATAACTACCTATTTATCTTATTTTAATATGATTTTCATTAAAATTTAAATTACCAAACATTACCATATTAAAATATAACAATGTTTTGAGCAAAACCCAAATCATTAAAATCTAAAAACATTTTTTTAATTTAGAGGATCTCAAATTGAGATAAATAAAAAATAAAAAATCAATAAATATTGGGAGGAAAGCCAAAGATAAAGGCATTCCTAACTTACATTTTCATATAGATTTGTCTTGTTAGATGGAGTCAAAGTACGCCATTATCTCAATATATTAATTATTGCCAAGCTTGTGACACCAAACAGTTATGTACATTGATTAATTTCAGTATGTGGAGCAAATAAGTTATGAAAATGAATTGTGCTTATCAATTGGGTTTATAAAAAAAAAATTAACACTAAACTTATTTTTAAAATTAAAATAAGTGTAATATACAGTGTGGTTAGTTAGTACTTGCCTTTTATGTAAAGAATAATGGATAATAAAATCTATTATAAATAAGATTAAAAAATATTACTAGTATTAAAAAATTGTCTATATTCATAATGATTTTTTAACATATTTTTTAAAGTAGATACTATATTGAATAACAAAATTATTTGTATACTTGCTATGTTAAACGGAATGATTATATGCATAAATTATTATTATATAGTGTAAAACTACCCGCCAGAAGTGAATTTTTGTTTTTACATTTAATCATAGTAACAGTGATATATATATACATTTAATCATGGTAACAGTAATACATATGCATATCTACATTGAATCAAGGTAACAATAATACATATGCATATTTACATTGAATCATAGAAGTAGTATGATATATGCATATTGTTATACTTGACTCCGTCCTCGATCTCGAGGACCATCCTGCGGAACTGTAATGCTATTTATTAGTTTTATGGTATGAGCGATTAAATCAATGTTAAGCATTTGTCCTGCGGAACTGCAATGCTATTTATTATTTTCATGTATGAACGATTAAATCAACATCAAACATTTATTTAAACGGGCTTGGGATTTTGTGATGCTAGAGAGCTTGCTCCGGTTATCAATTTCCGGTTATAAGTTTTGGTACATGATGACTTGGTCCTCCATATGCCGTCCACTTGGCGCGTAAAGCATGCAACTTGCCAGCTAGCTTAAGCTACAACGTGCTAGCTAATACTCCGGCTATCCAATGCTGAGATGGATACTTAATGCGCCTGGTACACGGCACGAGCAATCCCATATGACAGCTTCCCTCCTGGATTACTACGCCCATTCCTACGGTGGAGATGAGACCTCCTAGATCGACGATCGAAATCAATCCAGGTATGGGTAATACGACTTGAGGGTTTTCAATGCGGTAATTGAACCCTTGCCGCTCATTCTCATGGTAACTCCCGACTCCTACAGGTCTCTGGCAATTTGCATTCTCGCATAGCGCAAGCTTCCCAACATGCCTGTCCGCGGTGGAGGAAGAGTTCTGCCTTCCTACCATGGTCATGGTAATCCTGCGCTCCCTCACTCTTGGTGATTGCTACCTTGTTTTACAGTTTGTTTTTCTTTTTTTGTTATAGTTCTGGTACTTATTCAATTTTGGGTGACCCCTCTGTCACAGGTGAGGAGTCTTGGTGCCATGACCAGCGTTTGGTGAGCGACCAGCTCAGTCTTCCTCACTCACTCCACTTGCTGGTAAGAGGCACCTGTCACCATAGATTTAAGGTTAAAGAAAAGATCCTGGAAGAAGGACCGAGCCGATTCCCTTCTTGGCAGGCTGCTTGAACTATGCTTGAGCTATGGAGTCTATCGTTGTTTTTGTGTGTTTGCATTAATGTGGAAAAAAAACGGCACACCCGCTCTTGTTTCTCTGTAACAAGTTTGGGTTCTGCCCGGAGCAGATCTGGTGGTGAAACCCTAGCTGGGGTGCGCCTGTTACCTGAATTTTATTGTGTAATTTATTACAGAACCGAGGGTTAACCCTACGGTGAACATTCATGTAATGCTTTAGCTATTACTGATATTTTAATTCTTCTTTGACTGGATAATGAATTGTATGTTCTTTCCATGGTAACGTTATACTGTTCATTATGGTTCTGAGGATTGTTGGGTTACTATGGATATTCTCGTCTGAATTTGAAGTTTTTCGTAGCTTGCTGTGGAACGTTTGATACACTTACCTGTTCCGAAGATTTCCTTGTAAGTTTCGATTAGGAAACTATCTCCAGAGTTTTGCTTGCTGTTATTTGTTTAGATGAATGAGGGATGCCGACTTTGACTTTGGAAGCTCTCGCTGGCAACCCTACCCTATTCACACAGGCTACGACCGTCCATTTACAGACTTGTTCCACGATTACTTGGAATGTCTGTTACAGGGTTAAGACATGTTTATGGCATGGGCGCTAGCCTTCTTTTGCCCCTCAATACTGAGGTATTTCACTCTCGTATTGCTCATTCCTAGAACTACATTATTAAGAAAGAAGTCTTACGGCCATTGTTCAGAAATTTAGTCCAGAGAATACATGCATCTACTTATTCTTATCGTCCTGTTGCTGCTTTCTTTTTTTTCATCAGTAACGTCTATGGAACTTCGTATGCATATACATATATATTGTTTCGGTTTAGCTTCGTATGCTGAAATATATGTTCACGGAATTCTGTTTCATTCAACTGTTACTTATTTTACAAAGATTCGTTCCGGAAAGAAAATCTATGAACCTGATTTAATTCTGGTTTTTCTGTTTCTTTCTTTCTTTACGGCAGTTGCACAGGGATTCAATCTTAAATGATTAATGACTTTACATTTATCATGTCTTTCAATGCCTGCATTATTTCAGAAATTCTTTCCAAATACCAGTCACAGTTCTCGGTCTGTCATAGACCTTAATTAATTCTACAGTGTAAACAAACCATTAACAACCATTAAAATTCTCAGTTATTCCATACCTGATCAGAGGCAAACCTCTCTAATGCGCTTGTCAACCTCCCGACCTTAGGAGGGTCCTCCTCGACCTTCCACCCCCAAGCACTCCTGCAAGACCCTTGTTGTCTGCAAGCCCTCTGGCACTACCAGAGTTACGCTATCTGGTCCTTACCAGACGTAGCAGTTCCAGGAAGGCTTCCGCTTCCCAACATGCGCTATCTGGTCTTTACCAGACTTAGCGTTCGCTGCCAAATTGCAACTTTTCGAGCCTCGCTATCTGGTCCTTACCAGACGTAGCGTTCCTCTTTTTCTTCTCTGTGTGTTTTTTGACATAGTGTCTCCTCCCTCTATGAGAGTCTCAACCGTCTCCTGAAGGTAGTTAGGTTTTTTTTTTTTTTTTTCTTTTCTGACAGATGTCATATTTTAATTCTAATCCCCCTCTCATGAGGAAGCACTATAACCATTATCAGTTGTTTTCTTCCCAACCACACTCAATAGCAACCAACAACAATTTATCAACATAATTAATTTAAACAGTGGTAACAATAATAGTTACTCAATTTCACCAAACATAACCATAGTCAATAGTTAAATTTACTGCCTTTAATTTAAAACACTATCGATTTACTAGGGGCATTACATCTCCCCCTCCTGAAGTTCAACATCGTCCCGATGTTGTTCACCCATAAACAATTCGGGATAAGCTTCTTTCATGCTCTGCTCATCCTCCCAGGTGGCCTCATCTGGCCCAAAGTGCTGCCATTGCACTTTAACCTGGGTGATGACTCGTTTCCGCAGCACGACCCTTCTCCGATCTAGTATGCTCACCGGCTCGACTAGGAATTCTCCTTCTGGTTCTACCTGGATGTCCTGCCAACTAATTATGTGTTTAGGGTCATAGACATATTTCTTTAAAACTGACACGTGGAAGACGTTATGGACCCGGATGTGGCTAGGTAGGGCTAGCTGATAAGCCACCAACCCAACTCTTGCTAAAATCTGGAAGGGTCCACAAAAGCAGGGTGCCAATTTGGCGCAACCGCCCCATTGTAGAGTACTTTTCCTCGCCCAAATTCTTACATATACATGCTCTCCCACCTGATACTCCCTATAGGTCCTTTTTCAATCTGCAAAACTTTTTTGTTTGTCCTGGGCTACCTTTAAATTAGCCTGCACTCTCTTAACCATTGCTTCCATTTCTTTTAACATCTCAGGACCCAACATGAGTCTGTCCTCTGGTCCGCCCTAGCTGGATGGCATACGAAATTTTCGGCTGTAAAGTGCTTCGAATGGGCTCATCTGCAAAGACGCATGATATCCATTGTTATATGCAAACTCCACGAGATGCAAATACTCTTCCCACCGGGTCGGTTGCTGCATCACATACGACCTCAGCATGTCTTCCACCACTTGGTTCACCCGCTCAGTCTGCCCATCGGTCTGCGGATGATATGCGGTGCTAAAATTCAGTTGAGTTCCCAAACCTTCAAACAAGGTCCTCCAGAAGGCCAATGTGAATTTAACATCGTAGTCAGATATTATAGTTTTGGGCAAACCATGGAGCTTAAATATGTTCTGCATAAAGATATTTGCAATTTGTGCCGCACGGTAAGTAGACTGGACTGGTATGAAGTGGGCTGATTTGCTGAGTTTGTCCACCACGACCATGATGGAATCATTATTCCTCTTGGATTAACCCCATGATAAAGTCCATAGTGATAATCTCCCGCTTCCATTCTGGTATGGGTAATGGCTGTAGCAACCCCACAGGGTGTTGATGTTCGGCCTTAATCTGTTGACATTCTATGCATCGTGCCAGATATTCTATTACATCCCTCTTCATGCCTGGCCAATAATATTCCCTCCAAAGCGAGGTGATTAGCTTTTGATAACTCGGGTGTCCAGCGTAAGGACTTTTATGATATTCATCTAAAATCTTTTCCTTAATGTCGTGTTGACTGGGTACATATATTCTTTTCCTGTAGTATAAAATGCCTGCTGCATCCAACTCATAACCTTGTTGCATTATGTGGCTGTTTAAGTTCTATACTTGTTGTTTCTTTTGCTGATAAATTTGATCTTGCTCAGCAGCCCCTTCAATTTCTTTGCTGAGGGTAGATCGTCCTTCACTAAGGGCAATTTCATAGAGACAGTGCGCCTTTTGACTTAGAGCATCCGCCACCTGATTTTCTTTTCCTTTTAGGTGTTTGATCTCAAAATCGAATCTGCTCAAGAAGTCCACCCACTAGCTTGCCTAGCGTTTAAAGTCGGTTGGTTAAAACAGCTAGTTAGGCTGTGATGGTCTGTCATCAATAAAAATTTCCTCCCTACTAGATAATGGCGCCACATTTTTAGTGCATGCACAACAACAGTTAGTTCCATATCATAAGCAAAGTACTTCTGCTCAGGCTCTTTCAATTTTCTGGAGTCGTACGCGATCACTTTCCCTTCTTGCATCAACACCCCTCCTACACCTTCTTTACTTGCATCTGTGCAGACTACGTAATCCTTTTCTGGTCTACAATGCTCAGCATTGGTGCAGTTGTGAGTAGGTGTTTGAGCTGTTCAAAGCTCCTTTGACATTCTGCAGTCCACTTAAATATTTTTCCTTTCTTCTGTAAGGAAGTGATAGGGTAAGCAACCCTGGAAAATCCTTCCACAAACCGCCTATAATATCCAGCCAGCCCTATGAAAGACCTTATATCTGCCATCTTTTGGTATTGGCCATTCCATTATGGTTCTAATCTTTTCAAGGTCCACTGCAATGCCTTCTTTGGTGATGATATGCCCCAAATACTGGATCTGCTCCTTATAGAAGTCGCATTTGCTAAACTTACCATATAACTGATGCTCCCGTAGCGTCTGTAACACAAGTCTGAGGTGCTCCTCATGCTCTTTAATATTCTGGGAATATATGAGTATATCATCAATAAAAATTAATACGAATTTGTCCAAGTACTGATGAAATACACTATTCATCAGGCACATAAATGTCGCAAGTGCATTGGTCAACCCGAAAGGCAGTACCACAAACTCATAGTGCCCATAACGGGTTCGAAAAGCAGTTTTGGCTATGTCCTCCTCCTTAATTATGATTTGATGATACCCAGATCTCAAATCTATCTTTGAAAATATCGTCGCCCCTTTCACCTGATCAAACAGTTCGTCGATACGGGGTAGTGGGTATTTATTTTTAACTGTCAATTTATTCAGCTGTCGATAATCTATGCACATACGGAGAGTTCCATCCTTTTTCCTGACAAATAGTACATGGGCTCCCCAGGGTGATACGCTGGGACGGATGTACTTCTTGTCCAATAGCTCTTGCAATTGTATCTTTAATTCTGTCAATTCCGGCACACTCATCCGGTATGGTGCTCGAGACACTGGGGCTGCACCAGGTACCAGCTCTATGGTAAAATCCAAATCTCTTTTAGGTGGCAGTCCTGGTATTTCTTCGGGAAACACATCTGCAAATTCTTGCACTACTGGTATGCTTCCCAAAGTATCAACTTTATCTTCAGAATTGGCATAACCCACTTGAACTGCATATACTTGACACTTTTTCCTGATGCATTTAGCCAGTTGTGAGGCAGTAATTGGCCGGATCTGCACTGGCTTCAGGATACCCTAAATTTCCTGTTCGTTTCCCAGTTCGTCCCGGTAAGAAATTGTCTTTGTTTTGCAATTTATTATGGACCACCGCCTTTCCAGCCAGTCCATCCCGATCAGCACATCATATGAGCCGAGAGGAAGTACATTCAATTCTGCCGTCACTGTCTGACCTGCTATCTTCAATGGGCAGTTGCTGACCTTGGCCAGCACCCGCCTTTTGGCCCCGGTCACTAGCTGAACTAACCATGGACTCTTAAACTTAACATATTGAAAATTACAGTTTTCCACAACCTTGGGACTAACATAACTTAATGTAGCTCCTGGGTCTGCTAAAACGGAAACAATTCGATCAAAAATCTTACCTTCGAACTCTACCATCGTTGGCTGGTAATCAACTTGATGGTCCTCAAGAGCGGCATTTATTCTTGGTATGGACCGAGCCACGTCTCCCACTGTAGAGGCTTCATAAACCTGAGACACCTAATCACTACCCTTTCGGTGAGGGCAATTCTTAATATAGTGTGGCCCGCCACAACCCCAACACTGTACTGGTGGTCTAGCTTCCCCTCATTATCAACTCTACCCGGCTGCTCGCTATATTTAGATTCATTAGGTGGCTTTAATCTGAGCTAATTTCTGGATTGGTTCCTATTGCTGGGCCCTTTGGAGAATCCCTTGCTGAAATTGCCACGAGCCCCCTTGACTCCCATAGTTGTTCTGCTGCTCTTTTTATCTGCCCAATGCTTCCCAGAATTTTCTCCCTTTTGTTTATTCTGCTGATAGCATATTCTATCTTTCCGTATCGCTTCATCCATGGTGTTCGGGTTATCAAATTCGATCCTTTCCCGCATTGTCTGGGGTAGACTGCTAACAAACCGCTGCACTTTTGCCTTTTCCTCCCGAATATACGGTACATAGCGGAGCAGAGATGTAAATTTAGTAATGAATTCATCCATGGTCTACTGCCCAAGCCGCAGATCATGAAATTCCCGTGATTTTTCATCGTAGAAGCGTTCAATCAAGTATTTCTCCTTGAAGTATCTTTGAAAAGTTTCCCAAGTTATATCTTGCTCACTCACTCCCCGCACCATCTTGACTTCCTCCCACCATAATGTAGCTTTAGCCTGCAGCTGGAAAATAGCCAGCCGTGCCTTAAGATGGTGATCATACTCGTAAACTTGGAAATATTTGTTCATGTTAATTAACCAAGCTTCCGCGGCCTCCTCGGACTCCCCATCAAAATGCGGTAGCTTGATCTTCCGAAACTCCCCTTGCAGTTCTATCCGCTGTCTTTTTGAGGTTTGATGTTCACAGGCGTTATCAGATTTCTCTCCTCGAACCTCCGCCCTTCCTTCTATTTCTTCCTGATCAGTATGGTAACCCTGTTCTTCTGATACACGTGTTTGCTCTGGACTAAGATTAGGCTGGTGCTGGTTTTGTTTATTTGATAAACTTTTCAGGATCCTTTCCTGTTCCATGGTTAATCTGGCATTGTCCTCACGCAAACTGGCCATCTCATTCTTTAATTCTTGGACTGTCTCCAATATAGTCAAATTGGTGTTGCGTGCCTCCTCCCCCAGTTGCACCCATATCTCACGATTCCCCTGAGGGTGGGTGACGTTGTCTGGTCTGTGCACATTCCTATGAGGGGCGCTGCTCGTTCTCCTCATTCTACTGTCACCTGATCAGAATATTAGTTCATTTCAATAGATATGATATGCAATACATTCTTGGATAACCCCTGCTTTCTTATTAATTTAGTTATTTATATCAGTTTCTTTGTTATGGTTAACCCGAGGTCATAGAGTTGCAACCTGCTCTGATACCACTTGTAAAAATAGCCACCAGAAGTGAATTTTTTTTTGACATTTAATCATAGTAACAGTAATATATATATACATTTAATCATGGTAACAGTAATACATATGCATATTTACATTGAATCATAGAAGCAGTATGATATATGCATATTGTTATACTTGACTCCGTCCTCGATCTCAAGGACCATCCTGTGGAACTGTAATGCTATTTATTACTTTTATGGTATGAGCGATTAAATCAATGTTAAGCATTTGTCCTGCGGAACTGCAATGCTATTTATTATTTTCATGTATGAACGATTAAATCAACATCAAACATTTATTTAAACGGGCCTGGGATTTTGTGATGCTGGAAAGCTTGCTCCGGTTATCGATTTCCGGTTATAAGTTTTGGTACACGATGACTTGCTCCTCCATATGCCGTCCACTTGGCCCGTAAAGCGTGAAACTTGCCAGCTAGCTTAAGCTACAACGTGCTGGTTAATACTCTGGCTATCCAATGCTGAGATGGATACTTAATGCGCCTGGTACACAGCACGAGCAATCCCATATGACAGCTTCCCTCCTGGATTCCTACGCCCATTCCTACGGTGGAGATGAGACCTCCTAGATCGAGGATCAAAATCAATCCAGGTATGGGTAATACGACTTGAGGGTTTTCAATGCGGTAATTGGACCCTTGCAGCGCATTCTCATGGTAACTCCCGACTCCTACAGGTCTCTGGCGATTTGCATTCTCGAACAGCACAAGCTTCCCAACATGCCCGTCCGTGGTGGAGGAAGAGTTCTGCCTTCCTACCATGGTCATGGTAATCCTGCACTCCCTCACTCTTGGTGATTGCTACCTTGTTTTACAGTTTGTTTTTCTTTTTTTGTTACAGTTCTGGTACTTATTCAATTTTGGTTGACCCCTCTGTCACAGGTACGGAGTCTTGGTGCCATGACCAGCGTTTGGTGAGCGACCAACTCAGTCTTCCTCACTCACTCCGCTTCCTGATAAGAGGCACCTGTCACCATAGATTTAAGGTTAAAGAAAAGATCTTGGAAGAAGGACCGAGCCGATTCCCTTCTTGGCAAGCTGCTTGAACTATGCTTGAGCTATGGAGTCTATCGTTGTTTTTGTGTGTTTCCATTAATGTGGAAAAAAAAAATGGCACACACGCTCCTGTTTCTCTGTAACAAGTTTGGGTTCTGCCCGGAGCAGATCTGGGGGCGAAACCCTAGTTGGGTTGCGCCTGTTACCTGACTTTTATTGTGTAATTTATTATAGAACCGAGGGTTAACCCTACGGTGAACATTCATGTAATGCTTTAGCTATTACTGATATTTTAATTCTTCTTTGACTGGATAATGAATTGTATGTTCTTTCCATGGTAACATTATACTGTTCATTATGGTTCTGAGGATTGTTGGGTTACTATGGATATTCTCGTCTGAATTTGAAGTTTTCCGTAGCTTGCTGTGGAACGTTTGATACACTTACCTGTTCCGAAGATTTCCTTGTAAGTTTCGATTAGGAAAACTATCTCCAGAGTTTTGCTTGCTGTTATTTGTTTAGATGAATGAGGGATGTCGGCTTCGACTTTGGAAGCTCTCGCTGGCAACCCTACCCTATTCACACAGGCTATGGCTGTCCATTTACAGACTTGTTCCACGATTACTTGGAATGTTTGTTACAGGGTTAAGACATGTTTATGGCATGGGCGCTAGCCCTCTTTCGCCCCTCAATACTGAGGTATTTCACTCTCGTATTGCTCATTCCTAGAACTACATTATTAAGAAAGAAGTCTTATGGCCATTGTTCAAAAATTTAGTCCAGAGAATACATGCATCTACTTATTCTTATCATCCTGTTGCTGCTTTCTTTTTTTCATCAGTAACGTCTATGGAACTTCGTATGCATATACATATATATTGTTTCGGTTTAGCTTCGTATGCTGAAATATATGTTCACAGAATTCTGTTTCATTCAACTGTTACTTATTTTACAAAGATTCGTTCCGGAAAGAAAATCTATGAACTTGATTTAATTCTGGTTTTTCTGGTTTTTTTCTTTCTTTATGGCAGTTGCACATGATTCAATCTTAAATGATTAATGACTTTACATTTATCATGTCTTTCAATGCCTGCATTATTTCAAAAATTCTTTCCAAATATCAGTCACAGTTCTCGGTCTGTCATAGACCTTAATTAATTCTACAGTGTAAACAAACCATTAACAACCATTAAAATTCTCAGTTATTCGATACCTGATCAGAGGCAAACCTCTCTAATGCGCTTGTTAACCTCCCGACCTTAGGAGGGTCCTCCTCGACCTTCCACCCCCAAGCACTCCTACAAGACCCTTGCTGTCTGCAAGCCCTCTAGCACTACCAGAGTTACGCTATCTGGTCCTTACCAGACGTAGCAATTCCAGGAAGGCTTCCGCTTCCCAACATGCGATATCTGGTCTTTACCAAACTTAGCATTCGCTGCCAAATTGCAACTTTTCGAGCCTCGCTATCTTGTCTTTACCAGACATAGCGTTTCTCTTTTTCTTCTCTGTGTGTTTTTTTTGACATAGTGTCTCCTCCCTCTATGAGAGTCTCAACCGTCTCCTGAAGGTAGTTAGTTTTTTTTTTTTTCCTTTTCTGACAGATGTCATATTTTAATTCTAATCCCCCTCTCATGAGGAAGCACGATAACCATTATCAGTTGTTTTCTTCCCAACCACACTCAATAGCAACCAACAACAATTTATCAACATAATTAATTTAAACAGTGGTAACAATAATAGTTACTCAATTTCACCAAACATAACCATAGTCAACACTTAAATTTACTGCCCTTTAATTTAAAACACTATCGATTTACTAGGGGCATTACATATAGGTAGATGGAGTTATTTTATAAATAAAATGTTCAATTTTATAGGTTATAAGTAAATTAAATTGAAGTAGTAAAACATTTTAAATCAATTTTGTAACTATGAATGTTATTATGAAACTTATTTAAAGTATATCATAATTAGCACTCGAGAATGTCGTAAGCCCATGCATAATGAATACATATTGGTTTTTAGTAGATTACTCAGAGAAAAATAAAATTCTTTAATATAATTCTAGAAAGCTAAACATTTTTATAATTTTTGAAATTATTAAGAAATACAAATTTATCATAATTATTTATTATTAATTTATGATTATACAAAAGAAAATAGTGAAACACATATAATATATAGTTTGGCAAAACCCTATTTGGGAATTAATAATTTGATATAAATGATATATATGCAAAAATATATAATGTTTTAATATTATATGTATTTAAAATAATGATACACATAACGTAATGGTATGAGAAACCTACCCATTTTAAGTTAAATATTACATTATATGTATGGTAGTTAAAATATTATATTATATTAAATATATAATTAATTTTAATAAAATAAAATAAAACTTATTTAATACTAATATTTTAATTAAATATATGAAATTCAATGTTTTGAAAATTTTAAATAATTTGTTTGAAAATATATAATGAGAAGAATAATATATTTATTTTAAACATATTTTTTTATAAATTAATTATAATATTTAATTAAATTCAATGTTTTGAAAATTTTAAATAATTTGTTTGAAAATATATAATGAGAAGAAAATAATATATTTATTTTAAACATATTTTTTTATAAATTAATTATAATATTTAAATATTTAAATACTTTATATATTAATTAAAATTTTATTTTGTAAATTTATTAAGATAAACATGTTATTTTTTTTTATAAAAAAAAATATTAATTTTATGTTTATTAAATATTTAAATTAAAAAATAAAAACATATATTATAAAATTGAATTTCAAAATAAAATAAACATATTTATTTTATGAAGATGACATATTTATATTCAAAATGAAAATGTAATATACATGTTTTACATTCAAAAAAATCTAATATACCCATCTTTAAGGAATGCATTCTGATTGAGTAATAATAACACAACACCGAAGATTAAGTATAATTAAACTTCCAAAAATATTTCAACTAAGAAAAGCAAAGTTGATATGATCTATATGGAATTAAAGGTGGTGGTATAAGTACCATCGCCACAGGTAAACGTGTTGGTGGTGGGAAAATATTAACAAGAAGTCACTAAGTCAGTCATTGGGTTAGTGACTCACCAACATGCATGCATGGTATGGATGGCAATCTGTGGGCGAATGGATAAACTTTCAAGTAGACCGGCTAACATAACAGTGTTGATTCACGACTTATTAATGTGACTGTTGTAAGGGAAATGGACGACATTCGGCTTGGTCTTATTAATGTTTTTATCAACTATTGTGAAATGGCTTGCCAACTACCAGACATGAAGTTGTTTAATCTCTTAAAACCTACCTGGTGCGAGAGCCATACCAGAAATCACTTGAGCATTCTCTGAATACGATACTATCTAGTTGTCGAGTAGGAGCAGGACCACGAGCAAGAGCAAAACAGGTTGAGTAGTAGCAGAACAGGTTGGTTTCCCCATTTTTTACTCGCTGATATACTTTGCAAAATATAATGGCTTCGCATTTTATACTTCGACATTTCCTCTCATTCTCATTCCCAGGGATTGTAACATGTCTTCAGAAAACTGCGAGTGTTGATGCATCCAATTCTCTTCACTCTACTGTTCTTCTAGGTTATTTGATTTTGTCTTTGCTAGTGAATACAGTTAGTACAAAGGAAATAGGAAAAACTTTGCATTTACTTTACTTATTGCATCAAACCCAACCATAGCTACTGTTGATGAACCAGAGAAAACGAATATGGAAAAGCTAGACCAGAAGATACTCAACCCGTCGTAGGAGATTCGTAGCCGAGAGTTGTTTCACCTTCAAACCTAACTGTAAATCTCAGGCAACCATTCGATGTACCCACGTCGTATCCATATCCATCAATTATCTCATTTCTCTCAGCACCATAGCTACTCATTTTTATCACAAATCAGAAGAAGGGTAAACAAAATCTATGTTAACTAAACTTAATACCTAGACAAATTATTATCTGGAACATTGAGAAGCTCAAGCTCTCTCTCCAGTAATGGATGAGTTGACATATGCTGGGACTAATATGTATTGAAATTTATAGTGTAAGAATGAATAAATTATCACCATTATAGGGATCCAAGTAATATAGGACTGAACAATCATCTTTTTGGCCTCTCCAAGCACTCAGTACTACCCTAAGTAATGCAAAATCTTGTGTCATTTTTTAAAATTTATTAAGTAGATGACTTGAACTATCATTATTGGAAAATAAAATGGCACTGTAATTATTTGGTATAACATAAATGAGTTTTGAATTGTTTTTTTTTTTAATAAAATAGTCATTTTCAGATTCCAATTTGAAATTATTAAATTTTTCAATATTTAAAATTTCAACTTTTATTATTAATAATTAATAAAAAAAAAATATTAGGTAATGTGTATAATGATGACTATTTATGTCCATTAAGATTAATATAGTCTATTAAGCATTAAAATAAAAATGTTACTCAAGATTTTTGAACATATTATTTTTAAGATTAAAAAAGAAAAAGAAAATAATAAGTTAATATTATTTCATATAAACCTATTAATTTAACATAAATTTGTATTCAATAAGTTTAAAAACAATGTTATGTTTTTTTATTATATAATAGTTTATATAATAATAAATTTAGAATTTAAAAATATCTTAAACAGTGTTTTTGAATGATTTAAAAAAACTTATTATATTTTTAAATTCCAGTAAAAAAATGTTAATTAAATTTTAAAATGTTGAAAAAAAATATATTATGTAATAGGTATAATAAATTATTTATAAAGAAATAAATTTATATTAAATAATTTAAAAAATAATATTAATTTTTTTTAACATTATTTTTTATATATGTGTGTGAAACAATCAAAATGCCAATTTTTAAAAACTATTATTTAAATTGATGTATATCTTAATATTTGATAGTGTCATTATTTTGGTCTATAACCATAATTTAAATTATAAAAAAAATAAATAATTCATTCAAAAATAAACATAGTCTATTGAACATTAAAACAAACAAGATGTTAATTAAGAATTTTTAATATATTATTTTTATAATTTAAAAGAAAAGAGAAAATAATATGTTAATATTATTTCAGATTAATCTATTAATTTAACATAAATTTATATTAAGTAAGTTTAAAAACAATATTATATTTTTTCTCAATATTTTTTTATTATATAATAATAAATTTATATTAAAATAAATCTTAAAATTTAAAAATATATAAAACAACTTTTTTGAATGATTAAAAAATTATTATATTATTAAATTCCAATTAAAAAATATTAATTAAAGTTTAAAATGTTGAAAAAATAAATATTTAAAAAAAATTATGTAATAGGTATAATAAATTATTTATAAAAAAACAATTTATGTTAAATAATTTAAGAAATAATATTAGATTTCTTAACATTGTCTCTTATATATATATATATATATATATATATATATATATATATATATATATATGCTATTTTTTAAAAAGGACTATTTAAATTGATGTGTATTTTAATATTTGATAGTGTCATTATTTTGGTCCATAGCCATAATTTAAATTATAAAAAAAATCAATAATTCATTAAAAATAAACATAATCTATTGAAGATTAAAAAAATAAAATGTTAATAAAGATTTTTTAACATATTATTTTTATAATTTAAAAAAAGAGAGAAAAAAAAAATTAGATGTTAATAAAGATTTTTTAACATATTATTTTTATAATTTAAAAGAAGAAAGAAAATAACATGTTAATATAATTTCATATTAACCTATTAATTTTAAAATAAATTTATATTAAGTTTAAAAACAATATTATTATTTTTTCAATATTTTTTAATTATATAATAGTTTATATAATAATAAATTTATATTAAAATAAATTTTAGAATTTAAAAATATCTGAAATGGTGTTTTTTAATTATATATGTATATATATATATATATATATCTAAATTCCAACTAAAAATGTTAAAAAAAAAATAATAATAATTATGTAATAGGTATAATAAATTATTATAAAGAAATAAATTTATGTTAAATAATTTAAAAATAATATTAAATTTTCTTTAACATTTTATTTTTTTCCTCTGGAAAAATCAATATATATTTCAATAATAAGCAGTTTTACATAAGAGTCTGTTAAATACAGAGTTTCTTCAAAAGCTGTCTGTGCAATACCACGCAGGGCATGCTATCAGTTCATTCTATTATGCTGTTCATCTTAAAAAAACCAAAATAACAGTATTGTCTGTAGAGAGCTGTCAAAACATAAATATATTTAGTGAGCTATTTGTGGATCCAGGGTTGGGTATCCTGGATCTATATATGGCCGATGATAGAATTTTTGCTCCTGTTGATCAATAATCTCTGTAATCTCCCATAGTCCTCTGTCCATCAGCGCTGCCTCCTTGGAAAGTTTGTCGGCACCCTTATTGTGTTCCCTGTATATATGAGAGATAGAAATATGGTTAAAAGCTGCTTTGAGATCGAGTGCTTCTTGTAGAATAGTGCTGAGAGAGTGCATGTGACATATAGCTGTGCCATTAATCCAATTAACAATGATCTGAGAATCTCCATAAATATTGATGTTAATGCAATGGTGTCTTAATGCAAAGTGTAGAAGGTGTCGAAGTGTAATCAGTTCAGCAAAGTTGTTTGTTCCGACTCCCAGGCCAGCCTTGATGTTGTAATGATGGTTTTCTGTTACATGGAGTATGAAACCTCCTCCGCAGCTTTGTTGGTTTGCAGCACCGTCAAAAAAAGCCCAAGGCATGCTTGGGTCGATGGGTGGAGGCAGAACAGGATGTCGAGAAGGCGGAGGGATAGGATCGGGTAGCTCCTTCAGGGCAGCAACAATGCTAGCTTCGAGTAAGGGCCAGTGGATGGGCTTTTCATCAAAAATGGCTCGGTTTCTTGATTTCCAAATAGCCCAGTTAATAATGATGGGGAGGTTTATCACTTTGGTCCCTTTGTTTTTCTTTTCCCACTCATTCCATGCACTAGTGATATCCTGTCCCTCCCATTCTCCTGTGTAATTTATATGCGCCCTGAGATTTCGCCACAGGTCTAATGTTGCTCGGCATCTCATGAATATATGTTCTGTCGATTCCGATGCTTCCTTGCAGAGCACGCACCAAGTGGGTCCGTGTATGGCTCTTTTCGCAAGCTGATCACCTGTGGGAACTTTGTTCCTTAGAATGCACCAACTGAATAATTTCGATCGGGGGGAGGCGGCGAATTTCCATATGTTCTGCCACCAACTTACGATTTCTCCAGGCTTTCGATGTTCGATGAGGTATATATAGCCTTCCTTTGGTGTGTATACACCGTGCTCTGCTCGATGCCAGACAAGTTCATCCGGCCCCTCCGAGATGCGAATATGAGCTTCCGTTAATGCATCTCTGTACTCATCCCATATGGTATGCCATCTTCTCGGGATATTTAATTGATTTGCCGATTTCCATGCTTGATGGAATATGTCAGATTGAGCTGGGTCTGCTATCTGCGAGATGACCTTTATGTTTTGTGCTGCTAGAAATGCAATTAGCTCTTGAGGGAGTGTATGTCTGCCACCACTTCCGGTCCAAGGATCCAGTCCAATTCTTGCACTGTTACCGTCTCTGATGCGCCAAATTAGGTTATCCCTGATGAGAGGTAAGGAGTGCAGAAGGGCTTTCCAAATCGATGATATACCTGTTTTGTTCCAGGAAGGCAATCTAGCCCAATCTATGATGCTGAGAGGCCAGATATATTTATGGAAAGTGATATTTGTCCATAGGCTGTGGGAAGTCAGGAGAGCCCATCCCATTTTTCCGGCCAGAGCTTTTGCAAATATCGGGAGATCCTTCAGCCCCCAACCTCCCCACTTCTTAGGCAGGGCTATCTTATTCCATCCGATCCATGCGAAGATTCGTTTGTCTTGATTCCCAGCCCATAGGTATCGATTGCATAATTGTTGCAGTTTTGCCAATATGTTCCGGGGTATCCATGCCATAGCCATCCAGAATACAGGGGTTGCTTCCAGAACAGCTTTTATCAGGATTAGTCTCCCGGCCCTTGAGAGATATCTGTGACTCCAGCATGTTAATCTTTTTTCTATCTTCGCCACGAGCCATACCCAATCAGCAATCTTCTGACTTGTCGGTTTGAGCCAGTACCCCAGGTATTTGAGCCCTCTATCCAAAGGCTGAGGGATGTATGGAAAAGCCGTTCTAGCAGCATGAGATTCATTTACAGTGGTGTCAACCATAGTGATGGAGGATTTTGATCTGTTTACTTCCATACCCGTTGCTTTTGAGAACAGGTCGAGCAGGCGAGAGAATGCTGTCGTGTCCTGTATGCTTCCATCCAATAATATCAAGACATCATCCACAAAAAGGAGATGAGTAAGGTAGCAGATGTCTGATATTTTAAGGCCCCGAATAGTACCCTCCCTGTTAGCAGAAATCAGGAGCCTACTAAGTGCTTCAATAACCAAGAGAAAGAGCAGTGGCGAGAGTGGGCAGCCCTGACGGAGTCCTCTTTCAGAGTGAAAGAAGTGGGAGGCAGATCCATTGATCAGAATACTGAAGGTGGGGGAGGTGATGCATGCCATTATCCAATTTATTAATGAATGAGGGAAGCCAATATGAATGAGGATCATTTTGATGTACAACCAGCTAGCACGATCAAATGCCTTGGAGAGATCAATTTTCAGCAGTATACATTTGAGGTGTTTGGTCCAGATGGAGTGGATTGCTTCCTGAGCCGATCCTATGGCTTCATGTATCTGTCGATTCTCTAGAAAGGCAAATTGTTGAGGAGAGATATGCCTGGAGAGGATGGGCTTGATCCTGTTAGCAATGATCTTAGAGATAATCTTGTAGAGCACATTACAGAGGGATATGGGGCGGAAATCATCGAAGGATGATGGATTGTCGGATTTAGGGATGAGGGCTATAAATGTAGAGTTAATGGCATGATAGATACTTCCCGAGGTCCTGCTCTCCTCAACAACTTTGAGGATATCTCCTCCCAGAAGTTCAAAAAATGCAGAGTAGAACTCTATAGTCCAACCATCCGGTCCCGGACTCTTCTCCTTCTTGAACCATTTTATGGTGCTTTCCAATTCTGCCATGGTGACTGGAGCTTCCAGATCCTCTAAATCTTCGTCTTCTACAAATCTTGGGAATTTGGAGGCCACATTGATGATTTCCGCCAGATTTGCGCCCACAGGGCTCTTGTATAGGTTTCTGAAGTGTGAGGTACCCAAATTGGATAGCTTGTTGAATGTATCAGCTTGGCCTCCCTCGGGGAGGGGGAGATTCCAAATGGTATTTGCCACTTTCCTTCCTTTGGCGAAGTTATGGAAGAATCTGGAGTTCTCATCTCCAGCTTTCAGCCATATAGCTCTACTGCGGAGTCTGATAGATTCCTCCCTTCCCTTTAGGATTACATTCTTCTGATTTTCCAGATCCACCAGTCGGGCCTTGTCATTCTGAGATAGGAACCCTAGATTTCTCTCGTCCAGAAGGCCCTTCAATTCGTCCTCCACCTTGATAAGCTGCTCATCTTCAGTCTTCTTTTTCTCTTTAGCCCAGTTGACCACTAAATGTTTTAGCTCTGTTAGGTTTTTTACGAATCCCCTTGCCAATGAAGATTCTCTATCAATGGGATGAGCCCTCCAGTATGATGTGATCAGGTTGATGAATCTAGGGTCTTGTAGCCACAGATGGTTGAATTTATAAGGCGCCTTTGGTTTCTGTTCCGGTCCTCGAATTTCCAGAACTATAGGAGTGTGATCTGAGATGCCTCCATTACTTACCCACTGTTTGTATGAATGCAGCCGGTTAATCAGAGGTTCTTTCATGAGGAATCTATCCAATCTTCTGGCCAAGGCTGCCTCCCCTGTTCTTCTATTTCTCCAAGTAGGCTGCAGCTTCTGAACAGGGATATCAATGAAATCGTGCTGCTCCAATAATTGTCTCATGTAATTTGTGATGGGGTCAATCTGGGCCGCCTCACCCCAAGACTCATTGAAGCCCAGGGAGAAATTCAGGTCTCCCCCGATGATGGTGTGCTCGAGTGATAGAAGGTTGCAGCTGAGCATTTTTCTCCAGAAATCTTCCCTCTGATGACAAGGACCATAAATATTGATTATCCGGAGGGGAAGCCCGAGTTCGATGGAGATGATGTCTGCTCCTAGGAATCCCTGTCCGCCCCAGGATGATACCAGTTTGATTGAGCTGGGGTTAATACCGAGCGCCAAACCCCCCGATCTTCCCATGGCATCCATGGCTATGAAATTCCATCGAGCCCCTACAGAGGCTAGTGTGCGAGAACAATGTTCTGCCGATCCAAGGGTTTCTTGTAACATAATGATATCCGGTGACTCGACCTCAAAAATTCGTTTAAGGGCTAGCTTTTTTGGGGCGCTTGCCATCCCCCTACAATTGAAGGAGATGTACTTCATGGTGGTCCAACCTTGGGGGGATTTGTAGCTCTAAGGACCCCTAAAATGGTGGCTTGTCGCCCAGCAGCAACTTCTGCGCCCGCATGTCTAATGGCTTTATTGAGGTATGATTTACGACCCCGGGAGGAATGGTACCCAACATCAAGGGGGACAATACCCAGACCAGCAATGGATTCAGATGCCACCGGGCGGGGAGCCCGCGGACGAAGGGAGTAGGGGTGAGATGAAGTCGACCGAGGTGATATGGGCGAGAGGGGTGGAGAAGAGAAGGGCAGGGTAGGTGGAGCAGGTGAGGTCGTCGGGGGGGGAGGAGGGATATCACAATGTACCATAGTGCATGCAGATGAATCATTGTGCACAAGAGAGATATCAGATGATATTGAGTGAGAGATAGGAAAATTACCCGGATCTTTTGCTGCCGCTGCTGCAGCCCGCGCCCGGGTCAATGGAGGTGCTATCGGACCTTTTGGATGCTCAATCACTTTTGCAGGAGTTCCTCGGGGCTCCGCACTGTTCTTTGGCGAAAGAGGATTTGGTGGAGGAGCATTATTCCTTGGTGGATGCGGCGAAATTGGGGGAGCCCTGACCGAGTCCGGTTGTGCTTGTTGAGGTGATCCATTCTGACTGATGATTAATGGGCAATCCTTATAAACATGACCAACTTGGTGACACCAGTTGCATCTGAAGGGAACTCCTTCATAATCCAATATCTGAGTTCTGTTGAATTTCCCCCATCTCAGGGTCATTTTACCCACGAGTCCTTCCCTGGTATCCAGATGTACCAGAATTCTGGCCATAAGTTGGTCATTTGACTCCTTATATGATCGATCGTGGTCTAGATATGTTCCCAGTGCATTCCCAATCTTGATGAATGCCTCCTCCGTCTAGTATTGTAGTGGAAGCCCTGGCAATCGAACCCATATAGGTCCTGCTTCGATCTGCTCACGTTCCGGGTCAAATAGAGGACTCCATCTTTTCAAAAGTACTGGTGCCAATTCTATGTGCCAGTACTGTGCCAGAACGGTGTTCGTGTGCTCCTCTTTTGCGAAATGAAGTGAGAACCAGCCTCTAGGATGCCTTTGTACCTCCGGCAACTCCGTGAACAGTTCTCCCCAGATTTCTTTTACCCAAGATTTCAGTCTTTCCACCGTGAAAATTCGCCCTCTCACATGGCCTACCAGCGTCGTTTGAGCCAGTGCCATGGTCTCTTCAAAATTGGATGGATCACCAAATGATACTGATATGTCCTTTGCGATTTCTCTGATACACTTAGTCTTCTTTGTGCGAGGAGCTGTGGGGTGATCGACGAGCGGATTTGATGACCCGACCCCCACGGAGGGTTTAACAGGATGGGGGTGAATGGCTGGAGTGCTAAAGCTGCCCGAGGGCCTGATATCTGCAGTACTCAAGGGGATTTGCCCCGGCGGCCTGCTTTCCCGGGGATGATTTAACAGATCGGCACCGGAGGGAAACGATGTATGAGCAGAGGGATGGTATTCATCGGCCCTAACCCCCGCAAGATCGGCGACAGGGAGGATATCTACTGAAGCAATAGGAGGGATTTCCTCAGCCCTAGCTATCGATGGAACGGAGGGTTCATTGCTACGGGGCGGCGAGGGGAAATCGATAGCGAAATCATCGGGCAGGTAGGATGATAAGAGGAGGGCGGTACCTGGAGAGAGGGGAGGTGCCTCCAATGCGGGCTGTATGGGCGAGTTTTGCAGTGAAACCACAGGAGTAGAGAGCTGAACGGCGATGCTTGCAGCAGCTGGTGCAGGAGGCTGTTTAGGGTTACCAAAAATGGCGATGTCTTCAAGTGGGTCCGCCGAATAATCAACCAGCTCCATTTCCTCGATATTCTCCATGCCGGTCAACTGTTAGTTAACCGCAATCCCTGTCAGCTGTCGGATACCCGAGCTTCCAGATCGCCGATTCCTCCAATCCGGCTCTTGCGCTGTCCGGTCGGCGAGGCTTCCGTGAACCTGTATCTCCTGCAGCGAATGTCTAGCCCTAAACCGTAGCCCCGAACCTGGCGACAAAGTGCCCGATGACCTGCGGCTCCTGCGGTTTAGATCGCGCCTGCGGCTAAGCTAGCCTAACCCTCGTCGATAGCTCCGCGCCATCCCTCTACCGTCGCCTTCACATTTCTTTAACATTTTATATATATATATAATTGATTGTTATATATATATATATATATATACAATGAAAATGCTATTTTTTTAAAATGATTATTTAAATTGATGTTTATTTTAATATTTATAGAGCCATTATTTTGGTCTATAACCATAATTTAATTCATTGGAAAATAAACATAGTCTATTGAATATTAAAAAAAAAATATTAAGATTTTTTAACATATTATTTTTATAATTTAAAAGAAGAGAAAATAATATGTTGATATTATTTCAGATTAATCTATTAATTTAACATCAATTTGTATTAAATAATTTTAAAATTAATATTATATTTTTCTCAATATTTTTTTTATTATATGATAATAAATTTATATTAAAATAATTTTTAGAATTTATAAAAAATCTAAAACGGTGTTTTTAATGATAATATATATATATATATATATATTTTTAAATTCCAGTAAAAAAAATGTCAATTAAATTTTAAAAGGTTGAAAAATTAAATATTAAAAAAAACATTATATAATAAATATAATAAATTATTTATAAAGAAATAGCTTTATGTTAAATAATTTAAAAAATAATATTAAATTTTCTTAATATTCTCTTTATTTATATATATATGTACGTTAATTTTTTAAAACAATTATTTAAATTGATGTGTATCTTAATATTTGATATTGTCATTATTTTGGTTCATAACAATAATTTAAATTATAAAAAAATCAATAGTTCATTGAAAAATAATTATAGTCTATTAAATATTAAAAAAATCAGATGTTAATTAAGAGTTTTTAATATATTGTTTTTATAATTTAAAAAAAAAGGAAAATAATATGCTAATATTATTTCATATTAATCTATCAATTTAACATAAATTTATTAAGTAAGTTTAAAAACAATATTATATTTTTTTCAATATTTTTTTATTATATAATAGTTTATATAATAATAAATTTATATTAAAATGGTTTTTGGAATTAAAAGAATAAAATAATGTTTTTGAATGATTTAAAATAAATTATTATATTTTTAAATTCCCATTAAAAAATGTTAATTAAATTTTAAAATGTTGAAAAAATAAATATTCAAAAAAAATGATTATGATGATGATGATGATGATGGTTAACGTCCGCTGAGACCAAATAATGGTCTATCGGACCTAAAGAAACAAATTATCTATTTTGATTTAAGATTTTATTCCTATGCTCAAAAAGCTTGGAGAGAAGCCTCCCGAGCTCACTATAATTTTGACATTGTAAAAGGCTAGGAACGTCAGTATTGTAACAAAGATTGTGAAACTGAGATCTAATGTGGTTATACGCGGGGCACTCTAAGAGGAAGTGGTTTTCATCCTCGATGTTCCTATTCTCACATATATGGCATATCCTTTCCGTTCATGGCGTTTTAGGAACTGCCCAACAACCTGTTTCACTATGGAGCTCATGAGAATTCGTTCTAATCTTCGCTATATTAATTTCTTCTTTGAGCTAGTTAAAATAGAGAGATACTTTTGATCTTCTAGGGTGGGGTTGATGACCTTCTTATAATAACTTAATTTTCTTTTAGCCACTAAGTCTTTCTCACACCACATTTTTCTTTGAACTTAGAAGTAACAATATCTTTAATGTTATTTATGTTTTGCAATGCATCATTTTCGTTGATCTCCCAATAGTTTAACCAGGCCCTTGTGTCTTTATGCCACCCTCGATTGAGCCTTAGGTGGTTTTGGCTAGAATTTAAAGCTAGCTTAGGAAGTCTATGATCGTCTATGTTACTGATTTTGTGCTTGTACAACAACAAAAACCTAAGCATAGCTAGGCTCTCAATAGGGGAAAGACCTGCTTCTATAAGGAGAATAGGATAGGGTGTATTACTTTTAATTTTCAGGTTATAAGTTATAAAACGCTTCTGGATTTGCTCAATCTTTCTCCATGATTCTCCGGAGATGCTGCAACCCCAAACCTCACAGCCATATAAGATAACAGGAGTGACTAAAGTTTCAAAGAGGAACTTCTTTTTATCCCACATTACAAGGTTTGCTATTTTACAATTATTTTCAAGACCAAAGTAAGCTTTCCACCCCCCATTAATCCTTTTCTCAATGCTATGGTTCCAGTTGAGCTTGTGATGAATATCAATTCCTAGGTACTTGTAAGAGTACACTTCCTCCAAATTATTATTGTCATACATAAAATTAGCGTAAGTGTCCTTCTTGGATTTGATAATCATAATTTTTGTTTTGTCAGTGTTAACAATCATACCCATGGTAGAGCAGAAATCCTTAAGAAGCCGGAGTTGCTTATTAAGATCAGATGGGCACCTTGCCAAAAGAACAATATCGTCAGCATAAAGAAGAAGGATGATGACTATCCCAGCTAAGATCGTGCCATCACATCCTGCTTCCTCTAAATAGCCTTCGAGCTTATCGATGTAAATGCCAAATAGGGTAGGGGAGAGGGGGCAACCTTGTTTAACTCCGATGTTACACCTGATATCTTTCGACCACCCTTCATTGCTCTTTAGCTTGGCAATTACATTCTCATATAACCTTATAGCGACAGCTCTCAACTCGAGAGGAACCTTTAGCTCTTCTAATCTATTCCAAAAGTTGTATCTAGGAACCGTATCGAAAGCCTTTCTAAAGTCCACAAAGCAACAAAATAAATTGGATTTATCATTACGACATTCCTCCGCAATGATCCTAAGCGTAACAAGGTGGTCTGTTGTTGAGTGATGCCTTCTGAAACCTGCTTGGCCTTTAGCCCTCTTACCTTCACTTTCAAGCCATATGCTTAACTTTTTTTCCAAAATACTACCATATAACTTGGCTAAGAGAGGGCTGATCATAATTGTTCGATAATTAAAGGGTTTATTTGTATCCCCATTTTTAAAAATAGGGATAATGAGGCTCTCAGTCCAAGGTTTAGGGAACCCTTGCTTGACTGCTTGATTGAAAAGCTTGTGGATGTGGGGGATGAGGACAGGACCTCCAATTTTTAAGATTTCCGCTTGGTAACCTTAAATGTCCTTAGCTTTCCCATTAGCGAGGCGATTAACCCCAAACTTAATGTCTTCTAAAGAGAAAACTTCTTTCGTTGTGAGAAGGGTTTCCAAATTATCCATGACATTTGGAGATTCATAAAGCTTTTTAAGATAGGAATTCCAATCGTGAAGAGCAATTTTATTATTATCCTTAATCTTCCTAGTTAGAATCTGCCTCCAAAATTTCTTAGGAGCTACCTTAGAGAGGTGTAAGAGATTCTCCTGTCTTTGACGAATGTACTGCCTCTTTTTCCTTTTAGTTAGGGCTTTGTCATAGGTATAGTAAATTATTTATAAAGAAATAAGTTTATGTTAAATAATTTAAAAAATAATATTAAATTTTCTTAACATTCTCATATATATATATATATATATATATATATAACGATTATTTAAATTGATGTGTATTTTAGTATTTGATAGTGCCATTATTTTGGTCCATAATCATAATTTAAATTAAAAAAAAATCAATAATTCAATGAAAAATAAACATAGTCTATTGAACATTAAAAAAAAAAGATGTTAATTAATATTTTTTAACATATTATTTTTATAAATTGAAAAAAAATAAAAAATAATAATAATATGCTAATAATATTTCATTATAGCCTATTAATTTAACATAAATTTATATTAAGTTTAAAAACAATATTATATTTTTCTGAATATTTTTTTATTATATAATAATAAATTTATATTAAAATAATTTTTAGAATTTAAAAATATCTAAAATGGTATTTTTGAATGATTTAAAAAAATATATTATATTTTAAAATTCCAATTAAAAAATGTTAATTAGCTTTTAAAATGTTGAAAAAAATAAAAAAAAAATTATGTAATAGGTATAATAAATTATTTAGAAAGAAATAAATTTATGTTAAATATTTGACAAATGATATTAAATTTTCTTAACATTCTATCATATATATATAAAACAATCAAAATGCTAATTTTTTAAAACAATTAATTAAATTGATGTGTATTTTAATATTTGATAGTGCTATTATTTTGTTCCATAACCATAATTTAAATTATAAAAAAATCAAAAATTCATTGAAAAATAAACATAGTCTATTAACATTAAAAAAAGATGTTAATTAAGATTTTTTAACATATTATTTTTATAATTTAGAATAAGAGAGAAAATAATATGTTAATAGTATTTCATATTAACCTATTAATTTAACATAAATTTATATTAAAATGAATTTTAGAATTAAAAAAAAAAAAATATATATATATATATATATATATATATATATAAATAATATATATATATTCCAATTAAAAAATGTTTATTACATTTTAAAATGTTGCAAAAAAAAATAAAAAAAAACATTATGTAATAAGCATAATAAATTATTTAGAAAGAAATAAATTTATGTTAAATAATTTAAAAAATAATATTAAATTTTATTAACATTCTCATATATATATATAGATAACTATAGCAATCAAAATGTTAATTTTTTAAAACTATTTTTTCAATTGATGTGTATTTTAAATTTAATAGTTTCATTATTTTGGTCCGTAACCATAATTTAAATTTTATATCTATATCTATATCTATATATATATATATATATATATATATAAATGGTTGAAAAATAAATATAGTCTATTGAACATTAAAAAAATAAGATGTTAATTAAGATTTTTTAACATATTATTTTTATAATTTAAAAGAAGAGAGAAAATAATATGTTAATATTATTTCATATTAACCTATTAATTTAACATAAATTTATATTAAGTTTAAAAACAATATTATATTTTTCTCAATATTTTTTTATTATATAATAGTTTATATAATAATAAATTTATATTTCCCCGATCGGGGTGTGAAGGGATGCGAGACCCCCATAAGGATCGTCGTTATGATTAAATAAGTGTGGAGCAGGGCAAGTGGGCGGCCCACCCAACGCAACCACATGCTCAAGGCAATTAAGGATCTGACGACCCGTAACCAAGTGGCAAAGCGGACCTTGGGCACGATAATTTGGGTTTTACAAGTGGTAGGTCTGGCATTTTGCATGCAAATGTTGTGGTTTCACCTCAGGAGCTGTTGTGAGGTGGTGAAGGTTGTTTGCGGGATTGGAGACCTGCGCCACAGGCTGAGCACCCAGGGTGACGTCAACGATGCGATGACAAGGCAAGGCTACTGGTATGTCTCTCAGGCCTTCTTAGTTCATGAAATGGCGGTCTTGCTGCAAGGAATGAAGCCAGAATGGCAGGGTTTGGTGATGGTAGTGCATGGGTTAATTGGGATTGGGTTAAGTTTGTCTCTGTTAGCGTCTGGAATGTCGATTTCAGTCTTTTATGGAAATCTACTGGCTCAGATGGGCATGTATGGGGAGTTGGGGCCTACATTTAGTACTATGTCTGTAAATTCTGTTAATGAGTCCTTTAATTCTAGGTGTCTGAGGCCTGGATGGGTCTGGGGTCGGTTAGAGAGTCTGACGTCTTCTAGAAATCTTCTGGCCCAGAGGGGCATGTATGGGGAGTCAAGGTCATCACCTAATGTCTGGTTTGTAAATTCTATGAAGGCTTCGTTTAATTCTTGGTGTCAGAGGCTTGGTTGGGCTTGGAGTTGGTTAGAGAGTTTGGGAGAAGTAAGGAAGAGGCCGAGGGTGTCAAGGTTCTTTGTGTTTTCATTCCTTAGAATAGGAAATGGGGAACCAAAATTGTCTCCCACAGGAAAGAGACAAATGGTAAAGCTTGCATTTGTCATTTGGATGGTAAATATTTTATTAAACCATCTGTGTGCACTACCCTTTCAGGTCAGCCTAAACTGCAAACTCCTCCGGCTCTAGCACTACTGGTTCTCACTACGGTGAGGGCACAGGAGGTACTGCAATCATTGGGAGACCTAGTCTACAACAACATGGTGAAGGCAGATGTTGGCGCGGGGAAGCGAGGGCGTCGCCACGACAACAATCAGAACAACAGGAAAGGGAAAGTGTCGCAAGCTTTGTCTAACAAGCCCCAGCATAAAAGAGGAAGGAAAACAAGGGAGGAGAACATGAAAAATCTCATGCATGCTTACAGTGTTAGATCCCCGACACAAGTGAAGTCCGTAATCTTGTCATGGGAGGCAGAATTGAATGCCAAGGTGACAATAGAACCAATTCCAACAGAGGATTGGGAACCTTTGGTAATGGACCCTGGACACACCCGTGAAAGGTTGACTCTATTCAAATAGTCAGTCCAACTATATTGGGTAATGAAGAGCTTATTGGCGAGAGCCATGTCGAAAACCCAGAACTTGGATGGCCCCCAGCAAACCCAGCAATATGAATCGAGCCTCAAGGACATTCAATGGGAAATACAAGTAGTACATGTACAAAAGTACCATCAGAATGTTCGCCTTGGCTGCATGGAAAACAAATGCAAAGTCTGCAAGAAAGTGGAATGTCAGGATCGAGTGCAAAGGACCCTGCCCCGTGGAATCGTCTGATGATTGACTACCCAGAAGTCATGATATTTCTGAAAGTTTCTGATGTTTTTTGTTGTTTTTATGATCTACTCGGATAACATTTACATTGTCAGTAGTACATATAGATGGGTGATAGATATGGTAGCCTATAAAGCTTGGATGGACATACTCAAACTGTTTATGTTTTGGATGGCTTGTGATGCTGATCGATGGCCAACAGACCTGGTTTCCTTCGGGCAGGTTGAGGCCACCAAACATATATTATGTAACCTACTTTACATATGATTAATAGAAAGGTACTCCCAAGCTTACACAAAAACAATAATAATAAATTTATATTAAAATAATTTTTAGAATTTAAAAATATCTAAAATGGTGTTTTTGAATGATTTAAAAAAAATTATTATATTTTTAAATTGCAATTAAAAAATGTTAATTAAATTTTAAAATGTTGAAAAAAAATATTAAAAAAAAAATATTATGTAATAATTATAATAAATTATTTATAAAGAAATAAATTTATATTAAATAATTAAAAAAATAATATTAAATTTTCTTACTATTCTCTTATTAGTAATGTGTGTGCGAGAGAAACATTCAAAATGCAAATTTTTAAAATGATAATTTAAATTGATGTGTATTTTAATATTTGAATGGGACATAATGCCATTATTTTGGTCCATAACCATAATTTAAATTATAAAAAAAAATCAATAATTCATTGAAAAATAATCATTATTTTTAAATAATAATTTTAAATATAATAAGTTTGAGTAGGCCTCTCTTACCATATGTTCTTAGTAATGCCCCTAGCATTGAAAGCGACTTAATGCTCAAAGTAGCACTGAAGGATATGTGATTAAACTAATTTCATACATGATGTTCAAGTAAATTTTTTGTATATACCGAACATCTGTATATGCGCAATTTCTGTATATGGAAGTTGCACATATATGGTAGATTCACATATATAAAAGACATGCATATACGGAAGATATACACA
The DNA here is from genome assembly GCA_031772625.1 of Pinus tabuliformis. Classification (NCBI taxonomy): domain Eukaryota; kingdom Viridiplantae; phylum Streptophyta; class Pinopsida; order Pinales; family Pinaceae; genus Pinus; species Pinus tabuliformis. The sequence goes on from CM062812.1 coordinate 518,589,761, forward strand.
TATAAGAAAGTTACGCATATACGAAAGTTACATATACTAAAGTTACACATACATGGAGGTTATGTGTATATACGGAAGTTGGACATATACCTTGAAGATATGTGCATATAGAGAAGTTGGACATATACCTAGAAGATATGTGCATATAGAGAAGTTGGACATATACCTGGAGGATATGTGCATATAGAGAAGTTGCAAATATATAAAAGACATGCATATACGGAAGATATGCACATATAAGAAAGTTTTGCATATACGGAAGTTGAGCATATACTATAGATGCACATATACAGAAGTTACATATGCTAAAGTTGCACATACATAAAAGATGTGCATATACGAAATATATGCACATATAAGGAAGTTACACATATACGGAAGATATGTGCATATCTTTCGTATATGAACAATTTCTGTATATGGAAGTTGCGCATATACAGTAGATGCACATATATAAAAGACATGCATATACAGCTGATATGCACATATAAGAAAGTTACGTATATACGGAAGATATGTGCATATACAGAAGTTGTGCATATACGGTAGATGCACATATACAAAAGATGCACATATACGAAAGATATGTGCATATCTTCCGTATATGCACAATTTCCGTATATGTGAAATTTCCATATATGGAAGTTGCGCATATATGGTAGATGCACATACATAAAAGACGTGCATATACATAAGATATGCACATATAATAAAGTTACATATATACAAAAGAGATGCGCATATCTTCTGTATATGCACAATTTATGTATATGGAATTTGCGTATATACGGTAGATGCACATACATAAAAGATGTGCATATATGAAAGATATGCACATATAAGAAAGTTACGCATATATAGAAGATGTGCACATATCTTTCATATATGCACAATTTCCGTACATGTGCAAAACTTAAGCCTCTATATAGACACAACCTCTGTATATACACATCTTCTATATATGTGCAGCTTCCATATATGTGCATATCTTCTATATATGGACAACTTTTATATATGCACATATATGAAGGTTGTGCATATACAAAAGATATGCACATATGTGGAGGTTGCACATATACGGAATATATGTGATACATAATATGTGCACATCTTTCATATATGCGTAACTTTTATATATGTATATATCTTTTGTATATGCACTTATTCATTATATGTTCATTTCTTCCGTATATTTTCATATTTGGAAGTTTCACATTTATAATAGATATGCATATATAATAGATGTTCATATATGGAAGAGATGTGCATATACGGAAGAGATGCGCATATACAAAAGTTGTACATAATCATAAACATATTTGTACAGTCCAAAAGACGCCAAAAATCATCCAGGTGAATGCACAAGTGAATATTTTCGAGCTTAAGACATTGACAGCCTTTAGTGAATATTACTACAGAAAGCAAGTAATCTCTGCTTCCCTTATGTCTTGTAGGTGAACCTGGGCTAGCATATGAAATTGTTCTTTACACACTTGTGTTTTCCACCTCCCTTTAGTCACACATAGCGTAGTAGGAGAAAGAGTAAGCGGCCCATTATTCGGGCATCATTTTTTTTTCATGCAAGGAACAATTGAGATCTAGTTTAATTAGGAAGATATTCTAACGGATCACCAAATATCCACATATTATCACACTTTTGATGCTCACTTAATGGATTGCATACAGTTACACATCACACACTACGATTTTATAAGTTTTGTATTAGAAATTAGATTATCTTTATTTTTATTTTTATTTGCAAATTCTCACATAACTTAATTAGGGGAAAAAGTAAATGGCCAAATTCAACACATATTTTTCAATCTCTTTTGCTAGCTTTTACAAATAACATAGCTTAATTAGTAAAATAGTAAGTGGCCTATCATCCACAAATCTTGTTACTAACCAAAACATTTATTCATTTAATTAGTTTTGGGACTAGGGCCAAGAGTGACTATAGAAAGCAAGTAATCTTTTTTTCCCTTGTGTCTTGTAGGTGAACCCGGGCTAGCATATGAAAATCTTCTTAGCACACTTGTGTTTTCCACCTCCCTTTAGTCGCACATAGGGTAGTAGGAGAAAAAGTAAGTGGCTTATTATCCACACATCATTTCTTTTTCATGTAAGGAACAACTGAAATATAGTGTAATTAGGAAGATACTGTAATGGATCACTGAATATCCACATATTATCACACTTTTCGTGCTCACTTGATGGCTTGCATACAGTTACACATCACACACTAAGATTTTATAAGTTCTGTATTAGAAATTAGATTATCTTTATTTTTATTATTATTTTCAAATTCTCACATAGATTAATTAGGGTGAAAAGTAAGTGGCCAAATTCAACACATATTTTTCAATCTATTTTTCTAGTTTTTACAAATCACATAGCATAATTAGTAAAAGAGTAAGTGGCCTATCATCCACAATTGTTGTTACTAACCAAAGCATTTATTCATTTAATTAGTTTGGGGCTAGGGCCAAGTGTCACTACAGAAAGTAAGTAATCTCTGCTTTCCTGTGTCTTGTAGGAGGACCTGGGCTAGCATATGAATGTCTTCTTAGCACACTTGTGTTTTCCACCTCCCTTTAGTCACACATAGTGTAGTAGGAAAAAGAGTAAGCGGCCCATTATATGTACATCATTTCTTTTTCATGCAAGGAAAAATTGAAATATAGTGTAATTAGGAAGATATTGTAGTAGATCACCGAATATCCACATCTTATCACACTTTTCATGCTCACTTGATCACTTGCACATAGTTACACATCACACACTAAGCTTCTATAAGCTTTGTATTAGAAGGCATCCAGTTTCTAGAGCTTTTGATACTTAGTTTATTTTAGCCTACATCTCACACCCTAAAGAAAAGTAAGACCTTAAAAACTACCATAAATTTAACCAACTAAATTCCCCATAGGGGCCACTAAAGAATTTATAGTTCAAGTTAGGACCATCGGGGGTAGGTATTCCATAAGCCACCATGGTCATGTTACATCTTTGAAACATAGCAGTTGACTTTTTAGGGAGCTTAAAATCCTTCAATCATCCCATGGAAAAGAATACTCGAGCATGGAAGAGACCCGATTCAGAGGGGGTTTGGCTTAGGTCCAGTGCATGCAGTACTATTTGGGGTTTGTTATGCTCTTGACCTGCAAGAAATTCTAGAATACCAAATATGCAAAGAAATATAGCCCAAAACACAGAATAAAATGAGAAAATAACAAGTATTTTATTATTCAAAGATGAATGAAATGTTCACTTGCCTCTTCGAGGGGGCAACCTCCAACAGAGCAAAGCTTGATTACAAAATAAGAATCGATGATCTTTCCCTTCTAACTACAACTATTTATAGCTAAATGCCCTTCAACAACCTAATGAATGGTGGTCCTTTGCATAACATGGGTTAACCACTTTATTTATTAATTATGGCCCGTTTGCAACTAATTGTGGTCCCTTTCTTAAATGCATATCAACCACTTACGATTATTCATACGAGATTATTGACTCTTTAACTAACTATTACTATGACTCGACCCTATTGGGTTATTACATAAATAAAGGGGTTAGGGTTGGACCCTAGCATGCCCTTCCCCATCAAAAGCCGCCTTGTCCTCAAGGCTGACGCTGCGGAAACTGGTGAAGAATAGTGGCTGGTTCCCAGGTCGCATCTTCTGGAGAGGTGTATTTCCACTTGACGAGGACTTCCTTGATCGTGTGGCTGCATAGATGTCTTTCGTGAGTGGCGAGGACCTGTTCTGGTTAGAGCCGGAGTGAACCTTCCTCATCCAATTTGGGTAGACTGGTTTGAATTCTGCAATTGTTCCCCACCACTTTCTTGAGGCATAATACATGGAAGATTGGATGGATTTTTGAAGCTGGTGGCAAGGCCAGCTTGTAGGCTACTGCTCCAATGCGCTGAAGTATTTGATAAGGTCCATAGAATTTTGGAGCTAATTTTTGGAAGCCCTTTTCTTTGAGCGATGTTTGCTTATATGGTTGCAACCGTAGGAATACCTAATCCCCTTCTTGAAATGTGTGCTCTAAACGATGTTGGTCTTCCTGTTGCTTCATTAGATTCTAAGCTTGATGGAGATTATCTTTGAGATGAGCTAGCATGAAAACACAATTCTGTAGGAGTTGATCAACTTCTTACACCTTAGAGCACTAGGGATGTAAAAAATAGGTGAAGGTGGGAGTTGGCCACACACTGCTTCATATGGAGTCACCTTGGTTGCTTCGTGATAGTTAGTATTATACCACCATTAAGCTAAAGGTAGCCAATGTACCCATTGATGCTGCTTTTCTGAAGTGAAGCATCTTAGGTATGTCTCCAAACATTTGTTCACTGCTTCAGTTTGACCATCGGTTTGGGGATGATAGGCAATACTTAGTTGGAGTTGGGTGCCTTGTCGCTTGAAAAGTTCTTTCCAAAATTTCTAGTGAAATTTGGATCATGGTTAGACACAATGGAAGTTGGCATGCCATGCAGTTTGAAGATCTGTTCCATGAAATCTTGAGCCACCAAAGTGGGGGTAAATGGGTGGGGTAGAGCGCAAAGATGAGCATATTTAGAAAGTCTGTCCACAACCACCATGATGACAAATTTGTTGCTCGACTTTGGGAGAACAATAATGAAATCCATGGAAACATCTGACGAGACGGAGGCAGGGAGTGGCAATGGCTATAAGATTCCTGGTAACCTAATTGTTTCTCCATTGTGGCATTGACACACATCACATTCAACTACAAAAGTAAGAATGCCATTTTTCATGCCTGTCCAAAAGAAAGAATGACAAGTGCGAGCATAAGTCTTCTAAAATCCTGTATGCCCTGCAATAGGAGATGAGTGAGACTCTGCCAACATGCGAGTTTTGAGGGCGGATGTCGGCGATATGACTACGTGATCCTTGTAGTGAAGAATCTCATCCTTCCAAGAGTAGTCGACTAAGGAATTAGGATCTGCTTTCAAGTTATTAATAAGTTGGGAGAGAGAACGGTGTGAAAACCATTCCTTGCGGGCTTCTTCAATCCAATCTGGTATAGGAAGAGAGATTAATAGCAGGGTGCTTTCATCCTCAAATTGACACGATAAAGCATCTGTTACTACACTGTCACACCCTTTCTTGTAAATTATTTGATAATCATATCCCAACATTTTGGCCAACCATTTATTTTGTTGTGGCGAGGAGAGACATTGCTCCAAAAAATATTTGATGCTTTGATGGTCTATGCAGATTTGGAAACACCACCCAATAAGTATGGTCGCCAAGTATCTACTTCATGTAATATGGCCACCATATCTTTCTCATAGGTAGATTGACCCAAATGTTTCCCACTCAGTTGTTGGCTAGTGAAAGTCTAGGGTCAACCTTCCTGCACTAAGACAACACCAATACCAGTACCTAATGCATCACATTCAATCACAAAAATATCTGGTGAAATCCGGTAGTGCCAATACTTGAGTGGAACACATGGCCTATTTGAGAGCCACAAACACCTATTGTGTTGCATCAGTCCAGAGGAATGAATTTTTCTTAAGAAGATTAGTGAGGGGTCTAGCAATGCGACCATAATTGTAGACAAATTTGCGATAGTAGCCAGTGAGACCCAAGAATCCCCTCAAACTCTTCAAGGTTTTTGGTTGGGGGCAATCTTGCATTGCCTGTATCTTTTTGGGATCAACCTTGACACCTTCACGACCCACAATGTGTCCCAAATACTCGACTTCTTCCACGCCAAAAGAGCACTTGGAAAATTTGACAAATAATTTGTGATTCCGAAGCAGTTGCAAGATCAAGTCTACATGTTGAAGATTTTTTTCCCAGGTTAGGTTGTAGATGCGAATGTCATCAAAGAAACTGAGGACAAATTTTCGGAGATATGGTTTCAGTAGGTGATTCATACAGCTTTGAAAAGTAGATGGAGCATTACGAAGACCAAATGGCATGACCAAGAATTCGTAATGGCCTTCATGAGTTCGGAAAGCGGTCTTGGGAATGTCTTCTTCTTTCATGTGTATTTGGTGATAGCCAGAGCGAAGATATAGCTTGGTAAATAATTGAGCACCATGTAGTTCATCAAGCAGATCATCAACAACTGAAATAGGGAATTTGTCTTTGACAGTGAGCTTGTTGAGGGCCCAAAAGTCTGGACACATGTGCCATTCTCCATCTTTCTTTAGCACCATGACCACTGGTGATGAATAAGGACTAATGCTAGGATGAATAATCCCTGCTTCAAGGAGTTCCTTGATGATTTTTTCAATTTCATTATTTTTGGCGAAAGGATATTGATATGGGTGCACACTAGGTGGTTGGCCCCCCTGAACCAAAGGGGTGCTATGATCATGTTCACCTCTTGAGGGTGGAATCTCTTTAGGTTTGTCAAATACCTACTGGTGGCGATCTAAGACCAGTTGCATCTCAAGATGAATATGAGGAATAGTGGATTCGATGGCTTGGATGGCATTAAAGTGGGTGATGACTCCATGATGACCCTTTTTCAACAACTTTTCCATTTGATGCGAGTTGATGATAGTAGGATCACTTGTCTAGAGTCCACATAGTGTATGAATGTGGTCATTCTAATTAAAGCTCATATATAACTCCTGGAAATACATTATGATTGGGCCTAGTGTGGGAAGCCATTCAACACCTAAGACAATGTCACAACCACCCATATTAATCAAAAACATGTGGGTCTTTAGGTGGTAGTCTCCCATCTGAAGTTTAATATTTTCACAGCGGCCTTCACATTTCATTGTCCCCCCATCAGCAATAGGGACTTGGAAATTAGAGAATGCCCTTACAAAACAATGAACAGCTTCTGTGACTCGCTTATGGATAAAGTTATGAGTGTTACCACTATCAATCAATACCACTGCAGGGTGATGTTTAAGAAAGCCTCTTATTTTGAGAGTTTGGGGCGCAAAAATGTCTGCCAAAGCATGTAGCAAGATAATTGGTTCATCTGGCGTAGCTGTGAGATCATTGTCATAATGGGTTTCCTCAACTTCATCCTCTAGCCCCCCAAGGGGTGGGGCTTCCTTAGATGAGCTGTGATCAGTAGCATCAATTTGAAATAATTTGGGTTCCTTGCATTTATGCCCCGGGGAGTATTTGTCATCACAGTAGTAGCACAATCCTTGTTTTCATCATTCTGCCATTTCTGCTAGAGACACCTTTTGAACCTTAAGTGTTTAGTAGGGCCCTGAGCCTGGGTGGGATGCCCGTTGGCTATGAAATTTGGACAAGTAGACTGGGCAGCTAAAGAAAGTTCCACTTTGACAACCTTTGTGCAAGTGTAATATATCTAAACTGCAAATATATGAGAATAGAAATATACCCTGAAATAACAAGAGAGAAATAGATAAACTTCAAATATTTATTAATATCAAACCTTTGAGGTAGGTTAACACCATACAATCACTCCTTAAGGAAGGAGAACACTCCACAAGCCATACACTTGCCAATACAATAATCCTTGACCTTTCTCAATGGGGAGTCTCTAGCTTCTATATATGATTCATACATACAATACCATGGGTCATTACCATGGTTCTCTCAATACCATATATCTAATGCAATGGGCTTGTCACATTATTGCTAACTACTTGTGGTCCCTTACATGATGTGGGTTAACCACTTTATTTATTAACTAAGGCCCATCACATTATTACATTATTCCCTTGGGTACCTCCTTTTGTACCCCATAATATCCCCCCTAGGTATACTACACAGAGAGACGGATTTGCCTGAAAAACCCCAACTGCTGAATGTGATGTGCAATGTGGCAGAAAAACCATAACTCTTGGATCTTATTGGTGCAGCGATGATAGAACCCCAACTACTAGATCTGAATTGTACTTCGGCGGTAAAACCCCAACTGCTAGATCGTATCTGGAAGATAAGATAATGGTCGATCTTCAGAGAGCAAAGGGAACTATGGTCACAAAGGAGTGGCAGGTGCTACAAATCACAATATACATAAGGGTCCAATAATAGTACTGAACCCAATCTTTCAGGGCACTAACTAAGGAGGATCAACTGTGCCCTTAGTCGTACTACCCGACTACCCTATCGTACGTGTGAGTAATCTCCCTTAGTGTTGTTCTCAGTGTACAGTAGTAGCAAGATGACTGCCGGATTATCTAAGGCGAGGATTCAGGTGATCTTAGGGGGCTTGCAATATACCCAAAGGGTATGTGGAAGTGTAGTCTATGTGCGGTTCTGTCTAATGCGCTACTACTCGAAGGGGTACCCATAGGGGTTACAAGGGAGTCCAACAAGCATGACCACCTCTTGTATTTCTTGCATGCATGTTTCCCCAAATATGCCAGTTTATGCGCTCAATGGCAGATCCTATGATTTAAAGATGTCGGAACATGTCTCTAGCCTAAATATTTTTTATGTAAAAATGGAGGTACCACCAGCCGTGGAAAGTGCTCTAATACCACTTGTCATGCTCTTGACCTGCAAAAAATTCCATAATACCAAATATGCGAAGAAATACAACCCAAAACATAGAATAAAATGAGAAAACAACAAGTACTTTATTATTCAGAGATGAATGCAATGTTCACTTGCCTCTTCAAGGGGGCAACCTCCATCAGAGCAGAGCTCGATTATAAAATAAGACTCGATGATACTTCCCTTCTAACTACAACTATTTATAGCTAAATGACCTTCAACAACCTGACAACTAGTGGTCCTTTTCATAGCACGGGTTAACCACTTTATTTATTAATTATGGCCCATTTTCAAATAACTGTAGTCCCTTTCTTAAATGCGGTTCAACCACTTACAATTATTAATACGATCTTATTGAATCTTTAACTAACTATGACAATGACTCAACCCTATTGGGTTTATTACATAAATAAAGGGGTTAGGGTTGGACCCTAACAGGGCTACCCAACCCATCTAGTGCTTGGTACTGGTAACTGACTACCAAGAAGCTAAAGACTCGAATGCTCACATGGGACGAAGGAAAATTAGTGGCCAAAATCTAGGGCTTTCATCCCTGTAGGTGGACGTGCGGGCAGCACCAAAGCCTCATCTGTTACCTTCGTCGATTCTTCATCTGCTGGAAAGCGTCACTAGTTATTTCAGGACGTTGCCCCAGTACCCATCAGAAGATATCTTCGCAAGGCCCAGTTACTTTGAGAGTGGCAACGATGAATATGTCTTCATAAGATCTTTATTCATATGCAAAAACAAATGAAAACCATTTTTTTGTTTGATTGATCGCATAATCTAATGTTAAATGGAAATCAATCATTTTATTTTCTCTTTGTTTTATGTATGTGATATATTTATTTTTCGAATCATCTCCTTCCCTCAATCACACAAAGTAGCACACACTCTACTCGACACCATAGGGGACCCCATCCTCCTCATCTCATTTGTTGTACCTTGGGATACAATCTTTGGCTAAGAAGAGATCAGTGCCCAGACATTTATTCAGAACTGTAAAAGAATTAATTGACTGTCCCATCATTTCATAAAACCCCAAAAATTTGATTAAAACCCTTTAACTTTCCATATGTGAACAACGTTTCCAAAGTGGCCTTCTGATGTTGAATACAAATGAAGATAGAGAAGAAAAAGAAAGAAGTGATGGTGGAAAGTTTTAGATAACAGGTTGTCTTGCACATAATATTTTGTCTTCAACTTTGGAATAAATATGACTAGTGTGTAATAAAATTTAGAAAATAGGAGCACGTCATTAAGGGTTTTTAACTTTAATTCACAGAAAATCAAACTCATAGCACTGTAAAATCAAATCCCAACAACTTCATTACTCTTTTCTAAGAAGAAAAATTAACACAAGATGAAACATGAAAGACTTGTCATACCAACAAATTCTGGAATCATTGTGAAAAATCTATTCATCAACACATGAAAAGTGAAATTACAATATTGTATTTTCCTCTGAGGGACAGAATTATTGAACCCCCCCCAAAATCTTATTCCTGGGTTTTTATTTTTGCTGCATAACCTAACTAAACTAACTATTAAAACAAAAGCAGTTGAGGAACTAACTTTTTGACAGTTACAAAATCATCTCCCTATTCAAAATAATCTATCCCATAAAAGAAACCCAACCCTTGACAAATATAGATAAACATATTCGTGGGCACCTTTCTCTTTTCATTAATAAAAGAAATTAAATGGAAAGCCTTAAAAATTTATACGAGTTTTGTATGGTACTAATGTTGAGGTGGATAATACATAGGCTTGGGTGAGAGGATTCATCTTTAATTATAATGAAAAAATTTGTGTTTTCTTAAAAACCCAAAACCACCTGCAAGACCACCTCTCGCCGTTTCTTGAGATGAGGAGAGTGCCCTAGTAATAATTAATGGCCATTGATTTTTTAAATAGGAGGTTTGAGAAAACCATCTAGGGGGGCACACCTCTATATAAACCTCGTGCAATTTGTGCCAATGAAGTTTCATCGATGTGAAGAGACTACATTATTAACCGTCAATTTGCTGAGTTTTATCTCTTTGAATTCTTCATTGTTGCATGATTGAAGATTAACAAGCATTACATCAATCTTTAGATAGTGCACACCTGCAGTTTACATTTACTATTGTAGTTGCTACCACCCTTAAATGAAGATCTCTTGCTCTTCTTCTTCCATTTACCATTGGTGAACCCATTGTCACGGCTACAGTCTGTCTCTAAACAAAACCTGTTTCCCTCTATCTGATGTTGATTTGTCAACCCAACCACAAAGACTCAGAGGGTTTGATTGCATGCCCATTATTTCTAATTTCATCCTACGCAGTGAAAGGAAGTTTAAGTACCAGAGAAGTTGTAATTATTTTCTTGTGTTTTCCTTCTGAAAGACGTGTTATTTCTTTTCACTATACACTTGTTTTGTTGAAGATCATAATGCGAGAGCCGCTGATCTGAAATGATAGTGTGGGGTATCCATGGAGCTTGACTAACTTGTGTAATATAGTCTTTACAATACATAATGGTTTATCGTCAGCTCCAGCTCTTCGATGAATTTCTTCCATTCCAAATTCCTGTAAATATACATGTATGTTGTGAAGAATTTGGTAAAGACTTAAATTAAATGTTTTACCCACCTTTGCTGACGAAGATAACACAATTCGATATGATTCCTACTATGTTTCCTCACATTTAGCCTGATATTCAATGGCAACCTTGTCTATAATAGGAACCTTTGGTTGGAACCCTCTGCTTAGTTCTAACCCCCAGACAATTTCAAATGGGGGCAATGTTTCTAGTATGCACATACTTATTAGGAGCATCCTTGTCCCTATTCATCCTATCGTACAATATGTGTAACCACTCCTCCCACATTTAACTAGTAACTCAACCCACAACCACAAGGAACATGAACACCAATCCGAAATAACATATGGGAAAACCCACAACACCATGGTTATCCATGAAATGGCAAGGCAAGGCTAAAACAATTGTCTATCCAAGAAATCCTCCATGTCAATGACATATCATAACCATGAAACCACATGCATTTACGATGCATTAAGAAAATCATACATGCAACCTGTTACATTGAAAACAATCCAAATGTAGTTGTTGATCCACCTATTCCCTTGCGCTTTCCTGCCTTCTTTCCGCAAATCCAAAGAATGCCAAGAAGTTCCAAGAGTGCTGCAAGAAAACTCTAGGTGTGCAAGAGTATAATGAGAGAATATAGAGAGCTCCAAAACTAAACTGATAAAAGGTTGTGAACTGCTCCTCAGAGTCCTTTTTATCATTGAGGCCTCTGTTTTCTTCATTTTCCTCTATTTTTCCTTCAATTTTCTCCTCATGCAATCTAACCTTTTACCTTTTTTTCTCCTATTTTCCTTTACTTCATAAAACAATTCCCCCTAAATCAATTATTTTCAATGCAAGAAGCCATCTGTATATGCAAGCGCTTCTCTATATGCAAATAGATATGCAAACATATATAGAGAAATTAAATTTTATAAATCCGCTTTCGACCTTTGTATATGTGTGACTTTTGTAATTGCACAAAGATATATCAACATGCATATCTAGAAGCCACACATGAAGATGAGGAAGCACATATAGGAAAATATTTATAAAAGCTTATTGTCATATTTGTTGTTCTCCTAATACGTCAAATTTTTATAGGTACTTTATAAATTGGAAAGTGGGATGAAATTATGGAATTGGACACTGAAAACCCAGAAGATATGATAGAATATTTTGCTAAAGATCTAACATGGAACGAAATTGAAGGGGATCAAATAGCTATTATCCCTTAGAGTCGATTGGATGATTTTATAAATGGAGAGAAATCAGATGAAGATGCTCCCACTCAATTTTTTATTAGTACAAATCGATCTAAAAAAGTGGAGGATGTTATATGTGCTCGCATTAACACATATATCGAATATACCATGTGAGTCTTTATTTGTTCAATTGATTAGATACATCTAATTCAAATTCAAATGAAGTCAAAATGTGTAGACATGTTTTCTAATTTCTTATCATTATTTTTATTTAGTTATTGATGTGCATATGGTCTTGAGTCGACATGTAGATATGTACGTGATGAAAATACAAAGAATCGAAAAGGATGAACAACAAAAAAACAGAGTCCACACCAAAGCATAAAAGTTGGTTGTAGATGTCACTTCATCATGCATCGCCTTTCTGTGCGTCCAAATGATGTTATTATAAAATACACTGTGTAGACATTTTGATAAATCTGGTGCTTTCTGTCATGAAGAGAGTCCAGTGGTAAGACATCAAATGTTCAAGTATGCACCACATGTATCCTTCAATTTACGAACTAATGTGTGCAGTATGGTTGAAGATGGTTTTAATGTCACAATGATTTGGGACAAATTAATGTTTGATGTGGAGAACCAATCTTGCGAGTTATTTACAGGGGTGGGTCGAGACACTTTAATGATGAGGATGGACATTTCTAACATTTACAATAATATTAGACAAAAGGAATATATGAAGGATGACAATGATCCAACATGTGTCGAGTGTTGGTACAATCAATTTCTAGATAGTTTCTTTTTCTATCAAAAGCAAGATGTTGTGCAAAACATACCATTTATTATAGGCATACAAACACATTGGATGTGTTCCATGATGGTGACACATTCACATAACACTGCTATTTCAATGGATTCTGCATTTAGTATGAATTTGTATGGGGTGCGTATTATCAATCTTTTGATTCCTATAGTGATAAAAAAAAAAGTCTTTTTTGTAACATAATACTTATAATAATGTGTTTTGAATGCAGTATCAAATTTATACCTTAATGGTATTTGAAAAACATCATAATGGTGTCTCGGTGGCTTGGGTGATTTCTTCACGCAAAACCACAAATGATATTAAAAAATGGTTGGCAGCTTTATTTGAAATGGATATGAAAGAGCGTCAAGATTGGAATGTAAAAGAATTTATCACAAATGATGTTGATGCTGAGATTTAAGCATTAAGGTACCATATTTGTTTTTACAAAAGAAACATGAAAACATATTTCATTCATAGTTTACTCTATTCTAATGTTGTACCATTCAGGGGTCTAACTAATTCCTCCATCCTATTATGTGTATGGCAAACCCATCGATCATGGGTGAAAAATGTTGGAAACAATGTTTGCATTTTACGTGTTTTAGGGGAAATCATGCACTCATGCAAGGATGATGAGTCGGTACGAAAAGATGTTGCACGAATATTTTATGAATTTAGTGAAGAGGAACATTTTTTGAAATATTTTGACACCACTTGGGTATCTAATAATAAAATATGTAAGTGTTATGCAACATCATATCATGACTATTAGCCTGTAATTGAATGTTTTTAGTCATTATCTTATAGTTGATAATAATTTGTGGTCATTACGTGGGCAAAATCTTATCGAAATTTTCCACATTCTAATCAAGACACAAATAATGCAATTGAGTCCTACCATATGCATCTAAAGTATAGGTACTTATATGAGGCAAATAATGCTTGCCATAAACGTGTGGATTGGATAATATTTGTGTTGATGAAAAAAGTTGAACTATATTATATTCACAATCAATGTTTAAAAGAAGCAGGAGTTATAAGGCCTACAAAGTGTAAGAACCAAGAGACTCTCTCAAAGTCTAGAGAAAATCAGATACGAGATAAAGATTGTGTGCATGACCTTAAGAGTATAAATGAATTTATGGTCCGCAGCCAAAATAAGGATACTTCTCATACCTAGTATAATGTCATATGCACAGGGTCCAAGTTTAATTTTTGTAGTCGTGATTCGGCATTGAATGGAAATGTTTTTAAGCATATCTTCAAAGTTCAAATGTGGGCCAGCGAACACGGTTTGGACTTTAACATGTTGCCAATTTTTTCTAGTCCAATTATTGAAAGTCATAGATTTTTAGTTGATTTAAATCAAGTGGGTACAATGAGCTCGTTGTCAGAAGACCAATCAAGCATTCACTATGTGCCTATTTTATCAGAACTTATTGATTTTGAAACTACTCCACTCATAAATTCAATCTTTGAGATTGAAAGATCAAAAGTTGTATGCGCATCAATCAACAAAAAGCTAATGGATATATTAAACGATTTGCTAAAAAATTGGAGAATTTAGAAGAAATTGATAATGGCATTGATGAGATGTGTAGCACATTTAGTGAAGAGACAATTTTTTTTTTTTTTTTTTTTCCATTGTGATGTCTCCATCAAGAATTATGACTAAGAGAAAACATAGTTTTTTGAGCCCACAAAGTAAAAAGATACGATGTAGTATTGAAAGAAATTCAAGGAAGGAAAAATCACAATTTGAAAAGGTTGGGCGAGTTCGCTCAAAGTCAAGGAAGAGCATGGAAAAACAAATGAAAGCACTTTCTTCAAAAGAACATGGAAATATTGTGGGATCTACATCTCATAATCAACAAAGACATGTTCGACAATTATTTTCTGATGATATTGTCAAGGGTTCAACAGGTACGCATTTATAAATTATTGTTGTTTATTTATATAATTGAATGAATTATTATCTAATTAAATATTTAGTGGTCTGTGTCATGCAATAAACTCTACTTTTATTTTTTCGAGACGTGGTTTCTAATCAAATATCAATCAAATTATGTAGCAATTCAAGAAATTGGCACAAACATGCCGACAAGCCCATTGATTCCATATTTGAACATGTGAAGTTTGATGAAAGGTAAATTTAATATCAAAGTTAATAATTCCAGTGCAAGGATAGAATAATCATGGACAAATGTCAGATTCCTCTAACCACACTTACATGATGTTAGTTGGGGAAAAATATTACTCCTTTTGTTATCATTTTCTACAATATTTGAATTCAAATTAATAACATATCTTAAATTCATATATGGTTTTGATTAATATTATACTCATAATGTGTGGGAATTAATTTTTTCTCTGTAATATTCAGAGTTTTCTAACAATGCTAAATATTTTTTGTTAATGTTTTTATTGTCATGCAGTTCTGGGCAATGAAGATGCACCAAGGTTGATGTTTTTGATAGGGGAGTGGGAATAAAATTCGAAGAGAATAAATTCTGAGGCATATGAGCCATTTTACAAAGTATTAGTATCTTTATTTTTGAAACAAAATTTCCAATAAAATGTAATGAAGTATTTTTTGAAATGAAATGAGCTATTTTTCCAATGAAATTTGATGAACTATTCTTAGAGGAGGCTTAGTTTAAAATTCAGTTCTTGTACTAAATATTGTTGTACTTTTAATGTCAACATTGATGTCAAATGGTAATATATGCACTGCGGTTTATTATGGTTTGTTCTTTGGTTTGTTATCTATTTAAGGGGATTAGGAAATTCATTTTATGTAAATTTTTATTATTAAACAATTATATGATGAAAATTACTAGTTCTTTTCAATAGATACGGAAGTTATTTCCCCCCTCCCACTTAAAAGATCAGTATAAAAAGAATATATTTTACCTATACATTAATGTGATTACTTTATATATTTATTTTATATAGTAAAAAAAATATTTAGTATTAATATTAATATTAATCATTTCTTTCGTCATGTAATGTTACATTAAGATAAATAAAATAATAATTACATAAAAAATGTAATAATGGAAATTATTCAATATTGAACATAAATATTAATAACAAAAAAAAAACATTTCAATATTAGCTATAAACAAAACGTTTCAATGACCATCGTAGATAACATAATTAGATAGATAATGTAATTGGCAGAAAAATATTTTAATTTCATCCATATGTGCTACTTCTACTTTTTAGTAGAAAGATGATGTATAACCTTCACCACTCAACATGGAGATTATATAATATCTAAAATGTAATTGATGTTACAACCAACCATGGATGGGATGTGTAAAACTTTGAAACTTTGATTATAAACAAGGAACAAATAATATAGATGATCAATATTATAAGAATATTTTATATTCTAGAGATGAAAACTTTTTTCATGTACTAACATTTATATTTAAATTAACAATTATTAATACTTTTTATATCAAACAAGTACATCAAACAAAATATTCATCTTTAAATACATATATTATATACAATATTTCAAAAATAAAAACCATGTCTATATACAAGACTTTCATTTAAATATGCACAAAGCATTATAATGAATAAATAGTTAAAATGTTTTTAAAAGTTGAGAAGAATTTTAAAAACTTTAAAACATAAGTTACATAGAATTTCTTTATTTTATCTTTAAATTGAAGGTCAACACCATATAATATTTGTCATATAATATTTGTATTGAAATCAATAAATAATCTAATATACATATTTTTGGAATATTCATTTTAATAACTAATATGAATAGTACTATTTATTTTAATATTATATATTATTTAAAATATGCAAAAATAGATTTTATTTAGAGTACATACAATTTTGGTTATATATAATATCCGAATTCAAATTAATAACATATCTTACATTTTATATATGTTTGATATAATGGTAAGTTATATATAAATTATATTAATTATATAAGTTTGTTTATATAATTTTTATTTTATATTTATATATAATTTTTATGACAAATTTTAAATGTATAATATTGGATAGATGAAAATAATTATTATATATAATAATTCCATATAAATTTATATAAATTAAAATTAAAATTTTACAATTTTTTTTTTGGTAAGCTTGGTTAGGCTTTATCTTCATCATATCCAACTTCTCACCCCAATCTGTAGATAGCACAATATTTGAACCCAAAACTTCAATTGAGCTCTGTCAAACCCTCTTTACAAATTAAATTATTAAAAGATTAAAAAAGACTAGAAAAAATAGTTTGATAATAATTTTTAATTTTTAATTTTGAATTTGGAAGAAATTTTAAAATAAAATTTAATAAAAACTTTGAAAATTGAGTATAGACAATAGTGTTATTTTTAAAATTTAATTAGAAATGAATTTCCAACCCACAATTTTTTATGAGGCTCTTTTAAAATTTAAATAGAAATGAATCTTTTCCCTACAATTTATGAGACTCTTTAGATTTTATGGATGATGGAGTCAACCGTTTAACAATGTGTAGATGTTTGTGATAGGGAAGCGGGGAGAAAACATAGGAGAGAATAGCTTCAAGGTGTACAAACAATTTTATGAAGTTAAAATGTTTTTTTTTAAACAATTTTCCAATGAAATGGAATTGTTTTTTATTTTTATTTTTATTTCATTCTTGTTCGACTTTCAATGTCTACATTGTTATCAAATGGTAACATATGCACTACTCTGGTTCACTATGATTTGTTATTTAATCTTCTATGATTTTTTTAGAATAGGTAAAGTCTTATATAAGTGGTTTGTTATAGCTATATGGTGAATGGAGAAATTCCTTTCATATAGATTTTTCTTATTAAGCATTTATATGATGAATATTTTTTGTTCTTTTGAATGGATTTGGAAGATATTTCACCCATAAAAAATTATATAAATAGAATGAATTTATATAAATTAAATCAACACTCACATGATTACTTCATATATTCACTTTATATATTAATATTATAATAAAAATTATTTATATTTGATAATATATTGATAATAAATAATAAATTATTAACTATGCATACACATACTTTATATTAATAAAAATATTGATAATAGAGATGTAATTGTGTAATTCATTAATGTTTTAACAATAATTACCATTATATAAAATTTATAAATTTATAGTATAATATTTTTTTTTTCTTTGCAAAGACTAAAATCTATTAACTGAAAAGAGGAATAATTTTACAAGGAGTTGAGGCCTCAGAGAACAGAACCCAAGAGCACTCAACATAGCAGAACTACCCCAGTACAGAAGGAACTTGGGGAGACTAGTTACAAAGAGCTAGAAAACAGATATAGAACCCAGAGATAGACCTGTAGAACGTAGGTAGAAACATGACAGCAAAAAAGCTTGAGTACTTGGAAAACCAGACGGCAATTAAACATTCATTGCCCTGAAGGGAAACAAAAACAACAGGTTGAAGATGCTAAACCCTGACTGTAAACATAGTTGCCTGGAAGTAGTCAGCTTAGCGATATCAAAACCAAAAAGGGAGAAAAAACAGACCCAGGTGGCGTTATACTTCCACATCCTCACCAGGAGTCTTCTCCGCTACCAGACACGCGCTGCCAATCCTCAAATTTTCATTGCCATCTGTCTCACTTGCTGGGTTCGCCAAGGAATGACTTGTAGCTCCAGAAGTCCCTTCCCCGGCCACTGGATTTATGTCTGCAAGAGGCGGAATGATTCTGGGAATTTCATCCTGACCAAACTTATCATTCATCCGATTCTCCTGGCTTCCCTCATCCATTAAATGCTTACTGCTTTGAGAAGGATCAGGGGCCATGCATGACAGAGGAGAGATTTGATTTTCTTCTTCCAAAAGGATTATAGTGATATGAGCAGTAATCATAGGCCTATTCAGATTGCTTTGGAATTTAAAATGCGTGGTTTGGAAAGCACTATTTGGAATTGGCTTGCGCACAGGGCTCGGAGGAGGCACATCCACATGAGAGGAGGGT
This sequence comes from Pinus tabuliformis, assembly GCA_031772625.1. Lineage (NCBI taxonomy): Eukaryota > Viridiplantae > Streptophyta > Pinopsida > Pinales > Pinaceae > Pinus > Pinus tabuliformis. Next base: position 518,608,819 of record CM062812.1, read on the forward strand.
AGATTGATAGGCGACTGATCAGGGTCCACAGAATGACTAGCGGTCGGACGTTTTCCGCTTCCACGACGCCCCCTGGAATGATTCCTCCCACCTTGGCGAACCATTATGAAGAGAGAATGGGAAGGCATAGTGAAACCAGAGACAACGACAGGGGGATAAAAAGATTGACATGGAGACCGAATCAAACGCACAGAGAATGCCCGAGATGGAGAAGGAACTCGTCCAGTTCTAAATTCAAGAGCTTTAGAGAGCTTACCCCTTAAAGACATGCTAATTTTGCCGCGGGGAACCTTAGCATAATAGTACCTCTTCCAGAAAAACAGAGAGTCGGCCTGGAGCTTGCCTTTGTTTGCAGAGTTCTGCTTGTCACCAAAAACCACATCAAACCAAGGCTTGGAACAATAAGACTGAGCGCGAGGTGTGAAGAGAAAAAAAAAGGTCGCCATGATTATAACAACCACAGTTTTGCGTTGAACAGTGCACTCCATTAATGCAAAAATCCTGCAATATCCATCCTTAATAATGCTATCCCTCTTGCGCGACGTGAGAACCTGGGAAGCCACGCTGCCCTGCAGCTAGCAGTACCTGGTCTTACAATCTATCATGAATGTCATTAAATCCGTTTGTGTCACCAGCATTCGGGGAATTTATAGTATAATATTATACATTAATGTATTAATATCAATTTTTAATTTGGTTTGATATTTAAGTATTTATATTAAAAAACAAGTTACTTGGTTGTATTTAGTTGGAGTGGTAAAGATAAACTACCAAAATTATTTTAAAATGATTCATCCTTATATATTAAACCAAATAACATAATAAAAAACTTAATATAAACATAAGAATAATAAAAAATTCTATTTAATAGAAAGTATAAGGTGAAATTCAATCCATATAAAATTTCTAAAGATGATAATTCGTTTTACTTATAACACTTTTGAAAAAATAACAATCATTTTTATATATAAATTTTACATTCAAATCAATAAAAAAATGGATACATTTTTTTTTCTTTATAATCATAATTATAAGAAAATTTTGTAATCTAAAGATAAAAACATTTTTCATGTATTAACATATAACAATTACTAACATTTTTTATGTAAAGAAATGCATTCAAGAAAAATATGCATCTTTAAATACATGAATTGTATATAATATTTGTAAATAAAAGTCTTACGTTTTTTTTTGCATTTTTTATCACTAGCTCTTCAATGAATCAAATGCTATCTTGAATATCATACATTTCTACCCATCTGTAGTGCATAGAAATACCAACAAAAAATGTGACTAAACTATATATAGTACTCTAAAGATTGATACCCTTTTAAACAACATTTGTTAAAAAAAAAATTTACTTTTAAACACAATAATCACATTCAAACTAACATCAAATTTAGCAAGATTTTATCAAAACTTTTGATGTTAAAAAATGATAAAGATATATGTCTAGCTGGAGGGAGCACATGTAATATTCCACAAACAAAAACTCATACTTTATATATCTAAATAAAACTAGTTCTCATTAAAAAAAAATGTATCTTTCATGTTTTAGGTGCCAAAAGTATTGGTATTCAAAACATTTAAAAATAAATAAAAGAAATTTAATTTATTGAAACTGTCCTTATAGCCCCTTTATATACAAAACAATGGCTAAAGTTCTATTATTGTAGCCTAAGTCATTTAAACTTGTTGGCATGTTTAGGCTTCAAAGTAGCAAACCTAGTGGGTTTAGTGAGAGCAATGCTAGTTGAGCATATATGCTCTATGTATTGTTTGTGTGACTTGAACCCACGTGCCTTCAAGTCCTTTGGCGTGATTTTACCCATAGAATCAACATTTATCTTTTTTTTTTTCCTGTGGAAATTACAACATTATCAATAAATACCAAAATCCACATAGATATAATGAAAATATGGGGACCATGTAACAAATATGAAAAGACAATGCATTATATAGTTATTTAGTTTCAAATTATAAAAAAATATGTCAATGTTATTATGAGCTAAGATATATGGTATATAATTTACTTCTCTTAAATTATATTGAAGTCTAGATGAATGTCACAATGGTTGAGGAGAATGTGATTTTCGTTGACTATCATGTCCACCATCATGTGCAAAGGTGTTTTAGGAGATGTATATTCATTACTCTAAACATTAGATTATACATAGATATAAGTATGTGACTCAAATAGAATTAAATGTAAAAATATGGTAAAACTATAAGAGTATAAATAAATATAAACTTACTTTGCATTGTGACATTGGATGTGAAGATGGTTCTAGCATTTGAACCGTTTCATTTCCATTCTTCTTAAGGCTTTGACCATCTTCAGGGGTTTTCATTGATTTCAGTGGTTCCAAAGGGAACACCTGCACCATAAATAAGAAACAACATATATATATAATCAAAACAAATCAAGGATAACAATACAAAACATAGAACATCAATTTCTCATCCCATCATTATGGTAAAACATAATAATTTATAAGGTAATATTTTTGTGGAATAGGTTATATGGATTAAAAACTTACTGGCCAAATAATCCCTTAAAACCCTTGAAATCTAAGAAAGCATCGCAATAGTTGGTAGCTTGAAGTTAGGGAATTGTGTTGATTAGGCTATGCAAATCAATAACAATGAGAAATTAGTATACAATTATAATAAATATAAATATTATTTAATGTTAAAATGTCTTAAAAAAATGATATATGCAAAAAAAATGGACTCAAGTGTGTTTTCATTGTCATTATTAGTTTCATCAAAGTTTAATATATGGGTGTGCCCATCTAATCCTTCTTCCCCCACATCATCAGGAACCTTAATCCTTACTTTCTCTTTTAAAACAATATCTAAGTGTCCATACGTCTACGAGGTAGACTCTGATCCCAACATTGAATTTTTTCACAATTTTTTTCTTTGAAGTATCATTGAGCTGATCAAATGTAACAATTGAATGTGAAAACAAGTTTCAATGAATTTAGTCCACAACAATAAATTCATATTAATAAAAAACATATACAAATAAATACTAATACATACTTACAACTGAATTGATCAAATGTAACAATTGAAAGTGAAAACAAGTTCCAATGAATTTAGTCCACAACAATAAATTCATATTAATAAAAAATATATACAAATAAATACTAATACATACAACTGAAATAATTTCTTCATTAACAAATTTTTTGTATGGCCTTGCATCTAAATCATATTGTATCTCTAATTGTTGATTTGACAACCCATTTAGCATTTGCATCTCTTATTGGTGAGAGATTGTGCATGATAGACCTCGTTGACGTGGAAGAATTGGTGGGAGATTGTTCTTGATAAGGGAATGGTGATTAAGGCTAAATATTTTAGATGGTCTCAAGATCCCCACACAACCACCAACAAGACAAGTGAACACTTGTTTGGTGCCTTAGATAATTACCTCCCATTCATGTCTATTTCCCTCCATTTTCTTAATTCCTTATAAATCAATATTCATATCTATTTTTTTTATGGTTAACCATAACTATCAACTTTTTAAATTATTATTTTTTTTAATTTAATAAATTAAATTTTATTGTTATTCGAAAAATAAATAATAATTAAATATTTAAGTTGACTATACACAATAAAAAAATAAAAATAAAAATATACTAAATATTTACTTAAATTAAATATCCATTACTTTTTTTAAATATATTTATTTCCCCACAATCTAAATCTAAATATATGTATATAAAAATTACTCAATACAAACAAAACCAAATTACTAAATAAAAATATTAATTTAAACCAAAAACTTAAAAACTAAATTAGAATTAGAACTGGAACTGGAACTGGAACTGGAACTAGAACTAGAACTAGAACTAGGTTTAAAACTTAAAAACTAAATTAGAACTAGAACTAGAACTAGAACTAGAACAAGAACAAGAACAAGAAAAAGAAAGAACAAGAACAAAATTAAACTGAATAAACTTACCCAATAAAACCTACCCAATAAAAATATTGAAGAGTTCCATATTACAACAGCTATACCCTTCCCACTATGTAGGCCATGACCATCTATTCATTTGCGAGTATGGTAATCAATGATAATAATCATCTTGCTCAGATTCATATCAGTGCCAAAAGCACATCTGGTTTGCTTTAAAGCTTGCTTGTACATTTTTTTGTGGACTGCTAGAGGCTTTCTCAGTGGACTTGAATAAAGTGGTTATGTGATTATGGAGTTGGACATTGAAAACCTAAAAGATATGATAAAATTTTCTGCTCATGGAACGAAATTGAATGAGATCAAATAACTATTATTTTTTTTTATAGTGTACTGAACGACTTTATAAATAAAGAGGAATCAGATGGAGATGCTAACACTCAATTTGTTGTTAGTACAAATCAATCTAAAAAAGTGGAGGGTGTTATATGTGCTCGTATTAACACATACTATCGAATATACTATGTGAGCCTTTATTTGTTCAAGTAATTAAATATATGTAATTGATCTAAAAAAGTGGAGGATGTTATATGTGCTCGTATTAACACATATATCGAATATACGATGTGAGCCTATAAAGTAATTAAATATATTTAATTTAAGTTCAATTGAAGTCAAAATGTGTAGACACGTTTTCTAATTTCTTATCATTGTTTTTATTTAGTTATTTGTGTACATATGGTCGTGAGTCGACATGTAGATACGTATGTGATGAAAATACAAAGAATCCAAAAAGATCAACAACCAAAAAGAGTCCACCCACATTAAAAAACACACACATATCTATTTATATAAAATAAGAGAATGTTAAGAAAATTTAATATTATTTTTAAAATTAATTAACATAAATTTATTTATAAATTATTATACCTATTATGTAATTACATAATGTTTTTCTTTTTTTTTTTTAATTTATTTTTTCAACATTTAAAATTTAATTAACATTTTTTAATTAGTATTTAAAAATATAATATTTTTTCTAAATCATTAAAAAACTCCGTTTTAGATATTTTTTAAATTTTAAAAATTATTTTAATATAAATTTATTATTATATAAACTATTATATAATAAAAAATATTGAGAAAAATATAATATTATTTTTAAACTAATTTAATATAAATTTATGTTAAATTAATAGATTAATATTAATATGAAATAATATTAACATATTATTTTCTCTCTTCTTTTAAGTTATAAAATAATATGTTAAAAAATGTTAATCAATATCTTATTTTTTTAATATTCAATAAACTAAGTTTATTTTTCAATGAATTATTAATTTTTTTTTATAATTTAAATTATGGTTATAGACTAAAATAATGGCACTATCAAATATTAAAATACACATCAATTTAAATAATAATTTTAAAAAAATAGCATATATATTATTTGACATGAAGTTATTTTTTTATAAATAGTTCATTATACTTATTAAATAATTTTTTTTAATATTTATTTTTCTAACATTTTAAAATTTAATTAACATTTTTTAATTGGAATTTAAAAATATAATATTTTCTTTAAATCATTCAAAAACACCTTAAATTATAAAAATTATTTTAATATAGATTTATTATTATATAAACTATTATATAAGGAAAAAATATTGAGAAAAATGTAATGTTGTTTTTAAACTTATTTAATATAAATTTATGTTAAATTAATAAGTTAATTTGAAATAATATTAAGATATTACTTTCTCTCTTTTTTTAAAATTATGAAAATAATATGTTAAAAAATTCTTAATTAACATCTTAGTTTTTAATGTTCAATAGATTATGTTTATTTTTTAATGAATATTGATATTTTTATAATTTAAATTATGATTATAGACCAAAATAATGACACTATCAAATATTAAATACACATCCATTTAAATAATCATTTAAAAAAATAGAATTTTGATATATATATATATATAAATAAATATAATATGTTAAGGAAATTTAATATTAATTGTTAAACTATTTAACATAAATTCATTTCTTTACAAATAATTTATTATACCTATTACATAATGTTTTTTTTAATATTTATTTTTCCAATGTTTTAAAATTTAACAATTTTTAATTGAAATTTAAAAATATAATAATTTTTTTTAAATCATTCAAAAACATAGTTTTACATATTTTTAAATTCTAAATATTATTTTAATATAAATTTATTATAATATAATAAAAAATATTGAAAAAAATATAATATTGTTTTTAAAGTTACTTATTATAAATTTATGTTAAATTAATAGGTCTATATGAAATAATATTAACATATTATTTTCTTTTTTTTAAATCATAAAAATAATATGTTAAAAAATCTTAATTAACATTTTTATTTTAATGTTCAATAGACTATATTAATCTTAATGAGTGTCAATCATTATCATTATATACATTACCTTATTAATTATTAATAATAACAATTTGAAGATTTAAATATTGAAAATTTTAACAATTTCAAATTTGAAACTGCTAATATTTTATTAAAAAAAAAAAGCAATTCAAAACACTTGAAAATAATAATATTTTATTAAAAAAAAACAATTCAAAACTCATTTCATACCAAATAATTACAATGTCATGTGTGTATAGCAACAAAAATGATAATATTTTATTAAAAAAAATCCAAAACTCCTAAAAATGATAATATTTTATTTAAAAAAAAAACAATTTGAAACTCATTTTTGTTATACCAAATAAATACAGTGTCATTTTTCTACAGCAATGAAAATGATAATATTTTATTTAAAAAAACAACGATTCAAAACTCTTGAAAATGATAATATTTTATTAAAAAAAAAAACAATTCAAAACTCATTTGTGTTATACTAAATAATTACAGTGCCATTTTTCTACAGCAACGCTCCGAGTATCCCCTAATAAAAACTTTTATTTTCCAATGATGGTGGTTAAAGTTATCTACTTAATAAATTTCAAGAAATGACCCCAGATTTTGCATTGCTTATGGTAGTACTGCCTGCTTGGAGAGGCCAAAAAGATTGATTATTCAATCTTATATTATTTGGATCTCTGCAATGGTGATAATTTATTTATTCTTACACCATAAATAAGATTTAAAAGGCATTTCAATACATATTAGTCGAAGCATAGACAACTCATCGATTTTTCAAGAGTGGGAAGAGAGCTTCTTGATATTTCAGATAATAATGTGTGAGGGTATTAAGTTTAGTTAACAAAGATTTTGTTTAGCCTTCTTCTGATTTTCAATAAAAATGAATAGCTATGGACCTTAGAGAAATGTGATAATTGATGGAGGTGGATATGATGTGGGAACATCCCATGGTTACCTTAAATTTACACTTAGGTCTGAAGGTGAAACAACTCTCGGCTACGAATCTCCTCCTGCAGGTTGAGTATCTTCTGGTCTAGCTTTTCCATATTCGTTTTTTGGTTCATCCACACTAGATATGGTTAGGTTTGATAAAATAAGTAAAGTAAATACATAGATTTTCCTATTTCCTTCGTACTAATTGTAATTGTATTCACTAGCGGACACAGAATGGGATAACTTAGAAGCACGGTAGAGTCAAGAGAAGTGGATGTATTAACACTACCAATTTTGTGAAGACATGTTACAGTATGCGGGAACGGGAACGAGAATGAGAAGAAATGTTGAATTATAGAAGGCGAAGCCATTATATTTTCACAAATATTATCAGCGAGTAAAAAATGGGGAAACCAACCTGTTCTGTTCCTTCTCGTGCTCTTGCTCGACAACTGTTGGGTATTTTTTAAATGGGAAATACCAAAACCAGACAAACAAACACCACAGAGCCAATGCTCTGTTTCCACTGATCATTTGCAGAGAACCTCTTTAATAAAAAAATGAACTCAGAACACAGTCCATTACACAAAAAAAAATTCTATTGATTTAAAACAAAAAGACTGATACAAACTTCATCCTCTGTGCAAAGAGGGATTCAAAAATAAAACTCTGCTGCTCTCACAGATTTTCCACTGCTGTGGATATTACAAAACAATTTCTTGCTGCTCCTATGTTTTACAATGGCAAACAAACATTACATGCCTCCCCTGTTCCATTTTCCGCACTGCTGTGCGTTCAACATTTACCACAAAAATTACATACTCCACTGCTGTGAAAATTACATAATCTTCTGTTTTACAATGGGAGTCAAAAACAATTACATCACCTCTTTCATATCTCGCACTGCTGTGCGTTTACAAAAATTTGCTCCACCGAGCGCAGCCACAACATAACACAATTACATAAAAATTGTGCGCAGGCACAATACACCTCACCCAAAAGAAACTCGCACAACACTATATGCTCCCGCAGCCACACTAAAACTACCACATGCGCAGTCACTACAACACACATAAAAACTAATTCACATCGCCCCTTTTTTCACTGCATATACATGCGGGCTCAACACAACGTTTTATATATATAAAACATACAAAAATAAAAACTACGGCACGTACCCATTACTCTACAACATATATAAAAACATATATAAATATGGCCCATAACCATATTAAAGATATGGGACGTATGCCCATCATCTCATTAAAGCCGCCACCTAATTCTACGTAGAACCCATAAAAAAAACATTAACTTTTCCTTCCACGGCGGTCAACCTATGAGTCGTTTACTCCACGCAAAAATTGATTTGACGCAGGCCGGTGCCACGTGTCGCCACCACATTCGTCGGGCCCGCTCATTAAACTTCGCGCAGCTTCTCGGAGATCTGAGCCTGCAGACCCGATCCAACGCAATTCGCACACCACTCTTTTGCAAACCAAACGACCTTTATCGTCTGGGGAACAGCGGTTTCGGCACCCGTACATGGGACGCGTGGCGGAGAGTGAATGTGTTCGGAGGGCTCCAAGGAAAAACAGCCTTTGCCAAAAGGCGGTGCGATAAAGATAGGTGGTTTTCGGGAATGGTTTTGTGTTGCCGTTTAATGCTCCCGTACGGCAGGTGAAATTAATATTTCAACACTCCCCTTTAATTTCAGCTGCTGGGCATTCAGTCATACCCAAGCACTTCCTCTCGTAGAGGGATTCCTCAGTACTGCTGTTACAAAGATATCTTCCTCACATAGAGGGATTCACTAACTGCTTCTGATGCAGTTCACAAACAAACAAAGTTGTCTTCCTCTTAATAGAGGGATTCACCTGAAACTGTGCTTAAGAGCACCTTCCTCATGACAGAGGGATTCACCATGTGACTGTGCTTAAGAGCACCTTCCTCATGACAGAGGGATTCACCATTACAATGTGCTGAAGAGCACCTTCCTCTTGACAGAGGGATTCACCTGTTATAAAGAAACATCTTCCTCTTGACAGAGGGATTTACCAAACAATGCTAAAAAGCATCTTCCTCTCAACAGAGGGATTCACCAAATGACTGCTTCAAATGCAGTTCCAAAACAAACAATCATTGCACTGCTGTGTGTGCAAACTCATTACAATGTTCTTTTATGCTGCTGCATATTCTCTGCTGCACTGTTGTGCCATCTTCTTTATTGTGTCTACCCCACACTGCTGTGTCTACACTTGCACTGCTTGTGCACTTTTCAAAGACAAAATACTCTGTCTTTTCTGGAACAATCACACTGTCCCAGCTTACAAATTTACACTGCTGTGTGTAAATATTTCTTACATTCACTGCTGTTGCATATATAGCATTTCAATTCAATGAACAACACATTCATTACATTTACCTTCACTGCTGTAAGGAAAATTTCTTTTGCATGTGCTGCTGTCCATTACATCTCATTTCTTCAACAAGACTTTAATGCTGCTGCATCTTTCTTGTTTGCATTGCTGTGTGCTTCTCCTTCTTCACGATGGGAAAACTTTTCTTCAAGCTACTGCTGTCCATACACTTGCTGTTGTGTTGCTGCTGCAATTTGCACTGCTGTGTGCACATACACTTGGCACTTCATTCTCCATGAAAAATAACACAGGCTGCTGCCTTTTCTTATGCACCCTTGCTTCATACAATCTTCAGCTTCATTCATTTTATTTTCACAACGCACTACTGTTCAATCCCTTTCAATTTTCTGCTGCCTCACACATTCTCATTCATCCATGTGCATTAAAAATCTGCTGTCCCTGTTTTTCTTTATGCATTTCTTTGCATGTGCTCCATAAAAAAAAATTCCAAACTGCTGTTTTGTGTTCTATCTTCCCACTGCTGTGAGGGTCTCCATGCTTTACATTCTTTCCTTATCTCGCTGCTGCTCTTTACATTTCAGCGCTGCCATCTTTTCTTCTTCATGCATTTCTGTGCATATTGCATAAAAACAAAGCAAAAACATTGCTGATTTCATCACTGCTGCATATTACCTTTCAGAGGGATTAACAAAGATTTCATTTGCAACTGCGGCGCTGCAATACATCCTCCATCAACAAATGACTGTTAATACAGTTCAGCAAACAAAAATTACAAGCTCCCCTTTAATGTATGCTTGTTTCTTTTGGCGAGTTTTCTCAAAACAAATTTAGATCCACTGGGGAGTTCAAGGGGTTTTCAGATTGCCTTTCCTTCCTTCTCCATACTTGTGTAACTTTCTTCTTTTGCATGGGTCTAGTTTGTGTAAGAGCCCATGTCAAGTTACAATCTCGTGCCATATGCCCAATGTTATGACACTTAAAGCATTCTACATTGTTCATGAATAAGATCTCATGATTTCTTCTTGCAAAATTATTTCTTGGAGATTGTCGGGGACCACAACATCTATCTCTATGAAATGTTCTACAGTCTTTTGCCATATGACCAAAGTTTGAACATGCATAACAACAACCATAAAATGAACTTTGGTACCTGGGAGATGGAGGTTTTCTTGATGTATTTCTGAAGCCTTGCTGCCTTGAAATCCTTTGATGATCACCATTGCCTCTTGCCTTTTTGCCATCAGCCACATTTCTTCTTGGAGCTGATTTTCTACTATTGCTGCCTTCATTTTTCTTCTTGCCTTTGCTGGAACTAGGAGCATCACCATCTCTTTCTGGCTTCTTCACATCTCCTTTGCTTAAAGCATCCTCATCCTTGTTTGAGGGTTCACCTACATACCCAAGTCCTGATTTATCAGATGGAGATCTGTGATAGCTGAGCATGTCATCCAAAGCTTGAGAGCTCTTCATGATCTTGTTCATCCCTTCAACCTTCTTCTTGAGGAGGACAATCTCTTCTTCTAACTTTTCACATTCATTATTTTTCTTTGCTAGTTGTCCCTCAGTTTCTTCCTTGCTACGAGTAGCTTCAGCTGCTACTATTTTGAAGGAGATAATCTCTGTCTTCATTTTGGAGATTTCTTCATCTTTTGTTTGACTGCTCTTCATTTTCTTTTCAGCTCCTTGTGCCTACTTCTTGGCTTCTTGTAGTTCGGACTTAAGGGAGGAGACCTCTACCTTATACTGTCCAATCTCTTCCACAAGCTTATTCACTTTCTTGTGTCTTTGTTCAAGTTCACTTGTCAAGACATCTGCCTGCTTCTTTGCTTCATTCAGCTGATTTGTCATGGATATGACTTCTTCATGATGTTTCCTCTTGCATTGGTCAAGCTCCTTCTTAAGCTTGGCAAGCTCTTCATCCCTTTCTTTTACTTGAAGCTTGATGAGGTCAACCTTCTCATTCTCAGCTTCTATGATGGGTTCATAAGTTTCTTCTTGACTCATTGTCATGGTCAGTGCTCCCTTTGCATGAAGGTCATGCAGTCTGTCCCATATATCCTTTGCTGATGTATATTTTCCTAGATTCCTCTTCACAGAATCAGGGAGACCATCCAAGATAGTCTTTGCTGCTTGTGCATCATACTCCATGGATTCTTTATCCATCTTGCTGTCATCAATCACTGACTCCCAGACTTCAATCCCTTCAAACATTAGGAAAGCCCTCATCTTTATTTCCCATACATCAAAGTTTCCATCAAACTTTGGAACCTCAAATACAATGCTTTCAAACAGATTGCCTTCTAATTTAGTAGAGGAGGGAGACACTTTTTTAGCAGGCTTGGAGGCTTTCTTCTTTGACCTCGCCATTCTTATCTAGGCTTTAAATACTTGACTGTGTTTTCTTTTAAATCATTGACTGTTCTCTTAACAGTAACAGAAAGGAAAGCTTTGAAAAATACCTTAACTCTTTTGGCTGAGTCTTCACACTGCTGGAGAAGTTTGACTGCTGCAACCACACCTTCCTTCAGCTTCTTTGAGTCTTCAAAGAGCCTGGACTAGCTCTGATACCACTGTTGGGTATTTTTTAAATGGGAAATACCAAAACCAGACAAACAAACACCACAGAGCCAATGCTCTGTTTCCACTGTTCCAGGATCATTTGCAGAGAACCTCTTTAATAAAAAAATGAACTCAGAACACAGTCCATTACACAAAAAAAACTTCTATTGATTTAAAACAAAAAGACTGATACAAACTTCATCCTGTGTGCAAAGAGGGATTCAAAAATAAAACTCTGCTGCTCTCACAGATTTTCCACTGCTGTGGATATTACAAAACAATTTCTTGCTGCTCCTATGTTTTACAATGGCAAACAAACATTTCATGCCTCCCCTGTTCCATTTTCCGCACTGCTGTGCGTTCAACATTTACCACAAAAATTACATACTCCACTGCTGTGAAAATTACATAATCTTCTGTTTTACAATGGGGGTCAAAAACAATTACATCACCTCTTTCATATCTCGCACTGCTGTGTGTTTACAAAAATTTGCTCCACCGAGCGCAGCCACAACATAACACAATTACATAAAAATTGTGCGCAGGCACAATACACCTCACCCAAAAGAAACTCGCACAACACTATATGCTCCCGCAGCCACACTAAAACTACCACATGCGCAGTCACTACAACACACATAAAAACTAATTCACATCGCCCCTTTTTTCACTGCATATACATGCGGGCTCAACACAACGTTTTATATATATAAAACATACAAAAATAAAAACTACGGCACGTACCCATTACTCTACAACATATATAAAAACATATATAAATATGGCCCATAACCATATTAAAGATATGGGACGTATGCCCATCATCTCATTAAAGCCGCCACCTAATTCTACGTAGAACCCATAAAAAAAACATTAACTTTTCCTTCCACGACGGTCAACCTATGAGTCGTTTACTCCACGCAAAAATTGATTTGACGCAGGCCGGTGCCACGTGTCGCCACCACATTCATCGGGCCCGCTCATTAAACTTCGCGCAGCTTCTCGGAGATCTGAGCCTGCAGACCCGATCCAACGCAATTCGCACACCACTCTTCCGCAAACCAAACGACCTTTATCGTCCGGGGAACAGCGGTTTCGGCACCCGTACATGGGACGCGTGGCGGAGAGTGAATGTGTTCGGAGGGCTCCAAGGAAAAACAGCCTTTGCCAAAAGGCGGTGCGATAAAGATAGGTGGTTTTCGGGAATGGTTTTGTGTTGCCGTTTAATGCTCCCGTACGGCAGGTGAAATTAATATTTCAACACTCCCCTTTAATTTCAGCTGCTGGGCATTCAGTCATACCCAAACACTTCCTCTCGTAGAGGGATTCCTCAGTACTGCTGTTACAAAGATATCTTCCTCACATAGAGGGATTCACCAACTGCTTCTGATGCAGTTCACAAACAAACAAAGTTGTCTTCCTCTTAATAGAGGGATTCACCTGAAACTGTGCTTAAGAGCACCTTCCTCATGACAGAGGGATTCACCATGTGACTGTGCTTAAGAGCACCTTCCTCATGACAAATGGGATTCACCATTACAATGTGCTGAAGAGCACCTTCCTCTTGACAGAGGGATTCACCTGTTATAAAGAAACATCTTCCTCTTGACAGAGGGATTTACCAAACAATGCTAAAAAGCATCTTCCTCTCAACAGAGGGATTCACCAAATGACTGCTTCAAATGCAGTTCCAAAACAAACAATCATTGCACTGCTATGTGTGCAAACTCATTACAATGTTCTTTTATGCTGCTACATATTCTCTGCTGCACTGTTGTGCCATCTTCTTTACTGTGTCTACCCCACACTGCTGTGTCTACACTTGCACTGCTTGTGCACTTTTCAAAGACAAAATACTCTGTCTTTTCTGGAACAATCACACTGTCCCAGCTTACAAATTTACACTGCCGTGTGTAAATATTTCTTACATTCACTGCTGTTGCATATATAGCATTTCAATTCAATGAACAACACATTCATTACATTTACCTTCACTGCTGTAAGGAAAATTTCTTTTGCATGTGCTGCTGTCCATTACATCTCATTTCTTCAACAAGACTTTAATGCTGCTGTATCTTTCTTGTTTGCATTGCTGTGTGCTTCTCCTTCTTCACGATGGGAAAACTTTTCTTCAAGCTGCTGCTGTCCATACACTTGCTGTTGTGTTGCTGCTGCAATTTGCGCTGCTGTGTGCACATACACTTGGCACTTCATTCTCCACGAAAAATAACACAGGCTGCTGCCTTTTCTTATGCACCCTTGCTTCATACAATCTTCAGCTTCATTCATTTTATTTTCACAACGCACTACTGTTCAATCCCTTTCAATTTTCTGCTGCCTCACACATTCTCATTCATTCCATGTGCATTAAAAATCTGCTGTCCCTGTTTTTCTTTATGCATTTCTTTGCATGTGCTCCATAAAAAAAATTTCCAAACTGCTGTTTTGTGTTCTATCTTCCCACTGCTGTGAGGGTCTCCATGCTTTACATTCTTTCCTTATCTCGCTGCTGCTCTTTACATTTCAGCGCTGCCATCTTTTCTTCTTCATGCATTTCTATGCATATTGCATAAAAACAAAGCAAAAACATTGCTGATTTCATCACTGCTGCATATTACCTTTCAGAGGGATTAACAAAGATTTCATTTGCAACTGCGGCGCTGCAATACATCCTCCATCAACAAATGACTGTTAATACAGTTCAGCAAACAAAAATTACAAGCTCCCCTTTAATGTATGCTTGTTTCTTTTGGCGAGTTTTCTCAAAACAAATTTAGATCCACTGGGGAGTCCAAGGGGTTTTCAGATTGCCTTTCCTTCCTTCTCCATACTTGTGTAACTTTCTTCTTTTGCATGGGTCTAGTTTGTGTAAGAGCCCATGTCAAGTTACAATCTCGTGCCATATGCCCAATGTTATGACACTTAAAACATTCTACATTGTTCATGAATAAGATCTCATGATTTCTTCTTGCAAAATTATTTCTTGGAGATTGTCGGGGACCACAACATCTATCTCTATGAAATGTTCTACAATCTTTTGCCATATGACCAAAGTTTGAACATGCATAACAACAACCATAAAATGAACTTTGGTACTTGGGAGATGGAGGTTTTCTTGATGTACTTCTGAAGCCTTGCTGCCTTGAAATCCTTTGATGATCACCATTGCCTCTTGCCTTTTTGCCATCAGCTACATTTCTTCTTGGAGCTGATTTTCTACTATTGCTGCCTTCATTTTTCTTCTTGCCTTTGCTGGAACTAGGAGCATCACCATCTCTTTCTGGCTTCATCACATCTCCTTTGCTTAAAGCATCCTCATCCTTGTTTGAGGGTTCACCTACATACCCAAGTCCTGATTTATCAGATGGAGATCTGTGATAGCTGAGCATGTCATCCAAAGCTTGAGAGCTCTTCATGATCTTGTTCATCCCTTCAACCTTCTTCCTGAGGAGGACAATCTCTTCTTCTAACTTTTCACATTCATTATTTTTCTTTGCTAGTTGTCCCTCAGTTTCTTCCTTGCTATGAGTAGCTTCAGCTGCTACTATTTTGAAGGAGATAATCTCTGTCTTCATTTTGAAGATTTCTTCATCTTTTGTTTGACTGCTCTTCATTTTCTTTTCAGCTCCTTGTGCCTGCTTCTTGGCTTCTTGTAGTTCGGACTTAAGGGAGGAGACCTCTACCTTATACTGTCCAATCTCTTCCACAAGCTTATTCACTTTCTTGTGTCTTTGTTCAAGTTCACTTGTCAAGACATCTGCCTGCTTCTTTGCTTCATTCAGCTGATTTGTCATGGATATGACTTCTTCATGATGTTTCCTCTTGCATTGGTCAAGCTCCTTCTTAAGCTTGGCAAGCTCTTCATCCCTTTCTTTTACTTGAAGCTTGATGAGGTCAACCTTCTCATTCTCAGCTTCTATGATGGGTTCATAAGTTTCTTCTTGACTCATTGTCATGGTCAGTGCTCCCTTTGCATGAAGGTCATGCAGTCTATCCCATATATCCTTTGCTGATGTATATTTTCCTAGATTCCTCTTCACAGAATCAGGGAGACCATCCAAGATAGTCTTTGCTGCTTGTGCATCATACTCCATGGATTCTTTATCCACCTTGTTGTCATCAATCACTGACTCCCAGACTTCAATCCCTTCAAACATTAGGAAAGCCCTCATCTTTATTTCCCATACATCAAAGTTTCCATCAAACTTTGGAACCTCAAATACAATGCTTTCAAACAGATTGCCTTCTAATTTAGTAGAGGAGGGAGACACTTTTTTAGCAGGCTTGGAGGCTTTCTTCTTTGACCTCGCCATTCTTATCTAGGCTTTAAATACTTGACTGTGTTTTCTTTTAAATCATTGACTGTTCTCTTAACAGTAACAGAAAGGAAAGCTTTGAAAAATACCTTAACTCTTTTGGCTGAGTCTTCACACTGCTGGAGAAGTTTGACTGCTGCAACCACACCTTCCTTCAGCTTCTTTGAGTCTTCAAAGAGCCTGGACTAGCTCTGATACCACTGTTGGGTATTTTTAATGGGAAAATACCAAAACCAAACACACAGACACCACAGAGCCAATGCTCTATTTCCACTGTTCTAGGATCATTTGCAGAGAACCTCTTTAATAAAAAATGAACTCAGAACACAGTCCATTACACAAAAAAAACTTCTATTGATTTAAAACAAAAAGACTGATACAAACTTCATCCTTTGTGCAAAGAGGGATTCAAAAATAAAACTCTGCTGCTCTCACAGATTTTCCACTGCTGTGGATATTACAAAACAATTTCTTGCTGCTCCTATGTTTTACAATGGCAAACAAACATTACATGCCTCCCCTGTTCCATTTTCCGCACTGCTGTGCGTTCAACATTTACCACAAAAATTACATACTCCACTGCTGTGAAAATTACATAATCTTCTGTTTTACAATGGGGGTCAAAAACAATTACATCACCTCTTTCATATCTCGCACTGCTGTGTGTTTACAAAAATTTGCTCCACCGAGCGCAGCCACAACATAACACAATTACATAAAAATTGTGCGCAGGCACAATACACCTCACCCAAAAGAAACTCGCACAACACTATATGCTCCCGCAGCCACACTAAAACTACCACATGCGCAGTCACTACAACACACATAAAAACTAATTCACATCGCCCCTTTTTTCACTGCATATACATGCGGGCTCAACACAACGTTTTATATATATAAAACATACAAAAATAAAAACTACGGCACGTACCCATTACTCTACAACATATATAAAAACATATATAAATATGGCCCATAACCATATTAAAGATATGGGACGTATGCCCATCATCTCATTAAAGCCGCCACCTAATTCTACGTAGAACCCATAAAAAAAACATTAACTTTTCCTTCCACGGCGGTCAACCTATGAGTCGTTTACTCCACGCAAAAATTGATTTGACGCAGGCCGGTGCCACGTGTCGCCACCACATTCGTCGGGCCCGCTCATTAAACTTCGCGCAGCTTCTCGGAGATCTGAGCCTGCAGACCCGATCCAACGCAATTCGCACACCACTCTTCCGCAAACCAAACGACCTTTATCGTCCGGGGAACAGCGGTTTCGGCACCCGTACATGGGACGCGTGGCGGAGAGTGAATGTGTTCGGAGGGCTCCAAGGAAAAACAGCCTTTGCCAAAAGGCGGTGCGATAAAGATAGGTGGTTTTCGGGAATGGTTTTGTGTTGCCGTTTAATGCTCCCGTACGGCAGGTGAAATTAATATTTCAACAACAACCAGGTAGTATGCTCAAGCGATTTTCTGGTATGGCTCTTAATAAGACGTGGTTGATGTCCATTTCCCATACATCGGGATGACATGGATTTTTCATCCATACCATGCATGTTGGTGAATCGCTAAGTCAATGAGTGGCTTAGGGAATTGTTGTTAATATTTTCCGTGTGGTGGACGCTTATGGAAAGAGCTAACCAGCTATATATTGGGTATTTAATGCTCTCAGAGCAGCACGCGCCTTAACGCGATAACACGGGAGCGGGCAAATTCGGCATTAAATAATATTTGCCCACTCCCGTGTTATCGGGCTAAGTTGCGTGCTGCTCTGAAGGCATTAAATACTGATTAGCTCCAGCAAGCGTCCGTTAGGTTGTAAGTGCAATTGTACGCCATCTAGTAGGCAGGGGTACACATCTGAAATTGTCTGAATAATTTAAATAATGTATATCACTATATGTGTGTAAGTACAACAATAATGTGTACTTAGGAGGATTTTTATAAATTTTATAAATAATAGAATTATTTTTTTATCAATTTATTTTATAAAGATATAAATTTTCCAAGTTTGCATTAATAAAAAAGGAAATTTAATTTTTCAATTTTTTTTTTCAAAAAAATTATTTAATATTTTTTATAAGCATTATAAAAACTTTATAGTATTTTTTAAATTTAATTGAAGTCAAAATAATTTGACCTCTTTCTTCAGCAGTGTAAATACTCTAAACAACAAAACAACATAATTTCATTTAAAAATATACGACAAAATTTCAACCAAAATAATGAAAAAACAGGTATTTAATGCAGCAGCAAATAAGAAAAATATATTTAAAGATTGGATAGTACACTACACACGGTAGTACAGGTGTGTAGTACAGACTGGTATAATTCTAATACATGTTATTTTTAAATTTTTTTTGTCAAATTTATTTTTTATATATTATTCTTCTAAAAATTGTTTATTTAATGATTTAGATCATAAAATTAATTTTAATTTTGAGAAAAAATATTTTAATATAATAATTTCTTATAAACTTAAAAAAACATTTTGGTAAAAAAATAATGAATTCTAACTTATAAATAAATACTTCAAATTTATTTAAATTCATAAAAAATAAACATTTTGGTAAAAAAATAATGAATTCTAACTTATAAATAAATACTTCAAATTTATTTAAATTCATAAAAAATAAAAAATAATAGATTTTAACAGTGAGATGATACAATGGCAATCAATTTTCAAAATCAATTCAAAGTGTACTACACACATGTAATATCCCTATATCCCTATTGTAACTAACCCTGAGTAAGAATTTACAAATCAGTTATTGAACCGATTCTTGATTTCCATGGAACTGAACGAGGGGAAGCTTCCCGTCCCTTTGACATTTGTATAGTTTCTCCCCGTGCGATCGTAGAGTATTGATCTGACGGTTAGGCTTCTGGAGAGATGGTTGAGGTAACCACCTTCCCCTCAAGCTCCACGTCCGATGGGAATTCCTGCGATGAGGCGAGGTTTGAGGGCGCTCTCCAACGGCGGGATGGCTTCTCTGAGAAATGGCTGGAATATTTACAAGGTTTGCTCGCAAATTTCTTCCATTCGTCAATGGCTGACATCGAGGCAGAGCAGTAGTGGCCACGGAAACCAAGGGAAGAATATCTGCTCCATGGTTAACTTTTGGGGGAAATGCCTGGTAACGGAAAGGAGACTGCGCAAGACGAACAGGGGCAAGAGCCAGTGCATGCGCAACGTCCACCTGAAGACAGTCATAAATATTTGCCAGCTACGGTGCATGGAATAAATCTTCAAAGGGAAAATATCAAGACGGAGCCGGAGGAGGAAACGATTGGTACTTATGGAAATGCTTTGCACTTCAACCATCGTTTTGGACCCTCTGTACATGATTTCTCACCTGTGAAGAGAAAGATCAAAGAGCGGTTTTGACATCGGGATCATGCGGTGTGGAGGCTGCCAGGAAAAAGATAAGTATCTTGCTCGATTCTCTTGAATTAAAATATGTGCATGTTATTATATTACAATATTGCATTCTGAGAAGATAGTTCTCGTAAGTTTTGTTCCGGGTTTTCCAGATTTGTAACTATCTATTGCTGTGTTATTTGATATGGATATTTTGGCACGCAGTAGGAAACTTTATCTGCTTGAATCGACTTGATTTCTGTTATAAGTATTTACAGATCTGGGTTTGGGTCATTCGATAGTCTTCCTGGAAATAAACATGTGATGTAAATGCTCAGCGCTTTGTTTAATCTTGCATGAACAGTATGTTGGAACTGTTCAGAATTTAAAGGAATATTTGCATTGGAAATGGTTATGAATTTTAAGTTTGAAATGTGGTCTCGGCCAGCACCAAACTCTGTTCGTTATGTATAGCTTGAATTCTCGATACAAAGCCCTTCAATAACCGCATTAGGTTCTTTTTAGGAAAGGTATGCATACTTTATGTATGAGTAGGAACGACTTCTTGATTTTGGCGCATAAGAGGTTAGATTCACCTTGTTATGGTTTCTTGATTTTTATTCATAAATATAGGGTATCTTTAATAGTTTCTTGAAAGGAAAAGCATGAGAAACTTACTTATAGGAAGATAGAGAAATGGGGTTATGATGACTTCCTTCAAGAAAGAAGTAAGTAATTGCTTACATGAAATAATGGTAGAGTTCTAAAGAAGGGGATATGCATTGCATATATTAAAGAAGGGATATTAAGATAAGCTAATGGATGCTCAAAGAACAGTGATTGTGTTATGGAGATGTGTTCTTTATATGTTAGAAAAACTATGTTAATTTCTTGAAAAATAACTATGTGAAAGGAACGCATGTGCAAAGGCACAGAACAATAGTTTATTACCTGTATTTAAACATAACTAATGTGTTATATGTTTCAAAGGGAAATATGGACTTGTAAAACTAATGGTTAGATCTCTTAGAGAGAAATATGCATTAGTGTGAATAAGCTTTGTGACAAGTAGAACAAGAATTTACTTGAATATATGTACTAGTTAATTAGTATGTCATGCTTGCTCATGCAGATGAGTAGATGTTAAAAGATTGCTTTTAGAGGTTGCTTAATGAATGATTACTAATGTATCTAATATTGTTGCCAAAGCTTGTTGACAACTACATTGACAGGAAACGATGGCGGTTGGTGCCAAAGGGAAGTGATGTTTAACATTGTGGCAGGAAAAGGATTATTGGTCCATGCAGATGAGTTCAAGTTGCAGTATTGTCCATTGCTAGAACAATTATGCCACAAGGAATGTTGCATGTGGCGGTATGTAAGAAAAGGGTTTTATGGAAAATGTATTAGCTTTTAGCTAGTTATGTGACAGCTTAATGATAATTCATTGTAATGATTTTAATAACAATGGTTAAGGGATGGAATCCCTTATAAGCCATTGAGTGAGGGGTGAAAACCCTCACGAGAGTTTAATAATAAAATTAAACGTTTGTTGGTTTTCACCCTATGGGGCTTCCAGGGTACATCGGTGTTCAATGGTGTGAATGCCTTTTGTGTCAATTTGATGATGTTGAATACTTGATGATGATGATTCTTTACTGGTTGCGATACTCATAATGCCCAAGTAAGAGATTAATGAATATGGTTAAGGAAAACATGAAATGGATGCAAGGTGGATGCAAGGTTCATTAGACAGTTTATGTTATTACATTACAGTAGTGGTTGTTAGGGGTTATGTGTCTTACTGTTCTCTATTGTATTTACTTTATGTACTAATGAAACTTTATATCTAATGGTTAACGATGAATGTGGAGTTGTGAATTGGATAATTACTTGTGGTAATTTGTATAAAAATTCTAACTCCCTACCTTTTACATGCGAGGTTACCGGGGTACGTGACAACGCATCCATTAAATCACACCATGAGCCATTAAATGTCTGAACACATAACAAATGCCAATAAATCCACCAAATATTTTGAATGTTCGTCGTGAGGACCTTCTCAGCCAGTGAAAATAGGGACACCATTATTTCTTTTAATTTGGATTCCTTCACGTCGAAGCACGTTGCAATCTAGCCACCAATAGACGTGAAAATATACACAAATATCTGACACCGTATAATTTCTTAGTTTTGATTTGCATCACAAAAAAATTGAGACAAGAGGCGAGAAGTCCTTGTTGTGTTCATAGAATATGGTGGCTGGTCAGCATCCAATCTGACTGCTACAATGATAATGATGTGAAATCCCTTTCATGGTATTTACGAAAACCATCGCTGAAATTCTGGGTCGAGTGTTCAAGGGTCATAAAGGAAAATATTGTTTATATTTATGTTGATATGCGTCTTTCACTGCAGTTTTCAGGTGGGAAAACCTTGTTCATCGGAGTCAATCACAAGTCTCGGTTTCGGCGTGCTTCACCTAATTGTAATTTTCCATATGTAACTCTTGCATGGACTCTGTGTACTGTCAACAGGCAACGTACTATCAATTGGGAATCTACATGGTGGTGGGTTGTGAACAGGAAAGCAAACTGCGTGGTGCATTGTAATTATCTACAACTTTCTATAAGCAGTGACACTAAATGGCACTGCAGAAGTATTGTCATATCCTTCTCTTCAAGTTCTTCATACTCTTGTTGCTCACACTATGGGGTTGTTATTGCATTGCCATTGATACTATAGGAAGGTACTTTGTTGTTGGAAGTGTAGATGCCCTTATAAGCCTTTGGGATCTTTTTGAGATGTTATGTGTTCAAACCTTTACCAAACTCAAATGGACAGTGCGGACAATCAAATTCAATCATGATGGGCAATACATAGCTTCTACCAATGATGCTCTTTTTATTGATATTTGTGATGTTCAGACTAGACGTACAATACATCAAATATCTTATGGAGCAACCATGAAGAGTGTTGAGTGGAATCCTAAATACATTCTCTTGGCATTTGCTGGAGATGATTAAAAAATAATAATTGTTGCCTACACGAGTGCCAATGACAATGTGTATCCAATCGAGCTTTCATTTTAGCAACCTGTTGAGCCATAATCCGTATATCCAATGACAGAGTGCCAGTGAGAATTTAAGAGTTTGAAAGTCAAAGTGCTCACCATGTTTTCACCTACCGCATGAGAAGCTCGCTTGCTCCAAAATGTACTTGCTCCATGTCCATTTATAGCCCATGGCCTGATCCTGGTACTTACTCCATGCCCATTTACAATGTTGTTAGGTTGTTAGGTTTTGTGCCTCAACTAGGTCATCCATTTTTCTTGTGGTAGTTCCCTGTATCTGAAATGACCACCCATTCCTGCGCAGTCTCCTGCCCATGCTCATCATGCTCATCACCTCAGTTCATTTATTTCCAGGCTCCCAACCTGTCTATTCATGTATTAAATTGCATTAAACATGAATGAAAGCATGGCCTTTGTTTAGTTTTATTCATTCAATTTTCCCTTTCCCTACAATGTGTGAGTATATATTGAATAGAGGTGGGGTGCATTATTACCTATTGTTGTTTCAGGAAAATCATCTATTGTTTGCTATTTTTTCAGGCAAATCATTGAAGCTGAAGAACATCCAACTTCATTGAACCTCAAAGACTTGAAGGATTTGTTTTCAAAATCAATAGGTTACTCGTTTGTGACTGTGAAAAAATTTGTTTTGAATCTTGTCTTTCTCTGTGCCTCTACGAACATGTGTATGCTAAAAATGTAAATAAGCTTCGATCCAAAGAAATCAATAGCTTAGATCGAAATAAAACCACACAAATGTGCAAACCCGCTCTGTATTCACTTGAGAAAAGTTTATATACTTCAAGAAAATATTAATTGCTTTCGTTTGATATTAGACTGCCTTAGATGGTTGATAGGCCAAGTGCCAGCAGGTGTTGTCAAACTGAAAAAACTTTTCTACTTCTCCTTGTTTGAAAATTCCCTCGAGGAGACTCTTCCTAATGATCTCAGTGGCTTCAACGCCATCTTCAAGTCCTTTGAAATCTCAAACAATGAAATCCATGGTTCAATTCCTGCTAATCTTTGCCATGGGGCTAGGCTTTAGAACCTGAGCCTCGATGGTAAATTATGAACACCTATGGGAAATGCCACGACCTTGTAAGAATTAACTTGTAAAACAATGAACTGAGTGGGAATTTCCTGGCATGTAATTTATGGGCTACTCCAAATCTACGCTTATCATAATTGAAAAAAATGGTTTTTCAAACACCATTTTTTGGAAATTCGCATGGCCTTGAATTTGGCACAAATACAAATTGACAAAAAATGAATCATGGGATTTGTGGCCAATTTCCCTGGGTTCTATGCAATTGTCATGTTCTCAACATAAATGTATCTCAAAATCTGTTATTAAGTCATCTTTCGGACTTCAGTGGTTGTAAAAAAATAGTGTCCATTTCAATTGCAGACAATAACCTTCAAGGGGAAATCCATCCTCTTGACAGTCTCCATGTTATCACATACATAGACTTATTATCTAACAATCTAACTGATCCTATTCCTTCTTAGCTAGCAAATTTGAAGTTTGTGTTGCTCAACATTTCTTTCAATAGGCTTTTAGGTAGGGTTCCCACTTCTTTTATTTCAAGTTTGTTATGCTCTTGACCTGCGAGAAGATGCTAGAATACCAAATATACGAAGAAACACAACCCAGAACACAGAACAAAATGAGAAATAACAACATGTATTTTATTATTCAGAGATGAAAGCAATGCTCAATTGCCTCTTCAAGTGGGCAACCTCCAACAGAGCAGGGCTCAAAGACAAAATAAGACAAGACACTCCTCAATGGGGAGTCTCTACCCTTTATATAGGATTCATACATGCAATACCATGGGTCAGTACCATGGTTCTCTTAATAGCATCTATCTAATACCATGGCTCATTTGCAACTAACTGTGGTCCCTTTCTTTAAATGTGGGTCAACCACTTATAATTATTAATATGGGCTTTATTGACTCTTTAACTAACTATAACTATGACTCAACCCTATTACATAAATAAGGGGGTTAGGGTTGGACCCTAACATGCCCTCCCCCATAAAAACAACCTTGTACGCAAGGTTGAAGCTGCGGAAGCTGCTGAAGAATAGTGGTTGGTTCCCAGGTCGCATCTTCTGGAGAGGTGTCTTTCCACTTGATGAGGACTTCCTTGATCGTGTGGCCGCGTAGATGCCATTCTCGCATATCAAGGACATGTTCAGGTTGGAGCGAGATTGAACCTTCTTCATCCAATTCAGATAGACTGGTTTGAATTCTGCAATTTTCCCCACCACTTTCTTGAGGCATGACACATGGAAGATGAGATGGATTTTTGTAGTGGGTAGCAAGGCTAGCTTGTAGGCTACTTCTCCAATGCGCTGAAGTATTTGATAAGGTTTGTATAATTTTGGAGATAATTTCTGACGGCCCTTGTCTTTGAGTGATGTTTGCTTGTATGGTTGTAGCCTCAAGAATGCCTGATCCCCCTATGGAAATGTGCGCTCTGAACGATGTTGGTCTGCTTGTTGCTTCATGTGATTCTAAGCTTGATGGAGATTATCTTTAAGATGGGCTAGCATGGTTGCACGGTTCTGTAGGAGTCGATCCACTTCTTGCACCTTAGAGCATCCAGGGATATAAGAAGTAGGTGAAGGGGGGAGTTGACCATAAACTGCTTCATATGAAGTCATCTTGGTGGTGACATGATAGTTAGTATTATACCACCATTCGGCTAGAGGTAATCACTGTACCCATTGATGTTTCTTTTATGAAGTGAAGCACCTGAGGTAGGTCTCCAAACATTTGTTGACTGATTCAGTTTGACCATCAGTTTGGGGATGACAGGAAGTACTTAGTTGGAGTTGGGTGCCTTGTAGCTTGAAACATTCCTGCCAAAAGTTACTAGTGAAGATCGGGTCACAATCAGATACAATGGAAGTGGGCATGCCATGCAGTTTGAAGATCTGGTCCATGAAAGATTGAGCCACAAAAGTGGGGGTAAATGGGTGGGGTAGGGCACAAAAATGAGCATACTTAGAAAGTCCATCCACAACCACCATGATGACTGACTTGTTGCCTGAATTTGGAAGACTAGTAATGAAATCCATAGAAACAACCATCCAGATTGAGGCAGGGATGGGCAATGGTCGTAAAGTGCCTGGGGACTTGACTGTTTCTCCTTTTTGGCGCCGACACACATCACATTTAGCTACAAAAGTAAGAATGTCAGTTTTCATGCCTATCCAAAAGAAGGAACGACGAGTGCGAGCATAAGTCTTCTGAAAGCCTGCATGGCCTGCAGTGGGAGATGAGTGCAACTCTGCCAAAATGCGTTTTTTGAGGGTGGATGTCAGTGATATCACTACTTTATCCTTGTAGTGAAGAATCTCATCCTTCCAAGAGTAGCCCACTGTGGAATTAGGATCTGCTCGCAAGTTATTAATGAGTTGGGAGAAGAAAAGATGTGAAAACCATTCCTTACGGGCTTCTTCAATCCAATCTGGAATGGGAAGAGAGATTGCTAGCAGGGTGTTGTCCTCCAAAAAGTGGCATGATAAAGCATCCGCTACAACATTTTCGTGCCCTTTCTTGAAAATTATCTCATAATCATATCCCAGCATTTTGGCTAGCCATTTATTTTGTTGTGGCGAGGATAGTCGTTGCTCCAAAAAAATTTTGAGGCTTTGATGGTCTGTGCGGATTTGGAAACACCACCCCAATAAGTATGGTCGCCAGGTATCCACTGCATGTAAGATGGCCATCATCTCTTTCTCATAGGTAGATTGTCCCAGAAGTTTCCCACTGAGTTGTTGGCTAGTGAAGGCCAAGGGCGACCTTCCTGCATTAAGACATCTCCAATACCTGTACCTGAAGCATCACATTCAATCGCAAAAGATTTGGTGAAGTCGGGTAGTGCCAAAATGGGAGTGGAACACATGGCATGTTTGAGAGACATAAACGCCTATTGTGCTTCATTAGTCCAAAGGAATGATTTTTTCTTGAGAAGGTGAGTGAGGGGTCTAGCAATGCGACCATAATTGCAGACAAATTTGTGATAGTAGCCAGTGAGACCCAAGAATCCTCTCAAACTCTTTAAGGTCTTTGGTTGGAGAAAATCCTGCATTGCTTCGATCTTTTTTGGGATCCACCTTGACACCTTCACGCTCCACAATGTGGCCCAACTACTCGACTTTTTCCATGCCAAAAGAGCACTTAGACAATTTGACAAATAATTTATGCTTCCGGAGCAGTTGCAAGAGAAGGTCTACATACTGAAGATGTTTTTCCCAAGTGAGGCTGTAGATGAGAATGTCATCAAAGAAAATGAGGACAAATGTTCTGAGATATGGATTGAGCAGGTGATTTATGAGGCTCTGAAAAGTGGATAGGGCATTACAGAGACCAAATGGCATGACTAGGAATTCATAATGGCCTTCATGAGTTCGGAAAGCAGCCTTGGGAATGTCTACTTCTTTCATGCATATTGGTGATAGCCCGAGCGAAGATCTAGCTTAGTAAAGAATTGAGCACCATTTAGTTCATCCAGCAAATCATCAACAACCGGGATAGGGAATTTATCTTTGATCATAAGCTTGTTGAGGGCCCTAAAGTCTGGACACATGCACCATTCCCCATCTTTCTTGAGCACCATGACCACAAGTGATGAATAAGGACTGATGCTAGGATGATGACACCAGCTTCCAGGAGTTCCTTGATAATTTTTTCAATTTAATTCTTTTGGGCGAAAGGGTATCTATACGGGCGCGCATTCGGTGGTTGTGCCCCTAGGACCAAAGTGATGCTATGATCATGTTCCCCTCTAGAGGGTGGAAGCTCGTGAGGTTTGTCAAAGACATGTGGGTGGTTGTTTAAGACCTGTTGCATCTCAGGATGAATATGAGGAGTAGTGGGCTCGATGGCTTGGATGGCATTAAATCAGGAAATAACTCCATGATGGCCCTTTTTTAACAATTTTTCCATTCAATGCGAGCTGATGATAGAAGGAGTACCTGCCTGGAGTCCGTGGAGGGTATGCATGTGGTCATTCTACTTAAAGCTCATATATAACTCTTGGAAATCCATTGTGATTGGGCCTAGTGTGTGGAGCCATTCAGCACCTAAGACAATGTCACAGCCACTCATGTTGACGGTAAACATGTGGGTCTTTAGGTGGTAATATCCCATCTGAAGTTTGATATTTTCACAGCGACCTTCACATTTCATTTTCCCCCCATCAGCAATCTAGACCTGGAAATTAGAGACTGCTCTGACAAAACAATGAACAGCTTCTGCAACTCTCTGATGGATAAAGTTATGTGTGATTCCACTATCAATCAATACTACTACAGGACGATGTTAATAAAACCTTTGATTTTGAGAGTTTGGGGAGAAGAAATGCCTGCCAAAGCATGGAGCGAGATAATTTGTTCTTCTAGTGTAGGTGGGAGCTCATTTTCCTGTTGGTTGTTCTCATCATCCTCCTCTGGTCCCTCAAAGGGTGGGGCTTCCTCATATGAACTGTGATCAATAACATCAATTTGAAGGAATTTGGGCTACTTGCATTTATGCCCCAGGGAGTATTTGTCATCATAGTAGTAACACAATCCTTGCTTTCTCCTTTCAACCATTTATGCGGGGGACACCTTTTGAACCTTAAGTGTTTGGGTAGTGCCCTGAGCCTGGTTGGGACGTGCCTTGGCTATGAAATTTGGACGAGGCGACTAGGCCACTAAAGCACGTTCCACTTCGATAGCCTTTGTGCAAGCTTCCATCCATGTAGCTGGGTGGTGCATCCAAAGGTGGGCTTGGATGGATTATTTGAGACCACTTATAAAAAATTCCAAGTAGAATTCATCTCCCAGACCTGCTATGTGGAAGACCAATGCCTCAAAGGCTGTAATATAGTCGTTTACTATGCCTGTCTGTTTGAGCTTAGTAAGACGACCCAAAATGGTCAAAGCAGTCACAAATGTATTTTGCGAACACCTCCCAAGTAATTGTCCCTAGATAGCATTTTTTATGCCACTACCACCATTGCCATCTTTCTTGGTCCAAGTAAAGGCCTCCCACACGTATTTTAGTTTCATCATCTACGATGTTATTCAGAGTGAAATATTGGTCCATTGGTGCTACTCATATTGCCATATTAGAGCCATCAAATTTGTAGATGTCCAGCTTGGGTGGTTGAGGGTGGGAATGGTGGTGATTTCCATGGAAGTGTAGATGATGGCTAGATTCTCCTTCAAGGTCTTCATTAAAACCATATGCCTCCGATTGTAACACTGACTTTCCCTTTATGGCTATATTTGTTAATGTCTTTATTTGGTCGATTATAGAAGCCAAACTTTTTTCAATGTTCTCGATCTTCTCATTGGCCATGGCTTGAGCTCTAGTTTCTACCATACACAAATCTGGGTCACTTGTCATCACTGTGAAAAAATTTGGGACCTCCTGAAAATTGAAGCTAACAAGTGAATGGTACCACCTCGCTCAGCTTGTCATCCTGATTCTTATGGGCTAAGTCTCTTATAAGCATCCTGCGAGAATCTCCCTAGGGTATATGAGCCACAAGCCTCCCTGCACAATTGGTTAGATCTGTCTGCGACACCCTCAACTATTGAATGTGAGTTGGACTACAGCGGCGACAGAACCCCAGCTGCTAGATCTGAATGGTACTGTGGCAGTAGACCATGAACTGGTTGATTTGATTGTTGCAGCGGTGATAGAACCCCAACTGCTAGATCTGATCTAACAAATAATATAATGGGCGATCTTCAGAGAGACGAGGGAACTATGGTCTCAAGGAGTGTCAGGTTCTACAAATCGCAGTATACATAAGGGTCCAATAGTAGTACTCTGCCCAATGTTTCAGGGCACTAACTAAGGAGTATCAACCATACCCTTAGCCATACTACCCGACTACCCTATTGTACATGCGAGTAATATCCCCGTGTGTTGTTCTCGGTGTACTATAGCAGCAAGATGGTCGATGGTTTATCTATAGCGAGGTTTCAGGTGAGCCTAGGGGTGCTTCCTATATATCTAGAGGGTGCGTGGAAGATAGTCCATGCACGGTTCTATCTAATGCGCTACTACTTGAAGGGGTACCCACAGGGGTTACAAGGGAGTCCAATAAGCGTGACCACTTCTTGTATTTCCCAAGTGCATTCCTCCCCAAATCCGCAGGTTTATGCACTCAACGACAAATCTCGTGGTTTAAAGACGTCGAAACACGTCTCTAGCCAAAAAAAATTCTTCTAAAAATGGAGATACCATCGGCCCTGGAAAGCGCTCTGATACCACTTGTTATGCTCTTGACCTGTGAGAAGATGCCAGAACACAAAATATATGAAGAAACACAACCCAGAACACACAAAAAAATGAGAAATAATAGCATGTATTTTACTATTTAGAGATGAAAGCAATGTTCAATTGCCTCTGCGAGGGGGCAACCTCCAATAGAGCAGGGCTTGATTACAAAATAAGATAAGACGCTCCTCAATGGGGAGTCTCTATCCTTTATATAGGATTCATACATGCAATACCATGGGTCAGTACCATGGTTCTCTTAATACCATCTATCTAATACCATGGCCCGTTTGCAACTAACTGTGGTCACTTTCTTTAATTGTGGGTCAACCACTTACAATTATTAATATGGGCTTTATTGACTCTTTAACTAACTATAACTATGACTCAACCCTATTACATAAATAAGGGGGTTAGGGTTTGACCCTAACAAAGTTTCCCAACATCATTCTTGGGGGTGAATCTAGGACTTTGTGGGAAAGGATTGCTCAATACCTATCCTTTTGAGGATTCGAATGAATCCAAGCATAGTCACAATTGTCATGTTTTTATAATATGGGTTTTGATGGTTGCATTCATCGTTGTTGGGGTCATACTCTTGGTGGGATTTTAATATTGATGCAGAGATCCTGCAAAAGAATATGATACAAACCTAGAACACCCATTCTTTTCATATCACTACTTTGTGATAAAAACATCAATTTTTTAGAATGTGCATGGTTTGTTCTACAATAGTACTCTATTTTTTTGTGATCACAGAATATGCCTACTCCCTAAAAGTAAATGAGAATATTGATGTGTATAGTTGTGGAGTAGTATTATTGGAGTTAATAACAGGACAAAACATTGTTGAGATGGAGTTTGGTGACATGATCAATGTTGTAAAATGGGTTCGAGGGAAGGTTAATACAAAGGATGGGTATGGAAGGTTCTTGACTCTAAGATCAAAGAGAGACATGGTTGCAGCATTAAAGTAGCTCTACTTTGCACCAGTGTGCTCCCTCAATGATATTTTTAAATGAGTGAGGTTGTCGAAATGCTTGAGCTTGTGAATCCTAATGGATCATCAAAACCAACAATTATATCATTTGAAAAACTCTTTAAGCTTTCCTGAATTCCTCCAAACTCTTCCAGCTAAGATATTAGATGCCTTACATGGCATAAAGAAGAAAACACACCCCCATTCCCCAATTTGTTGTTAATTTTTTAGTGAGAATGGATTGCAAATTTGATCACTGAATAGTTTCTCCATAATTGATTGTCAAAATTCTATAACATGCCTTTAAGTGAGATTTTTTATATGCATCTATTTACAGCCATAACAAGGCATTCTATGCAATGAGATCAGTGGATGTAAAAAATCATTGTCCATTTCAATTTCAGACAATAACCTTCAAGGGGAAATCCCTCCTCTAGACAGTCTCCATGTTCTCACATAGATAGACTTATTAGCAAACAATCTAACTGGTCCTATTCCTTCTTAGCTGGAAAATTTGAAGCTTGTGCTACTCAAAATTTCTTTCAATAGGCTTTTAGGTAGGGTTCCCACTTCTTTGATTTCAAGTTTCCCAACATCATTCTTGGGGGGGAACTAGGCCTCTGTGGGAAAGAATTGTTCAATACCTATCCTCCTGAGGATTCGAATGAATCCAAGAATAGTCACAATTGTCATATTTTTCTAGTATGGGTTTTGATGGTTTCATTCATCGTTGTTGGGATCATACTCATGGGATTTTAATATTGATACAAAGATCCCGCAAAAGAATGTGATACACCGCTCATTCTTTTCATATCACTACTTTACGATAAAAACATCAGTTTTTTAAAATGTGCATGCTTTGTTCTACAATAGTACTCTATTTTTTTGTGATCACAAAATATTCCTACTCTGTAAAGGCAAATAAAAATATTGATGTGTATAGCTATGGAGTAGTATTTTTGGAGCTCATAACAGGACAAAACATTGTTGAGGTGGAATTTGGTGACATGATCAATGCTGTAAAATGGGTTCGAGGGAAGGTTACTACAAAGGATGGGGTATGGAAGGTTCTTGACTCTAAGATCAAAGAGATACATGGTTGCAACATTAAAGTATCTCTACTTTACACCAGTGCGCTCCCTCAATGATATTTTTAAATGAGTGAGGTTGTCAAAATGCTTGAGCTTGTGAATCCTAATGGATCATCAAAACCAACAATTCTATCATTTGAAGACCTCTTTAAGATTTCCTAAATTCCTCCAAAGTCTTCCAGCTAAGATATTAGATGTCCTTCATGCCATAAGTAAGAAAACACACCCCCATTCCCCATTTTGTTGTTAAATTTTTTGTGGGAATGGATTGAAAATTTGATCGCTGAATAGTTTCTCCATAATTGAATGTAAAAAATCTATAACATGTCTTTAAGCAAGATTTTTTTATATGCATCTATTTCCAACCATAACAAGGAATTCTATGCAATTAATTACATTATCTTGTGTATAAATTTGAGGCTTACTAAATGCATCATTCCAGCGTGAAATATTTTATTGTCTAGTGTTTTTTCCAAATCTTAATTTGCAACTTACACTCATAATGGCTGAAGCCATGACCACTGTTGTCATCACTTTCATCATGTGCTTTTTCAATTACCCTTTTTGGAAGCCTCAAGAGTGTCTAGCCTCACCATTATTAGACAACATATCTGTAATGTCCTCATTCCTTCTACCTTTCCTATCCCAATTCAAGTTGATTCCTTCGTGAACTATACTGCTCTGTTTCCCACACATTGCAACTCATTTTGCAACTCTCCACTTTGCCCAGTCCAATGCTGGAGTTGTCTCTCTCCCTCGACAACTCTACCAATCAATATCCTTGGTTGGGCCTATACCTCTCCTTTGAAAATTGTACCCACAATCTCCTTGGCTCAATCTGTCCTCGGGGCAGGTTCTTCCTGCTCTAATACCACTTCAAAGTGATGGAAGAACAATCCACAATGGAGCACACTGGAGCAATAAAATAATGCTTAATGCAGCCACAACACAACAATCACCAATTAATGGAGAATACATCCCATAAATATAAATGAATAGTATAAATCTTTTGCATCTTTATAACTATAGAGCATGCTATGTTCCAACAACAGTCTACTTCCCAGTGAATCACTGGTGAATTATGGATCTTAGTTAAAGAGAGAGATTTTAGGAACTACCTCATTGGCATGGCAAAAGTACTAGGTTCTTAGCCTAGCTCACTTTTTCCTTTTCTTTTCCCAAATGGCGAGATTGGACTTACGAAAAAAATATGCCCTTATGTCTTTTGAATATGTATAGATTTTAGTAACTTTGAGATTTGCTAGAATGTTATACTCCCTTCATTTTGACAACCAAAAGCCTACATTAAATTGCTTGACTTGTTTAATTTCAATCATGCCATTTATTTTTCTAGAAACTCTGCTAACTGAAACTTGGAACTCCTTTGCTTATTCATTGTTGTTATTGGTGCTCGCTTTCTACCATGTATTGCTACTAACCTCCTTATTCTTGGCCTTTGGATAGATCATGTACATGTCTTATCATAATGCTATTTTCAAATATATTCTAGTTTCCAATGTATTACTTTAGAGTTGATTTGTCCATGAGCCAAACCATTGTGAAGGAAATAAGATGTTTTCTCTAAATTGTAGCTTGTTGCATTTGCTTAAAATGTTATTATTTAATCATGCTTCCTATTACAGTTTTCATCGTGCATGGAGGGAGGGATGTTTTGCAGTAACTGTTTTGTAGTGACTAGTGGACAAATTCTCTCTCTTGTTATGCATGTCAAACTATATGTGAGTGGAAGTGGAATTATTTCTTGAATATATT
The DNA here is from genome assembly GCA_031772625.1 of Pinus tabuliformis. Taxonomy (NCBI): domain Eukaryota; kingdom Viridiplantae; phylum Streptophyta; class Pinopsida; order Pinales; family Pinaceae; genus Pinus; species Pinus tabuliformis. The sequence continues at coordinate 518,642,918 of CM062812.1, forward strand.
TGTTGTGAGTGGAAGTGGAATTCTTTCCTGAATGTATTTTTTGCATCGACTTGATCAAAGTATCACAAATTTTCTTCCAGAAACTATTTTATAAATTTATTCTACTTTTGTTTTATTTCTTCTCGACATCATAGTAAATTTATTCTCTATCGTCCATGACCCACTGTTCGCATAGTAATTTGGGGTGCTTTCCATGAGGAGACCTCATTTATAATCTTCTAAACACCACTTGTTGGGAAATTTGAACATTGCAATTGACAAACTAGTATCTAATATTAGTCCATCCACTAATCTCTTTGGTCATATTAAACACTTTGCTGGTTTCAAATAGAAAACTTTATCTCTACCCCTTTCTTACATAGTTTTTATGATTTATATTCATTACTTAATCACAAGCTTAGCTAATACAATTCCTTATTTTCGATTGCTCCATCAAAACTTCTCATCTTTACATAAGGAGGTTGTCATACTCTAGACTTCAATTTTACTCAATTGTGACATTTATCTTCTATTATATTGACAACAATCAAATTTTCTTTTGTGCAATGATTTTTTATCCAGCAATGATATTTGTAATGCTTCAGCTTTCTGGTTGGATCACATTCAAAATGGTTTTTGAGACATTTTCATACCTAAATTAAATGTTTGAAAACATTTTCATGTCTTGCTTAATGTAGGACTGGTGACATCCTCATGTAACATTTTACTCCATTTCTTCAAAGAAATTGATTCCATGATACCCATTTTTTTCCCCTTCATTTGCTTTCTTAATCATGGAACATTTTTCTTTTTCACATCCACATTTCACAAACAAACAAAAAACTGCAATCTCTTCGTTATTGGTATCCCCTTCACTTTCACAAGCCTTTCCCCTCCCCCATTGTTTTAGATCTTCCACACTTTTCCCTTCGTTTTTTCCCCTCCCTTCGTTCCTTACAAAGTAAACATTGTAGCCTTCTCCTTCATTTTACTACACATACTAACTTTCTTCTTATACACTTATAAGTTAATTTTACCTACAGCTACTCTCTTCGAACAACATAGTCACTTAACAAAGGAGACAACCTTGACTAACAATGCACTTTCACTGTTGCTACCTAGTTGCACTGAACTACAGTTGGTCCTCCAGGTTTTCGCCCTCAAACACATATGCCCTGCCAAGTCTGCAAACCCCCATTTTTTCCTCTCTCTTTCTAACGAGGCTCACATTCATGAGGCCTTGCTTCCTTCATCCCACAATGCCCCAGTGGCATCTAGAAACCTGCAGGTCGGCTCCATTGTTCTCCTCAAGAAAAACTCATGCAAATTCGTTCATCAGTCTTCGTGCATTTGAAACTCCCCCCCCCCACCCCCCCGCTCCCTCTCCTTTTATGCCGCTTTCACTTGCAATTGATCTATTGACATTTACTTTCCCCTCTTAACTCACATTTTTCTTTCTTCCTATTTTCAGGTTGCTATTTGTTCTCGAACTTGAAATCCTCCAACCTACAACAGTTCTATTCGGTGAGACAAACCCTATCGTTCTCTCCACCGAACAAACACTCCATGCCAGCTCATCCTCATTTGTTGCGCCTGACTTGCCATCAAACCCCCTTGTCGGCACCCAAATTCCAACCCTGCCAGACAATGCCCTTACAACCACAAACCTATTTCCTTTCAAGGTCCTAACCGCATTACACAAATTTTGGTCCATCAAGGGTAGAGTCCCTGCAAAAATATCCTTATGTGAATACACCACCTCACGCGGCTCTGGGAAATCACTTGCCTTTGACCTTGTTGACCGCGACGATGACACGATCCATGTTTTTGCCTTCAATGACTTGGAAACCTCCCTCCAATCTCTCGTTCAAATCGGCCAGATATACACCATTTCAAATGGCACCATAAAGGTTCTGAACCCTGCCTACAATCATCTTAACCAACCTTTTGAAATCCTTCTCTTCTCCACATCGAACGTGTCTCCCTCCATACATGATGATACACCAATCCCTTCCCATAACTTCCATTTTGTGCCAATTAGTTCACTCAACCTTTCATCACTCAACTCAATTGTTGATGTTATTGGTGTTGTCAGCTCAACTTCTCCTACCTCTGTCATACGCAGACGCAATGGCTCCAAGACTCCAAGAAAAACTATCTGGCTTTGTGATGCGTCTGGGTGCAACATTGATGTGATCCTCTGGGGTGCGCACTGCCATGCTGAGGGCCGCAAACTGTCTGACCTCTGTATTCCGCAAACCACTGCATTCCTTGCAATCAAAGGGGGTTGCGCCGTCGAGTTCAATGATTGGACTGTTGGGACTATCTCCACCACCTACCTTTCCATTAATCCAGATATTGTTGAAACGTGCCAGTTCGTACAATGGTCCCAGGAAACAGGGGTCAAATAATCGTCGCCCTCACTTAGTCGGAAATATACAAGCACACCCAACAAGCCCATCAACACAAAAACAATAGCTAAGCTAACTGCAGTGGCCTGCACTGAAAAAATTCTATGGGTTTCCCTTCGTGCTACAGCTACATATATCAACATGGATGATTTCTACTTTCTCGCATGCCCCCTTAACGTTGACGGGGTACAATGCATGAAAAACCCCTCCAGACAAAACGACAACACATGGCATTGTACAAAATGTGAGGGCTCCTTCCTAGAATGTGACTACCGCTATGTGCTTCGACTTGAATTGCATGACCACAATGGCCACCTTGACAATGTTGTTGCTTTCGATGATGCTACAAAAGAACTTTTGGGCATGTCCGCAAAGGACCTTAGCCTCCTCTCAAGCAAGCCAGAAACTATTAGGGAAATATCCAACAAAGTGAAATATCGACAATTTCTCTTCACACTAGCTTTAAAAACAGACACTTCCAATGATGTTGAATGCCTCCAACCAACCCTCATGCACTTTGAGGGACTCCCCTATGCCTATGTCTGCTCTCCTTCTATGTGACATTCTACAAATTGATACCCCTTCCAAGCCAGTTTCCCGCCAACTGTAAACATGCCTTTTCCGCCTATCCTTTGTTTTGCCTCATGTTCTTATTTTACACACCCTTTCACTATACACCTATGTGATCCATATACCCCTTCCCCTTCTCCATTTATGACAAGATTCAACCTTGCAAACGCATTCCCTACTATGCCACTCCCTTTCACTATTGTCAAATCCTTCCCTCCTTGCAATCACAACATTTCCTCCATGCCCTTGCACACACCTTCATGCCTTGTTAAAACCCTTTTGTCCACACTTTTGTAGCTACTCTTAGTTTTACATCTCCCCTACAACATTACTTCCTACTTTTGTATTTCTTGCTCATAAGTATATTGCCACTTCATCGTGTTTACTTGTTCCTCTCAACTGTATGGGCACTCGCTCACTTGTAATTCTCCTCCTTAATATATCGACGTTCACTTGTTTCTTGTAACTATATGTTTCTTGTAACTACATGGGAACTCACTCATTTTCATTTTCTACCGTTTCTCATCTCTGTTGGAAATAATACTGAGAGGGGGGGTGAATCAGTATTATCTAGCAATTTAATAAATCTTCCTTATTTGATCTTTGAATTATTTTAGCATGTCAGTACCATAAAATAATGAGCATGAAAAAACAGATAGTCACACCAAAGAACACAAGATGTAAGGTGGAAACCCAATGTGGGTGAAAACCACCTGCTGCAATATGTCTCTATCTTCTTTCAATTTAGAAACTTCTTTTACAATGATTTTGTACTGGTGCAGTCCTTTATCAGTACGCAGGATGCAACCTGCAGAGAGCTACAACTCTCTCTCTCTCTCGTTTTCCAGTCTACTCCTGGAAGGGAGCTACAACCCCCTACTTCTTTTCATAAAGCATCAGATGATCAACAAGTACATAATAGATATAGATCACTACAGATATCAGATCAGCAATAACAGAACTAACCCAGAACACCTTATCAACATAGAAATTCAATCAACAGAACATCTTAAAACAGAGACGCAGTTTTTCTTTCTGTGGCCTGCGACCAGACGCCGTTAACCTTATGCTACTCTGCGTCCACACGCAGATATCCTTCTACTCCGCTGCGTGCCCACGCACTGTTCCTTTGACTGCTCTGCATTCTGTTGCTTCAGGGACGCACCCAAAGATACTATCGCGCCGCGTCTTTCGCTACAGAGATGCACCTGAAAACACTATCGCGCCGCGTCCTTCTGCTTCAGATACGCACCTAAACCTTGATCTCCCTGCGTCCCCACGCAGGTCTCTGTCTACTGTGCTGCGTCTCGGCGCACTTGCCCTTTACAGTACCTGCGTCCCAGCGCACTTTCCCTTCACTGAACCTGCGACCCTTTAGATATAAATGATATGAAGGTTTCAGGACAAACCCAAACAGTCAGATCTACAGATCTGATCATGCGCCATAGAGATCACAGTCCATTAGAAGATTCACCCTCTTAGATCTGGACTAGATCTCACCAAATAAGATATTCAACCCAAGACCATTGCTCAATCCAAATGAACTCCTTTGCTTTATATAGGCAAGCTCCTCCCCAAAACATGGAACAATACCACGAGCCGACACCATAGAAACACAAAACCGTCGGCTAGATACCACACAAGAAACCCCCACGTGCTTTTCTCTGCCTTGAAATGTGTGCACTGGGTAGACGCACCCCTTGAACGGCTGGCCGGCGTCCCTGGACGCGGGTTCTGCATGGTATACCTGCGGGGACGCACTTTCTGAACCGATTGCCTGCGTCCTTCTTAATTTTCAACAAACTGAGAGCCTTACCACTGGAGTTGCCATCAAGTACAACATCTGTAACATACAGTCATACCAGAAAACATAATGCCAACAATCTCCCCCTTTGGACTTGATGGCAACCTCAACCTTACAAGCTTCAGCTTCATTCTCCCCCTTTGACATCAAGGGCAAAGGGTATGCTCCCCCTTAGCTCATGCTCCTCCAGATCTGCAACAAATAACCAGAAATCCATCATGAAAGAGATAGAGACATATTGCAGCTATTTCCAAGATCTCCTTCTCCATAATGCCAACAATGCATTATGTGCTCCCCCTAAGCCTTGTACCACCAATAAGAAGATGTTCAACAATAAGATGATGCATCAACAACCCCCAGCTTTTGCCTGAGGTATTCAAATGTGTCCCTGGGCAATGGTTTGGTGAGAATATCAGCAACTTGTTCCTTGGAAGGAACATACTCCAACTTGACTTTCTGTTCAAGCACTTGTTCCCGGAGAAAATGGTACTTGATTGGTATGTGCTTGGTTTTTGAATGCATAACAGGGTTCTTTGAGATGCTGATTGCACTTGTATTATCACATAAGATGGGGATTGGTGGAGTACAAGTGATTTGAAAATCCTGCAAAGTCTGCATCATCCAAAGGAGTTGGGTGCAACAAGATGCAGCAGCAACATATTCTGCTTCAGCTGTAGATAAGGCAATGGAACTCTGTTTCTTGCTGAACCAAGATACCAGTCTGGAACCCATAAAGAACGCACCACCACTTGTGCTTTTCCTGTCATCCACGCTTCCGGCCCAATCTGCATCTGTATAAGCATGAAGAGTAAGATCTGTATCTCTAGGATACCATAAGCCATAATTTTGAGTCCCTTGAAGATATTTGAAAATTCTCTTTACTGCCTGAAGATGAGTCTCCTTCGGATTTGCCTGAAATCTTCCAACTATTCCAACTGCATGCATGATGTCCGGTCGGGTACCTGTCAAATATAGTAAACTTCCAATCATAGATCTGTAGGTTGGTTGATGTACTGCTGCAGATTCATCATTTGCACTGAGACTACATCCTGTGACCATGGGTGTACATACTGGTTTTGCATCTTCCATGCCATATTTCTTCAAAATCTGCTTGAGATACTTGGTTTGAGATAAAAAGATTCCTCCTTCCTTTTGTTGGATTTGCAAACCAAGGAAATATGTCAGTTCTCCTAGCAAGGACATTTCAAATTCTTTCTGCATGACCGAGGCAAAGCTTTGACTCATAGCTTCTTCATTGCTGCCAAAGATAATGTCATCTACATACACAACAAGTATTAGCAATTTGTCATTTTCAACTTTTATATACAGATTGCTATCTGCTGAACCTTTTGAGAAACCTTGTTGATGAAGATATTTGTCCAACCGATAGTACCAAGCCCTTGGAGCTTGTTTGAGACCATAGAGAGCCTTTTTCAATCGGCATACAAGATTTGGATCATTTCCAAGAATGAACCCATCTGGCTGTTCAATGTACACTTCTTCTTCCAAGTCTCCATTCAGAAAGGCTGATTTCACGTCCATTTGAAATACTTTGAAGTTTTGAAAACTTGAGAGAGCAAGGAACATTCGGATGGCCTCAAGTCTTGCAACAGGAGCAAAAGTTTCTTCAAAGTCTATTCCTTCTTGCTGCGCATACCCTTTACAAACAAGTCTGGCTTTGTTTCTAATTACTTCTCCATTTTCATTCAATTTATTTTTGAAGACCCATTTTGTTCCGATAACATTCTTATCCTTTGGTCTAGGAACCAGCTCCCAAGTGTTGTTCTTTTCGATTTGCTCAAGTTCTTCATCCATTGCTTTCACCCAACATTCATCTTTGCATGCTTCTTTCACATTTTGTGGTTCAGTAGAGGAGAGTAATGCCAAATAGCTTGAGGCTTCTGCAACTGTTCTTCTTGTTTGTACACCTGCTTCTTTCTGCCCCACAATCTGAGATTCTGGATGATTCTTCTGAACATATCTGGATGGAGTTTTCTCTTCTATTCTTGTCTGCTCCTCTGGTTCTTCTTGAGGTTCTCCTTGGGGTTCTTCTTCTTCATTATTCTGTCTTTGAGGGTAGCCTTCATCTTCTTCTATATCTTCATGATGTACTGGCCTAGGAATATATCCCTTCTCATCAACCACTATATCAATGCTGTCAACAATTCTGCCAAGTCTTTTATTGTAGCATTTGTATGCTTTGCTATGTGGAGAATAGCCAAGAAGAATGCCTTCATCTGCTCTAGGTTCAAGTTTGCCAAGCTGCTCATCAGTATTCTTGATATAGCATTTGCTCCCAAAGATTTTGAAGTGCTTTACCGAAGGAGTCCTGCCACTCCAAAGCTCATGAGGAGTTTGAGTGCTGTTCACCCGGACATTTGTTTTGTTGAGAATAACAACCGCAGCATGTGCAGCTTCACCCCAGAAAGTTGCGGGAGTTCCTGATTCATCAAGCATAGCACGAGCCATTTGTTGGATTGTTCTGTTCATTCTTTCAACAACTCCATTTTGCTGAGGAGTTCTAGCTGTAGAGAATTCTCTCCTTATCCCATGTTCATCACAGAAATCGAAAAATTCATTTGAAGTAAATTCCCCACCTCTGTCGGATCTGAGGCACTTAATTTTGTGACCTGATTCATTTTCAACCAAGGCTTTGAAGGATTTGAATTTTTCGAATGCTTCATCTTTGTGCTTCATAAGTCCTAACCAGACAAACCTGGAGAAATCGTCAATAAATAATATCAAGTATTCCTCTCCTCTAGGTGTTCTTTTCCTGAATGGACCACATGTATCTGTATGTACTAGCTCAAGAGGCATGCTAGCTGATCCTTCTTTCTCTGGAAAGTTAGTCCTGGTTTGTTTTCCAAACTGACATGATCTGCATATGGTATTGTCAGGAATTTTGATATCTGGAAGATCGCGAACTGCCTGATATTTGCATGCTTTCCTTATTTGTGAGAAGCTTAGATGTCCCAACCTTCGATGCCATAACCAGTGCTCTTCATCCTTGCTTAAATAGCATTGTTGTTGTCCTTCTTCAAATATGTACAGATTATTTGGAGTTCTTTTTCCTTTGAGTACTGTTTTACCTGTATCAAGATCACGAACAAGACATCCATTCGATCTGAAAATAACCTCGGTTCTTTGATCACACATCTGGCTGACACTTAGAAGATTATGCTTCAATCCATCAACATACAAAACATTTCCAGCTTTGACCTTTCCTTTTAACTGAGCAATGCCTTTTCCTTTTATAGTTGCAGGAGTATCATTTCCAAAAGAGACTTTCTTTCCTTTTTCTAGAGCAGAATAAGATTCAAGTTTTTCTTTATCACCTGTCATATGCTTCGAACATCCACTGTCAATGTACCATAGATTTTCCTGTCCCTCTGCATAAAATGCTATTCCACATCTTTCTGTTTGAGGTTCCTTTATTCTCCATGTTTTGATGCTTGAGGCTTGCTCCTTTTTCTGCTGAAACCTGCTCCTGCATTCAGATTCTTCATGACCAAAGTTATTGCAAATAGAACATTCAACTTCATTTTCAAGAACCGAAAAGTTGTTATAGGTCCTTTTTGTCATCCCTGTCATACTTCTTTGTTTTTGAGCTTCCCTAGTCATGATTGTTTTATATGCAACACATTGAGCTGCTTTGTGGCCAAAGTTATGACAAGAAAAGCATTGTCCATTGAAGAAACTTCTGCGGTTATCGAATCTACCAGCCAACTGATTGTAATTTCTATATTCATCTATTCTTGGACCAAATTGAGAAGATTTTACCTGTGGCTGGTTCACCCTTAAGATGGATTGCCCTTGATAGTTTCTGTTTGTAATTCGTCCCTGCTTTACCTGATGATCTTCATTGTTCTTTTGCTCATTTCTTCTTGCTGCATCAAGATAACTCTTTGAGGTGGATGCTTGAGAGGTTTCTCCATTGTAGCCCAGACCTGTCTTGTTTAGAGGAGACCGCTGCACATTGATAATCTTATCCAAAGTTTCAGATCCTTTGACAAACTTAAGATTAATAGCTTTTGTTTTCTCAATCTCTTTTCTAAGACCAACAATTTATCCTTCTAGTTTTTCAAGATGTTTTTCCTTTTCATCAATTTGAAATTGTAGAGTATCAATGATCACATTCTTTTCTTCTATACATCTCTTGAGTCTAGTGATTTCATCGTAAAGGTTATCCACATCTATAGCATCCATATAATCATCATCTTCAAATGCCATTAATAAATTATATTCATTACCTCGTTCATCTTCATCACTGTTTGATAGACCATCACTATCTTCATGGGTGTAGTAGCTTTTCTTATTTGCACTTTGTTTCTTGTTCCATCTAGCAGGTTCCTTTCCTTTATCCTTATAAGGACATTTTGCAGCATAATGACCTACTCTTCCACAAGCAAAGCATTTGAAAGGTAGCTTACCTCTGAACCTTCCAGAACCCCTTTGAAGATTTCTGACAAAATTTGATTCTTCTTCCTCTTCTTCTGGAACATGGCTTGCTTCATAGTAATCTTCTTTGCCTGATGCCTTAAAAGCAGCTTCCCTTCTGTCTGATGGACCTCCCTTTCTCATTTCATAAGCAGTTAGAATTCCATGTAGCTGAGACATAGTGAGAACACAGAGATTTTCCTTTTCTTCTATTGCAGATACTTTAGATTCAAACTTGGGGGATAATGATCTTAGAATCTTTTGAACTACTATAGCCTCTTTTATTTCTTCACCCAAATTTTTCATACAATTAACAATCTCATCTACCCGAAGAAAATAATTAGCCACACTTTCATCATTATACATCTTGAGAGTCTCATATTGAATCCTGAGAGTTTGAAGTTTAGCTTGTTTTACCTGTTCATCTCCTTCATAGCTCGTGATCATTTTGTCCCATATCTCTTTTGCTGATTTGAAGTGCATTACCTTCATGAATTCTGTTTGGGATATACTTCCTAATAGAGTACTGACTGCTTTTGCATTTGTTTCATACTTCTTTTTCTCAGCTGGATCTGTAGGAGTAGCTGAAGGAAAAGCATAGCCTGTTTCTACAATGTCCCAAACTTCTGTACCAAGAGATTGAAGATATGCAGTAACTCTTACCTTCCAATAATTGAAGTTTGTCCCATCAAAAATCGGTGGCCTGATTGATGCTTCTCTCTCGTAGTTGCTGCGATCAAGCTTCTCTGAAGGACCCGCTCTGATACCAATTGTTGGAAATAATACTGAGAGGGGGGGTGAATCAGTATTATCTAGCAATTTAATAAATCTTCCTTATTTGATCTTTGAATTATTTTAGCATGTCAGTACCATAAAATAATGAGCATGAAAAAACAGATAGTCACACCAAAGAACACAAGATGTAAGGTGGAAACCCAATGTGGGTGAAAACCACCTGCTGCAATATGTCTCTATCTTCTTTCAATTTAGAAACTTCTTTTACAATGATTTTGTACTGGTGCAATCCTTTATCAGTACGCAGGCTGCAACCTGCAGAGAGCTACAACTCTCTCTCTCTCTCTCGTTTTCCAGTCTACTCCTGGAAGGGAGCTACAACCCCCTACTTCTTTTCATAAAGCATCAGATGATCAACAAGTACATAACAGATATAGATCACTACAGATATCAGATCAGCAATAACAGAACTAACCCAGAACACCTTATCAACAGAGAAATTCAATCAACATAACATCTTAAAACAGAGACGCAGTTTTTCTTTCTGTGGCCTGCGACCAGACGCTGTTAACCTTATGCTACTCTGCGTCCACACGCAGATATCCTTCTGCTCCGCTGCGTGCCCACGCACTGTTCCTTTGACTGCTCTGCGTTCTGTTGCTTCAGGGACGCACCCAAAGATACTATCGCGCCGCGTCTTTCGCTACAGAGACGCACCTGAAAACACTATCGCGCCGCGTCCTTCTGCTTCAGAGACGCACCTGAACCTTGATCTCCCTGCGTCCCCACGCAGGTCTCTGTCTACTGTGCTGCGTCTCGGCGCACTTGCCCTTTACAGTACCTGTGTCCCAGCGCACTTTCCCTTCACTGAGCCTGCGACCCTTTAGATATAAATGATATGAAGGTTTCAGGACAAACCCAAACAGTCAGATCTACAGATCTGATCATGCGCCATAGAGATCACAGTCCATTAGAAGATTCGCCCTCTTAGATCTGGACTAGATCTCACCAAATAAGATATTCAACCCAAGACCATTGCTCAATCCAAATGAACTCCTTTGCTTTATATAGGCAAGCTCCTCCCCAAAACATGGAACAATACCACGAGCCGACACCATAGAAACACAAAATCGTCGGCTAGATACCACACAAGAAACCCCCACGTGCTTTTCTCTGCCTTGAAATGTGTGCACTCGGTAGACGCACCCCCTGAACGGCTGGCCGGCGTCCCTGGACGCGGGTTCTGCATGGTATACCTGAGGGGACGCACTTTCTGAACCGATTGCCTGTGTCCTTCTTAATTTTCAACAAACTGAGAGCCTTACCACTCGAGTTGCCATCAAGTACAACATCTGTAACATACAGTCATACCAGAAAACATAATGCCAACAATCTCTTCATCTAAACTACAAAAAGAAAACAACAACAAAAAACGAAACACATGTATTCAATACACATTAAGATGTAAATTTCCAATATGGATAGCATACACAACTATTGCTTAAAACTTGTCTTCCTTTAATCAAAACCAGCTATGCATAACGATATCCATTCTAATAAAATTAAGGGTCATTTGAACATCTCACTATTCACTATTGGAAGGCACCAACATAACAACAACAAACACAAAAAACACTTCTCTCAAATTTTTATTTCGCCTTCGTTTCATACTCACCACCTCTTGTTGTGTAATGGTGACTCGTTAAATAAAAAACAAACGCGCCCATTAAATCCTATTATGCATTGCACACATAATCACAACAACAAAAAAATGCAATTTTTTCTTTATACACATAAACATAAAAAAACGATCCTCCTAAACACCACTCATTTCTTTCCACACTCCTACATGGCTTGCACAAATTATTTTCCTACCTCCCTTTTCATTCATCAAAAAACTAAAAAAAAAACAAACACCATCCAAATGGCAAAAAACATACATCTTCCTCTCTCAAATTAGCACATGACATGTATTGTTCCTCACTTCGTTCATCGTTCATATTGGTTACTTGCTTGCAAAGATACATGTTTGTTTTCACATTGCCATTAAACTTTTCTCTTTTTTTATATATGTTTTTCAAATGCCACACAAAATAAAATACCTCTGCTTGCATCACAACAACACATTATTCACTCCATAGACTACTTTCCCTTTGACATGCATGGTATACTTGCCTTTGTTTCAAATTCAACTTCTACCACTAACTTTGAAAATACTCTTCTTTCTTGATTATCTATGCAATCCACTCTGGTACCTAATATATGACAAGAACATTGGCAACAGAACTATGCACTTCAGAGGGACAAAATAAATGTGTGTTGTCAGCTTCTCCACATCGCTCGTCGATCTACACTACCAACTCGTACCACCCCAGTTCAAACTTCCATACCTTCCCACCTTTCTCTCCCTCCCATTCCATCCACCCCTTCTCCTCTTCTCCCACTTCCATTTCCTCTTACTGACCCACCTGTTCCCGCCCTTGGCCTTCCTTCACCTCCCACTTTCCCTGCCCAACAAGCCCCCCATGTTGCTTGCTTTTCAAATTCCCAAAAATTCCACAACAACCATCTCCAACAAGCACATCACTGCTTTCGTGCATGAATTGATGCCCTCACCCCCATGCAAATATGTTCTACTTGTAATGAATCTTACCCTTCCATGAAAACAAAAAAATGTAATGACTTTATTTCCTGCTCCCGCTGCGCCTCCGAATGAACTTTCCATTGTTTCTCATCCTCAAACAACATGGACCCAGGAAAACAACCCGTAGTCCTCTCCTGCCTAACTTAGGTTGAAGAGATGTTAATTTCTCATGTCAGCCCAATTCTTCAAGTTACCCATGCACATGGGGGCCAATACAAATATTCTGGCCATACTATTAGCTTCCCTCAAGATATCACTAACATTGTCACCTCCCTTCCCCACATGCTCTCAGAAATAGATATCCTTGTTGTCAACAAAAGTACCTCTGACCACACATCTTATGAGTTCTTTGTTAGCAGATCTCACGTCCTTGCAGCATTGCAATTCAAAATAGCAAATGATCCATACTACAGTGATGTTCAGATTGACCCAACTGCACTTTCTTCCTTGCTTGTTGTCCCTACATATGTCACCACCCTTCTGCGCCATGTCACCACTCCCTCCCCTTCTCCCCACCAGACCTTCTCTAAAACCCCCACTCCTGAACTCCACCACGCATGCCCGTCTGACCTTCATCCATCCTCCTTTGTTTCAACTCTTCCAAATTCCCATACTGAGCTTGATGAAATACTTGCCTACATAAAATCTTCCAATTCCACACCCACCCATTCACTTCAATGGCCCATTATTGGTCTTTCTCTAATTAATGAATACAACATTGAGGGCCTCTTCTCTATGGCCTTCCCCACCCTATTCCCCACCGCGTATACCATGATTAACCAACCAAGAATTGAAAAAGTTGATATGAAAGAATACACTTTGCATCTAATTCACTACCACGACAATCGCTTTGGTCAACATCCTAGGTTTCACTATTATTTATACAATGCACCATCAAAGCTAGGAAACTGCGCTAGTCTTCCTTAGAAGAGACCTTGCAAATAGTTTACTGGCCACCATTGCGGACCTTTGCCAACACCTTCAACAACTTCGCCCCTCAACCATTCTAGACCAAATTATGCATTTTGGCTCGTCTCTCCTAGGGAGCCGAGTTTTTTGGACCAAGGCTAGAGGGGAACTTAGTGACATGATCATTCAAGAAGGTATCCTTACCTTCTTCTTCACATTAAGTGCAGCTGATACAAAATGGCATGACTTGCATATGGCCATGCCTTCTAAACCTCCATCCAATGCACATGAACAATCTCGATGGAGAATCCAAAACATTGTTGCAAACCCACATCGTGCATCTCTATACGTCCATGCAGATCACAATTTTCTTAGAAGAGGTCCTACTAAAAGGGTTCCTTGTAAAGGGTTTTTGGTACAGGTCTGAAACTTCCCTATTTTTTCTTCTCTCCTTTATGTACAATTTCTTTCATGCAAACCTCTTACTTGTTCTCTTTCTTTTTAACCATAGGTATGAATGAAAACATAGAGGATTTCCACATATACATGGCTTCCTATGGTTCTCAAATTCACCGACAATGGATGAACTCAATTGGACTGACGAAGAAAGTGTTGTTGCTATTAAAGCTTTTTTCGATTCATACATCCCTGCTTGGAACCCTTTCCCCCTCCATTAAATACATTATGGAAACCAATGGACATCGGTTGTGATCTCTTCCTCCTTGCAACACCTGGAATTTTCTCTTCCAATGAACAATAAGACTATGAGGAGCTTGTTCTCTATGTTCAAAGGCACACAAACTACCATTCCTCTACCTGCCTTCGCAAAATGAAAAATTCCACATCATGTCGCTATGGAGTCCTCTGGGAATTACGCGCTTCCTCCTCCATGGACATCAGTACTTCTGGCTGTAAAACATATTCTCCTTCTAGAAATGATGACAAGCTTAATGTCCACAACCCTCACACTCTTGCAATTTGGAGGGGAAACATTGACTTCTAGCCTGAACTTTCTCGTCTTGTCGTTTTGAACTACATATCGAAATATGCAGCAAAAGTAGAGTCTAAATCAGAAAGCTAAGACCATATTCTTTCCCTCCTTGCCATGAGTTCTCCTCTCAACACCCTGACTATCACTGTCGTTCATAAAATCTTGACTGAGCTCGTCGCTGATAGGGACATTCGTGCACAAGAAACATGCCACATGCTCCAAAAACTCCCACTAACAAAATGCAGTTGCTCTTTTGTCTCCCTTAATGTTAAGAGAAAAGCTTTCAAACATGTCTCACATAGCTTGGATTTCCATATTCCAACAACACCCTTCATCACTTCATACATGCAAAGACCTCCCTCACTTGAATTATTGTATTGTATTGAAGTCGCACGATCTTGGTCATTTTCCTCTCGCCGCAAAACATCACCGTGGAAACACATCTCTCCTTCCATGGTTGTACACGTCATTCCTCACTATACCTCTATTCCATCTACAAATTCGGAATTGTATGTTGGCTTTTGTTGGATTAAACTTCTCCTATACTTCCCTTTCCATAAACTACCAGATGATATTGACGCAAACAATGAGGCAATTGTCACACATTGGGAACAGGTTAAACACACATACCATGCATGGCATGTGCATCATGCACCTACAAACCTACCCCTCCCCACCTCTCCCAACGACTCTCCTATTGAAACAGACCCCCACTGCACCATGGAAATGGATGAATAGCAATTACTTTCCCAACTCCACCCAAATAACAATATTCTCTTTGATGAGCTAGAACTGCTTGGCCATCGTGACTTTGATGCAAACCATAATTGGGCTCATTCCATTATCCCTGCACACTTGCAAGAGACAGTCATTCTCTTTATAGAATTCAAACTCTCCTCCACACAACCACGCGTTCCCTATCCTCCTTGTCCCCAATCCAACAAGTGGCTTTCAGTATCATTTTTTCTCACTTTACTAGTGACTCGTCCAAACCATTACTAAAGATTCTTATCCAAGGAACTGCTAGCACTGAAAAATATTTCCTAATTGAATGCCTCAAAAATTCTTTCCTATCTGCCTCTGGAAATAGAGCTATCCCTTTACTCTTGCTTGCTCCAACTAGTGTTGCAGCATTCCACATAAATGCACTTACAATACACTCTGACCTTCGCATACCTTTATCCTCTATGCAACCTCTTGAAGGTAAATCCATGCTAAACCTTCAAGAACAACTTCAACATGTGAAATACATTCTCATTGATGAGATGCACTGCCCTAAAATGCTTGCTCAAATTGATGATCGCTTACGAGAGGCATTCCCAACCAATAGAAACAACTCGTTTGGTGGTGAGTCCATGATCCTTGTAGGTGACCTTCGTCAGTTTCCACATATCAAAGATACACTAATGTATGTGGGCACATCTTGTGGCAATTCTCTTTGGTGGAGCTTTGATACAATTGTCACACTTTCAATGATTTTTTGCCAACAAGGCACAGGTGTTTCTCAGATTGCATTCTGGAAAATCCTTTCCAATATTTACAATTCAAGCCCCACACTAGCTGATTGGAAACTTCTCATGGCATGCACAAAATCCAAACTTCCACTCGATGAGAAACAAACATTTGAAAATGCTATGCACCTTTATGCAACTAATGCATTTGTAGCTCTCCACAATAAAGCCATGCTAAAAAAAATGAACATGCCAATTGCACGTTTCTATGCCCAACAAAGGAAACAAATTCCATCTGCCACTCAAGAGGATGAACAATTGGCTGCAAAAGTACTTTTATGTGTTGGAAAACAAGTCATCCTAACAAGCAATTTGTGGGTTGAGGTAGGCCTTGTTAATGGGTCACTTGGAAAAGTTGTTGAAATCTCCTATGTATCTGATTCTCGGTCCCTAAACTCCCATCATTTGTTGTTGTTGATTTCATTCAGTACAAAGGCCCACCATGGGACATTTCACATCCAGATTATGTGCCAATCTCCCCAATAACAAGGGGCTCTCACACACAAATGCCCCTTTGCATGGCATGGGACCTAACAATCCACAAATCACAAGGTATGACCCTCCAAAAAGAAACAATTAATATTGGTGACATCGATCGGCAAGGCCTAACATTCACAACCATATCTAGAGTCAGATCGTTGAACGACCTTTTCATCTCTCCCACTTTCCTTTCTCACGCTACTCACGCATGCAAGACAATCCATATGTGATACGCAAGAAAAGAGAGGAAACGTACCTTGCCTCTAAATCTATGCAACCACCTCCTTGAAGACATTCTATGCAAGGTAGCTTAACTTCCTCCACAATGCATTTCAGATCTTCTACCTCATCTCTCATTAAGAAAACAAAAAAAAACTCGCATTCATGTTTCTTTTTTCCCTCGTCTATTCCTAATGTGTTGTTGTTATTACATGTTAATGCTATATATCTTCTATGTTTTAGTTTTCAATTATTCATTTCTATATGTTTACTTATAACCTTTTTTTGTTGCTTGAACAAGAAAATGGATATACAAGCTACTTCCCAGCTCTACAATTTTTTCCAGGAAATACATGAACAAGAAACTACTCTTTTGGATATACAGTCACGGTTCCTACTCTCACCAAATTTTCCTTTGTACCTCCTGCGCCCTACTCTCCAACTACTTAGAAGGATTAAGATTTTCTTGCATGTCCTCATCCATAAATATGAAAGGGATGCAAAAAGGTGGCTCCACTAAGAGTATATCGACCGTGTCTTGACTCTGAATGTTAAATGGTGTTGCAAATACCACGCATCAACTTGTATTTATGACTAGCGTTTTTTCACATATGGGGACACACACACCTACATTGTCTAACTACAACATTTCATTTCCCCTATCTGTCGCATGTTTCTCCTTTCATAGATACCACAACCTTATTTCTTTGTAGCACCTTTCTTACTTGTCACTGTCTTATATACACACCTCTTTTTCTTACATGCCCATTCGATCTCACTACTTTCCATTTTTTTTCCTTACTTTTCTACCTTTTTTATCTTCTCACCGCTTCCAAACTTTGCAAACAAATACATGCTATACACAACATGCACACTAACTTTTCGCATTACAACCATACAAAATAAGACAATTCACATGACAATAAATCTAACAAAACTTCTAAACACACGTTTGAGACCAACTCCTGTAATGGTACTACAAATAACAAATAATACATATCCAATTATCTACTTGGAAGCTAAATAATGTTATTTCCCTTTTCCTTTTACTATTTTTTCTCAAAAAGTTAGTGCCTTCCAAAAACAATTGTTCTTGTAGTACAAGAGGAAAAACAAAACTTCAGTGCATGAACATATCAAAATGAACCCTTTCCCACTTGAAAGCATGCTACCTATTGCCACTTCAATCAAAATCACAAACAACATCAATTGTGACAAATAAAACCGATGCAATAATCTACTACTAACTCATAGAAATACCCAACTAATTAAACAAACGATTACAACTTCCACATTGAACATGTCTCTTCTATAAGAAAAAAAAAACGTGGGAACAACCAGTCACTAATGCTACTTAACACATTGATATAATAGGTGGTTATTCATTCCTAGACCAACATCTGGTGAAATATGACACTCATTTCAAAAAAAGGCAGTTTTTTTTACTTATAAAGGACAACTTTAATAAGCATTTTCCAAACTACATTACCAATTGCAAAATTAATCTAATTGACATCCTTGAAAAAATACTATTCACACGCATGGAAATTAGATCTATATTATTACATTTATACCAAATATTTTGCAAAACAATTCAATTTACAACTTTCAAACACTTTCATATAAAAACAAAATAATGCTTTGCATCTCTTACGAAACTGTTGGTCATGGAAAATCAACAAAAATAACAAAAGAAAAACAAAAACAAAAAATAACACGCAAAATTCACTTTTCAACCTCAACTACATTCCTTTTATTCCCTATATCGCTCTCATCGCTATGTATTTCCCTTTGGGCTAACTACTCACACTCAACTGACCGACAAAAAAATATACAAACCCATCACACTTTGAAATATTTTCTCTTCACTATTGTCTTCCACATTCCCTCGCTCCTTCTATCGGCATTCCTTTGCACCTCTCGGTGCAATTTCTAGCTACTATACATTGTGGAGTTTTGAGGTCTAAAATGAGCCTAAAAAAATGTACAACCAAAATCAATTTTATAACCAATAGGATTCAATATGATGATGTCAACCATGGGGATGATTCACAATTTTTGGAGTAAAAAAGTAAAAAGATCTAAAAAAAAATAAAAACTATTTTTTCTGCTCGTATTTTCAACTTATCTCCCTATGGTTTTACTGAAATTTTAAGCGGGAGCACTCATTGGATGCAAAATTTTATTCATCATCAAAGGAGTACCCATGTTGCATACTTTCGATGTACCTTTCTACACGAAAAATGACAAATACATGAAAAATATTATTGCACCATTTTTCATGTATTTCTCATTTTTCGTAGTAGGGTCCATCGAAAGTATGCAAAATGTGTACTCATTGGATGAAGAATTAAATTCTATATCCAATGAGTGCTCTCACTTGAAATTTGATTAAAATTGTAGGAAGATTAGTTGAAAATATGAGTTGAAAAAAATAGTTGTTTTCTTTTTTACCTCTAAAATTTGATGTTTTAATCTAACTTTATTTTATTATTTCCACTATTATCTTATAATATTCCTTATGAGACCCATTTTAGACTCAAAATTCTCTAATTCTTGAAAAACTCCAAAGCACTAAGATTGTGGAGAGTTTACAACTCAAACTTACCCGAAAGCACTAGCATTGTGGAGAGTTCACAACTCAAACTTACCCCAAAGCACTAGGATTGTGGAGAGTTCACAACTCAAACTTGCTATTCGAATAAATTCTTACCAAATTCTAGTCAATTCAATCATAAAATATACTCAAAAACATATAACAACTAAATTCTAGACTGTTGATTTACGACTGCATTTTACACTAGAGTAAAGAACACTTTTTTTTTTTTGGCATGTCAAAATAGCTACCTTTATTCATGCTCCCATGGCGTTCTTAGATTTTAATGGTTTTTGGATTTGTGATATGATATGAATTATGGTTTTAAAATATCATAAATTGACACAGTTAATTGGACATATTTTATGTAGTTTCTATAATCTCCATCTTATTGGATATTAAGATTCAATATCACTGAATGTTTGGTAATTAATTAGTCGAACGGATGCACAGGGTGAATTTAATAGTTTTACGAGTAACGTTTGGAGTGGATTGGTTGTACTGCAATGTAACAAGACTGAATATCAACATCAAGTCAAATTGGTGCTTCAAATAGTACTTACAGAACAGACTTTCAACCGAGTTCAACTGATATTAGCACAATAGTTGTGCTCTTGTGGTTGGTTTACCTTGATAATGAAAAAAAAATCACTCTTACAAATTTATTATGTCTTATTGGATTCCCAAAATTTTATAGTGGGATGGAAATCGAACTATGTTTGTTGCATTCAGATGGCATTTTCGTACGCAAAATATATTTACTGCAAAAAATCAGCAGAGAGAAATGATTTTAATAAGAGTTATCTCGAAGTTGAAAAGGATGTTTGAGGTGTGTTTGATGATGAGCTTTTATAAAAATTAACAAACGATCTTCCTAACACATTTTATTTTAATAATTTTAGAGTGACAAGATAATGTTTTCAGGTCATAGCTTGGCTAGTTCATTAGCACATATGTTTCTTGTATGTTACATGCTTAAAACCTAGGAAGAGGCAAAATTCCATATTTCAATTGGCTTTGGCTCGCCCTATTTCTGTGAAAATGATGCCAAGAAGTTATGCTTGACAAGCATGGAGCTATAAAGACATATGTTTATTCTAGTGAATGGTGCCCACCCTTATCCTAGGTGCTAGAAAGACATATGTTTATTCTTGTTAATGATTCTCACCCTTATCTTGGGTATTGAACTCATGTCTGCAACATGCAATCGATTCTATCGAAAGGACAATGGTAGAGACGCATTCTAATTGTTTTAAAAAACATGAGGAAAATGAGGAATATATTGAAATAAAAGCTAATATACTAGAGTTACTAAATACTACTATCAAAGAAATGGAGAGTATAGATCACTCCAAAGGTCCTCACTATGACCAAGGAAAAAGATTGAACTTAGTCAATTTGATAGCTTTGGTTAAATTTGTAAATTTATTAGAGCACAAATAAGAGCGTAGCTGGAGAATAATTGCATAAACTTGCAAGAATTGAAAAAGAAAAATGGAAGAGAGAATGAATTCAATGTATGAATATTGATGAGAGAATCAATACATAAAGCAACTAAGTTAAGCTAATTACATGCAATCACTAAGGCTTACTAAGGATAACTAAATCTAAGTGTGATTTATGTTATGGTAATGTGCATGTACACCACAGGCAAGCACTAAAGCTAACTAATGTACATGTACACTAAAACTCCCCCCACCTGCCCCCCGCCCCATTAAGCATAACTTAGGTGAGTATGATTCAAAATGGATGAGTCCCAGCAACAAGTCCATTTTGGGTACCCATTTACAATGCATGAAAGAGGAAATAGGAAGGAAAACCCTGTGGGAACAAAACCCCCTTCAAAATGCAATGCAAGACTAAAAGAAAAGTCAACTGCTAAACAATTGTGTCCTTCACCCCAATATAATCCTGTAGAAAGTGAAACTTCTGCTCAGTGAAAGTCTTGGTGAAGATGTCAGTGGTCTTCTGAGAACTAGGATATAACTACAGATCAGTGATCCCATCATGAATCAATTATTTGGTGCAATGCATGCAAATATCAATATATTTGGTCCACTTTCGTTTCACTAGATCCCTCCAAACTTTGGTGTACTCTGATTGTCATGTCATATGACATTCGTACGATGGAAAATGATACCAAGCTCGAAAACAAAATGCTACATCCAAATGACTTGAATGGCAACATTGACAACCCCTTTATACTTGGCCTCTGTTGATGATACACCAATTGTAACATGCTTCTTGCTTGACCAACAAATGGGGTCAGATCCAAAACTAAGTACATAGTAAGAGGTGGACTTGTGATCAAGGTTGTCACCGACCCAATCTAAATCTATGAACCCAATGAGATCCAAAGATTTTTTTTTTCATAATGAATCCCATAGGTAATTGTCCCCTAGACGTATTGAAGGATGCGCTTTACAAATTACAAATGTAACTCATGTGGCTTCTGCATGTATCTGAAAATTTCTCCAACGAAATATGAGAGATTAGGATGGGAGTGAGTGAGATAAAGAAGACTCCCCACAAGTTGATGGTACAATGTGCAATCAACCAATGGTGTACCTCTTCCATCCTCAAGATTTATCCCTAACAAGAAAGGTGTGGTTGTTGGCTTGCAATCACTCACGTGAAATTTGTGCCAAAAGATCTCTAATATACTTCAGTTGAGAAATGGTAATCCCAAAACCATTTTGATTGATCTCTAGTCAAAGGAAGAAGTTAAGTAGGACCATGTCTGTCATAGTAAATCACTTATGAAACAAAGTTTTAATCTCAACAATTGCAGAAACTACATAGAGTGCTATGATCAACACAGAATCAATTTTCTTCAACAAATAAACATTGGAATCAAATTTGTAGTATACAAAATTTTAAGACAACAAATAGAAATCCATCTTTGCATACCAGGTTCTAGGTGTCTGCTTGAGGTAATAGAGATATTTCTTTAGTTTTCATACCAGGGATGAATTTTCATGTATCCTGGTGGTTTCTCCATGTAGATTTCATCCTCAAGATCACCATGAAGAAAGGAATTCTTCACATCCATATGATGCACCTCCCATTGTCTTGTTGCTACAATGGAGAGAGATAGCTGAATAGAATCCATTTTTTCCACTAGATAAAAAATCTCATCATAGTCAACAACATGTACACATTGAAAACCTTTGTCCACGACCTGTGATTTATATCGAATAACTTGACCATATAATTATTTCTTAGTCTGGTAAACCCACTTTAACCTAACAAATTTACGATTGGAAAGTACTGGAACTAGGTCGCAAGTCTGGTTCTCAATGAGATAGTTTTATTCATCATCCATAGTTTCTTTCTATTAGGGATGCCCAACTTCTTCTACATAAGTTTGTGGATAAAGTTCATGAATCATATAAGCATGCATGGATCCATAACTAAGAGTTCTTTTGGATCTTCCTCAAACTAAGGTCTAGTGGTAGGATCATCTAAGTGATCACTCATGTTGCTGAAGGTGCTCAAGAATCTTCCGAACTACATGAGGAAGTATGATCTCAATGTTCAGCAACTAGTGGTCTACTAGGTGTCATAAGAAAAGGCTCATATAGATCAAAAATATGATCAAAAGTATCATTTGCATATTCATCAACTGGTGGTGAGGGTAACTATGTAAGAGGTTCATTTGGTGGTGCGTGTAAAGGATCTTCCCCAAAATTTACACTCCTTTTGATAAAGAGCTCTTCAATGTTGCTATCAAGTAATTTGTACCATTTTACTTCATTAGAATATCCAACAAACATGTATTCCTTGCTATGAGGCTCCAAAGCCTTTATCTTCTCTGTAGGAATGCAAGCCCATGCTCAAAATCTAAAATGATTGACTTCAAGTTGCATGTCCGTCCAAGTGTCAAAAGGTGTTTTTCCAGTAATAGAATTATGAGGAGATCTATTCTGGATGTATGAAGCACAATTGATAGCTTCAACCCACAGTTTTGACAGAAGAGATATTGCATGCAACATGAAATTTTCCGTCTCTTTCAAATATATGTTCTTCTTCTTGGCCACCCCATTTTGTTGCGAAGTGTAAGGAACCATGTGATGCAACTATATGACTGCTTCATTATAAAGATTATGGATATCTTTGTTGACATATTCCTTCCTATTATATGTGCGGAGGATCTTGATGCATTTTACAGACTAATTTTACACATGCACTTTGAAAAGATTTATATTTTCAAAAACTTCAGACTTGAGCTCCAAGAAGTAAGCCCAAGTGAATCTCTTGTAATCATTTATAAATGAAAACACATATCTTGCTTTGCTCATTGAAGGTTCTAGAAATGGGGCCATGAGATCACTATGTATAATTTCCAAAGGTGAAGAGGCTCTCCATGTGTGCCCCTTTTCGAACTCATATTTTGGATGCTTTCCAAGAGCACATCCATTGCAAATACCCTTTGAAAAATTAATGGTTGGAAGTGCTTTAACCATCTCGTGTTTGTTAAGTTGTTACATATATATTAAATTCAAGTGTCCAAATCTCTTGTTCCAAATCCTACTTTCTTCATTTCGATGCATCAGTAACAAAATGAAATTTGAGTGAGGAACAAAATCAGAGTAGGTATACAGAAGATATTGATCATTTACCTTTCCAGATGTGATCTTTAAGTTGGTTTGAATATCATAAATACTCATGGAATCTGGGGAAAATTCTTCTTTCCTTTTGGTGCCAGTGTGTGTCATATGATACACTGCAAGTAGATTCACAAAAAACCTTGGAAGATGTAATACATTCTCGAAAATTTCATCTTCCAATTGCACTCTTCCTTGTCCAGTTACTTCAAGTATAGAATTGTTTCCCATGAGAATAGGAGTTTCTGAGTATGGTTGTAGAGAAGAAATAGATTCCTTTGAAGAACCCATATGATGTGAAGATCCTGAATCAATGATCCATTCTTGTGGTGTATAATGAAGGGAAATCAAAGCATGACCATTACCCCTTGTTTATGATGGTTTTTATTCTGTCTTCTTCTTGGCACTTTCTGGAATGCGATGAACAAGACTATTTTGTTGAAGAGTATTTTCCATCAGATCAATGTCTTCTACATAAAGGAGGATTCAAGATGACATCCTTTGTTACAATAAGGACATTAGGAGTTTCCTTTCTTTCCCTTCTTACCAGGCTTGAATCTGGAAGAGTCATCTGGAGGTTTTGGATTTCCCCCCTTTCTTCGATCAAGATCTCTTACCTTTCTTTTGCCTTTGGATTGCTAATTTGGTTTCGAGTTGGACTTTCCTGTTTAATGCATGGTAAGTGCATGTGAATTTGAAGACTTTATTGAACCCATATTGATTAGCTTCTCTTGCTCATGAATGAGAGACTCAACAAATGCATTAAGTTTGGGAATTTTCCATTTATCTCCAATTGCAAGCCTAATTGTATGAAATGTAGAAACAAAAAAAACATATTCATGACCTAATTTAGACAAAATGGAAATGATCAATTGAATTTTCTGTTTGGATTTATTGATCCCATAATCCTATAATTGAAGAAGAAATGATTTGAATTTCGTAAAGAAATCATGAATGTTATCAAAGTTTCCTGAATCTAAGGAATTTAGCTCATTTTCGGGAAGATGAGGCTGAATGAATTCTCCAAGGTTGTCCAAACTTGATTCGATGTTGTGCATGTGTCACATAGAAATGCAATGTTGGAGATATTGTCAACAATAGAAGACCAAATGCCTTGTCCATCCTATTGAAGTATTTGTATTTTTCAATGGCGGAATAGGGTTCAATTTCATATCCATAACTATCTGATACAATCCTTTGTGTATGAGGTGAAGCAAAATCTCTGGCTTCCATTGGAAGTAGTTATACAAAGTCAAAATAGCTTAAGAAAAAAAAACTATATTCTTTCACCTTTTAGATGTTGCGACAGTTCTTCAATATTTCGATGTGAAAATCAAATATCCTAGCAGCTTCCAATGCTTTGATCTTCATACCCGCAAAATATTGTTCATGTACCTTCTCCAAGCCCCTCACTGGTCTAATACCATGTAAAATTATTAGAGCACAAATAGGGACCTAGCTAGAGAATAATTGCATAAACACGCAAGAATTGAAAGAAAAATTTGGAAGAGAGAATGAATTTGATGTATCGATATTGATGAGAGAATCAATACATAAAACAACTAAGTTAAGCTTAACTGCATGCAATCACTAAGGCTAACTAAAGCTTAATGTGCTTTATGCTATGGTAATGTGCATGTTCGCCACATGTGATGGAGGTGGATATTGGTGGCCACCCGCCTATTCCACTTGGACCCCCAACACTATCTCTTTCAGTTTTTCAGTTTCTTTAATTGTAGCACAGTTTACTATTTTTGGTATTTTGTTCAAGTACTGAACTTCTAGAGCCGTTTTGAGGCCCTAAATGATGTTTTTAGGGAAATCGGAGAGACCAAAATCATATTAAACCAATTTCCCAAATTGATTTTAGCCTCCTCTTCGAGATATTTGAAACAAGGTATTAAGATAGCCAAATGGAGATTGTATGCGAAAGATACAACCCTGGGAAGTTGATGTACCAATTTACCCAAACGAGGCCCACAATTTTGGCATTTCATCTCCTAGGGTTATATTTTTGCATGTTTATGGTTTTCCATTGTTTCTCAATAATAAATAGGCCTTTGAGCCTCATTGTAACATAGTTCAGAGGCATGTAGCCACCACATCGCTTCCTAGAGATAAGCTACCATCACTCCAGCTAGTTTATTTCCATTCTATTTGTAAGCATATTTCAGTATTTGATATTAATAAAATGAAGTGTTATTTCTGTTGCATCTCTGTATTTATGGTTATATCTATGATTTGTTGTGTTCCTGTTTAAGTTCAGATCAACATGCAAGCATTAAAGCTAACTAAATCTAAATCTAATGTGCATGTACAATAACATTGAAAGTGGATGTTAACCCCTGGCACTGTGAAAAAATCAAATGTTATGTTGCAATATTTAGTTCTTATATGAGTGAAGAGGAATTTCTGATCATACTCGTTTTTTAGGGTTTAGTCCTTCTATTAGATTCACTGAGTAATAGTTATCAAAGGATTCACCTTATCTGAGTTGAAGCATATTAATGTGCTGCCAAAAGTAAGACCCACCTATGCACTTGGGTGGTGGAAAATTGTTCAAATGACAAGTATCCTTCTATGTTGGAGTCTTAAGAGAAATGGAAGTTGTTGATAGTCAACTAGGAAAGTGATGAGAACAATTTACAAAAACATCTCTCTATAGAGATAAGGACTTTCTTTTCTCTACAGTTGCCATAGTGAATGTTATAAACCCATGTAGATAAAATTATGTTGCATCAGCTTTAAACCTAGTAATGGGAAGATTATTGTTAATGTCACAAGCAGAGGATCTAAGAGGAGGCAACATGAAGAAAGAACATAGAGATACCATGAAATTATTGTTAATAGGCCCATTGGAGATGCATGTTCCAAATAAATTATGTGAAAAATTAAAAGATGGGTTACGATTTCCATAATCAACACAAGAGTCAGATAAGAAATTGTATATTGTTTTGTTTACCTTTATTTTCCCATGTCCAGAGTATCTTTATCATGTGATACTTGGTAATTCATTAATTTCAAGGTTTGAGATTCAAAATGAGATCTCTTCTTGTTAGAGATAATTTCTCCTAATTTCTCATGGTTCCTGTTAGTTTAAGTAGACTCTAAATTTAAAAACAATTAGTCATTAATGTGTGAGCTAAAAATAGTATTATCTGTTATTAACATTTTTGAATTGATTTAATCATGTATTCCCCAACAATTTAATTCAAATAATTTGATTTATTGAGTCGTAACTCCATTATATTGTGTGTGGTATTAATGTTAGTTATTTTATAAGTGTTTAAGTTTGTTTCCTCCTATATATTTCAAATTGGTATTAAAGTTAAAGGAGCCAAGCATACTAGATCCATAATCGAGTAGTTGGTCACTGGTTTGTTGCCATAATTTAAAAATCCCTTCTTGTTTCATTTGTACTATTGTTCATCATTATTAGTTGAGGGAGCCATAAGTAGTTGTTTGATGAAGTTGCCTCCATTTTAAGGAGATTCACAGTCCTCTCTCCAAAACTAATCCACCTTGCAACAAACACCAATTGTTAGAGCTAGGAGTCTCCGCTATGAGCCTCAGCTACAAGCCAGGAGCCTCCACTATGAGAATGAATTTCTTTGATAATTCTTATCTTCTACCACATTCTATTTTCGTTGGAAAAATTAAGAATTTTAAACCATTCAAATTAGAACCCGAATAGATGATTTATATGACATTGTATTGAATGGATTTGAGGAACGCTTAAGTCAAGTAGCCTATAAGGTCATGACACAATATCAAAAGGATCATCTCTTCTAAATAAAAAGGATGATGCAACAACATTGTTCCTCATTCAACATGGTTTGGATGATTTCATTCTTCCTAAGATTGCAGTAGCAACTAGGTCAAAAGCATGAGGGGTTCACGCAATGAACCTCTGACATAGCACGTGCATTCATGGCATACTAAACAATACCCTTAATTTGACTACTTATTGGAAAATACCCCTAAACATCACTTTATTTAACCCCCTACCAATACAAACCCAATACACCTTCCAATTTCAAAAACCCCTACTTTCACTAGATATTGTAAGTGTCCACTTTTTTATCAATATTTTTTATACCCTTTTATATTTTTTCAATAATTTTGAGCTCCATCTTTTATACACAACATATAAAAACCATTTTCTCCCTATTACATTCTCAATATATTATGTCATTTTTCCTCAATATATATCCCCCAATATGAATGCACATGGTATGGTATTTCTCGCCCAGTGAAGCCCCTGTGGTCAAAAGAAGTTTGGGATATTTTGGAAATGGGCTATAATAAAAGGGGAGCAATATCGATCAGTGCCAAGATGAGGCAGCTAGTGTTGCACCTGATGAAGCAACCAATATTATAGGATAAGATCTAGAAGAGCATGTCGAAGCAGAAGAATATATACCAGACATGAAGAGTGCAATTTTCTTGAACAATACATAGAAGCTTGTGGAAGAAATTGTAAGAGAAAAAAGTGATTGTGTACTAGATGCAAAGTATCAACATGATGTAGAAAGTGAAGCCCATTGTGTAAATTCACATGTGGATGATAAAATTGAAGTTGAAAATGATGAAATTGAAACCACCTTTACAACAATGACATTAGGGGAGTAGAACCTAGTAGTGAATTTTGAATCTATCATGACATTAAATTAACATTTCTTGAGGAGTAGCTTGCAAATACTAAGTGTGACAAAATGAAAGTTGGTGTGGGAATACTACAATAACTACAACAGAAGAAGCAAAAGAAATCAACACAACCATCAAAGTTGTTGAAGATTTTGCAACAATAGAAAAAGAGATGAAAGAAAACAAAATTGTATTTGATATTACACAGGTTTATCGATATGTACAATCAACAATAGCTAAGGTACAAGAAGATGTAAAAGAAAAACTAAATAATGATGACATTGAAGGTGAGGAAATATTGAAGAAGAAGATGAGAGTAAAGTTGGAGATAAAAAAAGAAGAAAAGGTATACTAAATATGGAATCTAGATCAAAAGGAAGAAAAAAAAACTTATATAACATAGAGCTCAAGACAACCTACACCAACATGCAGAAATAAAACAAGTTTTTGAATTGATTTCAAACATTATAAGCATAGTTAAGACTTAGACTAGCAAGCAATAGTGGTTGTAATTAAGGGGGAATGTTAGAGATAAGTGC
The DNA here is from genome assembly GCA_031772625.1 of Pinus tabuliformis. Lineage (NCBI taxonomy): Eukaryota > Viridiplantae > Streptophyta > Pinopsida > Pinales > Pinaceae > Pinus > Pinus tabuliformis. The sequence goes on from CM062812.1 coordinate 518,671,997, forward strand.
TCCTAGTTGCTCACAGTTAGATCATAGTTTTTATTAGTTTATGTAAAGTCTAAATTTATGAACATTTAGTCATTCATGTGTGAGTTAAGTTTAGCATAACTATTATGAGAATTTTTGGATCTATATAATCATGTGTCCTCAAGCAATTTAATTCAATGAACTCAAGTTTGTGAGCTCGAGCTCCATTATGTTATGTGTAGTATTTGTGTTGGTTATTTTATGAGTGATTCATTCAGGTTTCCTCCTCTATTCTTCACTTCTAAAGAAAACAAGATCTCATATATTTATTGCATATATGACAATAAACCTAGAAAACTAAACTATCTAGATATTGTGAGAAGCGTGTATTCCTTGTTGAGTGGCAACGTTGAATCAAAACATGAGTAGTCAATTAATGCATGGTATTACAAGGAAAATATCTGCATGCATGTTGACATGGATTGTCCTAAAATGATCACTTTTGGCATGCAAGGTATTAAAAGGCTTCAAAATGGTAGAATTTATAGGGTCTGACAACGTTAGTAAGACTACTCTTATCAATTCAATATTAGATGAAAATGCTAGAGATGGATTCATGAAACACGCTTCAAATGCTACGACATACAAGTTCACTAATGATATATTTAAAATTGGTTTTGTTGCACAAATATGGGTGGGGAAAGAGTTGGTTTGTCAAAGGTCTAGAAATGTTGGCGAGAATGTTGCAAACTTGTGCATAGTAGTGGTGAATTTTGCGGGTGTTAGTTCTAAAGTTGTGGAATAATTCCTTAGGATTGACCATTCGCAAATGTGTGAAAATGTGGTACTAGCTATTAACAAGGTAGATATTGTATTGAATGAGTCAAGGAAGTCCATGTCTGCATTGAGTATAGTAATTGAGATTGTTTTTTGCAAAAATGTGTGGGTTTCTTGAAGAGAAAGACTTCTTATTGATTTCAAGATTGAGGGAAGAGCTAAATGAAACGAATTTCCATCTTCTTGAGGAGCGACCAATGATCATGATGAATGAAAAAATCACACACACATTGCAATTAATGCTTTGCAAAACTCAAGAAACATTTTTTTAAATTTGTTTTGTTACGGAAATGTTGCAAATAATTTTGAATACTCTTATTGTGTATAATTTCTTGCAATTTACTGAAAATGGTTCTCATATTATTTCATATAAACTCTATATAAATCTATCACAAATCACAAAATAAATACTTATTATTAATTTTTTTCATAAAAAATGTTTGTTTCAATTGTAATTAAACTCTTATAATATTTGCCTCTCATTACAAAGGAACTTATATTTTAAAAGTAGACCAACCTATATCCATCTTAACTCTGGATCTATCAAGTGTTGAGAGGGATCAAATCTCTCGAGGTGCAAACGTATTTTTTGAGTGAAAATCTTGAGGAAAGGTTTGCACCTCGAGAGATTTGATCCCCTCTCGCACTTGATAGATCCAGAGTTAAGATGGATCTAGGTTGGTTTTAGTGGTGTGTGGCCAAGGAAAAACTATTGAACATCTGATTAATTTTATCAATAATATGTGAATACATCTAATATAAACATAATCATTTTAAATATTATAAATATGTCTAAGATTTATCTGGTCATTCTAATTTTAAATTTGCTTAGTTACCTCAGTTTTTTGAGATGATAAAGATTTTTTAATAACTTTAATGATGAAAAATGTTGAAATGCAAATTTTGAATGCAAAGTGACAACGTAATAGTGTTGAATGGTAGAAAATGTGAATAATAAGAATGTAGTCAACTACAAATAGTCTTCATTTTGATCAATCTTGAACTATTTTCTTGTACTATTCTTATTGTCACCCTTGTCAGTTTTGTCATCTTTTCAAATAAATTATATGAAAAGGACAATTGAAATCATAAATCGTTTAAATCTTTAGCTCGAGTTGTTGCAGTAAACATCGTACCGTGTCTCTATTGCTCTCCAATATTAATGGGTTGAATTACTATAACATTAAAATCAATGCACATTATAAATAATTTTTTGTGCTTACACTGAAATCAATGCACACTATTAATCCAATCACTTTAAAATTAATGTGCCATCATACATCCAATTACATCAAATCAAAAATCAACATCTACACTGAAATCAATGCATCTAATGCAAACAATCAAATAAGATTAGGAAAAAACATCTACACTGAAATCATTGCATCTAATGCAAGTAATCAAATTAGATTAGAAATCAACATCTACACTCAAATCAATGCATCTAGTGCAAGTATGCAAATAGGATTAGAAACCAACATCTACACTAAAATCAATGCATCTAGTGCAAGCAATCAAATAGGATTAGAAATCACCATCTACACTGAAATCAATGCATTTAGTGCAAGAAATCAAATAGGAATTGGAATTCATCTATATTAAAATCAATGCATCTAGTGCAAGAAATCAAATAGGAATTGGAATTCATCTATATTAAAATCAATGCATCTAGTGTAAGAAATCAAATATAATTGGAAATCAACATCTACATTGAAATTAATGCATCTAGTGCAAGCAATCAAATAGGATAAGAAATCACCATCTACACTGAAATCAATGCATTTAGTGCAATAAATCAAAGAGGATTAGAAATCATCTACATTGAAATCAATGCGTCTAATGCAAGTAATCAAATATCATTAGAAATCAAAATATACACTAATATCAATGCATCCAATGCAAGAAATCAAATAGGATTAGAAATCACCATCTACACTGAAATCAATGCATCTAGTGCAAGAAATATTCTTTGATCTCTCCCCCCTCCATCTATATCTATATCTCCATCCATCTCTCTTTTGCCTCTTTATCTCACCCCCCTAAAAACACATGCTCTCTTACTCCATATCTATCAATCTATTTGTCTCTCCCTCCATGTCTCCATCTCTCTCTTCTTCCCTCTCTTCACCTTCCATCTATATCTCTATCTCCCTCTGTCTTTATATATCACCCTTAAAACATACACTCTCTTTTTCCAATATCTCTCTCTCCCTCTCTCTCTCTCTCTCTCTCTCTCTCTCTCTCTCTCTCCACCGCTTCTATCTCTCTTCCCTCCTGTTGTCCTCTCTTCCTCTCAATCCATCTTCCTTATCACTCCCTCTCTCTCTCCACCTTTCTCTCTCTATGTATTTATTCTTACCTCCCGCTCTCTCCCCGTGAATCTCCATATATCTTTCCCTACCTCTCTCCACTTTCTCACATCCTCTCTTTCTTCCTTCCTCTCTCTCCATTTCTCTCCCACCTCTCTCTCTCTCTCTCTCTCTCTCTCTCTCTCTCTCTCTCCAACTCTGTTACTATATGGCTCTCTCTCTCCTTCTCTCCCCCCTTCTCTCCATATATCCTTCTTTGTATCATTATCTCACCCCCAAACATGCAAACTCTCTCTCCAAATCTCCGTTTTCACTCCCTATCTCTCTCCGCTTCTTACTCTCTGTGTCTTTCTTCTTCCCTCCCTCTCTCCCCCTCCAACTCCATCTCTCTATCCCTCCCTCTCTCCTCTTCTCTCTCAAGTTCTCTCTCTCATCCTTTCTCTCCTACCTCCCTCTGTCTTCCCCCATATATGTCTCTCCCTCTCTCCAATCCTCTCTCTTCCCCCATCACTCTTCCTCTCTCTTAATTCCTCTCTCTCTCCCTTACTCTCCCGCCTCTCTCTCTCTCTCTCTCTCTCTCTCTCTCTCCAACTATGTTACTATATCCCTTCCTTTCTCTTTCTCTCTCCTTCTCTCCCCCATTGTCTCCATCTCTCATTCTTTGTCTCTTCATTTGTCCTCTCCCATTTCCTTCAGTTTATCTCCATCCCTCTCTTGCCACTCCCCCTATCTCTCCACATCTATCACTCTATGTCATTTTTCTCCCCTCCCATATATATCTAGAGTTAATATATATCATGATATATTAATATATATCGTAATATAAAAAATTAATATTGTATTAATCCAAAGTTATTAAATTTAATAATATTAATATTATAATATATTAATATGAATATTAGATTTAATAATAATAATAATATTAATATTTTAATATTTTTTTTGTAAGCTTGGTAAATCCTTCCATTTTCATTAAAATATAAGTAAGTTACATCCACATATGAATAGTTAGGTGGCCTCAACTTTCCCTGAGGGAAACCAAGTCTATTGGCCACCTAACAGCGTGATAAGCCATCCAGTAGGAAAAAATAATTAGTCTTTCTAACCAAGCTATATAATTATGTATCTCTTTGCCTTGCCCGAATACTATTTTCCTATAAGCATAAGAAGTGACGTTCTAGAAAATAGAAGTTATTTGCATACATAATAAAACAAAAACTGAAACCAGCAGACTAATCTTCTCCCTTGGTAGACGCAGACTCTACTGGAGCTGGATCCTTTGCATTGAAACCCAGAAGCTATGTCTATGAGAGAATGCAAGGGAGGTGATCTTCAATTTGACAAAGGCATCCATCTTGTTTTTTCATTTGAAACTGGAGCTTCTGGAGATCCTGTTTATAGTTAGGGAAGTCCTACATTACAGTTGCCATGCTCACAGAAATCTGCTCCAAGAAATTCCCCAAAATATTATTCATGGACCAATACAAGTACAAGGTCTGCTTAAACTAGGTAACACAACCATGGGTATGCCCAAGGTCCAACACCATAGCTCACCAATACTTAACCTCAATGTCCATCGAGCCATCCTGTCAGTTCAATTCAGTGTCCCATTCCTCAATTAATTACCTGATTTCCTCACTCTCCCTTCATGGTATGTTGTGTCAGCATCATTTATGATGTTGGCGACCAGTTTGTGACCTTGTATTTTCCCCCGAGAGGAGTTAGGTTACTCTTCCTTCATTTTCACACTAGTTCTCCTACCACGGCCTCTAGCATTTGTTGTCTGAGCCATTGTCACGAATTCACAGTGTGCAGTGGAGAGGAGGGTAGGGTGAATTTTTTGTACAAGTGGCAGCCTGAGCCCAAAATCTTTTCGCTTCCAAGTGACCCTACCGCCTCGCACACCTACCAAGGGAGAAGCATGAAATAATGATTTCCAATATAAAATTCAAGGGGTTTCCTCCCTTCTTTTGCCATGCATGCCATCCTTTCCATCTGACCCATACAGAGAAACAAATTCCACAATCCAAACCAGTTATCATAGCATTCAGGAGAGGGATTTAAGATAACATCAGGACTTACACTATGATAACTAACCTCGTACCTACAATCATCATAACCCCATAATTTTAAACCTGGAAAGACTTCCACAAAAGTAGAGGGCATGGGAATTGGCAGGACAAACAAGAAAATCATACGGCTTCAGGGCCGACATGCATACAAAGAAAAACAATTTGACCCATCCCCGAGAAAGACTGTAAAACAAAACCCATATGTGATGTTGTTGACAACCCTTCCCCAAAATCCAGTATTATCAAGCCAGACCAGAAGAAGAAGGTCCCAAGGGCCAACCGTAGAGGCACAAACCTCGTATAACCCCATCCTAGAAAGGATAATTCAAATTGAGAAAACATAGAGACCATGTCAAGGAAAAGGACATGTAGCAACAAGGATACATGCTCATGCAACTTCATAGAACCTCGCTTCCTCACAACCCCTCACAAATCGACACCATGCAGACCCAATTCCCATAACCAGACAAGTTGTTGCATGAAGGAGGGAAAGAAATGATAGGTCACATACCAGTTTACCCTCACCCAGAGAAGATTAGTCCACCACCTCGCCTAGATTCGTGTCATTCCACTGTGCTCAGTGTCACCCTTTCTCACTTCCTTACCATGGACAAAACTCAATGACTCTCACAGAGTGATTAACACAATGTCAGACCCAAGACACAATGTCGTTGCCAACTCCTGCGAGAGTATTAATGTAACAGCCCTGGTGAAAATTCCATGTAATAAAAGTTAAAAACAATAACCACAGTTGATGGGACACTTATTCCAAGCTCAATGTTGGACAGGACATCTTACGGGGTGTTCATTTAGTTGTTTATGGCTAAAGAAATTGGAAAAGGTAATGGCTAAGGATTTTGAAAGGCAAAATGGCATTTTTGAAACATTTATTTATGAAAATAATGGAAATTAGGAGAAAAAGGAGGTGAAAGGTCACGAGTTGCATGTGAGGAGGAAATTGAAGGGAAATAATGGAAAATGAAGAAAATAGAGGCCTCATTCGTTAAAATGCTTCTGAGGATCAGTTGGTAACCTGTTGGCAATTGAGTTTTGGAGCTCTCTCATTATCATCTCTCTTTCTCTCTCATACTCTTGGACACTTAGAGTTTTCTTGGAGCAATTTTGGCATTGGAGCAAGAAAGGCAAAGAAGGCAAGAGGAAGTAAAGATCAAGCAGGGAAAGGTAGGATCAAGCAGCTATAGTAGGCTTCATTGCAGGTATCAACTTTCATTTTCATTTTCCTTGCTCTGTTTGGAATGCATGGCAATGAATGTGGTTCTTTTCTATCATGGCATGGGTTTTTCAAAGTGTAACAGTGTTTTCAACCTAACCTTTCCATTTTCGGATAGTCATGGTGTGATGGGGTTCACATGTTTTTGTTGAGATGGATTGTTGGATGGATTTGAAGCTAAGTGGGGTGGATCTTCAAATCATATATCAGATGGTCTCGTGGTCCCTAAACCAAACTGTGGATCACGGTAAAGCCACTGGCCTAGTGACCCTTGAGCCAGACCGTGGGTTGCGGTAAAGTCAGGATTGTGTTGCATCGGTGGGCCTAAGAACCCTTATCGGTGAATGGAAAGATATACAGTAATCATGAAGAGTGGGTCTCGGTTTAGGGCCTAGTGATCCGGGTTTGGATTGCGGTAAAGCCTAAGAGACTAGGAGATAGAAAATTTCCTCATAGTGTAGGTGGAGAAATCTAGTGGCATCCATGCTTGTTTGGCCTAGTGATCGGGCAGAGATCATGGTAAAGCTTGTTATTATGTATTCATTGTGTTGGCCTAATAATCCGGGATGGATTATGGTAAAGCCTGGTTTCTATTGATGAGGGTGAGGTTGTTTAGCCTCGGTATGCCCTGGTTGGTTCTTTTGGTTTAAGTCCCACATTCATGCTTGGAATATGGCATGAGGGTGAATGGCTGAAGACAGATTTGGCTCAACCATTTTATGGTCATGTGGAACGTGGTAGTCCCATATTCAGTTGGTTTATTGCATTCATTAATGATAAATTCATTCCCTTGATTTCCATTTGCAAATGTATTGATGTATGTCGATTTTGATGGTTGATGTGTTTATGGTAATTTTATTCCTATTATGTTGGTTATATGTACATTTTATGACAGCAACTATGTAGGGCTCTCAACATATTTTTACTTGTAAATGAATGGATAGTGCATCTATGGCCTAATAGATGATAATGTAGCAAATGACATAAGGGAACAATGGTTCATAGCGATTCTAAGATAAGTATGAGATCCCTACACTTAATTCTATTGTTTACACCTGTAGGTTACGTTGATGATATGTTTGACGAAATGCCTTGCATGGCTAATAGGGTTTGGTTATGGTCTTGTTCATCGTATTTATTTTGCATCATTGTTTCCCTATATTTTTAATGATTTCAATTTATCACTCCATTCTGGGAAATGCCCTGGGCTTTCGGCCTAAAAAAGTGGCTTAAATCCTGGGGTCACTAGCAGGCAAACCTATGAGAATGAATTTAGGTTGTTGGTCACTCCCTTGCCCATAGCATGAGATAGACTATGGCCTAAGAGATCCAGAACAACAATGGGACCCAGTGACAGGTTGCTTGAGTGGCTGAATTCTCTCTTGAAGGTTTTGTTGATGATGTTGGATGATTGTGTGTGATGTTCCAACCATTCCACTTCCTTAAGGTCATATAGGAGGTAGAGTCTGATCATAGTAGCCTCTCGTCTCATGTTTACCCCAGTTGGCATGGTTATTTGGGTGGATGTGTGAGGAGGGTGTTACAAAGTGGTATTAGAGAATGGTTCAACTCTCGAATTGGATGGGCGGTGTGTGTTGGTCATGCATGCATGTTAGTTGCATGTGTGTCTCTTACACTTGCATTTCATGTGCTTGTTGCATTGGCTTGATAATTGATTATGGCTATACTGATGTTTCCAAGGAGAATTTGATACTGATTTCTTGAAACGTATTTGGCATGAGTATATGACTAGTTGCATATGGATTATATGTTGCTTACATGTTGATTTTATGTCACCTACTTACATCCTTATATGTTAGGTTACATTCTTGAATATTTTGATTACATGTATCAGTCTTGTAGGTTGATTATAAGAATTGATTGATAATTTTTTACTAGATGCGTTTATGCGTATCTGTAGTTGATTAGGCATTGCTTATGCATGTTGTTGGTTGCATGTGGCAATGTGTATAATAGATTAATGGTAGTTGTCATGCATGAGGTCATAATATGCATTGCTAATATGGCCTTGCATTGATGACTGAACACTAGCTAGAATGATGTTTATGCATTGATGCACTTACTTGTTGTATATCTATATGTTATTATGTCTATGCTATACATGTATCATGATGATTTGGTAATATTGCAGACAAGGTATCCTCCCCAAGCTATACTAAGGTACGTTGATTTAATGTGATTTGGCTTATCTGACATATTATGAATTGCAGAAAGAAGATCAAATGGCTAGCAAGATAGTTGACTACAAAGACTCTCCCTATGAATCCAAAGAGCAGTATGGTGTGGAGAACTCTTCCAATTTGGAAATTACGCTGATAAGTTTGAAGGAAGAGATAAGGAGTTGTAAGGCAGATAATGATCATACAGGCATAAGAGAAGCAAGCAAAGGTTAATGCTATAATTTTTCAGAGTTTGTCAGACTTGCAGCGACAAGGGTCTCTTTAGATCAGCCATGGACATGGGGATGGAACGAATGGGGAATATGGCAGTAGATCTCATGGTAGACACAAGTCGGATAGAACTGACACAGTGAGAGATGGCAAGTTTTTGGACACTTCGGATAGGAGGGGCGATGAGTACAGGTACTATTCTAGTTCTGATTATGATAGACATCATGATATTATCACTATCATCCTTATAGGAGGAATGATAGGGGATACTTTCCCGATGAGTTTAAGAAAGAAAAAACATGTACTTTTGATGGAGATGTGAAGAGGTCGAAGATGCAGAGGCTTGGATACTTGGAATGAATAAATTCTTTGAGTTTCATGAGTACACAGGTAACATGAAGGCTAGAGTAGCTACCTTCAGCTTGAAAGGTAAACCAAACATTGAGTGAAAAGTTGTGAAGCAGGCCAGAGACATCAAGAAAAATGATCTGAGTTGGCGGGAGTTCAAGAGGTTTTTCAGGAAGAAGTACTTGTCAGAAAGGTACTACGACAACAAGGTTAAAGATTTATATGATCTAAAGATGGGATCAATGACATATGAAGAGTACACGACCAAGTTTCTGGATCTATTGAGGTATGTATCATATCTTACTGATGAGAAGGTTAAAGTTCAACGGTTTGTCAATGGTTTTCCATTAGCATTCAAAGATCTGATTGAGTATGATGAGCCTCAGTCACTTAAGGAATTTATTGGGAAACTAAAGCATTATTATGAACAATCATATCGTAAGAATGAATCTCAACATGGATGGAAAGGAAGGGACAAAGATAGAGGTAAATGGCAGCCTGAGAGGACAAGGCATTTTCATGTATATGAGAAAGAGAATGTGGCACCACAAAAGAGATTTAATGCAGCTAGATAGGGACTTGTGTCACATCAACAACAAAAACATAGAGGTGAGGGAACTAGTCAGTTGGAGTGTTGGGCATGCGATAAGTAACACCTTAAGAGAGATTGTCCATAGAATCAGGGTGGTAGACCTTAGATATACAATGCACAAGAGGTGCATACCGTTGGGGATGTTGGTTAGAGGGTTCCACGTATTTATGAAACAGTGGACACCAGGTAGGAATAACACTAGGCATCTATCATTGAGATGGATGGTAAGCTTTGTGATCAAGTTATTTATATTTTGATTGACCCTAGATCTAATTATAGCTCTGCTAGTCTTCACTTGGTGGATAAGTGTGGTTTGAGTATGGAATTGCATGCAGAGTCTTGATTAGTGCAGTTGGCTACAGGTACAAAGAAGTGAGTTCACCATTGGGTAAGAGCTTGCACATTTGATTTGAATGGTATTCCTACAACAACACATCTAAATGTGTTACCATTGGGATCATACAATATGTTGTTGAGCATGGATTGGTTGTATGTTCATAGAACGAAGGTAGACTATTATGACAAAGTTATTGAGTGTGTTGATGACAATGGGGAACCAAGAGTCTTATAGGGTAAGAAGAAAGACACATCAGTTAGGATGGTGACAACTATGCAAGCAAAGCGTAGCCGCAGGAAAGGGTGTATGTTGTTTGCAATACACATTTCTAGTGATAAGGGTAAGGATGTTGAGGATGCAGATGTGTTGAGTAGGTACCCAGTTTTGCAGCAGTTCGAGGATGTATTTCTTGAGGATATTACAAAGTTTCCACCTCACAGTGAGGTAGACGTTTCTATTGAGTTAGTTCTAGGGGAAGCTCCAGCATTAAAAGCACCTTACAGGATGAACACACCTGAGTTAGTTGAGATGAAATTGCAGTTAAAGGAAATATTGGACAAGGGATACATTAGGCCAAGTGTATCGCCTTAGGGTGCAACGGTCCTGTTTGTGAAGAAGAAAGATGGTACTCTTAGATTATGCATTGACTACAGGTAGTTAAAGAAAGTGACTACCAAGAATAGGTACCCATTGTCAAGGATTGATGGCTTGTTCGATTAGATGAAGGGGGCAGTATTGTTCTAGAAGATTGACTTGAGATCTGGATACCATCATGCATGCTTCAAAGAAGAGTACATTTACAAGACTGCATTCAGAACCATGTATGGCCATTATGAGTTCGTGGTTGTTCCATTTGGCTTAACTAATGCTCCAATTACATTCATGTGTTTTATGAATAGTGTGTTGCGTCCATCTTTGGATAAGTTTGTTATTGTGTTCATTGATGATATACTTGTATATTATAAAAATGAGGAAGAGTATGTCGAGACTTTAGCAGCAATGTTGAGGTTGTTGAGGGAACATTAGTTGTATTCTAAGCTCAACAAGTGTAGTTTCTTTCAGACTTAGGTACACTACATGGGACATGTTGTCTCCAAGGAAGGCATTGCAGTAGATCCAAAGAAGATAAGGGCCATCATGGAGTGGGTAGCTCCTAAGAGTGTGGATGAGGTGAGATCTTTCATGGGTCTGGCAGGATATTACAGGAGGTTCATCGGGAACTTCTCATAGATTTCTTATCCTATTATATCATTGTAGAGGAAAGGTAAGAAGTTTGAGTGGACAGAGTAGTGTGAGGCTAGCTTTGAGTAGCTTACGTAGTTGTTGACACATGCAACAATGTTACAAATTGCATATCTAGAAAAAGAGTTTGCAGTATGCATGGATGCTTGCAAGAAAGGACTTGGTGGATTCCTTATGCAAGATGGACAGGTTGTATGTTATGAGTCTCAGAAACCAAACAAGCACGAGCAAAACTACCCGGCACATGACCTTGAATTAGCATCAATCATACATGCATTGAATATGTGGAGGAACTATCTTCTTGATAGGAGGTTTATACTTATGAGTGATCACATTGGGTTGAGGTATTTGTTTGACCATCCAAATTTGAATGCCAGGCAGAATAGATGGTTGGCCAAGATTAGCGAGTTTGATTTTGAGATTAGGTACATCAAAGGTAAAGAGAATAGGGAGGCAGATGATCTTAGCAGACAGGTATAGGTAAATCACTTAGCAGCTATGAGCTCCTATGGGACAGACCTACTGCATAGGATCTTGCAGTCAGGTCAGTAGGATGTCAGGTATATGGTGATTGTGCACAAGTTGCACCAGGATGTTGGTACAGGTACATGTATAGGTGCAGGTGCATATGGTATGGATTATTGTCTTAGAGCAGATGGGTTTGTCAGGTTCTGAGACAAGATATATGTACCAAATAACAGTGAACTCAATAAGGTGACCTTTAGGGAGTTTCATTCGAAACTTTATTCAGGACACCCAGGTTACCAAAAGACACTGACAACAGTGAAGAGATTTTACCATTAGCCAAATTTGAAGAGGGATGTAGCAGAGTTTGTGGCTAGGTCTTTCCACTGTCAGCGAGTGAAAGCAGAGTGCAAGCATCTAGGTGGATTGCTACAACCGATTACGATTCCAAAATGGAAATGGGAAGTCATTTCCATGGATTTTATCATAGGGTTGTCGAAGACAATGAAACAACATGATTCCATTATGGTCATTGTGGAAAAATTAACAAAGGTTTCACACTTCATTCCGGTGAAGTCTACATTCTCATACAATGATGTCGCACGAGTATTCATCAAAGATGTAGTTAGACTACACAGTGTTCCAAAGAAGATTATGTCAAATAGGGATGAGAAGTTCACTTCTAAGTTTGGAAGGAGTTATTTGCAGGTTTGGACACAGAATTGGCCTTTAGCACAAGTTATCATCCGCAGACAAATGGACAAGTAGAGAGGGTCAACAGGATATTTGAGGGCATGTTGAGGATGCATGTGATGCATCAACAACAGAAGTGGGAAGAGTATCTTCCTTTGGTAGAGTTCACATACAACAACGATTATTAGGAGTCATTGAGGATGAGTCCTTTTGAGGCATTTTATGGGCGGATTTGCAACACCCCCATCAGTTGGAGTGATCTAGTTAGCAGGGTATTGATTGGACCAGATAGCAAGATCTACTCGTTCAACTTGTCCTGACAATGAACCACACTAGTTGGTTCGAAACGCGTCGACAAAATTATCTCTATGTGATTTTTGCCGAAGATTCTTCTCTTAATTGATATGGATCACAGAAGCCTAAATTCAATAATGGAGTGATCTAGTTAGTGGGGTATTGATTGGACCAAATAGGTTGGAAGACATGGAACAAGAGATGAAGGTGGTCAAGAAGTATCTAAAGACAACACATGATAGGCAGAAGAGTTATGCATATAGGAACATGTTGTTCAAGGAGTTCCAGGTTTGGGAACAAGTGTACTTGCGCATCAAATCGAAGAAGAGCTCCTTACGGATTGGATCATGTGCTAAGTTGGCACCACAGTTTTGTGGACCCTTCAGTATCATTGAGAGGATTGGGCTAGTAGCTTATCGACTTGCACTGCCTCTGACAGTGAAAGTCCATGATGTTTTACATGTATCTTTTCTTAAGAAGTATGTTAAGGATGTTGATCATGTGATTGACTAGTCTGTATTGTAGGTGGAACCAGATGGAGAATTCCATCCGGAACCTTAGTGTATATTGCAGAAAAAGGTGCTCATGCTCCGGAACCGAGCAATCAAGCAAGTTAAAGTGCAATGGAAGCACTTTGGGCCCGATGAAGCTACATGGGAGATGGTGGATCAAATGTGGACTATGTATCCTTCCTTGTTTGTCAGTTGAGGCAAAGCAACTTCGATATGGTGGTTTGGTATATGATTTATGGTGGTTTGGTATATGCTTTATGGCAGTTTGATACGTGCTTAATGGTGGTTGATATATGCTTATGATGGTTTGGTATATGCTATATGATGTTTTGATATATGTTTTGTAATATGACTTGATATATGTTTTGGTATATATTTTTGGTAATGCTACTATATGTACTCATGTATATGGATGTAAACACCGCCACGAGCTATGTTATAAAGCTCCACTATGTGGTATGGGTGTTATGTCATTGTGATTATGTTGTCATGTTACTATGCTATCATGTGGTTATGCTATCATGATGTTATGATGTCATGTGGATTGTCACTCAGCAGGATGATCATTGTAAATATCATAATGAGTTGTGTTATAAAGCTCCATTATGCAGTATGTTGTCATGATGTTTTATTTTGAGTAGATCTTTCATTCTAAATACTACATCGAGTTGTGTTATAAAGCTCCATGAGAAGTATGTCTTATTTCAGTAGGTTGTTGAGGTATATGTGTGATTGAACACCAAAGATGGTGTCCCCCAAGGGGGATGGTTTTGTAATAGACCTGATGAAAATTCCAAGTAATAAAAGTTAAAAACAATAATCACGGTTGATGGGACACTTATTCCAAGCTAAATGTTGGGCAGGACATCCTAAGGGTGTTCATTTGGTTGTTTATGGCTAAGGAAATTGGAAAAGGAAATGACTAAGGATTTGGAAAGGAAAAATGGCATTTTTTGCACATTTATTTATGAAAATAATGGAAATTAGGAGAAAATGGAGGTGAAAGGTCACAGGTTGCAAGTGAGGAGGAAATTGAAGGAAAATAATGGAAAATGAAGAAAATAGAGGCCTCATTCATAAAAAGGCTTCTGAGGACTAGTTGGTGACCTTTTTTCAGTTGAGTTTTGGAGCTCTCTCATTATTCTCTCTCTCTATCTCATACTCTTGGACACTTAGAGTTTTCTTGGAGAAATTTTGGCATTGGAGTAAGAAAGGCAAAGAAGGAAAGAGAAAGCAAAGATCAAGCAGGGAAAGGCAAGATCAAGCAACTACAATAGGCTTCATTGCAAGTATCAAATTGCATGTGTATTTTCCTTGCTATGTTTGGCATGCATGGCATTTCATGTAGTTCTTTTATATCATGGCATGGGTTTTTCCAAGTGTAATAGTGTTTTCATCCTAGCCTTGCCATTTCCAAATAGCCATGGTGTGATGGGATTCTCATGTTTTGGTTGAGCTGGATTGCCGAATGGATTCGAAGCTAAGTGGGGTGGATCTCTGAATGATAGAGCACATGGCCTAATGGTCTCCGAACCAGACTATGTATCACAGTAAAGCCACTGGCCTAGTGACCCTTGAGACAGACTGTGGGTTGTGGTAAAGCCAGGATTATGTTACCTCGGTGGGCCAAGGAATCCTTTCCAGTGAATGGAAACATAGACAGTAAATCCAAGAGGTGGTTTTCTCTCCATTGGGACTAGTAATATGGGTTTGGGATATGCGGTAAGGCCTTAAGAGTGCGTCTTGGTTTAGGGCCTAGTGATCTGATTTTGGCTTGTCATAAAGCCTGAGAGACTAGGAGATAGGAAAATTCCTCGCGGTGTAGGTGGAGAAATATGGTGGCATCCATGCTTGTTTGGCCTAGTGATCAGGTGGAGATCATGGCAAATCCTGTTATGATGTGTTCATTATGTTGGACTAGTGATCCGAGATGGTTTACAGCAAATACTAGTTTCTATTGATGAGGATGAGGTGGTTTAGCCTTAGTATGCCCTGGTTGGTTCTTTTGGTTTGAATCTGACATTCATGCTTGGAATATGGCATGGGGGTAAATGGTTGAAGAGATATTTGTCTCATCCATTCTACGGTCGAGTGGAACGTGGTAGTCCCATCTCTGGTTGGTTTATTACATTCATTAATGAGAAATTCATTCCCTTGATTTCCATGTGTAATTGTATTTATGTATATGTGGATTTTGATGGTTGATATGTTTATGATCATTCTGTTCCTATTACGCTAGTTATATGTAATAATATTTTACAACAACAACTATGTATGGCTCTCAACATGTTTTTACTTGGAAATGAATGGATAGTGCATATATGGCCTAATAGATTATAATGCAACAAATGACATGAGGGAACAATGGTTCATAACAATTCTCAGATAAGTATGAGATCCCTACACTTAATTCTATTGTTTACACCTATAGGTTACATGTTGATGATATGTTTAACGAAATGTCTAGCATGACTAGTAGGGGTTTGGTTATGGTCTTGTTCATCTTATTGCTTTTGCATCATTGTTTCCCTATATTTTTAATGATTTCAAGCTATCACTCCATTCTGGGCAGTGGCCTAGGCTTTGGGCCTAAAAAAGTGGCTTAAATCTTGGGGTTGTTGGCACAAAACTGGCAATTTTGGTCTCTAGTCACTGGCAGGCAAGCCTATGAGAGTGACTTTAGTTTTTTGGTCGCTCCCTTGCCCATAGCATGAGAGCGACTATGGCCTAAGAGATCAAGAACAACAGTGGGACCCAGGGACAGGTTAACTGAGTGGTTGACTTGTCTTCTGAAGCTTTTGTTGATGATGTTGGATGATTGTGCGTGATGTTTCGTCGATTCCACTTCCTTCAGGTCACATAGGAGGTCGAATATGATCATAGTAGCCTCTCGTCTCATGTTTATCCTAGTTGGCATCATTACTTGGGTGGATGTGGGAGGAGGGTATTACAATTAACCACTTGCATGCATGGATCCACTGCACCTATTGCCTCAAGCATGTGGATGGTGGTGGGCTTTTACCCCAAGGCCTTTTTCATTTAACTACCATGATGAGAGTGTTATCCAGCTCACACCTCGATCAATGGATTAATATTTTAATATTAATATTAGGCTTAATAATATTTTTTTGCATGGTATACAACTTGAGTGGGCCTAATTGTTAGGAGCATGTGTTTCCTCCTAAGAGGTCACAAGTTCAAAACCAGAGGGGGTAGAGTATGTATCCCTTCATAGACTTAGCAATCAAATTGTTGCATCGAGGTGGGCCCCTTGTCCCACAAAGAAGGGGGTCTCATACACCAATTTGGTGGAGGCGGGTCCCTTATCCCACCAACAAGGGTGTTACGTCCCCAGGCCTACGGTAGTCTTCCAACCGTGTCCGGCGAGGTGCGGCACCACCGTGCACTTTCTTTTTAATAATACTCGTACACATGGACTATGCCTTTTCACATTAACATACTTAGTTTGTGTTTCTCAACCAAGTAAAATGCATTAGCCTTTATACTTAATGAAGCCCATACTCATTCATTATCCAATATGCAATTAACCAAGACAATAACAATTGCACACAAGTATAAAGGGAGGGGCAACTCCCGAACAAGTCTGCCCGATAACAATATATTATGATAATCTTCAATAATACATCATACAAGTGTGCTTGGCAAATTCCAAGCCAACACTTAGAAATATTTACAATCAAGGCAAAGACAGCCTTTTACAACCATGTGCCAACCGTCCACGGTAGGAGGGTGCTCACCCGAGACACCAAGAACTCCTCCTCTCGATTCTGCACAAAATCCCAACTCAAACCGTATCTCTGCACCTAAACTCGACCTCCGGTAAATACTGCGCACTCCTTGGTAGAGCGCATGAGTTATGCGCACTCTACTTCAAACTGCGCCTTCCTTTTACCCCTTTGCAGATATTGAGAGAGATGTGAAGTGCGTTGATGATCCAAATGAGCTCTGCGCCTTTGTATATATACGCATTGTTTCCCATTTGTGAAGGGGTGTCAACCTTTAAGGCTGACCCCATAAAACAGTCCAAATCGCCCACACTTTGATCCATTTGCAAGTCGGCCCATCCTCATGCAAATCCTCCAACGCATGGGTATAACCTCCATTCGGACTTCACATTATTTCATTAAGTCTTTTGTTCGTCGCATTTTTCTGTCGCACTGTTCGTCGCATCACGCCCACTCGCCGGGTGACCGCACCCGCGCCCGCTCGCCGGGTGACCGCGCCCACGCCCGCTCGCCGGGTGACCGCACCCGCGCCTGCTCGCCGGGTGACCGCACCTGCGCCCGCTCGCCGGGTGACCGCGCCCGCGCCCGCTCATTGTCGAACCGCGCCCGCTCGCCGGGTAATCGCGCCCGTGCCCGCCTGTTTGTCGAACCGCGCCCGCTCGCCGGGTAACCGTGCCCGTGCCCTCCTGTTGTCGAACCACGTTCGCTCGTCGTGCACGAGGCGCTCGCCCGTCGTGCAAGGGTGCCCCCCTGAGTCGCATGAGTGTCGAATGTAAGGTTGCCCGCTCGTCGTGCACGGAGCGCCCACCTGTTTCCACCGTCCGTTCGTCGTGCACGGAGCGCCCATCTATCGTGCGCCTGCCCGAGTCATGAGGGCCTTACATCCTCCTCCACCTGAAATCGTTGTCGTCCTCGACAACATACCGTCCCGGTAGCTCTCTACCAAGATCATCATTAACCATGATGTGGACTTCTCCATATGAGGCAAACATCATTGTAACATATATAAAGCTCCATCTCCATCATGTCATCATCTCCATGTGCAAAACGACCCATGATATGTCAACAAGTGCTAACACATCTCAGCCATGTGTCAACAACTCATCTCACACTATATCAATAGTCATCTCAATGATCATCATGTGAACTCATGCTATGATACTCCAGCATAATGTCAACACATCTCTGTACACTTCGCGACCCCATGTCTGAACTAGTTGGGTAGCTAATCCAACCATCACGCCCAATCCATGAGAGTGGACATCCTCATGTCTCCATCAACTGTTTCTCAAATATTAGCCACATCCTCGACTCATCAAGAATCCATAATCCCATGCTCAGGTCCATGGAAACTCCATCCATCTGCAACATGTCATGATGCTTGATGCCAAGCCATCCCTGCACCATCAATCATACCTACTCAACATGTTTAAGGGCTCACTGCCATGAGCAGCTAACAATGAGCCCCATCTTCTATGTCATCTAAGAAGATGTAGAGGGAGAGGAGCCTGAAGGCTCTCCCTCACTAATCAACTCAATCCATCTATCAGGATCCTCGATCTCCATCCTTTGTAGATATGCCTCCCGATCTTCCTTCTGGATATTCGGCCTCACATATACCTCATCAACATCATCATCATCGTCCTCCACTAGCTCTAGCCTCCTTGACAAGTCCAAGATGCTATCTGAAAGTGATCTGATGACCAATAACTGCTCCACAAGCTTTGCCTCAACAGTAGACAACCGCTTGTTCACCTTCTCCTTATCCTCCATCTGCATTCCTCCTAATTTATGATCAGGTTTTGTCACACCAATGGTTGGAACACCAATGGGTACATCTTCCCTTCCATCATAAATGAAGAGTTTCCTCAAATGCGGTACAACCATAGCCTCAAATTGTTTCATGAATTCCATCCCCAATACAACTTCATAGTCATCAATCCGCACTATAGTGAAGTCCACCTTCCCGGTCCATTCACCAAGTGTAGTGTCCACCTTTTTAGCTATACCAAGAATTCCCATAGGAGGAGAATTCATTGTCTTCATTTGTGCCTTCACCGGTACAAATTGCAGCCCAATCCTTCTCGCAGTATCTTCACTCATGAAGTTGTGTGAAGCCCCACTATCCATTATAGCGAGTACATCAGCACCTCCAACCTTCATCTGAACATACTCCAACCTGTTCCTTTCCGGATCTCTCCTTTCACAATCTTCATCAATCACTGTCCTTGAAGTAGCACTCGGGCTCCCTTCACTTGCGGCTTCATTGCGAAGATCATCAGTAGAAGAGACTTCTACTACTAAGTGTTCTTGTGTTTGTGAGGTTCCTTCCCCTCTTTCTTCTCTTCTCTTTTCATTAAATTCAACTTCTCCCTTCAAGACCTTGAGATGCCTTTCAAGGGCTAAGCACTCCTTTTTTTTCGATTCAAAGCATGTCTTATCTCTAGCCCCTTGAGTTCTGCTTCGAGTAAGGTCCCCTCCTTTGCAAGTCGAAGGGCCTCTCCCTCATTCTGGTCCGAAGTCCACTTTTCTATCAAGGCACGAAGAGCACTTCTTGTTTCAGACAACCTTTTGCCACAATCTGCAAATCCTTGCTTTACTTTTCTTGACTCTTCAAGTAAGTCTTCTTCAAACTCTTCAAAGGTAGCATAACCCAATTTCTCTAAGATAGACATTTTCACCAAGTCACCTGCAAATAGAACCAACCCTTGTTCCACTTCATGTGAAACGGTTTCCTTCACCTGCAAGAACCTGTCACGAGCAACCCTGCTCACCAGCTCTAGACCGAGCTCTGATACCACCTGTCACGCCCCTAGGCCTATGGTAGTCTTCCAACCGTGTCTGGCGAGGTGCGGCACCACCGTGCACTTTCTTTTTAACGATACTCGTACACATGGACTACGCCTTTTCACATTAACATACTTAGTTTGTGTTTCTCAACCAAGTAAAATGCATTAGCCTTTATACTTAATGAAGCCCATACTCATTCATTATCCAATATGCAATTAACCAAGACAATAACAATTGCACACAAGTATAAAGGGAGGGGCAACTCCCGAACAAGTCTGCCCGATAACAATATATTATGATAATCTTCAATAATACATCATACAAGTGTGCTTGGCAAATTCCAAGCCAACACTTAGAAATATTTACAATCAAGGAAAAGACAGCCTTTTACAACCATGTGCCAACCGTCCACGGTAGGAGGGTGCTCACCCGAGACACCAAGAACTCCTCCTCTCGATTCTGCACAAAATCCCAACTCAAACCGTATCTCTGCACCTAAACTTGACCTCCGGTAAAGACTGCGCACTCCTTGGTAGAGCGCATGAGTTATGCGCACTTTACTTCAAACTGCGCCTTCCTTTTACCCCTTCGCAGATATAGAGAGAGATGTGAAGTGCGTTGTTGCTCCAAATGAGCTCTGCGCCTTTGTATATATACGCATTGTTGCCCATTTGTGAAGGGGTGTCAACCTTTAAGGCCGACCCCATAAAACAGTCCAAATCGCCCACACTTTGATCCATTTGCAGGTCGGCCCATCCTCATGCAAATCCTCCAACGCATGGGTATAACCTCCATTCGAACTTCACATTATTTCATTAAGTCTTTTGTTCGTCGCATTTTTCTATCGCACTGTTCGTCGCATTGTTCGTCGCATCACGCCCGCTCGCCGGGTGACCGCGCCCGCGCCCGCTCATTGTCGAACCGCGCCCACTCTCCGGGTAATCGCGCCCGCGCCCGCCTGTTTGTCGAACTGCGCCCGCTCACCGGGTAACCGTGCCCGCGCCCGCCTGTTGTCGAACTGCGTCCACTCGTCGTGCACGGGGCGCCCGCCCGTCGTGCAAGGGTGCCCGCCTGAGTCGCATGAGTGTCGAATGTAAGGTTGCCCGCTCGTCGCTCACGGAGCGCCTGCCTATTTCCACCGTCTGTTCGTCATGCACGGAGCGCCCATCTGTCGTGCGCCTACCCGAGTCATGAGGGCCTTACAAAGGGGGTCTCATACACCAATTTGGTGTCTGGCTTAGCCATGGCCTTAAAATTGGATAATAATAATTAATAATAATTTGGTCTATGGTATTTTTCCCATAGGCTTGGTATATAATTAGACATTGATTTCTAATCCTATTTGATATATTTTTATTTATTTACCATATCTCTTTATACCTATTTTATATTTATTTATTTACCATACCTTTCTTATAAATATGGTATTTAGCCATGGTATTAATAATAAGTTGTCCCATGATATTTAGCCCATAAGTTTCACCTAAATAAAACTTCTTTTTTGAGTTTTTGTAAATATAAAAAAATTTATAAAGTAATATAAAAAGAGGTTTTATTTATTTACCATATCTCATATCTTTAGTTTAATCCAAAAAAATTTACAAGAAAATAGATAAAAAACCACCATTCATTTTATGATTAATTTAAATTATTCATAAATTCATAATTATGATAAAAAACATATCACAATGAAATAATATTTTTTTATATATTTATTTAACAATTTTTAAATAATTTCATTTTAATTTTTCAAATACTTCTTTCTTTCATTTATTTTTATACTTAGTGTTACTATATAAAGAACTGAATTGACATGTATAGTACTTTTATTTAAAATGTTAACAAAACGTTATTATTATGCGTCTGGTAAGTATAATGTATTTGGAAAGTCATTGATTTCCTATTAATTACCTAAAACTGTTATTTAATTTTAATATTATGAAATTAAAAATATTTATTTATTATTAAATATTTTATTTTATTTTCAAGGCATTTGATTGGATTATAGTATTATAATGTTATTATTTTATATTGTGATTTGTACCTTCATCATTGAGGCATTCAATGAAAGTTGATCTTAGTTGTCTCTACCACCATTTATGAAATGTTAATATATTAAAATGCATTTAATACTCTATGCCCTTGATATTACAATCTCCGAACTAATGAATTGCGAGTATGTAGAAAATGATCTCATTCATGGAAAAGTGTTAAAATATGTAGAGAATGATCTCCTGTATGACAAAGCGATAAAGATTTCATGGTTTTCAATTTATATCTTTATTTCAATGTTTTAAATGATTTCATATACCAAATTAGCGGGTCGGGTAAAATCAGTTGGATTTGATTTTCTTTATAAGTACCCCACATACTGTAAAATGATGACTCAAACAGGTCAAATAGAGGTAATCATTTTCTTAATTATGGTATTTATTGATTTTTTATCTATTTTTAATTATGGAATATACAGATTGTTTTACCAAAAAATTGTATATGATTTAGTTGATTTTTTTTTTTCCTTTTGGATGGAAGAGTTCACACTATTATAAAAAAACAAACAATATACATGTATGAGTTTCCACAAGTAAAATATCTATCTTTTATTTCATAAATCAATGTAGTTTCAAAATTAATCTCTTGAAAATTTAATGATAAATTTATACAATTAAGGTTGATAATGTGTTGCACATTTTTCTTATTAAGTGGATAATCATTGATATTCAAGTGTTTAAATTAAGTTTACTATTTCTTTATCATAGAAGAGATGTGTTTTAAAATAATAATAATATTATATCCGAATGTATTAAATAGTTTTATTTCTTTCTTTTCTTAACAAATATAAATATATAATATTTAAAAAGATATAATAATAATAATAATAATAATATAGTTGTATGATAATCATAAATGAAATATTCCAATTATATCAATTTTGTATTTAAAAAGTGATAAAAAGTAATTGACAAAAAAAAAATCCAAACTTTTATTTTCCAATATCCCATAGTAATTTAACTTTATTTATTGAGGTTTGAAATAAAATATTGAAATATTTTTATTCACTAATATTTCAATACTAACTTAATCTCTACCTATTTATTTATGTAATAGAGAGAAAGTGAGGAAATTAAAAAAAAAACAATTTTTTTTTTTTCAACTTTAATCATAAATAAAATATTGCAAAGATAGATATAATTATCTTGATGTGTAAAATGTAAGCATAAACCAAATATGTTGATATTCATGTTAAATACAATATTTAAATGTTAATTATCATATAATATTGAAAGGAATTAAAAATAAAACAAAAATTGTTATAATTAAAGCATTTTATTAGTGATGAAAAAATTAGTCATGCTAAGTGTTGGTGTGGCCTAAATCACTGAGATCTTCCAGTGATTTTTACAACTTAGATGCCCATGGGTTGCAATTTCTCAAACCAATGGTTAAGCAAACAGTCATCTCATGCCTCACAAAACTTAGCAAACAAAAAAAAAATATTGGTTCTTTCCTGAGTATATATATATGTGTGTGTGCGCGCGCCCTTAATTACATTAAAAAAATCAATAAAGAAAAAGGGTTAAACAAATATTCATATAATTTATTTTACAATTTTATCATTTTTGACATCAAAATATTTTATTTAAGCTAAGGGGAAAGAAACCCTAGCTATGTGGCCTCGTTATATTACGTGGGTCATCCATCATACTTATAAATAGATTATGGACAACTCTTAAGAGTATTTGATAACATATATTTTATTAGTCTTTACTTTGCCATGGATTATAGTATTCGCCTTGAGTCAAAGTGCATTGACTTTTCATTATTTTACCGAGTTTTTTTGTAATTTTAACTAAAAGTTCTAGAAAAATGATAAATATTTCTATTTTCCAATAAATAAAAAGAAAAAAAAGAGACTAATGTTCAAAGTGGCCATTCCCTGAATGAGTGTTACAACACTGTTATACTATTGTTCTCCCCAATGATACTAGTGCAACTTTGAACATTCCCTGAATGAGTGTTACAACACTGTTATACTATTGTTCTCCCCAATGATACTAGTGCAAGTCCCTTACAATAAAGAGAAAGCTAAACAAATCTCCGTAAAATTGAGGCGAGGGAGGAAGCTAAACAAATCTATGTAAAATTGATACATTGTACAGAGGAAAAAAACCAGAAGGTTAAGGGCTAAACAAACCAAGCTTACGATAATAATTGTAAATTAAATTGTTTTCCGTGTAATGAAGGGAATGACTATCGATACCATGATCTCTTCACAAGAAGAAAACTTGGTGAGGTTCAATTCCCGTGGGCTAGCAGGAAGGTGCGTTGGTTATAGAAGGAATAAGTCTCGAAGCATATTGTACAGCTATCCGGAAACACCTGAGCTCCAACCCACGAAGAACAGCGCAACACAATCTCACCCTGCAACACTTTTGAAACACATTTCCAATCCATAAATGGTCATAGAAGAATTCACCACCCATGGTCTTCCTGCAAGAGTCTTTATGAGAGTCCTGATAGTGTGATTGAAACTATTCACATCATCGTTGTTCTTAACATTCTCAAGACCATAGATGTTGTTGGTATCGAGAGCAGAGGAAAGATTATATTTCTCATAACGAAGTAAGAAAAATTTGAATTGAACTCGAGTCCCAATCTCGTTGGCACAATGTTTGTTGGTATAAATTAGTTTTTGAACTAGAGGATTATATCATTATCGCATACCCTAGTATTGCATAAACGATCTTTCAACGTAATGATATTTGGCAATCAAACAGACATGGGTATGGTTAATTATTTGACCGCACCCAGTCCATCTAATTATCAAATATTTGAGAAATCAACAATCAAGATAAACTCAGGGTGTGTGGTGTGTGCAGAAGATATGCATGCTGCTTTATTTTCTACACGCAGACTCGTTTTTGACTTCTTTCCAATTTTCTGCAAACAATAAGCCAAAAAAATAAAGAGAAAATGGAATTTTTTAATGATGATACTGGAAAATCAAAGTGACGACATGAGGTTTCCATTTAAAGATCAAAGAACTTTAAAGGGAAACTAAAAACCACTGGTACTCTTTAAAGGGAAACTAAAAACCACTGGTATTTCTAACTCAAAGTTACTCTGGGAGAATCGTAAGACCCTTGCATGGATTCTTACAAGTGTAGCATAGAAACGAAGCACCTACCATAAGGATCACATCACCTTTCGACCATTTTATGCTGTAAACATCTATTTGACGAAAATTTTATGTCAAATTGAATGATGAAACTTGGGCCATATTACAATTGCTATCATGTACTTCGGGCATCTGCGTTTGACAGTTCCCCCATACTGTGTTGGTTTACACGTGCATTTTTGGACTTCACAAAATTAAAACTATACACACTATTGATTTTCCAATGTGTGTCTTTCCGGCAATTTTGGAATTTCAAATCTCTTTTTCCTTTCACATGAAAATTTAATGACGTTTTTGCATTTTTCATGCTTTTTATTTGTGATTATTTGGAAGCTCTCTTTCAACTACTCTTGCATCTCAACTTTCATTAATCTCTTTTTCATTAATCTCTCTTTGAGAGTGACTTGTTTCTTCTTAAGTTAGCATATGTGTTTCAATACCTTGCTCTAATCTAAATAGAATAATCACGAAATTCTTCATGTTTTATATACTACATTAAAATTGGTACAAATACAATAGGATTATATAGGGTTTTTTGAATTGTTGTGAGATCCAAGTTATTCCAAATTTAAGAAGATAAGTTGAGAGAATATCTGAACAATCTTAAACAAACACGATTAAAATTTAATCCTCTAGTAATAACATTAATGTAAGTTAGAGTTTGCATTCGTTATAGTTCCAAAGAACTTTCATGACCTTGAACTAGGACCAAGAAAACTCTAATAATGAAATTTATTTTTCATTAAAGTTCATAGTCTCTTCATAGTTCCCTAGTCAAAGTTCTTGTTGGCCAAGAACTCTAACAAATATTTTTTGGTCAAATGTTGATAAGTGTTCCTATTGGAAAAACAAATTGTGACAAAGAAGAACTTTGACCAAACTCATATCTCTATGCCTTCTTTTTGAGTTCTTGTTAATGAGAAGTCATGCTAGTGATACATCCAAAGAACTTTCCCAGATAATTACTTTGACCAAGTAATTATGACCAATGAACTATGATTGTCATGTTCCCTAATTGATCTAAGTTGATGTATTGATGTTGGGTCTTGTTGGTTAAAATTCATGTTGATCATAGTTCAAAGTAATTTCTTGACTAAGAACCCTAACTAAAAAAAGGGTGGAGAACTGTAATAGATAGGAACTTTGATAAAGAAACCACAACCAATAAAAACTTTGATGAATGAAATTTAGTCAAGAAAAAATATGACCATAGGAACAATCAACCATGAAGGAACTTTAAACAAAGGAAAAATAATAATAACTTAGTTAATATTCCTAGTGAATAGATTTCCCATCTTGTTGGTCATGTTTTAAAGTACTTTCTTAGCTAGAAAATTTTATTCTGATAGATTGAATTGTGCCCAACATGGAACTGTTATCACCCGAAGAAACCCTCCTAGGTTGTAGCTCGGAGATGCTCAGGAACATACAAATTCAACTTAATGTTGCAAATAGATGAATGGAGGGAATGATGCTTGTTCAAGCCAGATAACCACTTCTATTTTGTTTAACTCCAGACATGCGTGAACACCCCCAGACTACAAGGCTTTAGACCACCAATTACTCACAGTTTAAGGATTGGATGAAGGTGGAGAATACTGACCACACCAGCAGATGCACAAGACCATGTGATGGCCGGCTGCAACCAGTAAAGAAGTCTGCAAATCTAATTCCCTAATGCACAGACAAGATGACAGCTCTCTGGCACTAGGTGAAAAGAAACCTGAATAGCTCATTCACTGATACATACAAGACTTTAACACAGAGATAGGATGACAGCTTCTCTAATGCTAAACATCAAGAGCTCAGAAATGCAGCATATCAGGCACAGCTTGGAACAGAAGAAGAATGAAAAGTGAGCAATTAACAACAAAAGAAGCTTGTATTAGCTGAAAATGAAGACGAGACGCTGCAAGTATCAAAATAGTTACAGTCTCCAGAAGTTGAACCTTACATCAAAACATCAACCATCAACCCTGATTACATCTTGTTTTTGGGTATATATAGAGTTTCAATACAAAGGCACTCGGCCATTCTAAGTATGGAGGGGTCATAATTGACCACCAACCGCATTTAGTTGCTTGATGGAGCTTCTAAGTGCGCTTGCTTGCTGTAGTGGATGAATCTGATCTTTTTCCTGCGCTCTGTTGTCCTCTCGGGCAGTTGGAGTGTCGTATAGGATGAAGCTCCATAACTGTTAAATGTAGCTATATGTTCATGCTTCGTCCTTTTCCTCCTCGACCATACTGTTGGTTAAATATGGTGGTTGAGGAGCAATTGCAAACAATATTGAAAACTGGTCACCTTCGTCCTTCGGGTGCTCGAAACAATCAAGGTACTTGGGCTGCACAGTGGGTGGAATAGTCGAACGAAAGAGTAATGTCGGTCGTCGGATTGGGTGAATAGACGGCGGAGATGAGTCAACAGGGATATTGGAGGAGGCAGGAGCGGGATGATCGTGGGTCGTTGGATCTTGAGCAGGCAGATCCAACGGTTGTCGGCCAGCAGAAACACGCGAAGGTTAACGGGTGGGAACGGAGGATCGACGGTAAGTGGTATTGATCGCACCGGAGTTTGGCGTTAGGCGGTAAAAGGGTGCAGCGCGCGACCCCATTTAGCATGCAACGCATGGCGGCAAGGAGAGAGGAAAACCACCCTCCATCACGCGTTAACGCGACGTTAATTCGTGGGCGTGGGGAGAGCGGACACCGTCTGATCGTGGCGGAAATGATCGGATGGTGGGGATTTGATTGTGCGGATTTTCGTCAGGCGCGACGGAGGACCGTTGGATCGGGGTGCGGCAATTGACGGCCATGATTAAAAGGCGACGATGGGTTATGGAAGCGCGAGGTCATGTGGATGCGGTGTTATGGGGGTTTATGCTTTGTGCTCGGGGCTTGAAGAAACAGGGGTTTATGCTAGGTTTTGGAGGAAAAACAGAGGTAGCGGGGTTAAGAGAGAGTAAGCAGAATGAAGGAGAAGAAGGAAGATGACTGCCATGAGCTTCTTTTGAGCATAATCAATACGACCAGGCTTATATTCGGCCTTTAAAAGACCATAGTTATAGCAGAGCTAACACTGGCTCCTTCTGGGGATGAGATCCTCCCTGTGAGGTCTCAAGAACTGCAGATCATTGCCTTTCCTGTGAAAACCAAATTAGAAAAATTTCCTAGTGTTCCATTGGGCATGGAGTCTAATTGAGCCTACACTAAAACTGATAAAATAACATATTTACAAATTTAAGGCTAAAGGCCTTAAATAACATAAACTTTCAGAAACCGCCCATTGACTGGGCCATCAAAAACTGTTTCTCCTCCCATACTTTGCAGCATGAAAGTATTGTTCCCTTGGATCTGAGAAATGATAAAAGGCCCTGTCCATAAAGCATCAAACTTCCCATGGTTGCCTTTCTTCTCTTTCAGTGCATCCCACTTAAGAACCAAGTCTCCAACCTGAAAATTATCTGTTTTTGTCCTCCTGTCAAAAGCTTCCTTGATCTTCTTTTGATGTGCTGCAGACTTCTCAACCAGCTGTTCTCTGATTTGATGTACCTCTGCTAAATCAGTGATCCTTTTTGCCATGTCTTCTTCCTCATTCTGTTATTTTTGTAAGAACTTTACCACAGGGAGGGTTAACTGAATTGGGAATACAACCTCAGTGCCATATACCAGCTTGAATGGAGAATTCCCTGTGGATTTCTTGGTGGTTACTCTGTCAGCCCATAGTGCATACTTGAGCTTAGAATCCCAATTCTTTTTGTTGTCTTCCAATAGTTTCTTAATTATCCTTATCAGGCTCTTGTTGGAAGATTCTGCTAGACCATTTCCTTGAGGGTAGTATGAGGTGGAATGAACTAGCTTAATGCCCATTGAGTCACACATGTCCACCAATTCTTTTGCCCTGAAGGCTGTTGCATTGTCTGTAACTAGTTTATGAGGACAAGCAAACCTAGTGAAGATACTCTCTATTAAGAACTTCATGACCACCTGATAATCAGCCTTTCTGGTAGGGATGGCCTCAATCCATTTAGTGAAGTAATCTGTGGCTACTAGTATCCATCTGTGCTGGCCACCAGAATGTAGATTGATTTCTCCAATGAAATCCAAGCCCCACTACTGAAAAGGGCCACTAGCATGTATGGGTTTTAAGGGCAGAGACTTCAAGTGCTGCTTCCCTTCAAATCTTTGGCACCTGTCACAAGATTTAACAAACGAAAAGACATCAGAAAATAAGGTGGGTCAATAGTACCCATCTCTGAGGATTTTGTGGGCTATAGTTTTCAAATAGTGATGTCCTCCACATATGCTGGAATGAAACTGCTGCATCACTTCCATCGATTGTTCTTTGTCCAGACACCTCAAAAGAATTCCAGAGGGGTCCCTCCAGTAAAGCAGATTTTCATGAATACAGTATCTATCTGCCCCAAGCTTAATAGTTCTGGCTTGGCTTGAACTAAGGCCTAGATGAACTTCTAGATTCAGCAAGAATTGAGCTATGGCAGAGTACCATTCACAAGAAGCTAGCTTTTCTACCAATGACTGATTTTTCCCTGGTTCAGCTGTTTCTTCTGCTGCTTGACTATCTCCTGAATTTATGCCTATAAAATTCATATCCAGCGTTTTGCAATTTTCTTTAGCCATTAATCTGGCAAGACCCTGACCTTTGACCAGCTTGGTAGGTTTCAGTTCTATGTTAAATTCGATAAGCTTTGCAATCCATTTAGCCCTTCTTCCATCAGCATCAGGTTGCGTTAGGACATCTTTTATTGAAGTAGAGGGCACATATGCAATTATCTTGGAATGCAGAATGTAAATCCTGAAGGCTTTCAAAGATTTTATAAGAGCATATGCTTGTTTTTCAATGATATCATACCTCAGCTCAGCATCCCTTAAGGTTTTGCTGAAAAATGCCACTGGATACTCTGAGCCTTCCTCATCTACTTGCATTAAAACTGCTGCGAGGGTGTCATTGGAGGCAAATGAAAATATATGGAATTCCTTGTTATAATCTGGGCTGATTAAAGTAGGAGCTTCCATAATAGCCCTTTTGATGGATTCAAAAGATTTTCTTGCTGCATCAGTCCATTTGACTTCTGACCCCTTTTTTAACATGGAGGTAATGTGTTTTACAAGTTCTACAAAATTTGGGATAAACCTCCTTACGAAATTTATCTTACCTAGAAAGGACTGGATATCCTTCTTTGATCTCGGGACAGACAAGGTCTGTATTGCCCTTACTCTTTCTGGGTCAATTCTGACACCTGCAGCAGAAACAACATGTCCTAACAACTTGCCTTCTTCTAAAGCAAACTGTGACTTTTTAGGATTGACTGAAATCCCAAACCTTCTGCACTTCAGGAACACTTTCTTCAAATGCTGCAAATGGTCTTGATGGCTGTTGGAGTACACTGTTATATCATCAAGGTAGACAAGGACAAATTTGTCCTTCTCTCCCACAAATGCTATATCCATAGCTCTCTGAAAGGTGGCTCCAGCATTCATCAACCCAAAAGGCATCTTGGAATACATAAAAGTGCCCCAAGGAGTGGTGAATGCAGTCTTCTCTTGGTCATCTAGATGTACAACAACCTGGTTATACCCTAAAAAACCATCCAGGAAAGACATTACCTTGGCTCCTGAAACTTTCTGCAGCAAATGCTCCATCTTGGGCAAAGGATAATTGTCTTTCTCGGAGAATTTGTTTAAGTTTCTGAAATCAACGCAAAGCCTGATTTCTCCACTTTTCTTCCTCACCACCACCAGGTTGGCTACCCATTTTGAATATCTGAGAGGGACTATGATTTTGGCAGCCAGTAACTTCTTGATTTCCTTTTCAATCAGCGGGAGGAGCAAAGGATTTATTGGTCTCAGTTTCTGCTTGAAAGGGATGGTGTCTTTCTCTAAGGGAATTTTATGCTGGATGATCTTTTTGTCATATGTTTTCAGGTCACTATATTCCTAGGCAAAAACATCAGCAAATTGTTTCATTAAATTGCAGTACTCAGAACTTTGGGCAGCAGACAGATGGGTGGACAGATTTATATATCTTGGATGTTCTGGACTCCCTATATTATGCTTATGGACTGCAGATTGGTCTTCTTTTTGGGCAGCCTTATAAGGCACATCATTCTAGTCAAACAACTTTTCTAAAGGGACTAGACCTTTAGGTATATGATTATTGGACAGTTGGACGATGCTATCTTTGCCAATTTTGTTTCTAAGCTAGGACTGGGGTTTTTCTTCCAAAGCTTCATTCTCTTAGTCAATTTGCATTTCGGAGAATTCATCAATGACTTGAAGAAACCTATTTACCTCATCATCATCCTCAAAAACTTTCCAATGCTGGACATTATTAGGCAAGGATGGTCTATATTTCATTTGGACTTCATAAACTAGTTTGGGAGGCATAGGGGGAATAAACATGCTAGCAGACACAGCAAGGGAATCAGCAAGCTAATTATTTACTCTAGGGATATATGAGACACAAAAATTATCAAAAGAGTCCTTAAGTCTCCATACCTCATCTCTATATTCTTTCAACCTTGGGTGCTTTGGTTGGAACGTTTTGTTCGCTTGCTGAATGATAAGATCAACATCTCCAAACACCTTTATGTTTCTGATTCCTCTATGTTTAGCTGCGTTAAGGCCCAATATCAGAGCCTCATACTCTACTATATTGTTGGTGACTTGGCAAGCTAGCTTAAAAGACATATATGTACTTTCTTGTTCTGGAGATATCAGCACCACCCTTGCTCCTGCAGTTTCCCTGGAACATGCTCCATCAAAGAACATTTCCAAAACCTGACCTCCTTGCTCTCCCTTGGCCTGAACTATTGGTTTCTTGAGCTGCAATGAGGCCTTCTGGGATTCTTCAATTTTGAGAATGCATGCTCCAAAATAGGTGTCCATAGCATAAATGGGATGATTAGAAGGCTTCTTCTCATCACTAATGATATAGGCCAGCTATGCTTCTCTGTACAATCTCCTGCTTTCTCCCCCAAAGACTGGGACAGTGGCATAAGATAAATCATTTTGTAATGTCTCACCTAGTCTCTTAATCCACCCTCTAGATAGCAACATGCCAAACTTGGGAGGGACATCTGCTACCACAATGTCCATCAACATGCTCTTCATGGGCAGCTGAGTTAGGGTAACAGCTAGGTCTTTGATTAATCCTAGGCATTTTACCTTTCTTGAATCAAATGAGAATAAATCATGATATGGTCTGGTGATATCAAGGCCTAACTCTTCCATGACAGCTTTAGGCATCAGATTGTGGCTGGCCCCTGTGTCTAGTAGGCAGTTGTGGAGGATTTTGTCATGAATGGTCAAGGAGACATAAAATGACGGGGAATTATCATCAGCAGGTTCAGTCATTGGGCTAAGCACAACTGCAGGCTTATCATCTTGCAAATTGACATAGTCAGTGGAGGTTTGTGAGATTTTCAGCTCAAGAGCATCAAGGATAGGCTTTCTAAAAACTTCACTCTTTACAAGTTCTATCAGAGGTACAGATATTTTTAGCTTCTGGACTTCTGATTCAAAGCTAAAAGTGGAAGGGGACTTGTCAGGACCTCTTACCTCTTGAGCTTGTGCTTTGAGGATGACTGGATTAGCTGCTGGTCTTTTCTGTCTGATATTCTGTTGCTCTGTTAGTGCAGCAGCTCTTTGGGCAGGACTCTCCTTGACATTGTTTCCTTTTGACCTCAGATTATATCTTTGCTGCTCATCAGTCTGCAGAATAACCTCTCTATCCAACTTTTGATTGGTTTGTCTTGGAGTAATGATTCTTCATAGGCAGCCAATGTCAAAAAGTCAGCACTGCCTTTATCTTCCATGCAATGGATTGCATCCTCTTCTTTAAACTGCTCCTCTTCCATGACTACGTTCTAGAAGGGAGCCTTCACTCCTTTTTCTTCATGGGCCTCTTTACCCTTCTGAATGATCTGCAACTGTTCATTTGCTCTTCTGAATGGATTTAGGTTTCTTGGAGCAAATGTGTTTGGAAGCATTGCCTTTCCAGAGTTTCGCTCAACCTTTAGCTTAGATATCTCGGCAGCCAATGACTCTATCATTTTAGTCATTTTGTCTAATTTAGGCTCTGAAGATGAAGCAGAGGAAGAAGAAGCCTCACCTCTCTGCCTCCTTCTATCAGCATGACTTTTGAGCTTTTCTGCAACCATGATATTCGATTCCACCTCTAGAGCTACATCTTGCATTTCAGCTAGAGTGGCACATCTTCTTTCTCTTAAAAGCAGGCAGAAATCAAAGTCAAAAGCATTGGCATAGGTGAGTTTGGCAGAGGTGGGGGTAGGCTTTACTTCAGCTGGTATCTTACTATACATACGATTGAATCTTTTATTAAAATCAGACAATGATTCCCCATTTTCCCTCTTGAGGTTTCCAAACTCAGTATGATAATATAGCAGGTCTTTTTTATCTCCCCAATGCTTCAGAAACACATCGTCTAATGCTTCAATGTCTGCTATAGACCTAGGGGCCAATTCTCTGAACCATTTTCTAGCCTCCCCATCAAGGCTCTAGACAAAAACTCTCATCCACACATCATCTTCACTGATGTCTAGGTTATCAGCATAACTATAAAAAGACTCAAGGTGTTCTTCAACAGTTACTCCCTCTGTACCAGTGAACTTAGGCATGTATTTTTGATATTCTCCTGCAGGCATCGCATTCAAAGAAACAGGCAAGACCAGGGGTCCATACCTAGCAGCTACAATTCTCTTCATCTTTGTGGGAGCTTGCTGGCCTGCCATGACTGGGGTAGGTGGAAGGATACTGGCAGATTGAATGGTAGGGAATAGTGAAATGGATGACAGGGACAAAGGAATGTGATGGACTGTATGGGAGACTTTCTTTGGACTGAGATCCAAAGGGGAACTAAATGAACAAGGAGCTTTATGAATCTCTGATGGTATTTCTTCACTAACAATGTTAGGCTCTAAATATTCAAACTGTATATCCTTAGCTATAATCTTCTCTTGCAGAGATACATAAGATTTCTTAGACTTACCTGATCCTGATGCTCCTTTCTGTGATGTTTTCCTTTTCTTAGCAATCTTCTCAGGGTCAGGCACTGGGTTGGCTGGTGATTTCTGGGGATTTCTTCGGGCATGCCTCACAAACTGAGCCAGAACTGTAATGTGGAGTTGCCACTAGGTTGGTTCTCCAGTAGATTCGCCAGATAGATGATTACAACCAAAAATGTGTCCAAAATTTGTCTATCATCAAAGCTAAAACTATGCCGTTCTCCCAGGGAAGCTGAGCTTCAATCTCCTCTCCCCGGCAATGGCACCAATTTATGTTATCACCCCAAGAAACTCTCCTAGGTTGTAGCTCGGAGATGCTCGGGAACATAGAAACTCAACTTAATGTTGCAAATGGATGAATGGAGGGAATGATGCTTGTTCAAGCCAGATAACCACTTCTATTTTGTTTAACTCCAGACATGCGTGAACACCCTCAGACTACAAGGCTTTATACCACCAATTACTCACAGTTTAAGGATTGAATGAAGGTGGAGAATACTGACCACACCAACAGATGCACAAGACCATGTGATGGCCGGCTGTAACCAGTAAAGAAGTTTGCAAATCTAATTCCCTAATGCACAGACAGGATGACAGCTCTCTGGAACTAGGTGAAAAGAAACCTGAATAGCTCATTCACTGATACATACAAGACTTTAACACAAAGATGGGATGACAGCTTTTCTAATGCTAAACATTAAGAGCTCAGAAATGCAGCATATCAGGCACAGCTTGGAACAGAAGAAGAATTAAAAGTGAGCGATTAACAGCAAAA
Source organism: Pinus tabuliformis (assembly GCA_031772625.1). Taxonomy (NCBI): domain Eukaryota; kingdom Viridiplantae; phylum Streptophyta; class Pinopsida; order Pinales; family Pinaceae; genus Pinus; species Pinus tabuliformis. Next base: position 518,706,834 of record CM062812.1, read on the forward strand.
GAAACTTGTATTAGCTGAAAATGAAGACAAGACGCTGCAAGTATCAAAATAGTTACATTCTCCAGAAGTTGAACCTTACATCAAAACATCAACGATCAACCCTGATTACATCTTGTTCTTGGGTATATATAGAGTTTCAATGCAAAGGCACTCGGCCATTCTAAGTATGGAGGGGTCATAATTGACCACCAACCGCATTTAGTTGCCTGATGGAGCTTGTAAGTGTGCTTGCTTGCTGTAGTGGATGAATCTGATTCTTTTCCTGTGCTCTATTGTCCTCTCAGGTAGTTGGAGTGTCGTATAGGATGAAGCTCCATAACTGTTAAATGTAGCTATCTATTCATGCTTCATCCTTTTCCTCCTTGGCCATACTGTTGGTTAAATATGGTGGTTGAGGAGAAACTGCAAACAATACTAAAAACTGGTCACCTTCATCCTTCGGGTGTTCGAAACAATCAAGGTACGTGGGCTGCATAGTGGGTGGAATAGTCGGATGAAAGAGTAATATCGGCCGTCGGATCGGGCGAATAGATGGCAGAGATGAGTCAACAGGGATATCGAAGGAGGCAGGAGCGGGATGATCGTGGGCCGTTGGATCTCAAGCGGGTAGATCCAACGGTCATCGGACAGCGGAAACATGCGAAGGTTAACGGGCGGGGATGAAGGATGAGTGGTAAGTGGTATTGATCGCACCGGAGTTTGGCGTTAGGCGGTAAAAGGGTGCGGTGTGCGATCCCATTCAGCATGCGACACGTGGCGGCGAGGAGAGAGGAAAACCACCCTCCATCGCGCGTTAACGCGACGTTAATTCGTGGGCACAGGGAGAGCGGACACCGTCCGATCGTGGCAGAAATGATTGGATGGTGGGGATTCGATCACGCGGATTTTCATCAGGCGCGACGGAGGACTGTTGGATCGGGGTGCGGCGATCGACGACCATGATTAAAAGGCGATGATGGGTTATGGAAGCGCGAGGTCATGTGGATGCGGTGTTATGGGGGTTTATGCTTTATGCTTAGGGCTTGAAGAAACAAGGGTTTATGCTGGGTTTTGGAGGAAAAACAGAGGTAGTGGGGTTAAGAGAGAGTAACCAGAATGAAGGGGAAGAAGGAAGATGACTACCATGAGCTTCTTTTGAGTATAATCAATACGACCAGGCTTATATTCGGCCTTTAAAAGATCATAGTTATAGCATAGCTAACAGGAACCATTAACAACATGAACTCTAGTCAACAAGAACTTTAATGAAGAAGATAAGGCCAATAAAACCTCTAAAAAAGAAATAATAATTAGTCAAGATCCTCTTATTCCTTCCTTTTACAATTTTTATCTTGACATTCAATCATGTATGTTAGAAACTATCCCTTAGTCCTAGTTCTAAGGAGCATTCCTCACTAGGAACCGCACCATGAAACTTTAACCAACAATGTTCCTATTGGTTAAGGAATCTAAATTTTAAGGTTCAAAATCTTTAGAGTTGTTTTTCACTATTTATACCCTCACATTTGAATTTCACAGCATACGGAGTTGATCTCCAATATGTAAACATGGATCAAGGAATTTAATTTGAACCTTGTATCCTTGTGTTCAAATTCAAATCAAAATTAACTTTTAATTGTCTCGTCCATTTAGCTTGAGAATTGAACCATTACCAACTCAAAATTAAAATCAAATTTTCAATCTATGATGAATTTGGACCACTACCATGTGAAATGAGTTGCATCATGTCATAGTTATGACATGTACACAGTCTTGTTAGATAGATGGCTTCCATGCACAAAAGTGTAACTTTCAAATTCTACAACACTACATTAAAATTTTTACTACTAGCATAGCCATATAAATTAAATCACTAGTAAATGTCAATAAACATCAATTTATAACAAGCATCAAAACACTTACTTCATCATACATCTCAAGTGGTTAAAATTAAAAAAAAAACATAAAAAGTAATTAAATTACCATTTTATTTAAAATAATTATTATTATTATTAATGGTTAATATATATATATATATATATATATATATATATATATATATATATATATATATATATATATATATATATATATATATATATATACACACACACACATAGAGACAAATTTAAAAAGAAATCTAACAAGATTCTTAACCATAGAGATTCAACCCCAGTTTATTGTGGAGATTCTTAATCTGTAAATAGGCATTATTATAATACCATGGGCTAAGACATGACTCATGAATACTACATGCCCAAAAAAACCATAACTTATTTAATAATCTCTCATCTGGACTTATAAGATTCAGTTTTTATGTCGAGCACACCTTTGACAAATTAAAAAAAATCACAGACAAATAAAATAAAATAAATATAAAATGTATGAATTTATATGAAAATTAGTTGAAATGCTTAATTTGGGATCCATTTGTCAATTTTTTCAAATTATATGAAAAAACTTGAAAAAGGGAAAGAGTGCAAAATACCCTGTAACAGATGGGTTTATGATGCCTCCAATCAGCATGTATTCATCAGTGTTCTTGCATGATGTTGTATGTCATGCGGGACCTTATACTCCATGGGAATGTGATTCAAATTTAACTCTGTTTCCAAATTTGTGTTGGAAATTAAAAATACCCACGTTACACTCTTCAATTATCCTAGAAGTAAACATTAAAAATGCTCCAATAGCCAATAATGTGACTCTACAACCATTAAATCTTTTAGATCTCACCCAACATTCTGCATTTCTTCTCACCATTGTAATGAAACCCATTGCAAAAATTACTTGGCAACTTTTAAAATGAGCTAAAAATTGTCATTTTAAGCTCATTGGGTGTTGTCCTTTTTGTTGTTATTAGGAGGGGAGGGGGAAACATGCTAGCTTCCTATGGCCACTGCTATTTTGAAACATGTATGTCAATGCCTTCCACAATGAAAATGGAGTTTTCTTACCATGGAGATTCAAGACAATATGATCTCGAACTCCTAGGATAATCCTTATCGCTTTGGCCACACACTTTCTCCATTCAGTCAAATCTTTAGCATCAGATGTTGGAGGCTTCAAAATATCATGATCTATGAATTCCTTGAGCCTGTTATCTTCCAACATTGTCTCCATCTTGTCCTTCCAAGCTATGTAATTTGAGCTACTCTCTAGGGCATACTCAAGTCTCAAACCGTAGAATGACATATTGCTTACTCTGAAGTATGAACCTACAAATTCGATTTCACCTGCACAATAAACTCAAATTATCCTCTTCTATAATGTCTTCAACTCTGATCCCATGTAGATTTTTCCTGTAGATTCAATAGCTTATGTGATATGCTAAACTAAAAGACAAGAATCTACTTTACTCTTCAGGGGAAACCAAAATTGATCAATGAAAACACTAAGCAAAAAAAGAAGATTTCAATTGCACATAACACAATATTTTTCTAGGGAAAGAAACTGCTCAAAACCCTGACTATCTATATTGCATTAACCAAAAGATCTGAGAAGAAAATAAAATGATTGTTCAACTCTGAACAATTCCTGCACAAGTACAATCTATCTCTCTGCTTCACAAACCAGCTCAAGCCAATACTTAGCCAAATTTGTTGCCTACCAAGCCCCTACTTCCTTGCGCAATTCCCGAGAGAATTAGCCCATATTTAATTGGGAAATAGCTTCACCACAACTAGGTAATCCATCATAGGCCTTCTACTGATTGCATGCACCATCTGTACAACTTTAAAAATTATACAATTGATAGTACATTGTCCCTGAACTCTAATATCAATTGGGTCTTCATCTGAACTTACATGCATGAGTTATTTTTAAGTTAATTATCAGTTTTCTGATTGATCACTGTATGTGAACTAAATTCAATTTAATTCATTTGACCACTCAGTAGTTCCTTCAACAGTTAGAACTAGTTTAACTGAATTCAACTCAATTAAACTGAATTAAATAATTACAACTCAATAAGAACTCAACCTGGGACCCTAAAATTTAGGGATCACTTTACATGACTCTAAATAGACTTCCAACTCGAATTTACTGAGCCAACTAAGTTAACTTAATTTAGTTAACTACTACAAGTTGCTATGAGAATAGAATTACAATTGATTTCCTAATTTAATTCAAGGAAAAATTAAATTAGAATTTTCTTGATGTTATTTTTAACATTTCTTGTTGTTATTTTCAACATTCCCTCCCAATAAGAAAGAAATTCAACTCTATCATGATCTCTTACCTTTGGAATTTTCTACATGTAACACTTCTCTCTAGTGTTGTTGCTACTGCAACTTCTGAAACTGAAAAAATCCAAACTGAATCAGTATGATGCATCTGTCACCAAAGTCTCTGACTACTACTAGCTATTGCACTGTCTACTAACAACTCTACATTTCCATTGACTCTGCACTATGTCGTTTTCACTGCTACCAACTCTACTTTGCGCTCCCTAGTATCTGACTATTGTTAGTCTCTGCCTTTTTCACTCTGACATATCACTACATCAACTGCCATTGATCCATATTGCTACTATGTACTGTGGGCTCTTGTAGCAAGGTAATGATCTATGAGAGAAAACAACTCAATGGACCTTGCCCAAATTTATGCACTCTTGGGACTATTACTTCACATCCTCTCACCTAGAGGTATGGCTGCATGTAATCCCTCTGCCCACTTAGCTTGAAATTTCCCCCTACTGGAGGTCTCTTCTTGAGTGGATGCCTCCAGTCAGTCTCCTCCATGCTTCTCTAATTGTGGTTGCACCACAACTTTCTGAGGCTGCATGTTGAGAAGTAATTCATGCTCCCTCTCAACCACCAAGTCTCTAACAATGGCCTTTCTCCTCAAAGCTTTGCCTACATCTTCGAACTCAAGAGCATACCAATCATTGACTCAAACACCGATCTGTTTCATCTATCCCATGGCGATGTGTTTAAGGAAAACCTTCCCTTTGCAAAATATCACATCTAGGCACTCTGGAAACTTAGATTTGCACTATAACTGTCCCTCCATCACAATTTTTTTTTAAATAAGTGATTTTAAATCGGCGATATCTCCCTCATCCGAAATCCGATTCGGCCGATTGGTTTTTGGAATTTGAGTATCTTTTTGCAAAGAATATAGATCTGCTAGATTTGTTTTTTAAAATTTTGCACAAAAAATTCAGATCTGCTCTGCAAACTCTCCGCCCAAAAAATTCCTGCTCCGATACCATGTAGATTTTTACCTGTAGATTCAACAAATTATGTGATATGCTAAAAAATAAGACAAGAATATACTCTACTCTTCAATGGAAACCAAAATTGATTGATTGAAACACTAAGTAGAAAAATAATAATTTCAATTGCACATAACACAATATTTTTCTAGGGAAATCAACTGCTCAAAACCCCAACTATCTATATTTCATTAACCAGAAGATCTGAGAAGAAAATACAATGTTTGTTCAACCTGAACAATCTCTGAACAAGTACAATCTATCTCTCTGCTTCCTAGGCAAGCCTTGGATGAATATAATGTGCTTTGCTCAACCTTGAGCTCAACCTGCACAAGTATTTCCTATCTTCTGCCTGACTGACTACCTTTGGCCAATACTTAGCCAAATTCCTAGCCTTCCAAGCTCCTACTTCCTTGTGCAATTCCTAAGAGAATTAGCCCATATTTAATTGGGAAATTCCTCACCACAATTATGCAATCCATCATAGGCCTTCTACTGATTGCATGCACCATCTGTACAACTTGGAAAATTATACAACTGATAGTACACTGTCCTTGAACTCTAATCTCAACTAGGTCTTCCTCTGAACTGACATGCATGAGTTATTTATGAGTGAATCTTTAGTTAACTGGTGGAGCAGTGAAGCTGCACTAAAGTTGATCCCCATTACTAGACCTCCTACTAGTTCCTCCGACAGTTTGAACTAGTTTAACTGACTTTAACTCAGTTAGACTGAGTTAATTAATTACAACTAAAAAGAACACAACCTAGACCCCTAAATTTAGAAATCACTCTACATAGACTTCCAACTCGAATTTATTGAGCCAACTACATCAAATTAACTTAGTTAACTGCTACAAGCTGCTATGAGAATATAATTACAATTTAATTCCTAATTTAATTCAAGGACAAATTAAATTAGAATTTCTAAATGTTATTTTAACCTTTCTAGTTGCAATTTTCAACATAAGCCAATGATGGTCTGAAGTTGTTATGTCTTAAATGGATCAAGTGGGAAGCTCGAAAGTGTGGTGAAGAAAAGAGCGGAAACCGTGAGATTTCAAAGTGGATATGAGTGCTAGTGATTACCATATCAAACAAATATGACAAAGATTCATTTATTGTTGGAATGTGTGTTTGTTACATGTAAGCATTAAGGGAAGGTGTTGGAAGTAATGCTTCCATGTCATTTACAGGTTGTCATTATGAATCCCAAGGTGTTAATCTAGACGTTATTGATTCCTATGTTATGAGTTGGATTCATGTCATGTCTAAGTCATAATTTGTCGAAATCAATGATCTAATATATGTTACTGCTTTATATGATCAATAACTTGTGGATGATTTGTGTTGTGTGTAATCTTTCTCTCACTCTCTTAATTTTTCTAATAAAATAAATTATACAAATTTATCAAGTTTGTGCATAAAAATTTATGTTGTTTGATATTATGGTTTTGAATCGACCTAGATGCCCCTAACCAAGAAAAAACCCTCTCAGAATTTTACCTTTTTTAGATGATGAAAAAAAATCTCAGAAAAGGCTCACCTAACATGCCAAAGAACCATATTAAAATATATGACTAGAACACGATACAAGTGATGACTAGGCAACCACACGACTTGAAACTAGTGGCGATGACATACATGGAATAAATACATGAGGAGTTGGGTTACAATGACTTATAGTCCAACACTTGGCATGCTTATAGATATAATGTTTTTAGTTTCTGACCGAGTGCGGAGAATGGTGATTCATCCGCACTCTCGCACAACAAATTTCCTCCGCGCTCAAAATCTTAGTTTTTTAATCTCCTTCCAACATAAGTGCAATAGTGCATTATCTTTATATATAACATGTGCAGAGGTGGGGTAGTGCGGAGAAATCAGATCCGCAACCCTACACTTCCGCATTTCCGCACTTTCGTTACCTTTGCATCTTGTTCATCCTTAAGATTTAATAAATGAAATAAAAATAACAAAAATGCAATAAATCAATTAGTAATTTACCGTGTGTCACATGATACTTAATATTTACAATTTATATATAACCTCTAACTTTGAAATGAAACCAACAACAATCAACCAAATTGTACGTGTTCACTCCAGTTCCTTGATATAAGCACATTCGTCAAAATTCACATCAGTGTACACGATATAATGGCGAAATGAGCGAGCCTGCAGGTGGTGGGAAGCAGTGGTGACGTGGAGAATGGGGAATTGAAAAATATTAAGAATGACTTTTCAAGGGTATGAAAGTAGACGTGGTGGAAAACAATGGAGATGTGGCGAATGGCTAACTGATCACTTCATAGGAATGACTTGTAAAGGGTGTGAGAGGGTGCCAAGAAAGTTGTGTGTAGTGTGGATGTGTGAAGGAAGCTTGTGCAGAGGTGGGAATAATGATAGGTTGCAGAAATAATTGACAAAACAGAATATTTTCAAATAACGACAAAATGCAGACCCATCACTGGCTTAATCAATTAATTAGCTATAGAGACAGTGATGATTTTAACAGCTAATAAGCATAAAAGAAATGATTATTTTAACAGTTGATTTCGCTTTCATGATGTGATAGTGTCCTATCTTGTTTTATAAAATTATTCACAAAATTTGTATAATTACATCATTCACTAAACACATTACATAGGCCTAGATTTATATAAGGTGCAGGCTAAATGCCCAACGATTTGTCACTTTCCAGATTTGTTATCTCTCCTCTGCTTTGGCCATGCATTTTCTGGTCATTGCCTCAGCCCAACACTGTTAATCTGAGTCGTCACCATTCACAATTATGTTGCTAAAGGGGTGGCATCTGCATGATTTAAGGATTCATCATTAAATGTGATGGGTATAGCTTTGTACGTTACACTTGTCATGTTTCCCTTAAAATTCAAAATGTTGAAATATTTTCCCTCCATTTAACTTTGAACATATTTCTAAATGGTCTGTTTACAACCATAATGGTAGAAGAGATGGAGGACTACAAGCTCTAGAACTCCAAGAAATGGCATAACTCAGAGATGTGCAATATTTCACTTTGGCAACGTAAAGCATGTATCTATATAATGTTGGGGACGAGAAATAGAGCAGTTCGAAATTAAGACATGGTTCCATGTACTCCAAATCTTCTACGGATTTTTTTGGTAAGGGGCACATGAGTGGTGTCAACTTGTAGGGACGATGGCGAATATCAAGGCAAAATGGTTCAATCATTATATATTCGTGTAATTCAAGTGAATTTCAAAGTAGGCACGATGGCGAATATCAAGGCAAAATGGTTCAATCATTATATATTCGTGTAATTCAAGTGAATTTCAAAGTGTAGAGAAGGATAAAGGGCGAACTTTAGTGCTAAACGAACCAAAGATGTGGACATAAAATTATGCAATAAAGAAACTAAGGAAACTAGTTTAGAATTGTGTGTGAGGGTTGGAAATTTTCATGAATTCTCTAACTAACCATTGTTGTATTTTATATCAAAGATCAAATTCAATGAATCAGTTGTTCAGAGTTGTTATGTGTTATTGAAGAGCTTTGTTTCCCTACAAAATGAAGAATTCATGACTCTCTATTGCATTATTTTTCATGTTCATTGCAACACACCTACCAAATTTGTTGACACTTGTTCGGCGAATTTATCTCTGATTTGTTATTAGACTAAAAATTGTTTGAGTTAATTTTCATGTTTTATAGTGACTTTGCAAAATGAGCATAACCTCTCCGAAGTTAACATATCTTAGCTATGACATTTCATCCATTTAAACAACGCAAATCCCATTGAATAAAACACCTCGAAGGCAGTAGCAAAGTGACTCATGTGTATACACAAAGCATGCCATGCAATTGATTCTAGTTGCCTCCACAGGCCAGAGCTCAACAATCATGGCTAGCGTTTCCATTTTATTCTCACTCAGAGTACATGATAGGCCTATGCTCACTTGCATTATGAATGGAGAAGGCTTGAGTTGGCAGTGTAGAAATGAGAGACTAAGTTTAGCTCAGAACGGGACAATGTTGGGAAGGGTTTGTATCTACATTTCTATTTCAGATAATGTAGTTTTTGCATTTATGTAAAATGTTGTGAAGAGATGGTTTTCATTTTGCAGAGCGTGAAACCACCTCTCCACTTCGCATAATGAAAGTCTCCACATAACGGTTATATGCGTGGAGAAAGAACCATCAGAACAGTGATAGTCTCTGAAACGTGTGACTCTCTCATTAGTGGATTTAACAATGAAAGCGTGAGATGTAGAGTGGACTTTCACTATAAAAAAATATTTCATTACAAAGTAAATTATGGCAGATACATGGTTTTATCACTTTAATGTTATACTAGCAATTGTCCCAAAAGGTACAAAGAGAGGCCGATAGGATTATTAAATTAGAATTGTTGAATTTCTCTAAAAGAGATGTTGGTTCAAGTGAATTATTAGGCAGTATAAGAGGACCCCGAGTTTAAATATGGGCTACTAAAATGCTCTTATAAGCTCACACTCTTTTGAAATTGATTACCCATAAATTAACCACAACACTTAAAATAAACAGATCTAAACCAACGAATATGACGATACGGCGTGGCTTAAACCTGGAACCACTAAAATCATGGAATATAATAATTATAAGAATTTACATCTCTTTTTTAGTGTAAAATTACCTTAAGTTAAAAGAATGGATAAAGTCAACATTTTCACAACCTTTGGCTTTGTAGCATGAAGAGCATTTCAACAAATTTTAAGAATTAAATAAGGTGAGACTGAATAATCTGAACAATGCCATGAAATGGAATGGAATGCAAACGAAGACTCGGCTGACATTTTCAAGATTTTGGACAACTGTTTTGTCTAATGTGGCTCTTTAATTTTCCTTCTTGTGCTAGTGGTGCCATGATTTAGTGGCCTATTTTTCGTACGTAAATGCTTGTGAATGTGTGATTCAAAATATTGGGATGATAAATTGGGGTCACAAATTTCACATTTGGAGGCTCGAAAGGATATCTGCAATTGGAAAAATAATATTAAAAACAACTTAAAATCCAGAAAATAAAATCATACTCAATAGACTGAAAAACCTAAATTGGAACTCAAACTGTTCCAGAATCGAAACTGTTACAACTACTAAAAAGGAATTAATTCAAATAACCTTTCGGGTTCTTGGATCTCGAGCTTGAAAATCCCTTTAGCATAAACAGTCCCCTCGGGCCCTTCAATCTCTGTTGGAAATCACAAAGCTTGTTGCATTCAGACCCTAGCTTTAGACGCACTTAAAATCAAAATAAATCCAGGAAAAAAACTTACGCGCTTCAAGGCGAGTGAGGAGATTATCATTGGAAGGCCATGCGCAGATTCCAGGAGGAGGATCAGTTTGCAGCCGCTTCAGTTCTCTCTGCATACGCGAGCTGAGTCGCGCTATTTGTGTCTGCTGTCACATAAACTTACATTATTAATTTAAAAGTAAAAACATTATACATTGGAAAAAAACCATAAACTTAAATTAAGCCCACTTAGAAACATAAACTAAGCAAATTCAAAAAAAACTGCAGACAAACTTACCCTGAACACACATTGCAGAGTTGATCACCCGTGCCACATCGAGGGCGTTTGCCTTTGCTCTCTAATTCGGTATCGCTCTCTAATTCGGTATTGTTCTCGAATTCGGGTGCCCTGTTTCGCAGAAAAGTACGCACGAAGCCAACGTCAAACCACCTGTGCCATGTCGAGCATTCAATCCATGGGCAAAACAGTCTGTCATGGCAGCTAACCAGTGTGGAACTTTCCGCTCCATTTTCTGTCGACTTGAATTTTCTGGTATTGTAACATCGATTTTCTCTCAACTTGAATTTTCTGATATTATAGCATCGATAGTAGCAGGAGCCGAGTTTGCAGCCCAACTCCCACGATACCCGACCACTGCATCTGTTCCTGTAACGCGCTACACGGCTCCTCCACCCCAACTTCACCGGAACCATGATTTCTCCGCGTTCCACAACCTGCTCTTCGATATACCGACCAAGGAACATGCTTTCGTCAAGAGACCCTTTCAGTGCCCTGCACGTCCTCCGGATCTGGGGATATTGCTGCGATGGCACTCTCAGAAATATGCTCTCCAATAGATCGGGCACGATGTTGATTAAAATACAAGGATCTAAAGACGATGGAGTAGTAATTGCAGAGGTTGCAGTACTGGAAGTTGATTCGTCAGAGTGCTCCATGGTTAATATCCCTGCAACAATTTCCAGAGGATGGCCTTCTTGATTATGACGAGTCCCTTCCCTGCTCTGTGCAAATTGATCTCCCAATAAATCAATCGCACCGCTGCTTTTACAAGCCCAAGAAGCAGAATCACAACAGACCAGTGCTTGCCAAAAGCCAGGAAAGATGGAAAAAACAGTGAAAATATCTGCCTATGCCAAGAAGGCAATTCAACTGATATTTGGAAAAAGTAGTCACACTTCAAATCAACGGTTGAAAGTGTCTCATGTGATCCAACAGAGGAGAATAAAAGTGTTGACAATTGTTGATGCATAGGAAAGGCCTATCGACCTAATTATATTCCTCTAGGTATTATATCTCTGTAATTGTATGGTTAGTGGCAAATAATATAAATATCTCTATAATTCTGTAATTGCGTGGTCAGTTGCAAATAATATAAATATTTTTCCTTCTGCATCTTTGAAGTCCATGCTTACACTTAAAATACAACAATTTTATGCAAAATTTAATTAAACTTAAATACAATAAAACAGTTTTGTAAAATGTATTTTGTACCATTTCACAATAAAATGCTATAATTTTATACATAATTCAATTAAATCTAAATACAATAAAATAATTTTTATTTCAATTGGTTAAGTGAAGAGTTTTTTAAATAATATTGATAAGCATCAATTCAAAATAGTAGTGCGGAGAAAGTTCCATAAAGTTCATTATGGAGAGTGCGGAGGTCCTTTACACTTAACACAATGAATTTCTTGTGAAAACTTCACATTCCACATTCCTCTCAACTATATCGTGACAGCCACTGATCTCCATGCTCAAGGTGGAACGGATGGTATCAATTTATGTTTTTTGCGGAGGGCTTGTGCGGCCTGTTGAGGATTAACGGAAGAAGTTGTGGAGAGGCAAAGGAAGTTATGTGGCTTTCATTGTGAGGAATGCAAATGTATGGACAAAGCGTGTGCAAACGTGGGAATAACGATATATGGCAGAGAAGATTATGTAAAAGGAGCATTTTTAAATAATGATAAAACGTGAACTCCATGGTAGACATAGAGGGGGACTATGTTGCTTTGCAACTCTTGCTCTTATTTAATTATTTGTAAAAATGGTAAGCCATCAAATTTAGAAAATAAAGCATAAAGCTAAATCACATTTATTGGCTGAAACAATAAAAAAATATTTAATTTAATCAATTTGTTTAACATCATATTTACCCAATCTTTTGTCGACTCGTTTCGAACCAACCAGTGTGGTTCATCGTTGGGAACCAACGATGAACCACACTGGTTGGTTCGAAACGCGTCGACAAAAGATTCGTTATGTGATTTTGCCGAAGATTATCTAAACAATGTTATGGATCACAGAAGTCTAAATTCCTTAATCATATTTACCCCTAAGGTGTTCTTATGATAGATTAGATTTAGCCAATATTTTCGTCTTCCTCTCCAAAAAATTGAGAAGTGGCACTGCAACCGTCATGGAATTCGCCGCTGAGAAGTGCACAGTTGCTTCTTCGTTGTGAAAGTGTTTCGCCTGCGTTGCTATTTCTATGCCATAGAAGTGTTTTGCCTCCAGCATCATCATAAGATTATCACTAGTGATCCTTATGTTTATATCCAAGTTGGAGGGGCAACTGTCGCCCAAACCCGTAAACAACAACCAGGATTCTCACTGGAATGAGCATTTTCATGTGGACCTGGTTCATTCTGCATAGAATGTGGAATTCATTGTGAAGGACAATGATTTTTTTGGAGCTGACCTCATAGGAACTTGTGGTGATCCCTGTTCTGTCAATATGCTCAATCTCATCAGGAATCTTGCCTCCTTCGTCTTTGAAAGCCACTTTTGAAAACAAATCCTATGCCTCATTTGTGGACATGGCTTCTCTTTTCATGCACTCTTATCCCTTCGATTCTTTAACCAAACTTCTATTGCAAGTAGAGAATATGAGTTTGTTGGGTCTGTCACTGTTAAATTCCACGCCCAGTTGCTCCAGATCAAGTGCGCTCCACATATCCTTTAACACTATGAAAAAAATCTTGTTCTTCAGATGTGCAAGACAGTTGCATCTTCTGCACATCAACATCTATGTCGGCCAAATCTAAATTGACTTCAGAGGCAATAGTAATCTGCAAGAATTGGAAATTGAACGATGGTAGTTACCCAAATGACAACATCAAAAATGTCACTAACCTCTTTGTGGGCACTTTAGATTTTTTTGAGCAACGTTTTTTTTTCCAACGTCACTAGTATCGTATACACCAATTCTCTGAACGTGGGGAGATTCTGTGAGCCATCTTTCAATCTGCGTCTCTTCCTGTCGTGGTGTAAAAGAGGCAATCTGTTGAGCACTGCAAAACAATGAAATAAAAGTTGTTCTCCACTCTCTGATTTGTCGAGAGAGTCCGGGCTTAAAAAGAAAAGTTGTTCTCCACTCTCTGATTTGTCGAGAGAGTCTGGGCTTAAAAAGAAGGCACGGTCAATACCAATACAAAGTTGTGGGCGCATGAGTTTTCGATCAATTCTCTGTGCTTTCTAACTTCACCTTTATCTTTTCCACACCATGTATCAGCGAGTTAGGGGACCTATTTTTGCTGATTGTCGGACTGATAATTGATATGGTGCAAGAGACGTTTCATACCAAAGTGTTTATGACATTTTCCCTGAAATTGTTTATGGCAATTTCTACGATTCCGCTCACAAAATCCAGTGCCATTGTCGTTGTTCAGAACAAAGGAGAAACTAAAAAGAGTGAAGAGCTTAGAAAAGGAATATAAATGGAGGAGGGAGCGCAGTAAGGTTTCACTTCATTTGGATTGTTGATTCACCCAATATTTATGAATTAAGAAAAGTAAAGATTGTGTTTTATCCAGAAACATTATACATCTTTTTAGCAAACTAAGTGGGCCTGGACTTAGCCTAATAGCTAGCAAAAACCCAATAGACTTTCAATGTTAACTGAAAAGAGTAAAGAGCGCAGAAGAAAATAAAAACAAGAGAAAAGGCAGTAAGCCCTGACCTTATCTAAATTGTTGATTTGCCCAATATTAGTGAACGAGAATGGGGAAAATCAATCTATTAAAAAGGTTATTGAATTATATAAAATATTATAAAAAAATTCATAATTATCCATCCTCCTTTTCGATTCCTTCTCAATGTTAAAAATGTTGTTATACTCTTCTTTTCAATCGAGGTTACGTGGAGAATCATTTATGCTTTTCAAATTCCAAAAAATAATGAAAGTGGTGTCCATATACTTTTCTTTTCCATTAAGGACATCATTTACACTTTTCAAATTCCACAAAATAATGTTTTATTGAAAAAACAAAATAATAATTTGCATAATTTTTTATATTTCATTAGAATCATTAAAAAAAAAAACTTATTTTAAAAGATAAATAAATTCTAATCTATTAATTTTGAGATATTTTGAATTTTCATTAATCTCTAAGTTAATTTGTTATAAAATTAAATTTTAAAAAATAACTCTATAAAAATATTAGAATAATAATTTATTTTTTTATATTTAAATGTTTTAAAATAATATTTTAATAATTATTATACAAATATATATTATTAATATATAAGTTATAAATATGTTTATTTTTTTATTATGATATCTTAAAAGAGGGAACATAAAAACTTATTAATAGCCAGGAACAACGCAGATATGTGGAGCTTCGAGCTTTAGCTAGAGTGTCACAGTCCTTATGTTGAGTACGGTCTTCCGTCTCTACATGAGAACTCTGTTGTTTTCCGACCCTCTTTCAGAATACCAGATCTATGGCTCTTGTGAAATATAATATGAATGGTAATGTCTCAACTATTCAGATCCATGCGTCCATAGTCCTTACGTTGAGTCCGGTCTTCTGTTTCTGCATGAGAACTCTGTCGTTGAGTCCAGTCTTCCATCTTTGCATGAGAACTCTGTCGTTTTCCGACCCTCTTTCAAAATTCCAGATTTGCGACTCTTCATCGATTGGGCCTTTTTCTGGCAGCCATTGCTAGAATATGGCAAAATGAAAATTAGTGGTTCCAATCAACTGCGCGTGATTGAAAAGAAACTCAGGACAAGCCTGTTGGCTGTTATATGAATAGTAGATCTTGTGGTTGTCGTAGATCTGCGGCTCTTCACTTCTCTTTGTAACCAAGTCGTGATATAGATCTATGGCTCTTCACTTCTCTTCTCATTTATTGGGCCTTCTGCGGTTTATAGATCTGCAGCTCTTCTTTATAGATTTGTGGCTTTTCACTTCTCTTCGGCAATCTTCTTGAGCCTTCTCTTTGGCAATCTTTTATACTCAGCAGGAGAGCATTCTCCAGATGGCTCCCAGCTTCGTGAAAATAATTGTTGGCTCAGTTTTGTCCGCCTCTGGGGGGCAAGCTCCTGCCCATATCGTCAGTGAAGCCCCAGCTCCCACTATCCAGGTGGTCTAGGCCTCACTCGATGAGGCTTTGAAGTTCTCTTAAAGTGACATAATCTTCTGATTCAATGGTTTTTTGTCGCGGCTGACAGCTCTCCATAGTTGGATCTCGGAGGTATGGAAGCCTTTAATTCCTGATGCAATTAATATCTACCACTGCGCTAGGGGTTTCTCTATAGTAGATTTGAAAAACCTGAAAGCAGACAATGTATTCTAGATTCCGACCCTTGGTTTTGGGAAAAATCAGGCCTATTCATGAGGCCATGGAACCCATCATTTGATCCCTCAACAACAGTCATAACCTCAGCATAAGTTTGGGTGAGATTGCCAAACCTACCCTTGCATCTCTGGAATTTCTCTTCACTAAAAGCCATTGGAAATGCAATTGGGAAATTTTACTACAGGTGCCCAAAACAGAGGACTATGCCAGAACCACCTATGCACGCCTCTGTGTGAAAATGGACTTCAGTGTCAGATTCTCAGCTGAAATACACCTAACAAGTAAAGACTATGTGTGGAACTAGAAACTCGATTATGAAAGTGTCCTCTTCAGATGTCGATCCTGGTTTGAGACAAGCCACCTAGCCAAAAATTGCGCAAAAGCCTCCCAAAAAAATTATGCTAGAAGAAATCACCACAAATCTACATGGTGGGAAGGAGCACAAAAAGAACACTACACTATCATCAAAGAAGAATACTCTCGAGAAAACTCTGAATCACAAGAAATCGGGCAAGAAAGAAACAACTCTCAAGACAAGCAAGGGGAAAGCCCCACCCAACAACAAAAGAGTGAACTCGACAACCCCTCAAGCATCAACAGTTATGAGGATTCGAATACCGCACAAAATAAATCTTCTTTTAATAGCAAAGCAGATCTCCTAGACCAAACTTCTTCTCCGACTATCTTCATAAGGATGAACACAATAGATCGCAAAGCTAAGACACCAATGTCCCAAGAACCAGAAGAGATGAAGGAGATGCAAGATAAAGAAAGTTGGAAGACTGTAGAGAAAAAAAAGAAAGCTACAACACTAATCTCGCCAAGAAAGACGAGGAGCCAAACAATTAGAAACTAAGAAAATTATAGGTCTAATAGACCAATTTTGTCTCAGTGGACGTTAACCACCACCACCATCATCATCATCAAAGAAATATTTAATTATTTTAATTTAATCGTGGAGTAATGTGGCTTCTGTGCCGTGTTTTTTTAATTAATCTGATGGGTTGAATGTGCTTGTAATCTATCAAAGCTTTGACCAAAATCAATGCTATTGGTGCTGCTTTTACTCCAAAATAGAAAATTATGGGTACTTGGAAAGTGATTTGAAGAATTCAAGGATTGATAGTTTTATTCGCAAGCCCAAGCCTGAGATCACAGACGATGTGCTTGGGATTTCACAAGCACCACCTATAAATTGGTTGGTGAATTCAAGATTGTCTACTTTAGAAGATAACTCCTATTTCAAAATAAAATTATGTATTTGCACTCACCACAAAAGGATTTTCCTTTTTTTCTTTTAAAAGGACTTTTATATTATCATGGTTCCCATATTTACAAAACTTAGAACCTAGAAGATCAAAACTAGCATATAAATGAACTTAATGAGAAAATGATTAATGAAATTAGATTTTTTTTCCTAGAAGAGTGTCTCTCTTTCCACCTCTAGAAGAACATCACTCTACTCCAGTTCCACCTCCTCTGTTGGCATTCTCATTCCTCTTGCTCCAACACTAGACTCTACCGAAGGAACTAGCAATGACGTTTGTTTGAATACCAAAAATGGATTCTTCAATCCTAATAGTAGCCTAATTCTATTCATTAGTCTTTAAAATCTAATAAGTGGAGTCCTCTTCAGAGATTTGAATGCCCCTTTCTAATGTTTCTGAGTGGCTTTAGATATCTGTCATCTACATATTCTTATGAGAAGTTCTCCACTCATAAAAATAATTAATGATATTTACATTGGAATGAGTGACTAAATGTTATTTCCAAATCTTCTATTCTTTTAATGTAGTTTATATATTTAAAGCCATATTCCATTTATGTGATATTGTGCACGAATTATAAGTTGGATGGTGTTGTTTATTTAAATCTCACTCCAAAATATAATGGATCGGGCATTTTTGGGATTTGTTTCGTTTCGTCCAAGTGTGGTTGAATGGCTTTAAATTTCTTAAAACTATATTAAAGATATTCTAGTACATAAGTTTGGTAAAAAGCTTGTTCTTTAATAGCAATTTGTAAACACTAACGGATGTTTTATAAGTGAAATTCTTGAAGAACATGTAAACAGTAAGGATGTTTTATAGGTGAAATTTATAATAATTTGTTATTGGTTAGTTTTATATATATATATATTTTTTTTTTGACAGTTATCTAATTTTTTACCCTCTTTTCATTTTAAAAGATGCGGTGTGTCAATAAACTATTTACGATAAAGTTTGATATTTTGTTATAGGTTGTTCGAATTGTCGATTATGGAAATTGTATTAGGGTTAAGAATAATGCTCATTTTTATTTTTATTGTTATAGTGATAGGTGTGTTTATTTGTGTTTATTTTGGAATATATTTTTAAATTTTTTTATTTAATTATCAGTAATTATTAGATGGATGGTAGGAATTTAACTTCCACATAAAAATTTTAGTAATATTCACAGATTAAAGGTTGAGATTTATTTTAAGAGTATGTATGTATTTTCTATTTTATTTATTAAATTGATTAATTAAAAATATGTGATATGAGCATGTGCCATATGAACATGAGTTATGGTTTTTTGGGCATGTGAGATTATTGGACCATGGAATTGTAACAAAGCCTATTCATACGTTAAGGTTCTCCATGATAAAGTGGGAATGAATTTTCATGGTTAATAATTTTGTTACATGGTTTTTTAAAATATGTTTAACTCATTATTTTTTTTTATAGTTTTTTGGGCATGTGAGATTATTGGACCATGGAATTGTAACAAAGCCTATTCATGCGTTAAGATTCTCCATGGTAAAGTGGGAATGAGTTTTCATGGTTAATAATTTTGTTACATGTTTTTTTTAAATATGTTTAACTCATTAATTTTTTTATAATTAATAATAATAATAAAATAAGAGTTTAGTTATTCTTTATGATCTTTTTAAAACCTTGGCAATGTGAGACGTATGATGAAGTAAGTGTTTTGATGCCTATCGATATATATCAACTATTTAATTTATATGGTTGTGCTAGTTGCACTAAGAGGCACATTGTATAGCTTAGTATGAGGGAGATGTGTACTTCCATCCATGCTCAACCTCAAGTTAACATGCCTCTCTTTTAAAATAAAGAAAAAATATTTTCTAAAAAAAAATAATGTCAACTATAGTAAAAACTAAAATGAGCCCCGATGGGAATGTGGAAGAAAAATGAACCAATAAAAATGGAGAAATCTTGTCACCCACCCTCTCTCCCAACATTAAAGTGGAGGGATGGCATGGCCATTTATCCTCCTACACTCACACATGGCACAAGCCTCCATCTCCCAACAAATTAAGATGGTACCCTTTGCATCTTCGATGCTTTGTCACATAGCCCTCTATCAACCTATGCCTTTCTGTGATCCTCGCATCCACTGCAAGCTGTAGGTGGGATAATTCCCCTACAAAACCTGATTCCTTGGTAAATTGGTGAAGGAAGTCCCAGGTCCCCTTGGCCTAGATCTCCATAGTTTTCATTCTTCGACAAGGAAAGGAGCCTGCATCATTAGTACAATCTCAGGGGAGGAAACATTTAGAACGAGAGTTGCCTGGTGCTGTGGAGCATCACAACTACAAACAAACACAGTGTAAGTCTATTTCACTTGGAAGAATCTAAGACTATTGTTGACTCTGCTATATTTTTTGTTAGCTAGTGATGCAGGAGCATTCAGCTCAGAAGAATCATTGTATTTTAGTTGACATAGGGGGGTCTTTTGTTGTAAGGAAGTTGGTTTCCTAAGTGTTAAATTAATGTAATTACTTAGGTTTTGAGTGATTTTAATGAAAATAGGAATTAATTAAGTATTGTGAGGCATATTGTAAATGTTCTCGAATGAAGGGGAACATGAGAGAATCATGATAGTTAAGAGTTCATAGGAATTGATAGCTTTGGAAATTAATCGTAGATCTTGAATTAGGAATTAGTTCATGATTTATAGGATTGAGTGGATTCTTAGGTTTTAGTTGAAATTATTAAGGATCTGAACCAGAAATTGGTTATAGACTCCTTTTGTATAAATGTAAGCCTAAAAGTGATCCGAATTGGATCCATGAAAATTATCATAGTGCCATGACTGTATCAAATCAGGACGAACTTCGAATTTATGAACAAAGAGCTATCAGGAAGGACCTCTGAACAGTGGCAGTTTGTAGCTAGTAAGGAACGACGAGGACCTCGGACGAAGCGCACTGACCGAGGCCCATGGAGACTGCGCAGGAGGCAAAACTAGCACTTGGGAAGCCCGGATCAGGAAAGGAGGCCATTTCTGATGGGCGATTAGTTGGGAAAAACCCCTCGAGAAGGAAAAAGCCCCGAAGTGCTCGGTCACATGGCAGCTGGGAAAATCATGGGGAAGGCGCTAAGGCAAAAGTCAGGACCCGCGCTCCAAAATTGGCGGTATATCGAGGGCATCCTTGGGCGGTAAGCGGATTTGGAGAAAAACAAGCGATTCCATTTAGCGCCCGATGCGTGTCTGGTGGATGAGAGAGAAAACCGCCTCTCATCGCGTGCTAACGGTCGAGCAAGTCAACTGTGCGAAATGAGCGAATATCGTAGGATCTAGGGGCTCCAGGTCTGACGGTGTAGATTGCGCCTGATGGAGAAACCATATTTAACAGGGGATTAAGCCGTGGCATAGAGAAGTTTGATGTCCGATTTGACCGCTGAGTTGGCGGATGAGTCATACCACAGTGTAACTGAAAAACCGAACCGACAAGGAAGGGTTGGCGCAGTTCATGAGAGGACAAGTGGCCACTCCCTGTGAGCCGTTGATGATGACGCATAGGCAAGGAACTCCAAATGAATAGTAGCAGTCGATCCGAAGGGGTGGAAGAGGAGGAGAACAGTCATGAGAGAAATTGGCTTTAAGCCATAATAGACAGAGAACAGAACATGGTAAAACCAGGTGAAGACAGAGAGAGTGAGAGAAAAGAAAAGACAGTGAAGCAAGAAGCAGAAAAAAGAGTGTCGATCTGACCTTAGGAAGCATCGAGCAGACAGAAAGCTTGACAGGTTCAAGCAATCCCTGAGAGGATCTATCAAGAATTGAGCACCAGATTGGGCTCCTTCCATTAAAGACCAGAGAGACCTCAAGACTTGGAAAGGGAAAGAGTCTGTGCACTCTAGTGGCTTGGGGAATCGAAGAACCACCCTACCGAGCATTATCTGTTTCAGGAGACTCAAATTGATCTCCTCACTGTAAATATATGCTTTAAAGACACAATAAAAGAAGGCCACCACTAAAAGCTGAACCAGAGATGTAGCCCTGGAGAATAGGGTGAACTCATTAATTTGTTGTGTTCTTGTATTTGCTTATTGTGTTTCTCTTACTTTTTTCCATTTCTCAATTGTTTGTGTATTTTGTAATCTGATTGATCCATTGCCTAAAATGACATAGACACACACCAGCTCATGAGTCTGTAATACCTTCATTCATTAATTATTTAACTGAGATCACTCACAAGTGATTTTCAGATCAAGTGGTATGAGAGCTCTAGGCTGTAAAGGTTAGACAAGCTTGTGTTGGTTTAGCTATTGAATGCTAACTAGATCAAAGCTAAAATTAGGAGAAGGAGAGTTGGTCGAAACTAATCTTGAAATTGGGAGAGTCTTTCCTCGGAAGACAAAGCTAGAAGAAGGTTCTATGGGGCCAGATCCTCAATTCATAGATAGTTTCCTAGCCATAAAGTCCATGGTAGAAGAAATGTATAGGGACTTTAGAAAACACAAGGATGAAGATTCATCAAGCTCTAAACAAGACAAAGGAGAAGATGAGTCTCACTTCCATGACCACTCAAAAGGAAAAGGGAAAGAGGAAAGCTTTCTCACACCTCCTAATAGCCCTAAACACAAAAAGAAAGCATCTTTGATCAAACTAGATGTCAAATTTGATTTACCTATATATGATGGAGAGTTGAATGCATAAAAGCTAGACAATTGGATTAGACAAATTGATGTTTATTGCAGAGTGCAAAATATCGATTCAGACAGGAGAAAGTTTCAACTGGCAAGCCTACGCCTTGGAGGCACTGCCTTGGTTTGGTGGGAAGGCAGAACCCAAGCTGATATGAAAAGACATGGTAAGACTATCTCTGTCTAGAGTGAATTTGTTTCTACAATCAAAAAGCAGTTCTATCCATTGGCCTACATGCAGAAAGCGATGATGAGTTGGCAAACTCTTCAACAGTTGAAAGGGCAAAGTGTGTAAGGGTACACTCAATAATTTAGAAAGAGAGCATTGATTCTAAGAATCTCATTAGACTCACCTGAGACTCTGTTGAAGTACATTGGTGGTCTACACAGGTACATGAGGCACACTATCCTCATGTTTAGTCCCACTAGTATAGATGAGGTATCTATACAAGCTACTCATTTAGAAGCTAGAGGAAAGAATGGAAGTCCAGAAGTTGGGGGATCATCCCAACCCACTGCAAGAAAGAATAAAGAGAAAAGAAAGCAAAAATGGAAAGCAAGTAAGGCTAACACTGCACAGAAAAGCAAAGCCTCATGAACTCACTATAAAAAGGATGGGCATGATGATGAGGATTGTTGGATTCTGCATCCAGAGCTGAGACCTAAGAAGTTCGAGGGTAAGAAGAAGAAGACTGTTGCAGCTATTCAGAAAGATTTGGGGTCAGACTCGAGAGATGAAACAACCATTGCAGCCACAGGTATAAAAGGTAAGAATTCTGAAGCATCTACTAGTAATTCTACACAATCTACTATTGATGAAGAAAATGAGAGAAAAAGACATGAGCTTTTCCATATTCGAGTTATTTCCAAACATCAAAAGATTGATACTTTGTTTGATAGTGGCTCACAAGTAAATTTAATTTCTAAAGAAATTGTAAAGAAGTTGGGATTAGTAACTACACCTCACAAGAAACCATACTCATTAGGATGGTTGAATGATAAAGCACAACTACAAGTGACTAGACAGTGCAAACTCAAGTTTTCTTTTGGGTTAGCATTTGTAGATGAGGTTGAGTTAGACATAATTCCTTTGGATATATGTAGAATTGTTTTAGGAAGTCCTTACTTGTATGATAGAAAAGCTATTTTCTATAGAGCTGAGAACAAGTATCTACTTGTCAAAGATGGAATCGGATACTTTCTAAGAGCTCATAAGCTCAAGAATAATTATACTCTCATAAACTCAGGGCAAATGAAAAGAATGATAGATTCATGCAAACAATTCTTACTGATGGTTGTAAAGGAAAATAAACCTGATAAAACCAATGTATTTGAGGGCTATAATGCTAAATAGCAAGCTAATTTAGAAAAGGTTGTTTCAAAGTATGATATCTTGTTTCAAGAACCTAAAGGTCTGCCACCCAAAAGGGAAATAGTGCATGATATTATTTTGCAGCAAGATGCTCCATTGCCTAACATTGGAATGTATAAGTTGTCCGCTTTAGAGAATGCTGAAATCAAGAAGCAAGTGCAGGAGTTGCTCGAGAAAGGGTTCATTAGACCTAGCACATCACCATGTGGGCCACTAATCATTTTGGTGAGAAAGAAAGATGGCTCGTGGAGAATGTGCATTGATTACTAAGCACTAAATAAGCTAACAATCAAAAATCATTATCCCCTTCCTCACATAGATGATCTTTTAGATCAATTGAAAGAAGCTGTTTATTTTTCCAAGTTAGACTTGCATAATGGATACCATCAGGTCAGAGTTGCAGAACGAGATGCATGGAAGACTACTTTCAAAACAAAGCAGGGATTGTATGAGTGGTTGGTTTTGCCTTTTGGCTTAACTAATGCTCCTGCTACTTTCATGAGATTAATGAATGATGTACTCAGACCTTTTCTTGATGATTTTGTTATTGTGTATCTGGATGACATTATGATATTTAGCAAAACGTGGGAAGAACACTTAAAGCATGTTAAGCAGACACTAGATGTTTTGAAAAGAGAAAAACTTCATGTTAAACTCTCAAAATGTGAATTCGGCAAAACATCTCTGAATTATTTGGGTTATATAGTAGGGGTGGTGAATTGAAGATAGATCCCTTTAAGGTGGCAGTCATTGTAAACTGGCCTAAACCCAAATCTGCTACAGAAGTTAGAATCTTCTTAGGAGCAGCACAATATTGGAGGAAGTTCATTTCTAATTTTTCCTTAATTGCAGCTCCCTTACATGCTTTAACAGGATTGAACAAGGTGTTTCAGTGGGAAGGTAAACAGTAGAAAGCCTTCGACACCTTGAAAGAAAAGATTAGTACAACACCTGTACTAGCACTGCCTGATCTTCAAAGACCATTTGAGATCCAAATGGACGCCAGTGACTATGCCATGGGAGCATTGTTGACACAGCATGGTAAACCCATATGTTATCATTCTGAGACATTTAATTCTGTAGTAGTTAACTATCCTACATATGATAAAGAATTATATGCATTAGTATAGAGTGTGAAAAAGTGGAAACATTATTTAATGGGCAAAGAGACAGTAATACATACTGATCATCAACCACTTCAATATTTACACTCCCAAACTTAGTTGCAGCAATCAAGACATTATAGATGGATGGGTTTTCTACAATAGTTTCATTTAGTCATCAGATATAAAAATGGCATACATAATAAAGTTGCAGACATGTTACCTAGACCTATTATAAATGCATCTACTATACTTAAGCATAATTCTGTGTTACATGAGAGCTACATTGAACGATATGCTCAAGATATAGACTTTAAAGATGTATATGCAACTTTAAGTCAAGGAAAATGAGTAGAAGAATTGGATTATAATGTAAAGGACCGAATCTTATATCATTGTGGGAAGTTATGCATTCCACAAATTGAAAGAGTAAATACAATTTGAGAAGCACACACTTCTCTGATATCAAGTCACTTTGGGGTAAGTAAAACAATTGCACAGCTGCAAATATTTTGTTATTGGCCAAAAATGAACAAGAAATTTTCTGGATATGTAAGAGGGTGTACTACGTGTGCTAAAAGCAAGCCCAGCAATAGAAAACTAGGCTTGTACACTCCATTACCAGTTCCTTCTCACCGTTGGGAAAGTGTTTCCATGGATTTTGTTGGAGGGCTGCCTAAGTCTAGGAAAGGTCATGATTACCTATATGTTGTTGTGGATAGGTTCAGAAAAATGTGTATTTTGATACCTTGTAATAAATAGATTATAGATGAACAAACTGCAAAATTGTTTTTTGAACATATATGGGTTCATTTTGGATTACCCACTTCCATTGTATCTAATCGAGACACCCGATTTGTTGGGAAGTTTTGGTCAAGTCTGTGGGAACTGATGGACATCAAACTGAAGAAAAGCACAAATTTTCATCCAAAAACTGATGGCCAGACAGAAGTAGTTAACATGACAGTGATCCAGTTACTCAGGATATTGCAGCAAACATCCTAAGCTTTGGGATGAACATTTGTGGTATGTGCAGCATGCTTACAACAAAGAAAATCATTCTTCTACACGGAGATCTCCTTTGAGACCTGTTTTGGTTTCACACCAAGGTCTCCTTTGGATTTTGTCTTTGGTAAAGACACCACAGTTGAGGGTCACAATGATGTGGACAGGGCAACTAGGTTCATTGAACAAATCCAAGAGATCCACCAGGTAGTACAGGAACAGCTAGAAAAGAGCCAAGCCAAATACAAGGCAAGGCATGACAAGCATCAGATGGAGCATAGTTTCCAAGTGGGTGACCAAGTCTGGCTGTATATTAGCAAGGACAGGATGCAAGGTGAAGATAAAAAGCTAAAGCCTATCAGGTATGGACCTTTCAAGATACTTGATAAGATTGGTGAGAATGATTTTTGCCTTGATCTACCAGCTTATATGCACATCTACTCAGTCATAAATGCAAATTGCTTGATATTGTTTGAACCCTCACTAATTGAGGATCCTAAAGAGTAGAGTCAATTGCGTTCTATTGATGACCTGCTACCTGAATATCTTAATGAATTGCAGGAAGACATATTTTTGGATAGGAAGGTGAGGACGATGCACAGAGGAGATGTTGAATACCTCAGAATTGGGCTCAAGGGTTCAAAGCTGAGCAGTGCAAAGTGGATAGAGATTGGACAAGTGAGACAATTATACCCTCACTTAGTCGATGCTTGAAAACCAAATTTTGGTGGTCCAAAAGCTTTTTCAGTGGGAAGGCTGTGATCTGAATTGGATCCATGAAGATTATCACAGTGCCATGACTGTATCAAATCAGGACGAAATTTGAATTTATGAACAAAGAGCTATTAGGAAGGACCTCTGAACAGTGGTAGTTTGTAGCCAGCAAGGAACGATGAGGACCTCGGTCGAAGTGCGTTGACCGAGGCCCATGGACACCACGTAGGAGGCAAAACTAGCACTTGGGAAGCTCGGATCGACAAAAAGAGGCCATTTCTAATGCACGATTAGCGCTAATTGCGCATTGTTGGGAAAAACCCCTTGAGAAGGACAAAGCCCCGAAGCACTCGGTCGCATGATAGCTGGGAAACCATGGGGAAGGCGCTAAGGAGACGCGGGATCCACACTCTAAAACCAGCGGTATATTGGGGGCATCCTTAGGCAGTAAGTGGATTTGGAGAAAAACGAGTGATTCCATTCAGTGCCCGACGCATGTCTGGCGGATGAGAGAGAAAACCACCTCTCATCGCGTGCTAACAGTCGAGCAAGTCAACCGCGCGAAATGAGCGAATATCGTAGGATCTGGGGGCTCCAGATCTGACAGTGGAGATTGCGCCTGATGGAGAAACCGGATTTAACAGGGGATTAAGTCGTGGCATAGAGAAGTTTGACATCTGATTTGACCACTGAGTTGGTGGATGAGTCATACCACAATGTAATTGAAAAACCGAACCGACGAGGAAGAGCTGGCACAGTTCGCAAGAGGACAAGTGGCCACTCCCTGTGAGCTGTTGATGATGACGCAGAGGTAGGGAACTCCAAATGAACAGCAACAAGTGATCCAAAGGGGCAGAAGAGGAGGCGAAAAATCATGAGAGAAATTGGCTTTAAGCCATGAACAGACAGAGAACAGAACACGGGAAAACCAGACGAAGACAGAGAGAGCAAGATCAAAGAAAAGACAATGAAGCAAGAAGCAGAAAACAGAGAGCCAAGTTGACCTTAGGCAGCATTGAGCAGACAGAAAGCTTGAGAGATTCAAGCAATCCCTGAGAGGATCTGTCGAGAATTGAGCACCACACTAGACTCCTTCCATTAAAGACCAGAGAGGTCAAGACTTGGAAAGGGAAAGAGTCTGTGCACTCTAGTGGCTTGGGGAATCCAAGAACCACCCTACCGAGCATTATCTATTTCAGGAGACTCAAATTGAGCTCCTCACTGTAAATATCTGCTTTAAAGACACAATAAAAGAAGGCCACCACTGAAAGCTGGACCAGAGACGTAGCCCTGGAGAATAGGGTGAACTCCTTATTAATTTGTTGTGTTCTTGTATTTGCTTACTGTGTTTCTCTTACTATTTTCCATTTCTCAAGTGTCTGTGTATTTTTCAATCTGATCGATCCGTTGCCTAAAATGACATAGACACACTCCAACACATGATTCTGTAATACCTTCATTCATTAATTATTTAACTGAGATCACTCACAAGTGATTTTCAAATCAAAAAGGCATAAAAAGAGTTAGTCAAGTTAGATAGTTAGCTGGTTAGCTAGTTAGAGGTTGTGAGTTAGGGGTTTGATTGTAAGCCTACGGGCAGGTAGGAAAATAGAGGCCACTGATTAGAATATCAAGCTAGAGAGAGAGAGAGACTCTTATGTAAATATTTATTTATCAATACAGAGAATTCAATTCTGAATTGTGTGGTGTGTATTGATTAATGGAGTTATGTATTGTGTGTGAATTAGATGTTTCTGCATAGTATATGTATGCAGGTGGAGTTCAGGTAGAACACAGAGAAGAAGTGAGGATGAAGGATCGTGTCGGATCATTGAATCTGATTGAAGGATCAATGTGAAGTTCAAGGATGGTAGTGAATAAGAGTACATGGAGTTAAGCTCAGGAGGGACTTGTGTTGCAAAACAACTAAAAACCAGAAACCCTGAAGTAAGCCCGAAACCATAGAAGCACACTGAAGAAATGGCATAAAACTGAAGTAGAGAGAAGGACGAAAAGATGAGGTGATGATGCACAAGAGTCGTTGGATCTATAAGATCAACAAACGAGGTTGAAGGAGATCGGCAATCAAGATTAAGTCACACCTCATAAAGTAAAAGAAATCAACGGCAGAGATTAACTTAAGTGTTAGTGGAAGAAGAATGGCGGAGGAATAGATTTGGATTGTCAGATTGATAGATATGTTAGATCGATGGTGATCAGCAACTGCGGGGGTAGGAAAGTATGGATTTTCTTGATCGTGGCTAAAGTCCTACACTCGCTCCTAGCCGTCGATATCATATTCAACTCTTAGATCACAGTCAACTGCAGGGGTTAAGCTATTTTTTAATCCGTGTTCTGGTTGAAGTCCCGCAAACCTGTAAATTTGATGGCCTCGTATATCCAAAGGATACCAGGTGATAAAGTGATCAGGTGTTAATTTCAAAACTGGACCCGAACATTTATAGATCAAGGATTTATATTCCTTATCAGCTCTGTAAGGTCGGGTAATCCTCGTGCAAATGCCTCCCCTGATATCGTTGTTAACCATTGGATCAAGTATGCCTTGATCAAACGGTGGAGGATCGACGATTAGGTTTGTTGGTCAGGTGAACCATCAATCGTCAGATTAAATCATGAGATCAACGACAGAGATTGAAGTTGATAGGACTTGGGCCTGAGTAGACCTGAGAGGTTTATGGACGTTGGTTTAAGTTCTTTTGAGTTCCGGAGGACGAATGGAAATCGCTCAGCAACCGTTGATCTAAGGAAGTGAAATCGATGATGGAATATTGAACGAATAAAGGTGATCCGAATTTAAACAGGAACGCAACAAAGTACAGAGATAACCATATACACAAAGATGCAGTGGAAATAATACTTCATTTCATTAATGTAAAATACTGAAATATGCTTACAAACAGAAATGGAAACAAACTACCTAGGGCGATGGTAACTTATCTCTGAGAATAGATGTGGCGGCTACATGCCTCTGCACTGTGTTACAATGAGGCTCGAAAGCCTATTTATTGTTGAGGAATAATGGAAAACCCTAAACATCCAAAAACCTAACCCTAGAAGATGAAATGCCAAACTGTGGGCCCCATTTGGGTAAATTGGTACATTAACTTCCCGGGGTCGTAACTTTGGCATATGATCTCCGTTTGATGTGGACAGTATCTCGTTAGAAAGATCTATCCGGCAACTACAACTTTGGGAAGAGTAACATCAATCCATGGACCCATGTTGCTTCCAGGTTTCCCAAAAAATGTTGTTTAGGGCCTCAAAACGGATCCGAAAGTTCAGGACCCGAAAAACTGCTAAAAATAGTAAATTGTGCTACAATTAAGGAAACTAAAAAGCTAAAAGAAACAATGATGGGGGTCCAAGTGGACTTGGCAGGTGGCCACCAATATCCACCTGGATCATTCCTCCCCCCTTAGGAAGCAATGGTCCCCATTGTGTTGAGTTCCTCCATGAGATGAGGAAACTTCTGCTGAACTTGGTCCCTAGTGAGCCACTTACCCTGGTGAAGGAGTTGGCCTGCTTTGACAATTCGATACAATTGGACATTCTGCTGGCAAGTGTGCTTGATCTGTGTGTCCATGATCCGATCAATTACAGCTTGTTCCATGCAATCTGGATTTAACTTTGTGGGTGTGAGCTGTTCTACAATGTCGGATGTGTCTAGTAATGGTGGAAAGTATGGCCGAAGGCGGTCCACATTGAACATTGGGTGCAGGCCAATGAATGGGGGAATGATGAGCTCAAATGCATTGTCTCCCAGAGCCTTGGTAATGGTGTAAGGACCATATTGGAGTGGTCTGAGTTTCTGATAGGCTTCGGTAAGGCGTTCCTTTTGCAAATGCAACCAAACTTTGTCACCCACCTGAAACTTGTGTAGCACTCGATGTTGATCATGTCGGTGCTTGTACTTGGCATTTGATTTCTCTAGAATGTCATGGACCTGCTGGCGAATGTGTTGGATGTGCTCAATGAAGTTATTTGCCTTTATCTGTTTCGGACTGGACATGAGTTGAATCTGCGTGAGTAGCTGCAACTAGCATGGCCACATCAATAGGACATAGTGGCTGGAATCCCAAGCCCACCTGAAAAGGGTTGTGGCCAATCGAGCTATGGGGAGACTAGTTGTAGCCATGTTGAACATAAGGGAGGCTCTTGTCCCATGTGCGTGGATGCTTTGAGTTGTACATGCACAAAATGTGTACGATCATCCTGTTGACAACCTTTGTCTGGCCATCAGTTTAAGGACGGAAGGCTGTGGACTTAGTGAGTTTGGTGTCAAGCATTGACCAGAGATTGGACCAAAATGTATTGAGGAACCTGCTGTCCCAATCTTAGATGATAGACTTTGGGATCCCAAAGTGTACGCACACTCGTTCAAAGAAGAGCTTAGTACTGGCTTCTGCTGTGATATTCTTCTTGCAGGCGGCCATAATGGCTATCTTTGAGAACCTGTCGATGACCACAAAAACACAGTCGTTTCCATGCTTAGTGGAAGGAAGACCTGACATGTAATGCATGGAGATGGATTCCCAAGGTCGACTAGGGGTAGGTAGCAGGGTATAGAGGCCTTGCTTCTTGATGGCTAGTTTAGCAATGGCGCAAGTAGTGCATGATTTGATGTACTTCCCGAAATCATGTCAAAGATTCGACCAATAGAAATACTTCTATAGTACTGCCACTATTTTCTCGACCCCAAAATGTCTAGCAGCCCAACTACAGTGTGCTTCCCAAATCATCTTGGCACGCTCACTTGAAGGAACACAAAGGTGACCCAGGTGACATAACAGGGCATCATGGAGGTGAAAATCTAGAACATGCTGACCCTCCAAGAGTGTCTGGTATGTGTGGCCGAATTCTAGGTTGCTTTTGTAGAGAAGTGGCCAATCAGAAGTATTGTGCCCACAAGAGTTGAGCACAGTGGTTAAAGCCATGATCGATGGTTGACTGAGGCAATCTGCAACATTATCGGTGCTACCCTTCTTATACTTGATATTCAAATGGAACTGTTGCAGGTATGTGGTCCACTTCTGATGGTGATCATTCTGTAATTTCCCTTGGGTCTGTATGAACTACAGGGGTCGGTGGTCTGTGTGGATGACCGTTTCCTTCCCCAAAATGTAATGCTTCCAGGCCTACACAATGGAATACAAATCTTTGTCATAAGTGGGATATTTCTGGACTGTGTCTGAAAGTGTCTCACTGTGATATGCCACTGGATGCCCGTGTTGAGTAAGGACAACCCCAATAGCATAGTTAGAGGCATCTGTCTTGACCTCAAATGGTTGTTGCAAGTCTAGTACAGCGAGCACGGGTGCCGTATAGAGGCGATCTTTCAACTCTTTGAATGCCCTTTGTTGAGATTCAAACCAAAAGAATTTTGCTTTCGCTCCTCCCTTGGTGACTTGACTCAAGGGCCAAGTGATATGAGAAAATCCCAACACTAACCAGCAGTAGAAGTTGGCAAGACCTAGAAAGCTGTGGAGCTCTGTTAGAGTGGTTGGAGATGGCCAATCTTGAATGAATTGGATCTTGGATGGATCCACATGCACCCCCTGTTCATCAATAATGTATCCTAGATACTAAACCTGGGTCATGCCAAAAGTGCATTTCTCCAAATTGGCACATAACTTGTGTTGTTGCAGTGTTTGGAGAACCTGTTGGATGTGGTGGAGGTGCTCTTCCCAACTCTGGCTGAAGATTAGGATGTCATCCAAGTATACCACTACAAATGAGTTGGTGAATGGCCACAAGATGTAATCCATTAGCCTCATGGAGGTTGCAGGAGCATTCGTCAATCCAAAAGGCATCACTAAACATTCGAATAGGCCCTCCTTGGCTTTGGAGGTAGTCTTCCACACATCGGAGGGTTCGATTGGTACCTGGTGATATCCTAACTTCGAATCAATCTTGTTGAAATATTTTCCCCCCTTTAGTTGGTCCAAGAGGTCATCAATCTGTGGGATCGGGTACCTATTATGGACAATAATCTTGTTCAGCACTCGATAGTCAATACAGAGTCTCCAAGTCCCATCCTTCTTTTGTACCAACATGATCAGGCTCCCACAGGATGAACTTGGACGGATGTGACCTTTCTGCAGCAGCTCCTGAATCTGCCTCTTGATTTCATCATTCTCCAGAACGGAGCGTCGATAGATTGGTCCATTGGGCAGTGGTGCACCTGGGGTCAAATCGATGGAGTGCTTGACCTGACAGTGCAGAGGAACCCCTGCAGGGGAGGTGAAGATGTCCTCGTACTCCTCCACGACCTTGTCCATCTGTAGTTGTCATGCGGAGGGGCCTTATCTGGAGGTCGTGGCCATCGTCTTCTTCTTTCCTTGAGGGCGTATCATCAGGAAAACAAATTTCCCGGTTTTGGAAACGAGCTTACTGCATTGTTTTGCAGTAATCAAAGAGATGGCGGTAGGCGGTGCTACCTCCGGTATCCTGTACAACTTAGTTCCCAAAGTAACAATAACAACACGGGGCCTTGATTCATACACAGCATGTCACTTCCATAAGTATGGTTGTCCTAATAATACATCACAAACTTCAAGGGGAGAAATGTCACACAATACCTCATCCGTGAAGGGCTTGATGTTGTATGGAAGGCAACACTGCTAGCTCATGCGAAAATCCCGTCCTTGGTGAAGCCACCCGATGGTGTATGGTTGTGGATGTGTTGTGGTTGGTAAGCCCAGCCACTTCACAACCTCTACTGAAATGAGGTTCTTTTGGCTCCCGCTGTCGACAATGAACTATAGGGGGGAGCCCTTTACCCACATCTGGGAGTGGAAGAGACGCTCCTCCTCTAGATCTTCGAGTTCCTCCTTCTGGATCTTCGTGGTGGCAATGGTGGAATTGGGCTTTGCATCGATAATGTGATTCCCTTTGTCATTCCCCTTGTCGGGTTCTGACTTAGAGTCGAAACCTACATCTGATTCTAAAACCTTTAGCTCAGCCACTAGTGACTGCTTGGCCCGACACTCACTTGTGTTGTGAGTGGAGCTCTTATGGAACTCACACCACTTTCTCGTGTCCTTTTTTGGCTTCATGGCATTTTTCTTTGCTTGCATCTTTGGTGGGTTGTCTTGGGCCACCCCGCCTTGGCTTTGACCTTTGTTTTGTGGTTTGGAAGCACCTTTCCCTTGCTTCAGATTTGCAGATCCAAAGTTTCGCTTCTTCTGTTTAAACTTTTTCTCAACCCTAACGACATATCGGTATGCAATTATAAGCAAGGAGATGTTCAGGAATTCTATTTCTTCCTGGATGTACTTGTGTAGGCAGCCGTGGGATTTGAGTACCAATCGCTGCTCCGAATCCTTGATACCCAACTTTGTGCGAAGGGTATGGAAAATATTGGTGAACTCGGGCACATCTTAGTCCCTTCCCTACTGCAGCGTGGTCCACTTTATGTATTGATCCTCATAGCTTCTGACAGGGTAGTACTACTCCTTGATGGCATCCTAGAATGAATTCCAAGTGGGTGCGGCCGAAAATAGTGAGCCCGTACTTTCATCCTTATGCTCGCAGTAAGTTTCCCACCAATCCTTGATGTGGGGGGCTACTTTGAGAAGAGCGAAAATAATCTTTTCTCGACTGGAAAAATCATGTATAGAAAAATAACCCTCTAGAAGATTTAACCATTTATCGACGGCATATGCATCTGTCTGACCCTCAAATATGGGGATTTCAAAATTAACTTGTACCTTAAACGGTGTGGCATTTCCAGAGTAGCTGTTGGAAGACGATGCATCACCCCTGGGTAGCCATTGAAGGATCAGGGAAAAGTTGTCCATCATCGTGTTCCTTTGTTGCTCAAGGGCTTCTTCAAGCAAGATTTTGATAGGATCTCCTGCCCCCTCGTCTTTCTTCTCATCCGCCATGGGAGGCCGTTAGGATTTGCGAGGCTGGTCTTGCAAAGGTTCGACCAGTTCAATCCCTAACTCCTTATATCTCGACCTCGTTGGGGACATGCAAAGAAAAAAGAGAAAAAAAGCAGACTACTCTGATACAACTAATATGGATTTAAATAGGAATGCAACAAAACACAGAGATAACCATATACACAAATATGCAGCTGAAGTAATACTTCATTTCATTACTTTAAAATACTTAAATATTCTTACAAACGAAAATGGAAACAAACCAGCTAGGGCAATGGTAGCTTATCTCTAAGAAGAGATGTGGCGGCTACATGCCTTTGAACTGCGTTACAATGAGGCTTGAAGGCCTATTTATTGTTGAGAAACAATGGAAAACCCTAAACATCCAAAAACCTAACCCTAGAAGATGAAACACCAAACTGTGGGCCCCGTTTGGGTAAATTGGTACATCAACTTCCCGGGGTCGTAACTTTGGCATACGATCTCAGTTTGACGCGCACAGTATCTCATTAGAAAGATCTATTCGAGAACTACAACTTTGGGAAGAGAAACATCAGTCCATGGACCTATGTTGCTCCTATCTTTCCCAAAAACATCGTCGTTTAGGGCCTCAAAACGGCTCCGGAAGTTCAAGACCCGAAAAACTGCTAAAAATAGTAAAATTTACTTCAATTAAGGAAACTGAAAAGCTGAAAGAAACAATGGTGGGGATCCAAGTGGACTTGGCAGGTGGCCACCAATATCCACCTGGATCAAAAGGTGAGCGTCGGAAAATGTGCAAAGGCCATGGATTGGTGAAAAGGTAAGGTTAAGTGCAGTTTATGTTATATTTCTATTATAGGAGAATTATAATAGAAATAAAGCGGGATTAAGGATTAAGCAAAGTTTAGGAAGGGTGAATAAAGTTCCGCTGGAAAGGCTTTATTAAAGTTAAGCCAATGGACAATCAATTAAAATATTTCCGCATGAGATTAATTAAGGGGCCTTAAACCTTAATTTATGAAGGTTTGACTAGGCAGGGTAATTGAAATTCTTGGGGCAAATGAGATTATTCATTTTATATGCATACTGTGGGTAAAGTCGACTTAGGATAGCATCATTTTGGTATCAGAGCAGAATAAGGAAATTCTGTGTAAAAGGTCTTTGGGAAATTTAGAACAGAGTTATGTTTTAAGATGTGTATGTAGGCAAGAGGAGATCAAATTCTAATCTGACAAACAATAGGCACACAGGGATAAAGTGCAGCAAAATTTATAGATGCAAGAAATAGAGGACAATCCATTCAAAGTGCAGGAGAATGGTTGATCTGATATTCACCCTATGAGTGACATCAGTTAAAGATTTATTAAACTAAGATATTACAGATTCATGTGCTAGTGTGTGTGTTCTGTGTTATTGAAGCAACGAATCGATCATATTGCCAATACACAGACATAAAAATGGAAAGACAGCAGAGAAACACAGTAAGAAACACAAAGACACAAGCAATTTTAATAAGAAGTTCACCCTATTCTCCAGGGCTACATCTCCGGTCCAGCTTTCAATGGTAGCCTTGTTTTATTGTGCCTTTAAGCAGAGAAATTACAATACAAGGACTCAATGTGAGTTCTCCTGAAGCATATTTTTCTTAGCAGGGTGGTTCTTGGATTCCCCAAGCCACTTGGAGTACACAGATTCTTCTTCTTCCTACCAGTTCTGTGACCTTCTGGTCTACAGTGGAAAGAGCCAAATGTGATGCTCAGTCCAGACAGATTCCTCTATGGGATGGCTTGAATCTTCAAGCTCTTTGGTGCTCGATGCTGCCTCGGGTCAGCTCGGCCCTCTATCTCTTCTACTTTGCTTTACTGTTCTATGTGTTCAGTCCTCCTCTCAGGGTTCACTGTTACACTTCATCTCTCGGCTTCCGTCTCTCTCAATTCTACTCTGACTATTTTCTTCCTCCGTTCATGGCTTTATCCATTCGAATCCTATGCATGTTCGGTTCCTCTTCCGCCTATCAATTCACCTTTTGTAGCTACGCTTGGAGTTCCCTGTGTTCGGCGTCATCATGAACGCTCAGGGAGTGGCCACGTGTCCTCCTCTAAATGGCGCTAGCCTACTTCGTCGGTTCATTTCTTCAGTTACGCTGTGGATGCCTTCTTCCTCCAGCGTGGCAGTCAAATGGATTCCAAATCCCTTCAAAATGTGGCTTAATTCCTTGTCGATTCCGCTTCCTCCATAGGGCGCGATCTCGGTCGTCCGATCTAGGCCCTCCAGATTCAACGCCATACGCATGTTTCACGCGGTTGACTTACTCGACCGATAGCGCGCGATCAACAACAGTTTTCTCTCACCTCCACCTACCACGTTTCGATCGTTGTATGGAATTGCTTCACTTTCGTCCAAAAACTCTTACCGTTTAAGGGTGCCCCGATCAAAACCGCCAGTTTCCAGAGCGCAGGTCCCGCCATTAGTGTTTAGCGCTTTTTCCTTTTTCCGCCCACGGTCCTTCGGCTCCCCCATGCAACCGAGTGCTCAGACTTTTCCTTCACGGCCCTGTTCACCTAGCAATGAAAAATCACTTCCTTTTCCCATTCCGGGGCTCTTAGGAGCTACTTTGGCTTCCTGCGCAGTCTCCATGGGCCTCGGTCAGCGCGCTTTGACTGAGGTCCTCATTGTTCCACATTGGCTGCCATTGCCACTGGTTCAAGGTGTTTTTGATCGTTGTTTTGGATTTCTTTAGAGATTTGTTTGACCTGATACAGTCATGGTTCTTTGACAGTCTTTCATGGATCCGATTCGGATCACGGCCTTCCCACTGAAAAATCTTTTGGACCACCAAAATTTGGTTTCCAAGCATCAACTAAGTGAGGATACTATTTTCTCACTTCTCCAATCTCAATCCACTTTGCGCTGCTTGGCTTTGAACCTTTGAGCCCAATCCTGAGGTACTCAACATTTCCCCTACGCATTGTCCTTACCTTCCTGTCTAGCACTATGTCTTCCTGCAACTCATTGAGGTATTTAGGTAGCAGGTCATCAATAGAAGGCAATTGAATTTTCTCTTCAGGGTCCTCAACCATTGAAGGTTCAAACAATCTCAAGCAATCTGCATTTATGACTGAGTAGATGTGCATGTAAGCTGGTAAGTCAAGGCGAAAAACATTTTCCCCAATCTTCTCAAGTATCCTAAAAGGTCCATACCTGAGAGGGTTTAGCTTTTTACCTTCACCTTGCATCCTTTCCTTGCTGATATATAGCCAGACTTGGTTTCCAACTTGAAAACTATGCTCCATCCGATGCTTATCATGCCTAGCCTTGTATTTGGCATGGATCCTTTCCATCTATTCTTGTACTACTTGATGGATCTCCTGGATCTGTTCAATGAACCTAGTTGCCTTGTCCACATCATTGTGTCCATCAACCATGGTATCTTTACCAAAGACAAAATCCAAAGGAGACCTTGGTGTGAAACCAAAACAGGTCTCAAAAGCAGATCTCTATGTAGAAGAGTGTTTGGCTCTGTTGTAAGCATGCTGTACATAACACAAGTGTTCATCCCAAAGCTTAGGATGTTTACTGCAATATCCTCTCAGCAACTGGATCACTGTCTTGTTTACTACTTCTGTCTGGCCATCTGTTTGTGGATGAAAAGTTGTGCTTTTCTTAAGTTTGGTGTCCATCAGTTCCCACAGACTCGACCAAAACTTCCCCACAAATCGAGTGTCTCGATCAGATAAAATGGAAGTGGGTAATCCAAAATGAACCCATACATGTTCAAAGAACAATTTTGCAATCTGTTCAACTGTGATCTGTTTACTACAAGGTATCAAAATACACATTTTGTTGAACCTATCCACAACAACATATAGATAATCATGACCTTTCCTAGATTTAGGCAGTCCTCCAACAAAATCCATGAAAACACTTTCCCAAGGGTGAGAAGGAACTGGCAATGGAGTGTACAAGCCTAGTTTTCTATTGTTGGGCTTACTTTTAGCACACATGGCACACCCTCTTAGATATCTAGAAACTGTCTCATTCATTTTCGGCCAATAGCAGAATCTTTGCAGCTGTGCAACTATTTTACTTACCCCAAAGTTACTGGATATCATAGAAGTGTGTGCTTCCCTAATTATCTTTATCCTCTTAGTTTGTGGAATGCAGAGTTTCCCACAATGATATAAGAGTCGGTCCTTTATATGATAGTCCAATTCTTCTACTCTTTTGCCTTAACTCAAAGTTGCATATACATCTTTAAAATACATATCCTGAGCATATTGTTCTATGTAGCTTTCATGTAGCACAGAATTATGATTAAGTATGGTAGATGCATTTATAATAGGTCTAGATAACATGTCTGCAACCTTGTTATGTATGCGCTTTTTATACCTGATGACTAAGTGAAACTGTTGTAGAAAACCATCCATCTGGAATGTCTTGATTGCTACAATTTAGTTTGGGAGTGTAGGTATTGAAGTGGCCGATGATCAGTATGTATTATTGTCTCTTTGCCCATTAGATAATGTTTCCACTTTTTCACACTCTGAACTAATGCATACAATTATTTATCATATGTAGGATAGTTAACTACTGCAGGATTAAAAGTCTCAGAATGATAACATATGGGTTTATCGTGTTGTATCAACACTGCTCCCATGGCATAGTCACTGGCATCAGTTTGGATCTCAAATGGTCTTTGTATATCTGGCAGTGCTAGTACAGGGGCTGTACTAATTTTCTCTTTCAAGGTGTCGAAGGCTTTCTGATGTTTGTCTCCCCACTGAAACACCTTATTCAATCCTATTAAAGCATGTAAGGGAGCTGTGATGAGCCCCAAATTTGGTAACATTTTGGGCTCATTTGGCCTACTTACCCTTGCTCAACCCTTCATTTTTCATCACTTATGCATCATTTTTTTAGTATATTCATATTATTTGTAGGAAGGAGGGCAGTCACTATTCCTAGGTGGCTAATACATGTTTATTTCAGGTTTTTTTGACATTAAATGGAGCAAAACCACACAAATGAAGGCAAGGAGACAGCCAAGGTGGCATTGCGGTTTTGTAGGAAGGTTGTCCACAGCCTTGAATGGCCTTCCTCGTGATCTCCACCCCAACTTCGTGCTCCAACAGCTATCACCACCGAGCTAGAAGGCAGCCAACGGATTCTAAGGGAACAACAGTTTACTTTTAGTTGGTCAACCAAGCCCCACTAATTTAGGAGGCCAGCTTGGCCCTCATAATGTATAAATATTGAGGCTGTAGCCTTCGATGGGGACTTTTGAAACTTTGTTGTTTATTCTAGACTACGATCTGATAGCTCTGTTTTGCTCTTTGTAAGCCATTTTTGGCATGTTATCAGACTTTTGACTATTATCTTTTAATGAATAAGCAGGCAGATTTGAGGCAGCTCTGAGTTCTTAAAGAAGCTTAAGCTCTCAGGGTTGGGCCCAACCTGAGAGCCTAAGGCTTCCTTCCTTTGTATTGTTACTTGTCTTTCTTTCAGCATTATATTTCTTTCCCTTTACATGCACTTGGAAACACAGTTTGCTGAGTTGACGGTTTTGGTGTGATTACGTAAGTTATTTTTATGAACACAATTGCTTCAGTAGTTTAGATTAGAGTAAGAGGATTGGAGTTAATCAGAGTTCCAAAAAAGGTTGAATGCACACTCACTTTCACCTCTGTTTGGGGACCGGAAGTGCAGACCGTGCCAACTACCAAAAACATTGTTTTACATATTCATGCAAGCCTTGAGGTAATGTTTTTGGTTGTAGAAGTGTCCATGCATTTAGATCTTGTGGAATAACTCTTTGTTTCAGCACCATGCACGATTTCCCTTTAAACTACATTGTTGTTCTTTGGTTTCTAATAAAACAGTTAGAGTAGGTTGATGACATTTCGGTTATACGCAAGACACGGGTGATTTGTTTCATTTACACTGCGCATCACCACTCTATCATTTCCTTATCCTTCTAAGTCGTGCCTAAGCCATCTACTTATCTCCCAATTAGATCATTCGCCTCCCAACTCTTCTATTATCCATGTTGTTTTATCTTTTCGGCCTTCCATTGCCTCTACCCTCCTCTAGACCAACCAGCTTTACACACCCCCTCTCCATCTCATCTCTCTGTCCATAAGCCATCACAAGCTCCCCTCCTACCTCCTTGACCATCCATATAGCCTCTTCCACCCATCCATCACCCAAAAATCCTATTGCAAAACATCCTGTAGAAATTACAGGACTTCCTATAGAAATCCTGAACTTCCTGTAGAATCCCCTGCAGACATCTTGTAGAAGCTTGCAAACATGGTTTCCAGGCATCTGAACTTTGTGAACTCCTGTGGAATGATGTTAGGGATCCCTTAGACCCTCTCAGAGTCCTCCTGACCTTTTCCAAGCCTTCCTCCCCTTGATATACCCCTGCACAGTCAAGACCCAGTAAGAAGCACAGTCATAATAACTCCAACAACTTGAGCAAAAATACAAAAACATGTTCTCTTCAGATGAAAGTAGTTTAGACACATGCATCTCATCTCAATAGAAGTAATGGCATCACTTTTAGAAGTTGCATTCCCACCATTGCATCATAAGGATTAAGCTGGTAGAATTAGGGTTTACTAGGGTTTCCATGTTTTGTTGGCTTTCAGTTCATTCTTGCAAAGTAGGTTGATTCCCTTTGAGATAGCTTTCGTTCATCACTTAAAAAGCTTCTTCTGAGAACATATAGAAGTTGGCTTGAGCCCTAGCGGACTTGTGCTAGCTGACCAAGTGACAGTTGCGACAAGAGCTAGTACTTGTGCATACAACACCATCGCTTCCAAGTTTGTTACGAACTACCAGGTTGATAAAATTAGAGAAGGAAGCTCCAGGAGTTGTAGCATTATTGCTACAATACTGGAGCCCACCATCTTTTTGGCGCCGTTGCCGGGGAAGCGTCAGAGTATTAGTAATTGTTGCTTTTCTTCTATTTTCCTACTCTCGCCTTCTGCCAAGTAGTTTATTTCATTTCCATTCTGCAAAAGTAGCATAGACATTTCCTGCTTTCATAGATTAACATTTCAATTCTGCAATTTCATTTTTGCAAAGCATAGACTAGCATTTCAATTTTGCAAGTGTAGACTAGCATTTCCATTCCTGCAATTTCATTTGAGAAAAGTAGATTAGTTCTTTCCTGCTTTCATTTCAATTCTGCATTTTCATTTCAGCAAGATAGTTAGTTGTAGATCAATCTGTTTCAGTTTTTGCAGGTACCAGAAAAACAAAAGCAACCAAAAAAAGTCTTTCCATTTCATGCCTCGTAGGAATCGAGATAAAACAGGCAAATTCTTACCCAACACCCCCACTACATCACTGAGTCACCCTTCTCTCTTCTTCGGTGACAATGATCCAGAAGAACCTATAGGTGAACCTCCTGAGATATACGAAGATCCTATAGTAGAAGAAGAATTAGAGACCATTCCATCTGAAGCTATGGCTGACAATAGAGGAGAAGATGAGAGAATAGAAGGTGCCTTCCCCATCCGAGAGACCAATGGAGACATGAAAATGAAGAACATTAGCCCCTCCGCTTTACCTCACTTCCATGGACTGACTACTGAAGATCCTGATACCTTCCTGTTTGAGTTTGTTGTCCTTTGTCGAACCTATGATTATACTGAAGATGAGCAGAAGCTGAAACTCTTCCCCTCAACTCTTAAGGATGCAGCATTACGCTGGTTCATTGGCTTACCTGGGAATAGTATCACCACTTGGGCTCAGATGCAGCAAGCTTTCAATACCAAGTACCGAGACTACTGTAGGTCCAAGGAAACCAAGGGAGAAATCTTTCGGATGACCATGGGAAATGATGAGTCCTTAGAGGATTATGAGGAAAGGTTCCAACTTAGCTATAAACGGGCCAGGTGCACACTTGACCCTGAATCCCTCAAGTTGGTCCTGCTCCGAGGAGTCCCTGAAGACCTCTTAGATACCCTTCACATGTTGGTTGGAGGAGATATTTACTAACTGCCTTATGAGGACATAAAGACTGTGTTTAGAAACCACTCTAGGCAGCCCGGAAACGAGGTAGAGAAAACCTCCTCTTAGTTGGTATTCCTTTCTCCAAACATGAGTTTGCAAATCAAGTAGAGGATCTCAAAAGTGAGGTGAGACAGACCATTGCCATGCAACTTGATACATTCAGGATCCAACAGAAGAAGGAAGAAGCTGAGAGGGCCTTGGCTATCTTCTGCCCTAGGTGTACAAGGAGACACCCTAAGAACGAATGCCCATTGCATTCGGTTGAAGTATGTTTTGTTTGTGAGGAGGACCATCCCACAAACCAATGTCCAACCTTACCTGGGCTTAAAGCCATGTATCAAGGGACAGAAGCCCCCACCGAACCTCTTTATTTACTCAACCAAAGGAGGCCATAAGGACCTAGACCTTACCAGCAGGGGATGCAAGGGGCACCCCAAGCTTATTACAACCCCAACCAATCTACTCCTATGCCTTCCTGGGGTCCCCCTGCTCATCCTTCCTGGTCTGTGCCCCCTCCATGGTCTTATCCACCTTAGTACCATACTCAACCCACTACTCATTCATATCACTCACATGCCCAGCCACAGCCTCAGTGGAATGCACCTCAGTCGGGGTGGAGGCCCCAGTACAACACTCCTCCCGCCATTTTGCTCCACCACCAGTTCAACCTCAACCATTACCTCCTGCTCCTCCAAGGCAACCTCAAATGCCTGCTCAACCGAACCCGAACCCCAACAACAGACAGGCCCAGCAGGTATACACTGGGGAAACATCATGCCCTACCTATGCTGTGGAGATCCAGGAGATCAATCTGCGATCTGGAAAGACTCTTCCGGATCGCCAACCTCCTCCCCCAGAGGACGAGGAAGACAAATAGGAAAGTGAACCAAAGGCTAGTCCACCCTTTCCTGAGAGACTAACAGCCACCACACAACCCAACCCAGAGGAGGATGAGCTTCTGGGAGAGCTCAAGTAGTTGTGTGTGAAAATACCACTTCTCCAAGCCATCAAAGATGTACCGATATACAACAAACTGGTTAAGAAAAAGTGTTTCAAACACCCAGGCAGGCGAAAGAGGGATGCTTCAACCATCAATGTCATAGGACAACTGTCTGACCTTATGTTGGGACAAGTCATCTGCCCAAAGTACCTAGATCCTGGGAGTCCTGTAGTAGATGTCCACATC
This sequence comes from Pinus tabuliformis, assembly GCA_031772625.1. Classification (NCBI taxonomy): domain Eukaryota; kingdom Viridiplantae; phylum Streptophyta; class Pinopsida; order Pinales; family Pinaceae; genus Pinus; species Pinus tabuliformis. The sequence continues at coordinate 518,750,102 of CM062812.1, forward strand.
AATGGCACCATCATACCTCACACCTTGATTGATTTGGGAGCTGCCATTAATGTAATGACCAGGGATACCATGCTCAAACTCAACCTTCAGGGTTCCTTGAGGAAGACCTCGACAGTCCTACAACTAGTAGATCGCTCCACCGTGACTCCCGAAGGGATTGTGGAGGATGTCTTGGTCTCCGTTGACTCTTGGGAATATCCTGCAGATTTCTTGGTGTTGCAACCAAAGGCAAAGCTCACTGGATATCCTCTTATTTTGGGAAGGCCTTGGTTAGCCACTGCAGATGCTTACATAAGTTGTCGTGCAGGAAACATGACCATAAAAAATGGTCCTATGTCCAAGCAGCTAGTCCTATACCCTCCTGCCCAACCCTCATTAGAGCCTGACTTACCACTTTGGTTGGAGGAAGGAGAAGAAGATGAGGTGTACTCGGCACCTTTGTGCACCCTAGACACCACTAGGGGAGACCCCCCAACCGAGGATGATTTGAGTGAGACCTTGATCCAGAATCCACCTCCCAGCGCACTGACCTTAGAGGAATTGGTGGATGATGCCCAAGCCAGCACCTTAGTGGACCTTTGTGCAACCAACCCTGTCACTCCCAGAATAAAAAATGTGGAGTTCGGCCCTGAGAGAACGTTAAAGATCAGCTCCTCCCTATCTCCTTCCCAGGAAAAGGAGCTGTGTAGTCTGTTGGGCAGTCATCTAGATGCTTTTGCTTGGAGCTATAAGGAGATGAAAGGAGTCCATCCTTCGGTCTGTACCCATCACATTTACATCAGGAGGATTGTAAACCGGTTAGGCAACCCCAGAGGAGGATGAATCCAGCCCTTAAGGACATTGTCAAGGAAGAATTGCAAAAAATGTTGGATGCCGGATTCATTTACCCCATCTCAGATAGCGAATGGGTGTCCCCTCTGGTGTTGGTTCCCAAGAAAAATGGGAAGTGGAGAATCTGTGTGGACTACCAAGAACTGAAAAAAGCTACCAAGAAAGACCATTTCCCTCTACCTTTCATAGATCAAGTGTTGGATGGACTGGCAGGAAAGAAGTTTTTCTCTTTCCTAGATGGGTTTAGCGGGTACAACCAAATCCAAATCAACCCGGAAGACCAAGATAAGACCACCTTCACTTGTCCTTGGGGTACCTTTGCCTACCGAGTTCTTCCCTTTGGTCTGTGTAATGCTCCTGCTACCTTCCAGAGAGCTGTCTTGAGCATCTTTTCTGAACTGGTCCATGATGCGGTGGAAATCTATATGGATGACTTCACTCCTTATGGGTCCAACTTCAAGGAAGCATTGTCCAATATGGGAAAAGTCCTAACCAAATGCATTGAGATGAACCTGTCCCTTAGTCCTGAAAAATGTGAATTCTTGATGACTGAAGGGACCATGCTAGGCCATACCATTTCTTGCCAAGGGTTACAAGTGGATCCTAACAAAATTGCTCTCATCAAGAAGGTTCCACCTCCCCAAAAGGTAAGGGATGTTCGGAGTTTCTTAGGATTAGCAGGATATTACAGAAGATTCATTAAAGACTTCAGCAAGCTAGCCTCACCATTGTTTGGCTTGTTGGCAAAAGATGTGGAGTTTAAATGGACTGACGATTGTCAGAGGGCCTTGAATGAATTAAAGGACAACTTGGTGTCTGCCCCAATCTTGAGAGGTCCAAACTGGGCCCTACCTTTCCACATCCACACTGATGCATCGAACAAAGCCATAGGGGCAGCCTTAGGACAAGTTGAACAAAAACTTCCGTATGCCATTTACTTTGTCAGCAAAAACTTGTCCAAAGCATAACTGAATTACACTGTAACCGAGAAAGAATTCTTGGCTGTGGTCCATGCACTGAACAAGTTCCGACATTATATCACTGGCTATCAAACATTTGTACATACGGATCATGCTGCAATTAGATATTTAATGAATAAACCAGATGTGAATTCTCGTATTATTAGATGGTTACTGTTGTTGCAGCAATTTGATTTGACTATCGTTGACAAACCAGGTAAAGAAAATGTTGTTGCTGACTTTTTATCTAGATTGGATCTATCTGCAGATGAGGATGGAACAGTGGATGACCAGATGCCCGATGAACATCTGTTTGCTATCTAAGTACTCTCTCCATGGTTTGCTGATATAGCAAACTACCTTGTTTCAGCACAGTTCCCTCTGCACCTATCCTCAAGAGAGAAGAGCAGAATCATCAGAAAAAGTGCCTCATTTACTTGGATCGGGGGCAACCTGTTCAAGCTTGGCCCTGATCAGATCTTAAGGCGTTGTGTAAGGGAGGAGGAAGTCTTTGATATCCTCCTCACCTGTCATGATGGGCCTTGTGGAGGACATTTTGCAGCAAAGAGGACTGCCTTCAAAATCCTGCAGGCAGGCTACTATTGGCCCACACTTCATCAAGATGTCAGAAGGTATATCAGCCAATGTGACTGATGCCAAAGAATGGGGAAACTGACTCAAAGGGATGAGATGCCTCTCCAACCTCAAGTGACTCTTGAGCCATTTGAGAAGTGGGGTATGGACTTTGTGGGTCCAATCAACCCTCCTTCGAGGCAAAGGTCTTACATCATTGTGTGCACTGACTACCTGACAAAGTGGGCAGAAACTAAGGCAATCAAAGCAGCAACAAAAGAAAAGAGGGCTGAGTTCTTAAGAGAAAACATCTTCTACAAATTTGGCTACCCAAGAGAGCTAGTCACTGATCAAGGAAGCCAGTTCACATCCAACTTAATTGAAGACCTACTAGCTCATCACAAAATCAAGCATAGGACTTCCACCCCCTATCATCCACAGGCAAATGGGCAAGTGGAAGTCACCAACAGAGCATTGGAAGGGATTTTGACTAAGGTGGTGAGCAGCAGTAGGAAAGATTGGGCAGATCGCCTGGTTGAGGCCACATGGGCTTACAACACCACCTGGAAGACCACAACCGGCTTCACACCTTATGAGCTGGTCTATGGGAAGAAAGCTTTGTTGTCCATTGAATTTGAATACAACACTTTGGGGATGGCAACTCAACTGGACCTAGATATCAGCCATGCACAACAAGAAAGGTTATTGCAGCTGAATGGACTGGACGAGCACCGAATGCAGGCCCTCCTTCACTCAGAAGTGGTTCAACTTCAGAGAAAGGTGTGGCATGACCAACACCTCAATGACAAGCAATTCCAGCCAGGAGATTGGGCACTGTTGTATGACTCCAGGCACAAAGATTTCAAGGGGAAGCTGAAAACCAGATGGCTGGGACCATATGCAGTGGAAAAATGTCATGACAATGGATCTGTTCTTATTCGGACCATTGATGAGGAGGCCATCCCCCTGCTTGTCAATGGGCATCGACTGAAGATCTACAGGAAACCTCTCTCAAGACAAGAGTTCATCAAAACTGTGGAGAAATCAGTGTTGGTCATAGAGAAGGTTTCTGCCTCTGCTTTGGGCATACCCTGAAAGATCTAAAAAAAAAAAAAAAAAAAAAGATCCTTGGGTGAAAACCTTTCTGAGGCTCCCAAGGCAGGTGGTAGGGGTGAAAACCTCATTGAGGTGCCCCCATTGTCTTTCAAAAAAAAAAAAAAAGATTTGAAAAAAAGATCCTTGAGTGAAAACCTCTCTGAGGCGCTTAAGGCAGATGGCAAGGGTGAAAACCTCATTGAGGCTCCCCTGCTATCTTTCAAAAAAAAAAAAAAAAAGAGAAAAAAGGAAAAAACAATAAGCAAAAAAGACAGGGACAGCAAGTTTATAATGTGGAAATGCATGCAGGTTGCAGGTGTTCTATGAAGGAGAGGAGGCCTCTCAACTCAAAGTCAAGGATCCTTATCATGCTTCCAGGAGACCTCACCAGCACCTCCTCCAAGAATACTCATCTTCTCCAAGGTATGGGCACAATTTCATCACAGCTTAGTCTTCTACAGGAAGTTACAGACTTTCTACAGGAAGTTCTGTATTTCTACAGGAAACTTCCTGTAGAAGTTTTGGACGGCCCAGAACTAATTGTATGAGGAGATCTAACGACCAAGATCCGGTATGGACGCATGCAAGCTACCATTTTCTCCCTCACACACTACTGTCACCTCCTTCTACCACCCCTGTCGACATGCAATGAAGATACCTGCACAATCAAAGAAGATCATTGAGTTATCAAGAGAAAGCAATTTTTAAATGAAAAAAGACACTGAGATGCCATGCCATACCCATCCCAGCTATCCAAGAGCCCTGTGAGCGTGATCGTGAGGCCACTGTCTTCATCGTGCAGCATGCACCCGAGGAGGAAAAACTGCTACAGGACATCCTGCAGGAGTCCCGTAGTAGTTAAGCCAACTAGAGTGTACACCATTCAAGCGCCTGCAACATGCAATGATAACGCGGGCACATGCAGCCGAATCATAAGCTTCATCGTCAGCGGCTTGTGAAAAGGAACCTCCAGGCCTGTGCAATCAAGCAGTAGCAAACAAATCTAGTCATCGTCGTCCAAAAGCCTGAAGAATCGTGTCACGGCCGCACAGGTAAGTGCCTCACCCTTTCTTCCGTCGAATTGCATGAATTTTACTTTGAAATGTTTGCAAGTGTGAAGTGAATGGGTTGAGCGGTCGTATGGCCATTCGACTGGCCACGTCGACCAGTCAGATGGTCTAGTCGGATGGTAAACGGTGGTCGTGGCAAAAGGAACGGGCAGTGCACACGTGAGAGCCATCCAGTCGGGGAGAAGCACGTTTTAACAGAAATGACGGCGGCGGATCTGCGGGGAATGATGCGGCAGTAAGGGAACTTGCAGAAGAATGATGGAGTGACGTCGTCCAACGGTCCGGCAGGGACAGCTCACCCCCACGCCACGGATTCCGCCGGATTCAAATCTAATCGGCTAGATTGCCACCCCACGCATTTATCATTCGCCGTTTGAAAGTCGAGTGAGCATCCGGATTCCTCTGAAGCTCGACACTCCAAGTCTTCGGCCGTTCGAACGCTTGTTAAGAAGCACAGAGAGCGCAGACCCACTGTAGTATCCTCCAGAATTCGTGCGCTGCTTCTACAGGAAAGCTGCTTCTACAGGAAATTGGGTTCCTCACGTCAAAAGGTGGCAGATTAAAACGGTAAGCCTGAACCTTCCATGCAATTGGTTTCGAGGGTGGCAGAGTCGACGTTCTACAGTCTGGTCATAAAAAAATTGCAAGTATTGTCTGCCATTTGCATGAATTGTCGTCCTACAGGATGTGAGTTATAATTAAGCCGTGTTAAGGTCATCGGGAGATAATTTTTCGTGAATTGTATGCGTGGCAGAGGCGTAATTCTACGCTCTATCCCAGTAGGCCAATTTTCTTCCGCACTCGCCACCTCCAGCTAACGTAGCAGTTTTTCACCATGCCGGCTGGGTTCATCAGAAGGGAACCAACCGACTCAACAAAGCTAAGAGAGAATCCTGAGGTGGTGGAGCTGTTCACGCAAGCGCAATGGATGTCGTTCTGCGACAAATTGCAGGGCTATGACGATGAGGTGGCAGAGGAGTTTTTGCAAGCTCTGAAGCCGAAATCCAAAACATTGGCCACCGTCAACTTCAGGGGTTTGAGTCTCATACTCACCCCACAATTCATCAGCCGAGTTACTAAGCTCCCAATGGGATTACCATGGGATAAAGAAGAGAGGAAATTGGGCCAGAAGGCTAAGAAAGAATTCTTTCCACCAGAGGAGGAATTCTCAGAAGATAAAAACGGGGTTCGTAGAACCAACTTACTGCCACTTTGGAGTGAAGTTAGCCTTCAGATTATGAAGTACATCACCTGCGAAGGTCGGTTTAGCATTGTATATGGGTACCATTTTCGGTTACTCACGGAACTAAGGCATCAGATGGACCTACCTGTAGAAAACAAACTAAGTATCCCCTACTTTCTACTACAGTCTATGATTGAATGTGCCACCAAGTTGAAAGAAGGCACACCAGACCAGGTAGCCCACCATGGACTCATTAAACTCCTCGTGGAGGGTGCGCTCCACACATACAAGGTTCCTCTCTCATGGGAAGCCTTCAGAAATTTGACCAAGGATGGTGATATAAAGATGTTGACCGAAGAGCTCGGTTCATCCAGCAGTGAGGAGAAGGAGTCAGTGCCCGCAGGGAAGAAAGAAAAAGGCCAGAAGACCACGACCACGGAGCAGAAGAAAGAGCAAAAGAAGAAACAAGAGAAAAGGGGTGCCAAAGAGAAGGATGACACACCCATGTTGACGGCCAGAGAGAAAAGATTACAAACCAGAGTGGACAAGGCTGAGCAGGTCCACATCAGCAAAGGCACCTCGACAGCAGCCTCGACCAAGTCAAAAAGTAAAACACCCTCAGCAAAACAAACTAAAGTGGTGCCCCCTGTTCCTACAGGAAAACCGAAACCGGCTTCTACAGGAAACCTGAAATCAGCTGGAAAAGGGTCTTCTACAGGAAGCCCTGAGAAAGCGAAACCCAAGGAGAAGAAAGCTGACATTCTTGCAAGGGAGGCAGCAGCTGTGCTGGCCGCCCTCAGTACACCTCCTAAGCCCAAGGAAAAGAGAAAGAGGGAGGCCCCTCTATATTTTAAAGCTCGAAGAAGTGTGAGAATAAAGACGGGCAAGCCACAGCCTCTATCCAGCAGCCCAATCACTATAGAGGATGCCCCTACTTCGCCCAAGGAGAGGTACCCCTCAAAGATATCAGTCACCTATGAGAGGGGGAGCCCGAAGAAAACCACTTGGAAAGAAAGGTTAGACCAATTGGCTTCAAAGGCCCGGCTACAGGATGCTGAAGCTGCTCTACAGGAAACCTTAGCCCGGCTTAAGGAAACAGAGAGAATGGAAGGAGAAGCACCCTCATCACCACCGAGGGAGGGCGAAGTAGAGCCACCAAAAGAAGTAGAGAAAGAGCATATTCCAGAGCCTAGCCCTCAGCCAAGTCTGAGTTCATATTACAACTTCTTAGAGGCTGGCAAAATTATACCTCAGAAATTCACTATGCCACTGTTCTTTGCATTGGAGGAAGAGAGAGTACGTACACACACGTGGATGAAAATAGCCAAGTCAAAAGGTGTGGCGGACATAGGTCCCTTGGAGGAGCAACTCAAGGAGGCCAGAAGTGAATTAGCCATGGCTAAACACGTGGCAAATTGCCAACGAGTGTTCCTACAGGAAGAAAACGAAAAGCTTAGATTGTAGCTACAGGAGCTGAGGAAAGGAACAGGCACATCCTCAAGGGACACCACAATAGAACAACAAGGCAAAAAGGAACTGCAAACCGGTCTTGGGGAGCCAACCTTGAATCTACAGGGAGCAGAACAGCAAGCACAAATTGAGGTGCAAGCTCTCAGACAACAGCTGCAACAGAAAGAGGCACAATTGGCCTACATGGCCAGTTGGGCCATGGATGCTATACAATGCAGACAGCCGGCCAAATCCTATGGCCTGTACCTGAAAGACCAATGGCTGCAATTTCAAATCAATACCTTGGCGCAAAGGGGTATCTCTCAGCTCCAAGACCCGCAGCAATTCACTGAATTATGCAGTACCATCTCATCAGAGGATAAGGCCAAATTAGCGGAGTTCTACCTCCATAATTTGGCCCTGCCTAATGTAATTTCATGGGATCCCAATACAGCCTTAGGAGATATGCAATTAATGGCATTTGCCTCATGGTTGAACCATGAGGATAAAAGAGCAGCAGAAGCCAAAGCGGTCATGAATCGAGAGCTGAATGAGTCATTGCTAATTAGAGCAGAACCAGGGGATCCAGTTGCACTAATCTCGACACACCAACACTTGTCCACTGACCCTTAGGCTTCATTGAGATATATGGATCAGCAGGCCCAAGCCATAGCGCATTTTGAGGACATGGAGAGACTGTTAGGAGACAACGCTGTCCAAGCTTGCACCCACCGATGGAATACATTGGCCCACAGTCTGAAAATCAGAGAGTATCATACCCCAACTCGGATGAGGGAAGCTCTAGTACGGGTGGCCCTCTATAAGAAATCCATGCAAAACCTCCAGGCCAGCTGGATTGGCCTCAAGTTAAGCCCACCACTGCTGCTAGGATTGATGGAAGGCAGCACAGAGAAAGATGATAATGAACAGTGGGAAGAGGTGAACAGAAAGGTTGGGTTCCATATCAGCAAGGAGGACACTACTACAGAGGCTTGGGATGTAAGGGTGGCAGTAAAGGCAATGAAGGATGAGGAGCTGGACTAGTTGCTCAAGGATGAGCAAATATTTTAGCTGGGGGGTGATGATGAGCCCCAAATTTGGTAACATTTTGGGCTCATTTGGCCTACTTACCCTTGCTCAACCCTTCATTTTTCATCACTTATGCATCATTTTTTTAGTATATTCATGTTATTTGTAGGAAGGAGGGCAGTCACTATTCCTAGGTGGCTAATACATGCTTATTTCAAGTTTTTTTGACATTAAATGGAGCAAAACCACACAGATGAAGGCAAGGAGACAGCCAAGGTGGCATTGCGGTTTTGTAGGAAGGTTGTCCACAGCCTTGAATGGCCTTCCTCGTGATCTCCACCCCAACACTGAGCTCCAACAACTATCACCACCGAGCTAGATGGCAGACAACGGATTCTAAGGGAACAACAGTTTACTTTTAGTTGGTCAGCCAAGCCCCACTAATTTAGGAGGCCAGCTTGGCCCTCATAATGTATAAATATTGAGGCTGTAGCCTTCGATGGGGACTTTTGAAACTTTGTTGTTTATTCTAGACTACGAGCTGATAGCTCTGTTTTGCTCTTTGTAAGCCATTTTTAGCATGTTATCAGACTTTTGACTATTATCTTTTAATGAATAAGTAGGCAGATTTGAGGCAGCTCTGAGTTCTTAAAGGAGCTTAAGCTCTCAGGGTTGGGCCCAACCTGAGAGCCTAAGGCTTCCTTCCTTTGTATTGTTACTTGTCTTTCTTTCAGCATTATATTTCTTTCCCTTTACATGCACTTGGAAACACAGTTTGCTGAGTTGACGATTTTGGTGTGATTACGTAAGTTAGTTTTATGAACACAATTGATTCAGTAGTTTAGATTAGAGTAAGAGGATTGGAGTTAATCAGAGTTCCAAAAAAGGTTGAATGCACACTCACTTTCACCTCTGTTTGGGGACCGGAAGTGCAGACCGTGCCAACTACCAAAAACACTGTTTTACATATTCATGAAAGTCTTGAGGTAATGTTTTCAGTTGTAGAAGTGTCCATGCATTTAGATCTTGTGAAATAACTCTTTGTTTCAGCACCATGCACGATTTCCCTTTAAACTACATTGCTGTTCTTTGGTTTCTAATAAAACAGTTAGAGTAGGTTGATGACATTTCGGTTATATGCAAGACAGGGGTGATTTGTTTCATTTACACTGCGCAGCACCACTCTATCATTTCCTTATCCTTCTAAGTCGTGCCTAAGCCATCTACTTATCTCCCAGTTAGATCATTCGCCTCCCAACTCTTGTATTATCCACGTTGTTTTATCTTTTCGGCCTTCCATTGCCTCTACCCTCCTCTAGACCAACCAGCTTTACACACCCCCTCTCCATCTCATCTCTCTGTCCATAAGCCATCATAAGCTCCCCTCCTACCTCCTTGACCATCCATATAGCCTCTTCCACTCATCCATCACCCAAAAATCTTATTGCAGAACATCCTGTAGAAATTACGGGACTTCCTGTAGAAATCCTGAACTTCCTGTAGAATCCCCTGTAGACATCATGTAGAAGCTTGCAAACACGGTTTCCAGGTATCTAAACTTTGTGAACTCTTGTGGAATGATGTTAGGGATCCCTTAGACCCTCTTAGAGTCCTCCTGACCTTTTCCAAGCCTTCCTCCCCTTGATCTACCCCTGCACAGTCAAGACCCAGTAAGAAGTACAGTCATAATAACTCCAACAACTTGAGCAAAAATACAAAAACATGTTCTCTTCAGATGAAAGTAGTTTAGACACATGCATCTCATCTCAATAGAAGTAATGGCATCACTTTTAGAAGTTGCATTCCCACCATTACATCATAAGGATTAAGCTGGTAGAATTAGGGTTTACTAGGGTTTCCATGTTTTGTTGGCTTTCAATTCATTCTTGCAAAGTAGGTTGATTCCCTTTGAGATAGCTTTCGTTCACCACTTAAAAAGCTTCTTCTGAGAACATATAGAAGTTGGCTTGAGCCCTAGCGGACTTGTGCCAGCTGACCAAGTGACAGCTGCGACAAGAGCTAGTACTTGTGCATACAGCACCGTCGCTTCCAAGTTTGTTACGAACTACCGGGTTGATAAAATTAGAGAAGGAAGCTCCAGGAGTTGTAGCATTATTGCTACAATACTGGAGCCCACCAAGCTGCAATCGAGGAGAAGTTAGAAATGAACTTCCTCTAGTATTGTGCTGCTCCTAGGAAGCTTCTCACTTCTGTAGCAGACCTGGGTTTAGGCCAGTTAACGATGACTGCCACTTTAGAGGGATCTATTTTAAATTCATCTCCCCCTACTATATGACCCAGGTAGTTTAGAGATGTTTTGCCAAATTCACATTTTGAGAGTTTAACATAAAGCTTTTCTCTTTTCAAAACATCTAATTTCTGCTTAACATGCTTTAAATGTTCTTCCCATGTTTTACTAAAAATCAGAATGTCATCCAAATACACAATAACAAAATCATCAAGAAAAGGTCTAAGTATATCATCCATTAATCTCATGAAAGTAGCAGGAGCATTAGTTAAGCCAAAAGGCATAACCAGCAATTCATACAATCCCTGATTTGTTTTGAAAGCAGTCTTCCATGCATCTTGCTCTGCAACTCTGACCTAACGATATCCACTGTGTAAATCTAGCTTAGTGAAATAAACAACTTCTTTCGATTGATCTAAAATATCATCTATGCGAGGAAGGGGATAATGATTCTTTATTTTTATCTTATTCAGTGCTCGGTAATCAATGCACATTCTCCAAGAGCCATCTTTCTTTCTCACTAAAACGATTGGTGACCCACATGGTGATGTGCTAGGCCTGATGAAGCCCTTTTCGAGCAACTCCTGCACCTGCTTCTTGATTTCAGCATTCTCTAAAGCAGATAACTTGTACATCCCAATGTTAGGCAATGGAACATCTTGCTACAAAATAATATCATGTACTATTCCCTTTTTGGGTGGCAGACCTTTAGGTTCTTGAAACAAGACATCATACTCTAAAACAACCTTTTCTATATCAGCGTGTCGTTCAGCATTACAACCCTCAAATACATTGGTTTTATCAGGTTTCTTTTCCTTTACAACCATCAGTAAGAATTGTTTACATGAATTTAGCATTCTTTTCATCTGTCCTGAATTTATGAGAGTATAATTATTCTTGACCTTATGAGCTCTTACAAAGTATTCGATTCCATCTTTAACAAGTAGATACTTGTTCTCAACTCTATAGAAAATGGCCTTTCTATCATACAAGTAAGGAATTCCTAAAACAATTCCACATATATCCAAAGGAATTTTATCTAACTAAACCTCATCTACAAATGCTGACCCAAAAGAAAATTTGAGTTTGCACTGTCTAGTCACTTGTAGTTGTGCTTTATCATTCAACCATCCTAATGGGTATGGTTTCTTATGAGGTGTAGTTGCTAATCCAAATTTCTTTACGATTGCTTCAGAAATCAAATTTACTGGTGAGCCACTATCAAACAAAGTATCAATCTTTTGATTTTTGGAAATAACTCGAATATGGAAAAGCTCATGTCTTTTTCTCTCATTTTCTTCATCAATAACAAATTGAGCAAAATTACTAGTAGATGCTTCAAAATTCTTACCTTTTATACCTGTGGCTGCTATAGTTGTTTCATCTCCCGAGTCTGACCCCAAATCTCTCTGAATAGTTGTAGTTGTCTTCTTCTTCTTGCCCTCAGACTTCTTAGGTCTCAACTCTGGATGCAGAATCCAACAATGCTCATCATCATGCCCCTCCTTTTTATAGCGAGTGCATGAAGCTTTGGCTTTCTATGCAGTGTTAACCTTCCTTGCTTTCCACTTCTATTTTCTTTTCTCCTTGCTCTTGCTTACAGTGGGTTGGGATGGTCCCCCAACTTCTGGATTTCCATTCTTTCCTCTAGCCTCTAGATGAGTGACTTGTACAGATACCTAATCTATACTAGTGGGATTAAACATGAGGATGGTATGCCTCATGTAGCTGTGTAGACCACCAATGTACTTCAAAAGAGTCTCTAGTGAGTCTAATGAGATACCCAACATCAATGCTCTCTTTCTGAACTCTTGAGTATACCCTTGCACACTTTGCCCTTTCAACTATCGAAGAGTTTGCCAACTCATCATGGCTTGTTGCATTTAGGCCAATGGATAGAACTGCTTTTTGATTGCAGCAACAAATTCACTCTAGACAGAGATGGTCTTGCCATGTCTTTTCATATCAACTTGGGTTCTGCCTTCCCACCAAACCAAGGCAGTGCCACCTAGGCGTAGGCTTGCTAGCTGAATCTTACTCTTGTTTGAGTTTATGTTCTGTACCTTGCAATACACATCAATTTGTCTAATCCAGTTGTCCAACTTTTCAACATTTAGCTCTCCATCATATATAGGCAAATCAAATTTAACATCTAGCTTGATCAAAGATGCTTTCTTATTATGCACAGGGCTATTAGGAGGTGTGAGAAAGTTTTCTTCTTTCCCCTTTCTTTTGGAGTTGTCATGGAAGTGAGACTCATCTTCTTCTTTCTCTTGCTTAGACCCTGATGCATCTTCCACCTTTTGCTTTCTAAAGTCTCTGTACATTTCTTCAACCATAGACTTTATAGCTAGGAAAATCTCTATGAATTGAGGGTCTGGCGCTACAGAACCTTCCTCTGACATGGTCTTTCGAGGATAGACTCTCCCAATTTCAGGATTAGTTTCCACCAACTCTCCTTCTCCTAATTTGAGCTTTGATTTTGTGAGCATTCACAGCTAAACTAACACAAGCTTGTCTAACCTTACAGCCTAGGGCTCTGATACCACTTGATCTGATATTCACCCTATGAGTGACATCAGTTAAAGATTTATTAAACTAAGGTATTATAGATTCATGTGCTGGTGTGTGTTTTCTGTGTTATTGAACCAACGGATCGATCAGATTGCCAATACACAGACATAAAAATGGAAAGACAACAGAGAAACACAGTAAGCAACACAAAGACACAAACAATTTTAATAAGGAGTTCACCCTATTCTCCAAGGCTACATCTCCGGTCCAGCTTTCAGTGGTGGCCTTGTTTTATTGTGCCTTTAAGCAGAGAAATTACAATACAGGGACTTAATGTGAGTTCTCCTGAAGCAGATTTTCTTGGTAGGGTGGTTCTTGGATTCCCTAAGCCACTTGGACTACACAAGCTCTTCTTCTTCCTACCAGCTCTGTGACCTTCTGGTCTATAGTGGAAAGAGCCAAATGTGATGCTCAGTCCAGACAGATTCCTCTATGGGATGGCTTGAATCTTCAAGCTCTCTGGTGCTCGATGCTTCCTTGGGTCGGCTCGGCCCTCTGTCTCTTCTGCTTTGCTTTACTGTTCTTTGTGTTCAGTCCTCCTCTAAGGGTTCACTGTTACACTTCGTCTCTCGGCTTCCATCTCTATCAATTCTGCTTTGATTGTCTTCTTCCTTTGTTCATGGCTTTAGCCATTCGAATCCTATGCTTGTTTGGTTCCTCTTCTACTTGTCGATTCACCTTCTGTAGTTGCGTTTGGAGTTCCCTATGTTCGATGTCATCATGAACGCTCAGGGAACGTGTCCTCCTCTAAACGGCACCAACCTACTTCTTTGGTTGGTTTCTTCAGTTATGTCATGGATGCATTCTTCCTCCACTGTGGCAGTCAAATGGATTCCAAATCCCTTGAAAACGTGGCTTAATTCCTTGTCGATTCCACTTCCTCCATCGAGGGCAATCTCGGTCGTCCGATCTGGGCCCTCCAGATCTGACGCCATACGCACGTTTCATGCGGTTGACTTGCTCGATCGATAGCGCGTGATCAACGTCAATTTTATCTCACCTCTAGCTGCCATGCGTCGATCGTTGTATGGAATCACTCCCTGATCAAAACCTCTTACCGTTTAAGGGCTCCCTGATCAAAACCGCCAGTTTCCAGAGCGCGGGTCCCACCATTGGTGTTTAGCGCTTTTTCCTCTTTTCGCCTGCGGTCCTCCGGTTGCCCCATGCGACCGAGTGCTCAGGCTTTTCCTTTGCGGCCTTGTTCGCCTACATAAAAAATCACTTCTTTTTCCCATTCCAGGGCTCCGAGGGGCTACTTGGCCTCCTGCGCGATCTCCATGGGCCTCAGTCAGCGCAATTTGACCGAAATCCTTGTCGTTCCACATTAGCTGCCATTGCCACTGGTTCATAGTGTTTTTTATCACTGTTTTGGATTTCTTTAGAGATTTTTTCGACCTGATACAGTCATGGTTCTTTGACAGTCTTTCATGGATCCGATTCGGATCAATGGTAGAACAATATCATGCAGAGATCTTGAAGGTAGCAGCATAAGAAGGTGAGAAGATTGCAGCAACCTAGAGCAAGGAGTGCTCAATTGGTTCCAAAGGAAAGAACCAGAGAAATGCTAAAATATTGAGCTCAGAGGAGAGAAGCTTAGTGAGGCATATGTAGCAAGAAGGAGACTTGTTACTGCAGAGGTATTGTTGTAGCTCACAAAGGAAATTCCATAGAGGATGTGGGTAGAATTGCTAAGGGATAAAAGAAGCTGGTAAAAGTTTCTGAATGAAAGAAGAATGGGGCAGAACCTTGAGGAATTCCATCAGAGGTTGGATAAAGAGGATAGTTGTATTATTAAAAGGTGGAGATGAGTTGAAGCCTAGAAGGAGAAGAGAGAAGTTCTCAAAGAGGTTCTAGAGACAGAGAACCAAGTGCTTGCCAAAAGACCAAGTACAGAGGAAATCTTGGTGAGGTAAGTGGCAGCAGAGAGGACTTGCTGTTGCAGAGGCTTTAATGCAGCTCATAGTGAGTGAGTGAAGAACTCATAGAGATGGAGAAGAATATGACTACTGATAGTCATAGCAGAGGTTCTGAGGAAGACCACAAAAAAGAAAAGTGAAGAAAGAGAATGCCAAGACAAATGACAAGAGAATGAGTCAAGAGGAAATTAACAAAGAGATTGTTGAGATGAAAGAACGACTCAATGTATTGAGTATGATACTTGAGGAAAGCCAAAGACTAGGTTGGGTCTTGAAGAAAAAGCCAATGAAGTGGCATAAGTTACAGAGAAGGCTACAACAGAGGCAAGTGAAGAGCCTAGTGGAAGAACTCAGAGAAGCTGAGTTGGAAATGGAAGTTTCCATTTGTGAAGTAGAACAGGGTGAAGATGAAGACTTGAAGACTGAAACTTCAAGTGATACCAAAGGGTCACATTATTTTAAATATGATAATTTGTGTATGTTTGTAGGTGAAACATGTGAAGAAGGACAATTTGTTGATATTGTCGTAAAGGAGGAAGAGGAAAGGCAGAATCTAAATTCTATTATGAAATAAGATGAGATAGATAGGTCTCATATAAATACATGTACACAGTTGGGAAAAGGTTTTATTTTTCAGCATATTGCAAGGACTGAAAGTAGAGGAAGTTGGACTCATGAGGATGGCCAAAAGCAAGAAGAAGTAGAGAAGGATATCAAGCAATCAAGTGAAGGACTTGATGAGATTGAAGAGAAGACTATTGAAATATTTCTGAGTCATGTAAAGAACTTGGAACAGCAGGAGGACTTGGTGATTGAATCATCAAATGAGATCATGAGGTCTTGTGGTTTTACAACTGACAAGTTGTGTGTGAATGCAGGTATTGCAAAAGACAAACCATCTTATGGAACTGTCTTGAATGAAGCTGAAAGTTGCCAAGTAAAGTATGATGATGACTGTCTTTCAAATGAAGATCAAGTTTAGTTATTACAACATAAGGAGTTCATAAATTCATTGCTTAATGGAGGAAATATCTTCAGTAGAGATGAGACAATTATGTCTTATGATAAGGAATTTTCTATTGGTAAGAACAATGAAGAATTGATTTTCTTAAATGGCCAAAGGGAGAGTGATGGACAGACATCTAAAACTATCACAGAGATGGAGAATAAAAATTTATTCTAATCAAGAATGAAGAAATAGTGTCAATAATAAGTTATACTTGTGACAAAGAAGAAGATAGTGAGGATTGTGCAAAGCTTTTAGGAGAAATTCCAAGTGAGATGGCAAATTTATGGCATGAATTAAGTATTTTGGAGAAAAGGCTAGAAAACCAAAAAGTAAGTGTTCAGGTTGTAAAATCAGAACTGAATGAGAAAGAAGAAGTTCACTACAGTGGACAAGGACAGGAAGACATCATTGAAACATATGGTGTGGAGGAGAGACTAGCTGATAGTCTCGTGAATTCTTTTGAGAATTCAAATCAGCATACTGATGTGCTGGCAGAGGAGGAAGAATTAGAGCAGCAAGATGAATTGTTGCCAAAGGAAGAAAAGGCACAGAAGCCTTATGATTTTTATTTTAACAATTTTTTATGATTACAGGTTTTGTTGCAGACAAGGAGCAAAAATTAGTTGTTGCAGAGGGAGATATCTTCAAGGATATTTAGGAATTTTGGGTGGAAGCAATATCTACAACAGTACCTGGAGCAATATCAAGAGTAATAGCAGAAGCTGAAGTAGAAAAGGCTAAGGAAAGTAATCAACAGTTTGAATATGAATGGACAATGTGCAGTGAGATGCAGAATGTGAAGGTGCCGAAGTTAGTGGACAACAACAACGACCTGAAGCAGAGAGAAAGAGATAACAATAAATGGAAGAGTATGGACCAACCCAAGGATGTGTTGGAAATGGTGATTGAAGAACAATGGAAGTTGATGATGAAACAGTCTAGGATGAGTAAAATGACAGCAAGAAGGATGATTAATCAGAACTTGAACCTGATTGACAAGGAGAGGAAGATGAAACAGAAGACAACAGACCTACAACAACAACAAAGGTGCAAGGCATTTGGGCAGTTACAAAATAAAGTTTGGGACCCTGGAGGTTTTCTATCAACATATGAAGACACATGATCAGGAGATCGTGAATATTTTCTACTTTGGGAGTCTGATGCAGGAGCATTCAACTCAAAAGAATCATTGTATTTTAGTAGACATAGGGGGGTCTTGTGTTTTAAGGAAGTTGGTTTCTTAAGTGTTGAATTAATGTAATTACTTAGGTTTTGAGTGATTTTAATGAAAATAGGAATTAATTAAGTATTGTGAGGCATATTGTAAATGTTCTCAAATGAAGGGGAACATGAGAGAATCATGATAGTTAAGAGTTCATAGGAATTGATAGCTTTGGAAATTAATTGTAGATCTTGAATTAGGAATTAGTTCATGATTTATAGGACTGAGAGGATTCTTAGGTTTTAGTTGAAATTATTAAGGATCTGAACCAACAATTGGTTATAGACTCCTTTTGTATAAATGTAAGCCTAAAAGGCATAAAAAGAGTTAGTCAAGTTAGATAGTTAATTGGTTATCTAGTTAGAGGATGTGAGTTAGAAGTTTTATTGTAAGCCTATGGGCAGGTAGGAAAACAGAGGCCACTGATTAGAATATCAGGCCAGAGAGAGAGAGACTCTTATGTAAATGTTTATTTATCAATATAGGGAATTTGATTCTGAATTGTGTGGTGTGTATTGATTAATGGAGTTATGTATTGTGCGTGAATTAGAAGTTTTTGCATAATATATGTATGCAGGTGGAGTTCGGGCAGAACACAGAGAAGAAGTGAGGATGAAGGATCGTGTCAGATCATTGAATCCGATTGAAGGATCAATGTGAAGTTCAAGGATGGCAGTGAATAAGAGTACACAGAGTTAAGCTTAGGAGGGAGTTGTGTTGCAAAACAACTAAAAACCAAAAACCCTGAAGTAAGCCTGAAACCATAGAAGCACACTGAAGAAATGGCATAAAATCGAAGTAAAGAGAAGGACGAAGAAATGAGGTGACGATGCACAGGAGTCGTTGGATCTATAAGATCAACGAACGAGGTTGAAGGAGATGAGCGATCAAGATTAAGTCACGTAGCATAAAGTAAAGGAAATGAACGACAGAGATTAACTTAAGTGTTAGTAGAAGAAGAATGGCGGAGGAATAGATCTGGATTGTTAGATCGACGATGATCAGCAACTGCGGGGGTAGGAAAGTATGGATTTTCTTGATCGTGGCTAAAGTCCCGCACTCGCTCCTAGCCATCGATCACATATTCAACTCTTAGATCATAGTCAACTACAAGGGTTAAGCTGTTTTTTAATCCGTGTGTTGGTTGAAGTCCTGCAAACCCGTAAATTTGATGGCCTCGTATACCCAACAGATATCGGGTCATAAAGTGATCCGACATTAATTTCAAAACCAGACCCGAACATTTATAGATCAAGGATTTATATTCCTTATTGGCTCCATAAGGTCGGGTAATCCTCGTGCAAGTGCCTCACCCGATATCGTTGTTAACCGTTGGATCAAGTATGCCTTGATCAAACGGTGGAGGATCGTCGATTAGGTTTGTTGGTTGGGTGAACCATCAACCATTGGATTAAATGATGAGATCAACGACGGAGATTGAAGCCGATAGGACTTGGTCCTGATTGCACCCGAGAGGTTTATGGACGTGAGTTTAAGTTTGTTTGAGTTCTGGAGGATGAATGGAAATCGCTAAGCAACCATTGATCTAAGGAAGTGAAATCAACGGTGGAAGATGGAACGGATAAAGGTGAGCATCAGAAAATGTGCAAAGGCCGTGGATTGGCGAAAAGGTAAGGTTAAGTGCGGTTTATGTTATATTTCTCTTATAGGAGAATTATAATAGAAATAAAGCGGGATTAAGGATTAAGAAAAGTTTAGGAAGGGTGAATAAAGTTCCGCTGGAAAGGCTTTATTAAAGTTAAGTCTATGGACAATCAATTAAAATATTTCCACATGAGATTAATTAAGGGGCCTTAAACTTTAATTTACGAAGGTTTGACTAGGCAGGGTAATTGAAATTCCTAGGGCAAATGAGATTATGCATTTTACATGCATACTGTGGGTAAAGTCGGCTTAGGCTGGCATCAGCTAGGCACCTGATCATCACTGAAATGGACCAAAATCCAAGGATGTCGTGCAAACGATACCAAAACAAAATTGATTAAGTAGCCCGAAGCACAAGAGATATGAGGGAGTAGTGGACTCGATCCTAGCCCAAATCGAACAACCATCTGAGTCAGTGTCACATCAACTGCAGTGGATGCTAAGAAGATAATTACATCAAACATTTTGTAATCAATTCATAGAATATGAATTTAAAGATGAATTCTAACAAATGCACTGATGATTAATAAAACATCATTTACATGAAAAGTTTGTCAGATTAAAAATTAATTTGTTATGTCTGAACAATAATTTTTTTAATTTTTTATTTTAAACGCAAGACTCCTATGAAAACTAGCCTCCATGTTCATTCTATGTCTATAACGATCATGGTTGGACCACAGTTAATCTCAAGCCCAATTCCATCATAAGCAGTGGGGTAAACCTATGATCTTTCGAAAATATATAGAATTTATATACCGAATCACCTACAATCTTTCAAACATGTATAGAATTTATATACCAAATCTTCATTTATTTTCCAGGTCAACGCGAAAGCTTAATCCACAGACTAGTTGCCTTGGATAAGTATTTTATGACAATGGAATTTCTTTATTTACCTACGTCTCAATCAATTTCATGTTGGAATTGCAAGATTGTTTCTATCTCAAAGAGAAGGGGGATTTTGTAAAATGTAACTTGTTAACCTGCATAAGGGTTATTAATTCTTTTTCTTTTATGTTTATCTATAAGGGTTATTAATTCTTTTTCTTTTATGTTTATCTATATTCACGATGGTAATAATTTCAATCATCAATGAAGTTTGTTGCTTTTGTCATCATTGTAAATTTTTAAAAGAATGTGTTTCATTTTTTCCAAATTTGTTTGAGGTAATTTTGGGAAAGGATTTTTTTTTAATATTTTATGGTATTTGTAAAAATATATATAAATTTTGTATATTTATATTATTTTTTAAACAATTATTTTAATAGTTTTATATAGTTTATGTGTATAAAATATTTAAGCATTTTATGTATTTATAATGTTAATAGGCATGTCTTTATTGGAATTGGGCATTTTAATAATTTTAATAAATACAAAATTTGATAAATGGTCTAAATTTAAAGATGTCAATGTATTCTCGTCATTCCAACTACATCAATGGATGGAATTCACACTACTACCTTGCACATTTAAATCTATGATTAAAAGATATTTAAATAAAAAAAAATATGAAGCCTAATTAAAAATTTACTATGCCATTTGTTAATTGTCATCTATTATGATTAACAAGAAGTGGGAGGATAAAAAAATTTGTGTCGTAGTAAGGACAATTTAAATATTTTATAATATCTTTAACTCTTTATAACACTTGTATATTCTAATTGCAGTAATATATATCACACATATATCACCTATAGTGCCTAAGACATAAGAACCTATTAATCTCCTAGGAATTAGTTCTTGATTAGATTTGCAAAGTTTATAAATAATTAATATTATGGTGAATTTTGTAGTGGTATGAGATTAGAGGTGAAGTTTGTGAATTGGTTCTTATATCAATGATAGAATATATTTCTGAGTGATAATGTTAAGTGCTAGCAAACAATGCTAAGTGGTGCGAAGTGGAATGAATACAACAATTAAAATTACTACACAATATTATAAAACCAACATTATAAACCCAATGTTATAAACCTTAAAATTATAAACACAACATTATTTTTATAATGTTAATGCTAACAATAACATTAACATTAATATTTATACTATTATTTAATATTAATGTTAAACCTTGGTATAAATTCCAAGATATATTAAACCCTAACATTATAAATCTTAATATTAACCCAAATATTATAAGCCCTATATTATAAATCCAATATATAAACCTCAATATTATAAACCAAATATTGTAAACCCTAATATTATAAACCCAACATTATAAAGAAAATATTATTATGAGCCAAATATTATATTTATGCATTTTTATTATCAAAATCTAATTTATATATTAATATTAAAGAATGAGATCAAAGTATAAATGCATGAATAAACCAAGTCTAATTTCAATATATATATAACTTAACTCTTTATTATTAAAGCAATATTAATATATTATCAATATATTAGTATAGTTTTCATAATCCAAATTAAATAAAATCTATAACATAAAGTAATAAACATAAACCTATAAATATATTGTTGTAAAACCTAAACCTAATTACTGAAGTAATAAACCTAAAACTTAATTATTAAAGTAATAAACTTAAAACCCACTATAAAAATTATTCAAATTAATATATTAAAAGTCATTCAACAATAAACCTAAAATTTCATTCAACAAATGTACCTAAACCTACTCTAAACCTAAATTAATTAGAGAGCAGTAGATATTTTGTTTGAATGTATCTTAATTCATAAGGATATGCTAAATAAATAGAAATTATTATTGATTGTTATTGTCGAAGCGAGCCATTTCACCAGTTATCTTGTTATCGGTGAGAAGGTAATTGTCCTATCAATTTTTAGTGCCTTCATACGAGGTTGAATAGTTTTATGTTGCAAAAGATGTATGGTATAAGATGTCACATTAGTATCTACATAGGTAATAAGCAAGAATCATTTTAATTGTAACATTCTTAATTATCATTCACATGTCTTATTTAGTGACATTCTATAAGACACCCCTTTCACTCCCAAATCCCATAATAAGGGTAGAGGGGTGCATTACTATCATAGACCTGACCTCCTAGTCTTGTAATGGAAATGGGGTCATGAAATTCCTATCTTTTGACTACCTTAAAACTAGAAAAAAAATGATACCATAATGTTCGTCACGTCAAGAAATTTTCCGGTGATATAAATTTTGCCCCGATCTAACTTACGAATCAAAATTTATGGCCATTTAAAGTTAGGCCCATTAAACTTACCACATCAACAGTGACCCATGTGTCACCCACGTGGCATATTGTGTGGTGTTGTTAATGGTGATGGACCCACCAACATGTCAGGGGATCTCCTCGGTAAGAAGTCCATATTAGACCTCAGACAGTTTGGTGTAGGAGTCCCAGCAGTGGGTCGTATGGTAATGCCTTGATGAGGATTTCGTACAGAGGCAAGTAAGATAACTCTGTTGGTAGCAAGGGTGTGACATATGTAGTGAGCCAAGGAAGGTGCATGAGAGGTTCTAACACACGGGGGTTGAGATGAGTGCACCCTTAGAAACCTGTGATAGCACGGAGTTAAGAAGGGAACACACGAGCAAAGATACATCACAGCATGGAAGGCAAGTTAGCTATCAATCCAAAGTGATGGTTAAACCAACACACATTTCAGAAAGATTCATACATACATAAACAGAAAGCTATACATTTATGCGTAAGCAAACAGATACATATATCATTTAGAGTAAACCAGATAACATAGAATAAAATACAACATATGCATGAAATGTGTTGGCTCTTGTTATATTAAGAAGTGTAAGTTCCAATCATATAATACATCCATGTCCAACCACTAGTTCCGACAGCGAAATGTTACAGCCACAACCGCCTGCTCTTCTAAAGAGATGTACTAGCTCTGCACAGTGGAGAAGCCAAGGCTCGTTACAATACTGTCCAAGCTCTCTCCAAGATAGTGTTATCGGAAGCTTGGCTGACAAAAAGCCTCTACAATGAGTTATGAGGTACTATTTATAGCAAAGGGTGGGGTGACCCTTGACATTTCCCTTTGAGACCATTCATCTATCCTCATGACTCTTCAACTACTCTATGATTGTTACATTCAACTATCGACACTTGAAATTCCACTTGATAAGACGTTACATTACAATGCACATGTGCACATGTGAGGCAAAATGGCTTGAGCAAGCCATGCAAGACATCACTCACACTCGGACCATTGTGGTGAGACCAACTCTTTGACATGCTTATGATGGTCAAAGGTGGTGAGATGATGCTAAGATTGGTTGTCTGTGATGGTGTCTATGCGCTCAATGGTGACCTCTTGCTGAAGCGAACTCTTGCCTTTGTTGCATCTGGGTGCACTGATATGGCTCCTCTGTCCAACTTGTTTGATATCATGCACATGGTCGTCTTGGTGTGACCGGACCAACAACATGTTGATTGATAGTGTCTATGCTTCTCTCCAAGCATGTGTTGGTGGATGTGCGCATCAACTTGTTGAAGTACATGTTAAGCTCTAGTTGGACTTCCTTCTTGTCTTCACCTCGTTGAGTGTGTCAAATGGGTGGGATCGCATGTGTGCACACAATGACATGTATGCTACTGCATTCCCTTGCATGTGATCAACAACATTTCTCACCTTGTCTGGTTCGTTCCAGCTACTGCGATGGATATATAACTTGTAGGGGTGCAATTTCATTCGTGAGTGCATATTGTGCCCCCTGCTGTACATGTTCCTCTTGCAACTCATTCTCTCATCTATGTAGCTCTTGTTCTCCCTTGAGTTGTTGCTTCAGCACATGCAACTCCTTCTCTATTCCGTTCTCTGCCTTCGTGTGATCTTCATGTCGCGTTGTCACCTCATAGCCTGAGTCTCCAAAGTTTCTTTCATCACAAATGGATCTTCTTGAGCTTGCAAATTTGTTCCGCCTCTATGTTGTTAACAACCTTCCTCTCGCGTTCGTTGCATGCAGGTATGTTGCCTTCAGCTGCTGTTGATGGTGCTACTTGTTGTGATGATGCTGCCATCTTATCTTGATGTCCTTGTCTACGAACAACTTGATGTCTTCGTGGGTAGGCAAGTTCATATACACTTGATTGACTACATCCCCAAGTGTGCTCTAAACGATGTCTTTGACTCTGCTCTCCTTGAAACCATTGTACCTGTGCTGCTGAGAGGCAGATGAACACATGTGATACCTGGAGACATGGAAACACTCATGGAAAGCAATCTGTCATTTGAAAACCAAAACGAACTTGAGAACTGACTTGCAACATACCTGTGTCACTGATCATGAAGGTTGCGCAATTTCTGTTGGCAGGTCAGGAGACTGGCTACCAAAACTGTGCAAAGCATAGTCCGGGCTATCAGTAGGCTGACTGACTGCTGGAACTTTGTAGGGCACAGTCCGAGTTGTCAGCAGGCTGACTGACTGCTGGAACTGCGCAATGCACAGTCCAGTCTGGCCTGCTGAGGACTGAAACTGCGCAATGTGCAATTTCAGTCAGCGGTGACATGCAACCAGCAAATTGCAGTCAACAGTTTTTGGGGCCAGCTGGACGCAATGCAAGCCTGGAGGCCAGTGCTTGGCCAAAATTGTGTAATTTTTGGAGGGAAGGTAGAGACTTCGCTTCCCGAAATGCACAGTGTTAGCCGGGCAAGGCATGGTCCGGGCCAAGGCAGCTCAGTCTGGCTGACGGGTAGTTGAAAACATGAGAAGTGTGAATGCATGATGAGATGAGCACAAACAAGAGTGAATGATCATTCATGTAAACAATAAGCACAGGATTCAACAAACGAGAAAGCATGCATGTGTGTGAAGTGAGTCACTACAACAACGACCGTCCGTGCAAAACAATGTCATGCATGCGATAGCAGTGAGATGCGAACGAAAACTAAAACAGTGCTTCTACAAGCTAACATGTATCAAAACGACAACAAGCACTCACTGAAATCAAGCAGACAACAATCACACAAAGTGAAACACAAAAAGGCAAAAAAAATGCAACACAAGACATGGAAGGCGGGCTTACCCCAAAACAATTGAGCTGAATGTTCCAACGACTCCTAGATGCAATGTGGGATGTCAGAGCTGCAATGTAAATGTGAGGAATGAGCTCTGCAGTGTCCGGTTCATGAGTTTTGGTGAAAACGAAGATGTGACGCGCATGCCACAAATCTAGGAAGAGCGACACTTAGTGGGAGGTTTATGAAATGATCCCTGCATGCAACCTCCAGCTGCTAAAAGTAGATCCCTGAATCAAGGGATGCCTTTGCATGTTGCCTTGGGAGAAGAAGGCCATACATGCAAATCAAGTTTTCTTGGTCTCAGAGGGAACCGATCAACTCAACTGCACATGCAATAGCCTGCTCAACTGGGAGGCAAAAATGCGCATTTCTGGGAGGGAGCTAGGTTGGCTTCCTAGAGGGATTGCACAATTTCTGGGTAGAGCAGCTGAGTGCTGCCTAGAATTGCACAATTTCCAGGCTGAGCAGCCCTGCTAGGACGCAATTTTCTCAGTGAACAGTGACAGGAAAATTTGTGAAATTCTGGAGCCCAGTAGGTTGCCAGACAAAATTGCACAATTTCTAGAGGGAAGGCTGGTTTCCCTCTAGAATTACGCAATTTATTGAGGGAGTTGCTCAGCCTGCAGCTGGATCAAGTCCAGAGAAACAGCCTATGAGTAAGATGCAACAAGCTCTAATGCACACGCTGGAAATATGCTAGAAAATCACTGAAGCTTAAGTACTTGATGAGGCAAGTCATGCGGCTATGAAAGGTTGGTAGGGATGCTCTAAAACAAAGCTAAGGAAAATTTTTGGAGGGTGGTTGTAGCCGCTACAACAGGTGCCTACATGGTTTCTCTGCCACCATGAATAGATCCACGTCGAACAGGTGTGCTTTTGTATAATCGGTAACCGACCCATTTAACTGAGAACATATGGTGTGACATTGGTGAGAGCCCCGACCTTGACTTGGTCTAATAACTAATGGGCTTGACTAAGCTACCAACTCGACCTGCTCCCAGGCCCGACCAACCCGACCCTCGACTTAGAGGGTCCCACAGGTGATTATTGACTTGCTTGCATAGTTTTTTACTTAGAATTTTTGTTCGTATTTCTTCCTGGTTTTACACATGCCCAAATCATTCTGACTCTTTTACCTAAGAAATCATAAACTTGATGATTTCAAAATAATTTTGAGCACACCAAGGCCATGAAATCCATTAAGAATTTCACTGCGACAATCAACCAAACTCGCTGAAGAAAACATGGAAATTTTAACATTGAAACTTGAAAAATAATATGTACAGGGAGATACACAATGAATTTGAATTCGAGTGTGTTTCCTCAAAATTACAGGGGGCTTAAGAAATTCCTACCCATTACATAAGGATGAATTTGATTCAATCAACTAACTCACATACTCTGAGAAATTAATGGGACACACACACAATAATACATGTTGGTGACCATAATCATCAAACTTCACCATTAAACACAAAGATATTATGATTCTTCAGTACTGTAAGATCACTGAGATGCAAATACTTAAACATATACAGGTATTATCAACGATTCCTCATATATTTATGTAGGGAATTAAACATCCCACATCCACACAAGAAATCACATTCCTTGTCATCAGTATAAACATTTAACCAGTGAAAATAACATGTATGTATCATTTAAGCATAAGAAAATCAAGTAAATACTTATCTTATGTAGCAAAATAAATTGGAAACTAAGACTGAAAATAACATGTACATATCATTTAAGAATAAGAATCTCAAGTAAATACTTATCTTATGTAGCAAAAGCATTTTACATCTAGGGTTTCATTATCAAGTCCTAAAAACTTATAATAATCTCTACTAGGGTTTTGTCGTAAACCCTAGATACAATACATCAAAATTTCGATGTTTAGATATTCAACAGCTTGACCAAGTTAGGGTTTCAAGCATATAGAAGCACATACACTTAGGGATTCATTCCTAGAAGCTTACATTAACTATTATAAGGGTTTTTTCATAAACCTTATTTCAACAAACTTGAAGATCTAGGGTTTCATCATATAATTTAAACATCAACGACAAACCCTAAAACCATTAGGGTTATACAACAAACCCTAATCATCAAGAGAGAAGGATTTAATCATATATTCTAGACTTTTATTAATAAACCATAAAAGGATAGGGTTTTACTATAACATTACCAAAAGCTAAACATCAATATAGTAGGATTTCATTATATGTTATAAAATTTATCAACAATTCCTAAGTGGACTAGTGTTTCATCATTAACATACCCTAAGCATCAAAATACTAGGGTCTTACAGTGAACCCTAAAGGTTAGGGTTTCACCAAAATGAACAAATGGTAAGAGATAATATGACAAGGGTAGATTTAATCTAGTGTTTAATCACCCTAACAAGAATTTTTATGTTTCAAAACCCCACACATAAGAAAGTTAGTAATACAAGGAAAATTTTAAAATGATTATACCTTTTAATGAAGAAGTTTAGCTATGAATGTTTATACATACCTTGAGATTCTTCCTTTACAAACCTTTAAGGGCTCCCTTTGAATCTTGCCAAAATCCTTTTAGAATATACGTGGAACACTTTCCTCACAAGTATCATCAAGTACAAGACTAGGTTTTCCATTAAACTTTAGAAGATGAATTCATATGGTTTTGAATATAAAAACTAGACATGATTTAATTTCATTCTTTGCAAATAATTGTCAAACCCTAGCTATCATAAGAGGGAGCAATAAAATCAGGATAATGTTCTATCTACAATTCCTATTTAATCATACAATCAATTATCCTTTAAGACATCATATTCTTTAATAAATGAGAAAGTAATACATACCTTTAAAACTTTACATACCTTTGTCTTTCATGCTTGAAATATTAATATTGAGCTTGTTTTCCTTTTTCTTGCAAACTGCATACACATTGTTAGATGAGTATAACATGAAAAGTAGTAACAATACTTACCTAATTTAAATTAATACTTCGAGATGGTTAAAAATGTCAAATGACATCTTCTTAACAATCGTAGATGTTTTCAAAAGATGCTACAGGTCCTTATTAATATTTTTCTTCTAGTTGTTATATACAAAAATGTATATGTGTCTTCTATCATTGTTTTTAGTAGCATTACAAGCTCTTCTCCTTTCACTACTTTTAATAGGACACCTGTAGCTTAGAGTTGACCCTTAGACTAAGCCTTCTTCAATCACAAAATTTGACTTTGTAAAGGCTTCTAGAACTCTTCCAAAAGATGTGATTTTTGATCTTATTCAATGTGTTACAATTCGTGTGATACCATGAGAGGATTTTACTGATCTTGTCAAAGATTGATGTTTAATTATGAGGGTGATCCTTTGATTAGTGCTTCACCAAATTACTGAAGTGGACAACTAATATGTCATACAGAAAATAGATATTCTTCTAATCCTTCAAGGTTGGTATTTATGTCAATGTAGGGTTCAACTTACCTATATAAAAGTTCCCAGGTCTGTGTTCTCGATTATAGAAATTTCGATTCTTTCATGGTGGAAAAAGTTTCATAACAAATCTTTCAAATAAGTCTACAAAAATGCTCCATATATTTTGGCCCTGGTTTCTTTAATAAGTGAGCTATTTGCTTGGCTAGAAGGGATACTATTATTCCCAATTATATCATTCAGTCACTTCTATAATACAGAACCTTATACAGTTCAAACTTCTGAGATGATTTCAGATCCCTAATTTCTTACACATAACTTCACTTTTCCTTTCAAGAGTCTTGACCTTGACTAGGCTATTTATCTAGCCCTTTGGTCCTTAAGAATGATGCCTCTAGACATCTTTACTTTCCTTGTTTTAGGTTTGCGGTCTAATTAGAGAGATAGGCTCATAAACATAACTTTATTTAACTCAGACCATCGTTCTAGGAGCTCAGTTCTAAGGAACTAGCACCCATTTATTTGCATTGAAGTCCTCTAGCACAATTGTGACCTTCTAACTACCCTTATGCCATCAAATCAAGCTCTGATACCATATTGAGAAATCTAGGGCAACATATAGACTAGGTTCTTTAGCTTGATTTCTCTTATACCTTGACAATTTCTTGTGATTATTAAGTTTTTTCTTCATTATTATTATTATTTTATTTTCATCATCAAGGCAAATTCCAAATCAAAATATCACAAAGACACCCGAGATAGGCACTTAGTTAGGAAGAACCCCTAAGAAGGGGAAAACCCAGTCAAACTCTTGAGTCTTTACTAGTAGAACCAAATCAAAATGAGACAGACCAAGACCATTTTGACCATGACACAATCTTTCCTCCATTCATCAAGTCAGTGTTTGAGAATATTCTTTTCAAAAAATCAATACTTCAACTAATCCAATAGACTTCGTCCTTCTATACTTCTTCAATCTTTGGTCTCTTGTCTCTTCTATGTACTCTCGACCCTGCAATATATTAGATTTCTGTGGTATGTTGTTCCTCTTATATGTGACAGAATGAAAGACAATTTCGGCATCCTTTTCAGCTCCTTTTAGGCTAATTCACATTGTTCATTTTCACTAAAATATTGCAGATCAAAATTACTTATTTTTGCTCAAATTAGGTTGAATTCACTTGGTGTAAATAGTTTTTTTGTCTATTCTATTAACACTGACATGAATGGTATGAGAGGTTGACTTGAGAGGGGGTAATGTTGACTTGATGAAGGAGGACAAGACATAATTTTGACATAGAAACTTTTTCTTTCTTTGACACAATAAGTCCAAGAAGGATCTCTTACATAATAACTTTGACTTTGACTCAATAAAAATCCTAGAGCACTCAATGGGTGCTTTGACCTACTGACCAATGACCCAAGCATGAAACCCATGCTTTAATAAGTCATTTTTTCTTTTACAATAAGAATTCCTTTTCTTTTGAAAAATACATTACATCATTATTGAATTATGAAGACTGACACTAGTTACATTTTTCAATAGGGCCTACATCTAGAATTTCAAAAAATCGCTCAGACTCTCCAATTGCACTTGGCAATTCTTTTAAATTTATGCCTCTCATATATAACATTTTAAGCAAACTCTGATGCATCACCTAAGGAGGGAACACTTCAATTTTCCTATAGTTAGAGAGATTTAGGTAGTCAAGTTTGCTTATATTTCCTAGTATTTTTCTTGACATGGTTAAATTAGTTCAAGACTCCAAATCAAGATGTTGGAGTTTAATTAGTTTACAAAAGGAATTTGGAAACCTTTCCAAAGCGAGGAACTAGGACAACTTGATTTGTATGAGGTTGGTTAAATTATAAAAGATTATGGAAGCCCCTTCAAAGTTGGGAAATTAGATAGTTGAATCTCTTGGAGTCTGTTTAAATTACTAAAGGAATTTGGCGCACTCTTGAAAGCTTGGCATGTAATCAGTTGAATCTGTTGGAGGTTGTTGAACTTAACAAAGGAATTTGGAAGCCTCTTCAAAGCTTCACACTCAAACAAATTAATTCGTTTGAGATTGGTTAATTTACCAAAGAACATAGACAATGACTTCATTTCTAAGCATCTTCTTAAGTCCAATTCTCTTAAATAATTCATAATACAAAATACTTATGGAAAGTTTGTCAAAATGACTTTGTCCTCCTTAAATGAATATGCAATAGCAAGACCAATCACAATTCATTGTAAGTGCTTCAAATTCCCTATAGGCTTTGGAATGCTCAAATGTTTTATTATCATAGATGTTCTCCTATTAGTTCAATCCCTTGAGGCATTGTATATGACTGTTACATTAAAAATAATCCAACTACATCAATCCCTATCCAATTTGTTTTGGTATATTTCTTTAAATACTATCTTGGCCCTTTTCTCATTTTTGTCATTCTTTTCGCATTGCTTCATCAATCTCTCTCATAGTTGAAACAAACCCCCACTTCGATATGATGCCATATCCATTTCTATTTGTAGGGGTACTTATAATCGAGATAAAATGAGAGTTGCAATATGACATCTTCATAAATCATAGGGCAATTGATGTCAAGAAGGGCCTTGCCATAATCATCTATAATCTATTCAAAATTAATAATTGCAAACTACAGGTCTTCCTCGATCAAAAGGAGTTTCGTTGTGGAGTTGAAGTCTTGAATGCAATCGAAGCAGTCATTAAAAGTTCTTGCATTCATGTCACCATTTTTTTGGAGCATTATGCTGAATCAAAATGGTGTTGGATGAATTGGTTTCCATTTTGGGTTCCAAACAGAAGGTTACTCCAATGTTCTATGATATTGAACCTGTGGCTCTTCATTACATTAACAAAAAATGTTATCAAAAGCCTTTCAAAAGCACAAAATGAGAGTCACTGTGGAAAAGATAGAAAGAAAGGAAGAAATCCTCTTAGATGTCTCATAGGCTTAAAGGCAAGTTGTGCAAAATGAAGGAATAACAACTACATGCTTTAATACTTTCTCATTAATGTGCTTGATGTATAAATTCATGTTCTATTTTTTTCCTAACCTAAATGACTTTGTTTTCTCTTTTGAGTGACCTTTGGGACTTTTTGAAAATAATTGTGGATATTGTATTGAAGGAATTTGAACCAGAATCATTGGCTATCATAAAAGAGTAGGCAACGAAGGATTTCCCGATTAGTGCAAGTGAATTATATGATTTCAAATTTATTGAGGAATTAATCACAGAATAATTTGCAATCGCACATGGCCTAGATGAGAATATGCCAGATCTAAGCGTGCTATTTGAGGTGGATGAGGACAAGCTAGATCTACATGATTTGTTTGGGGTAGATGAGGATGGGGTGGCTTAGAGAGAGCTCCTTGAGCTCGATAAGGATGGACCGACTCTAAGCGAGCTGATTGAGGCAAATGAGAATGATCTAACTATAAGCAATTCGTTTGCGATGAATAAGGATAGGCATTAAGTGAGCTATTTAAATCGATAAAGGATGAATTGAAGGATAAGGATAGGTTGTATTTAAGCGAGTTGTTTAAACTAGCTCAAGATGGGTTGACTCTAAGCGAGTCATTTGAGGATGGATCAGATCCAAGTGAATCGTCTGAGAGTGATTTAGATGAGGAGAGATAAGTTACAAATTCATGATGAATGCCTCTTTCATATTATGAGGGTCTTCCACAATAGGCAATTGGCAATGAAAGATTGTCCATCCTAGAAGACACATGGCCATTTGTGAGTGGCCTTCGACAAACCACAAAGGTCGTTAGGGATCCATCCCCTTAAAGAATGCCTTTGGTGTAGTTAGTTAGTATGATATTTAAATAGTTTACTTAAGCCCTATATTGAAATATTTTTAAAAAGTATAAGGATTATACATATTTCCTATACTCAAAAGTGAGCACATATATATATATATATATATATATATATATATATATATAACTCTTAATTGTTTTATTGTTTTAAAACTTATTATGTTATTTCACATTAGCATCTAAATACTTTATTTATGGTTGAGAGTGAGAGTGAATTTTTTTAACTGCATCTTTTAGGTTGTAATGTCAACAACAAACCATCCAGTAGCATTATTGATATTTTATAATGATTTTAATTAAAACTAATTAAATAGATATATCCATTTTTGTTGTGTCAAACTTGATACACATCTCTCTCTTACTAGGGTGTAGCATGTGAGGGTGAGAAAATATTTTTACATCTTATTGATATTTTATAATGCTTTTAATGAAAACCAATAATATATATATATATATATATATATTCATTTTTGCTTTTAATTATAATATACATTGTTTTTTATTTAGAAAATATTTTATTTTTATTTTAACAATTAAAAAGAATTGCACATCTGCCATATTGGAATTTAAAATATGTTTATAAAAACAACAAAAAAATTTAGAAGATTGAAAAAACAAATTAAAATTTTATGAAAAATTAATATTCAAAATAATATTACTATTGATAATTTTTTTTATAAATTTTTAAAATATAAAAAGTATTTCAATATTTTTTTCTAAAATAATAACTAACAACAACTACAATTTTAATAATAATTAAATTTGTGAATAATACTAATATTTATAATTTTATGTTAGAAATTAATACAATTATTTTTAAAATTTTAAAATAAAAATTCTATTATTAAAAATAATTAAAAAAAAAATAATTTTTAATTTACTTTAGATAAATGCAGTAAATGAAAGTATGGCAATCACCCCTTAGTAATAACATTTAAACCGACTTTATTTAATTCATTATAAATCACAGAAACTTAAATACAGAATATAACATTTAAATTAAATTATTGATCCACAGAATATTAGTGAATTAAGAAAAGCAAAAATGGTGTTCTATTCAAGTGCATCGTACATATTCCTTGTGCTAAAAAAGTGGGCCTGGACTTAGGCTAATAATAAATAAATAATCCCTGAATTTATTTCGATCGTTAATTCGCTAAATATTCGTGAATTAAGAAAAATAAAGATGATGTTCTATCAGGTACATTATACGTATTCCATATTCCTTGTGCAAACGAAGTGGGCCTGAACTTAGCCTAATAGCTGGAAAAAAAACCCAATCGACTTTCAATATTCACTCACACTCGATGAGAAAATTATAATATCAAAAAGATTCTTCATTTTAATATACACTGCAATGGTGTTAGACGGGAATGGGAAAATCAGTGTATTAAAAAGATATTTTGAATTTTTATTAATCTCTAAATTAATTTGTTGTAAAATTAAATATAAAAAGATAAATTATAAATTAATTTGTTATAAAATTAAATTTAAAAAAATAAATCTATAAAAATACTAGAATAATAATTTATCTTTTTATATTTAAATGTTTTAAAATAAATTTTTAATAATTATTATACAAATATATTTTTTTTTGTGTAAGTCAGAAGTTATATTATAGCACAAAATATAGTACAAAAAATCTGCCTAGGCAGATCGAGAGCAATTACAGACTGATAGACAAATCCAAACCAACTGCTCAGAAGATTCAAAAGAGAACTAAGGGCACACCACGCAGGGAGGCCAAAACTGAGAGCATCTGCTCAATGAACCGACACAGAAAACACATGACAGTACATAAACGCGAAACAAGAAAACAAAAGGCCGAAGCCTGAACCAGAAACAGAGAGAACAGACCGAGGGAGGAAGCTAAATGAACTTTCCCATGTGACTGATAGTGTCCAGGCCCACCTCCAGAACATGCTTATCCACTTTGGCTTGCAGGGCTTCAATCGGCTCGTTCTCCTGCACCTCCGTAGTAGTGTGCTGCTGCTTTGAGCGGTCAGGACACACGGTATTCCTCAGTATTCTGATAAGCAGTGTGAGTTTCTTGTTAACTGTTTCAACAGCTTCATGCACAGTTGTAATGCGACGATCCAGCGAGCTGTTGTAGTCTATGATTTTCGCCATCTGGGCCTCAGTCAAATTAATTTCATTCACCACCTGCTCTTTATCTTTGTTGTTAGATTCCAGGGCTCTGGCTAAGAGGGTTTTGATGCGCCAATTTTCTGCTTTAGTTCTGACATATTGCGTGGCTCTCTTCGAGGGAGTACCGGGGTCCCGAATCCAGTCTACCTCGTCCGCCATGTCTTCCTCAGTCCGCCGAGCCTCCTCCTCTTTCACTTGGGCTTCCAGCTCGGCCACCTTTCGCTTATTCCTGCTGGCCGTTCTTGTCTCATACACAATCTGCGCCTCGCGCAGCTCACGGTTAGCAGCCGCAGACCTACAGCTCCCCGTATCCATGACTTGCGCTCTGTGCTTATCCCGGCTGATACAAATGCCAATGAGCGAAACTTTCTCAGCGTCTTTAGAGATAACAGTAGGTAAACCAGGGTCCCGGCAGTCTGATATATAGTGTATCCCCATGTTATTTCGTATGAAGCTTGTCCCTGTCCATCGCATAGTGGGAGTACTGTAGTAATAAATTGGGGTGATGGCCGCACAAACCGAGCCATTCCAAGCCGATATTACATTAATGTTGCAGATCTTCATCCAGCCAAAAATGCACCAAGTGTCCCGTTCATTTGTGCTGCTCCTACGGTGAATTCGGTGGCGTGACTTTTCATAATTGCCAGCTTGGCTGGCCGGCTTGTGCCAAGACCCAGGCCGAATCGCCCCTCCCAATATTATCATAAAAGCTGCTGATATTTTTCTATACGGAAACGTACCAAGCGTCCCGTCTCCAGTTCTTTTGATGCTGTTAAACCTGCGGTGTGATTTGCTATGATTGCTGTTCTGGCTGTCCTGCTGCCGCCAAGAATGCCACCGCCACTTTTGTTCTATCATCCAGCCCCCGTGGAGATTACTTCTGCCGTTACCGGTTTCTCCACTCATCCGGTACCTTGACCAGAAACCGTTATCGGCTAAGCTCGATCGGCTTCGGTTAAGTCCTTCTCTGCCAGCTGTGCACATGTTGTTTTAAGAATAGGGCAGTCCACCTCCTGCCAACACCTGTCCCAAACTCTATCCTGGTTGTCCACGCCGAAGTTTTCCAGATGGTCTGCCAACCCATTCGCTTTCCTTCTGATCGTTTGGAACACTAAGCCTCCCATTCCTTCCAACAGCTCCGCGATACTCTCAGTGACCTTAGCCAGCCTCCAGTGGTTAATGGCTTTGCTAGCCTTGGTTCCTGCCTGAATGCGTTTGGCCGTAGAGATAACTAGTGAAGAATCTCCTTCCACAATTACATTGCCTCTTCGAATTGTCTTAAGAATTCTCAGACCCTGTTCGAGCGCAGCAAATTCCATTTCGTTGTTAGTGCTCTCTCCTAGCGCCCTGCAATATATATGTAAAATTTCTCCATTCTGATTGCGAATTACGCCTCCTATGCCTGCTTTACCCGGGTTCCCCCTTGAAGCTCCATCAAAATTCAGTTTTAGACCTCCGATCGGCGGACGTTGCCATCTTATGATTTGCGAGGAAGGTGGTGGCCTGTGCACCGACGTCGATGGATTGCTGGAGACCTCCAGATGAAAGCTCTTCAGGATGCGTAAGTCCTGAGCTGACGGTTTCTCATCCTGTTCTGCTTTACATTTTGTCTGAATAAGCTGTTGGATATTAGCTAGAATTGTTTCTTTAGCAAATTCTATATTTCTGTGTTCATCTTGAAATGTTCTGCGATTACGCTCCTTCCATATAGTCCATAACATAAACCCTGGGACGCATTTCCATATGCTATTAACTCTCCGAGACTGTGAGAAGTTTTTTCTCCAATTGAGAATTGTTCCGTGAATGGATTCCCTGTCACGGTCAGATTCGCCGAGAATACTTTCCATCCAGTTCCACAGCTGGTTTGCCCACTCACAAGAGTTAAAAAGGTGATTCATAGTTTCCGCATCATTAGTGCACATTGGGCACCTTGAGGGTCCCCTGAAACCTTTTTTATACAGATTTTCCCAGGTTAGAGTTTTCCTTCGCATCAGCAGCCACAGAAAGGTTCTGATTTTCGGCCAGAAGAGGTTGTCCCAAACCTTGTTGCACCAGGGCACGACTTCAGGCTGCTCTTCCTTTTCTATTATGCTCCTGGCTTCTTTCAGGGAGAAATTTCCGTTGCCATGCAGACCCCATCTCAGCTTGTCATTCTCTTCTACTTTTCGAATCTTCCTTTTGAGAATTTTGTGATTCAAAAGCTGAATTTTCTCCCTTGTGTTCTCGTCATTGTCTGTGTTGAAAATCATCCACTCCCTCCAAATCGGATCTTTGCTGTTAGGGTCCCAGTATTGGTTAACTCTATGTTTACCTTCATTTTGATTTGTCTGCTTCAGGAATGCAAGCTCTGGGGATTCCAATTTAGGGAGTTGCTGCCAGGCATCCTCCCAGAAAAGAGCCTGGCTTCCGTTCCTTATCTCCCAGAAACTGTGTTCCTGAACTATATTTCTGTTGTTTTTGGCATGGTTCCATATTGGCGAGCCAGCAGGGACGTCCTGAATTCTTATGAGGTCCTGATCATTATATTCCGGCAGGTACTTCTCCTTCCAATGTTTGGCCCAAGGTAAGCTTGTATCAGTTATCCATTTCCACCAGATTTTGGCCCCACAAATTCTGTTGACCACTAGGGGATCGGCTAGATTTAAACCACCTCTGTCCTTTGGTTTGCATAGTTTCTGCCACGCTACCAGAGACCATTTTTTCTTGTCTCCTTTTCCATTCCACAAAAAGGATCGTTGTATAGTTCTCATCTGATCCATGATCCCTTTAGGAGCCGGGAGAATTGATAAAAGGTATTGAGGAATGGCCTGCAGGACAGCTTTAGTTAAAGTAAGCCTTCCGGCGAAATTTAAAGCTCTGTTAGTCCAGTGCTTGCATCTCCTTTCCATACTGGCAAGAACCTTTTCCCAATGAGCCTTCTGCCATGGTTTGAGAGTCAAAGGGGCTCCAAGATATTTCGAAGGAAGGGATCCAATTCTAAATCCTAGAAACCGAGACAGGTGAATCTGGATATCCTTATGAGTGTTGAAGAAGAACATTGTGAACTTGGAAAAATTAATCTCCATACCCGAGACGTTGCTGAACAAGTTGAGGATGTCCTTGTAGGCTTGCGCTTCTTTCATTGTGGGAACACCATGTAACATGGTGTCATCCACAAACTGTTGATGCGTTGTGGCTGGAATTGATCTGATAGGTTGAAGACCTTTAATATGGCCCTCTGCTTTTTTCTTGGCGATAATTCTGCTCAGGCCTTCCATGAGAATCACAAATAAAAAAGGGGATAGGGGGTCGCCCTGTCTAATACCTCTCGAGGGGGAGAAGGGGATTGAAGGAGCGCCATTCACCAGGATAGAAAATCTTGGTGATTTAACTAGAGCCAGCACCCATTTTATCCATTGCCTGTTGAACCCGAACGCTTCTAATACTGCTTCCAAGTAGTTCCAGCTTACTTTGTCATATGCTTTAGATAGATCTAGTTGCATAAGCATTCCTGCTACTTTCCTTGACTGAAGTGAGTGAATCATCTCCTGTGCCATCAAGATGTTATCTAAAATTTGCCTGCCTTCAACGTAGCCAGATTGCTCCTGCGATATTATGCCCGGTAGTATTGACTTCAACCTGTTGGCAATGACCTTAGATATGATTTTGTAGATGACATTACATAATGCAATGGGTCTGAACTTTTCCGGTTTATTTGCTTCTTCAACCTTAGGTATGAGAGCAATGAAGGTAGAGTTCAAAGATTTCAAAATGGAACTAGATCGTCTGGAGTCTTCCACCACCTCCCAAACTTCCTGCTTGACAATGTGCCAGCAGGCCTTGTAGAAGTTGATGGTAAATCCATCCGGCCCTGGAGCTTTATCGTTGGGCATGCTCCTCACTGCTTCCTCAACTTCTTCCAGAGAGATTACTCTCCGAAGGGCCCAGTTTTGATCATCTGTGATAGATTTAGGAATGGCATTAGTAATTTCCTTTATAGCTTCCTCTCTATTGGTTCCCGGTTCTTGTGCTATGGAGCAGAAGTGGTCCGATAACAGAGCTGATATTTCAGTGTGATTCTTAAGGACCTCCCCTTCATTGTTTTTTAGTTCTAAGATCTTGTTTGCACTTCTATAATCCATGGCCGACCTATGAAAGAACTTAGTGTTCTGCTCCCCTTCTTTCAGCCATTGGATTCTTGATTTCTGCTTCCACAAAGTCTCTTCTTGCTTGCATCTGCTGTGCCACTGTTGAGTGAGCATTTTTTCTTGCTCAGAAGTTTCCTCGCTTCTGTTTCCTACTGTACCTTCCCTTTGAATTTGTTCCAGCTTGTTTTCTATGATGCTTTTCTCCTGAAAGATGTTTCCAAACACTATTTTGTTCCATTCTTTTATTCTATTTTTAATGGTTTTTAGCTTTTTTTGGAGGTTGAACATTTTGGAACCTGTTTCTTCCGCCAGTTCCGACCACCACTGCTCAACCATCGATAGAAAATTAGGATGGTCTAACCAAAACTTTTCGAATCTAAAGGGCTTATTCCTGGGGGTGCCCTGAAGTTCGACAATGAGTGAAATAGGCCAGTGATCCGAACCTCCACTTGGGAGGATATCCGATTCTACTGTTATTCCATCCAATAATATGCTTTCTGAAATTAAAAAACGATCAAGTCTGGAGGCTATTAATCTTTCGCCCCCCCTTCTGTTGTTCCAGGTGAATTTACCACTCTTAGGGTGAACATCCACCATCTTGGCATTATCAATAAAACTTGTGAAGGCATCTGCATCCCTGTTAAGTTTCCTTAGGCCTCCTTTCTTTTCCAGAAGGGTGGTAATCATGTTGAAATCCCCCCCCAGAATACATTTGGAATTGGGGTGTCTTTCAATGAGTCTAGAGATCGAAGATAGGAAACTTATTTTGTCTTCTAATAACTGAGGGTTGTAAATGTTAACGCATAAGAAGGATCTAGAATTACCTGTGGGTTGAACCTCCACCGCAATGAAATGTTTACTTGCCTCCGCTGATAAAATCCAGATTACCCTTGTGTCCCAAAATATTGCCAGGCCTCCTTCATGACCTTGACTCTCGATCTCCAGGACTTCAAAATTTCTCCCCAGCTTGATGCGAATGCGATCAATACTGGCTCTGTTACATTTAGTCTCTTGTAGGAACAATATATCCGGTTTATATTTCTGCATTTTTCTCTTTAGAACTCTCTGCTTAGCCTGGTTGTTAAGCCCCCTTGCATTCCATGATACAATCTTCATGATAAAACAAATTATTGGAAGGACGGGAAGGCGCTTAGCACCTTCATCTTTCCTGCGTTACATAGCATCTCACCCAGCTCCTGCAGTACTTCTCCACTTGTTTTGCGGCCCCTGCGTCGTTTCTGCTTCGAACCTGAGGTTCTTCCCAGAAGGCTCTTGGTGTAGAGGCTACTGCCTTTGACTATTCCTAACTTCCTATTTTGTTTTTCTAGTTCAGCTTTTTGCCGTGCTATGAATAAATCATTAACCTTCTTGATTTCCTCATCCGGCGCTGTTTCAATTCCTTGAGTCCTCCAGCTTTCAGCAATAGCAGGGAGGTTTAGTCCTTCATAAGTTAGGGCCTCTTCCAGCTCTAGATCCTCACTCCCTCCTTCACTGGTTAGCATATCTGTTTCTTCTTCCGTTTCTTCAGTTCTCTCTTGCATTTGGATTTCATTGTTGAAATCTCCTTCCTCAGTTTCTTTCCTGGTTGGTTCTTCCTTTCCTTCATGCCCTGCGTCCTCAGTTGATGTGTTGTGCTTATCCTCTGAATCCGTTTCAAGGTCTAGGACACCGAAAGAGTTGTTGAAGTTGTTTCTGTTTGTGTTGCCTTTGTAAGCTCTTCTTCTGTTGGCTCTTTGTCTGTTCTTTGGTTTAATGAATGAGTCTTTGTCTTTGTTGTCTTGCACTGTTTCAGTTTCTGCCTCCTTCTTGTTCATCGGGCAGTCTCTTATTAGATGCCCATGCTCGTGGCATTTGCGACAACGAAAGGGTATCTGCTCATAGTCTATGGCCTGAAAGTATTCCTCATCCCTGTATTCTAGCCATAATCCTTCGTGCAGCGCGCCAGAGACATCCATTTCAACACAGATTCTGGCATAGGAGGTATATCTTTTCTGTAGTGTTGCCTCTGATGCCTTAATGAAGGTTCCCAGCTTGTCACCAATTTGTTTTAACGCATTCAAGCCCCAGTAGTCAATCGGGAGGGAGAACAGTCTGATCCAGACTGGGACTCGAGTGAAAGATTCCTTTTCTGGGACGAAGTTTGGCTTCCATGGTCTCATGTACAGACCCGCTGAAGCCAGAAAGTATGGACCACCATCGAATACTCGGTCTTTATCTTCTAGATTAGAAAACACTACCGTGAAAAAACCTTTTGCACCCAGATGAAGCTGAACATCCCCTCTCGGCTTCCATTTCTGTCTTATCCATTGGCACAGAGTTCTTTCTGATGGCCAGACTCCCATAAATTTACAGATAATGGCATGTTCCGCCATATGTTCCCTATAAGCCTGGATCTCTGGGTCATTGATTATTACCCTCAGATTATCGTTCTTTTTGGGCTTGCAAGCTTTGTTAGTTGTGGGATTCTTGTTGGGGTTTGCGCTGGTTTCCCCCTCCTTCTCCGGTTGTCCCTCATCATTGTCTTTTTGCTCTTTGTCTTCTTCTGATTGTTCTCCCTTGTTCTTTGAAGATTTGGGTATTGCGGCTGTTTTGTCTTTAGTATTTGTCCGGTTCTGCACCTCTTTGTTTCTGATTCCTGAGGTGTTATCTGTTTTGTCAGATTCTACTGGTTTTTTCTCCTTGTTCCTGCTGCCAGTCTGCTTATTGTTGTCCCTTCCTGATATTCTGACTCCTTCTTTCAGGTTTTGTCTCTGATTCTGCATGATGATCTCCTTGAAATTTGGGGTCCCACTGGACCCCTTTGCTTCCATCCAAACCGACAACGCTTGCCCCTTTCGAAACAGTGCAGCCAATTTGGATCTGTGCGGTTCCAGCTCTGAGTCAGGATCTGTCCAGCCTGAACCCTAGTTCCAGAGCTTGTTCTCTCCGGAGCCGTCCATAGTTATTATTTCCATTACTCAGGTCCTCCTATCAAATGCATAACAACAGTTCTACCCTGATCTACAAATATATATTATTAATATATAAGTTATAGATATGTTTTTTTTTTTTTTTTTTTTTTTTTTTTTATTTATTTATTTATTTATTTATTTATTTTATTATGATTATACTATATTATGATATCTTAAAAGAGAGGGAACATAAAGACTTATCAATAGCCAAAAACAACATAGATATGTGAAGTTTTGAGCTTTAGCTAAAGTGTAAAGAAATATTTAATTATTGTAATTTAATCATGGAGTAATGTGGCTTCTGTGCCGTATTTTTTAATTCATCTGATGGGTTGGATGTGCTTGTAATCTATCAAAGCTTTGACCAAAATCAATGCTATTGGTGCTGCTTTTACTCTAAAATAGAAAATTATGGGGACTTGGACAGTGATTTGAAGCATTCAAGAATTGATAGTTTTATTCGCAAGCCCAAGCCTGAGATCACAGAGGATGTGCTTTGGATTTCATAGGCACCACCTATAAATTGGTTGGTGAATTCAAGATTTTCTACTTTAGAAGATAACCCCTATTTCAAAATAAAATTATGTATTTGCACTCACCACAAAAGAATTTTCCCTTTTTTTCTTTTAAAATGACTTTTATATTATCATGGTTCCCATATTTACAAAACTTAGAACCTAAAAGATCAAAACTAGCATAGAAATGAACTTAATGAGAAAATGATTAACGAAATTAGATTTTTTTCCTAGAAGAGTGTCTCTCTTTCCACCTTTGGAAGAGCATCACTCTACTCCAGTTCCACCTCTTCTGTTGTTATTCCCATTCCTCTTGCTCCAACACTAGATTGTACCAAAGGAACTAGCAATGACGTCTGTTTGAATACCAAAAATGCCTTCTTCAATCCTAATAGTAGCCTAAATCTATTCATTAGTTGTTAAAATCTAAAAAGTGGAGTCATCTTCAGAGATTTGAATGCTCCTTTCTAATGTCTCTGAGTGGCTTTAGATATCCATATCTACATATTCTTATCAAAAAGCAATTTTTCTTTACTCATAAAAATGATTAACGATGCTTGCATTGGAGTGAGTAGCGAGATGATATTCCAAAATCTTCTATTCTTTTGATGTACCTTTGCACCTTTAGAGATAATTACTAATTTTAAACAATGTTCCATTTATGAAATGTTGTGCACGAATTATAAGTTGGATAATGTTGTTTATTTAAATTTCACTCCAAAATATAATGGATCGAGCATTTTTGGGGTTTGTTTCGTTTCGTCCAAGTGTGGTTGAATGGCTTTAAATTTCTTAAAACTACATTAAAGATATTCTAGTACATAACTTTTGTAAAAACCTTGTTCTTTAAGAGATGTTTTTTAAATTTGTAAACACTAAGGGATGTTTTATAAGTGAAATTCTTGACCATGTGTGTGAAAACCTTTTTTATTCAAGAGATATGGTTTAAAAACATGTAAACTTTGTAGTAGGGATGTTTTATAGGTGAAATTTATAATAATTTGTTATATATATATATATATATATATATATATATATATATAGTTAATTTTTTATCATCTTTTTATTTTAAAAGATGTGGTGTATCAATAAATTATTTATGATAAAGTTTGATATTTTGTTATAGGTTATTGGAATCGTCGATTATGGAAATTGTATTAGGGTTTAAGACTAATGTTTATTTTTATAATAATAGATGTGTTTATTTTGAAATATAGTTTTCAAAATTTTAATTTAATTATTAGTAATTATTAGATGGATAGTAGGAATTTAACTTCCACATAATATTTTTAGTAATATTCACACATCAAAGGTTGAGATTTATTTCAAGAGTATGTATGCCTTTTCTATCTTATTAATTAAATTGATTAATTAAAAATATGTGATATGAGCATGTGCCATATGAATACGAGTTATGCTTTTTTTGGGCATGTGAGATTATTGGACCATAGAATTGTAAGAAAGCCTATTCATACGTTAAGATTCTCCATGGTAAAGTGGGAATGGATTTTCATGGTTAATAATTTTGTTACATGTTTTTTTTAAATATGTTTAACTCATTAATCTTTTTATAATTATTAATAATAATAAAATAATAGTTTAGTTATTCTTTATAATATTTTTAAAACCTTGGCAATGTGAGATGTACCATGAAGTAAGTGTTTTGATGCCTATCGATATTTATCAACTATTTAATTTATATGGTTGTGCTAGTTGCACTGAGAGGCACATTGTATAGCCTAGTATGAGGGAGATATGTAATTCCTTCCATGCTCAACCTCAAGTTAACATGTGTCTCTTTTAAAATAATGATAAAATAGTTTCTAAAGAAAAAATAATGTCAACTATAGTAAAAACAAAAATGAGCCCCGATGGGGATGTGGAAAAATGAGCCAATGGAGGTGGGGAGGAAGCTCGCCATCCCACCGTCTCTCCCAGCATTAAAGTGGAGGGATGACGTGGCCATTTCTCCCCATACACTCACACATGGCACAAGCTTCCATCTCCAAGAAAATTAAGATGGTATCCTTTGCATCCTCAATGCTTTGTCACATAGCCCTCTATCAACCTGTGCCTTTCTGTTATCGTCACATCCACTGCAATTTGTAGGTGGGATAATTCCCCTACAAAACCCAATTCCTTGGTAAATTGGTGAAGGAAGTCCCAGGTTCCCTTAGCCTAGATCTCCATAGTTTTCATTCCTCGGCAAGGAAAGGAGTTTGCATCATTAATGCAATCTTAGGGGAGGAAACATCGAGAACAAGAGTTTCCTGATGTTGTGGAGCATCACAACTACAAACAAACAAAGTTTGGAGGGTCATCAGTAATTCAGTAAATTCACATCTATCCAAGTACACCTGCAACTATTATATTATGTTTTCTTATACACGGTGGATTTCACTATCTTGTAAGTAGGGTGACCCTCTAGAGTTTAACTTTCCTGGTGTAATTTGGTTTTTTTTTGTTCCTTTCCACTCTCAAAGCTCCCCCTATGTTGCTTTACTTTATGTTGTTTCACTACGACTCCTCTTGGTTAGTATGGGTGATGATCCCCATTGTTCACACTACCTCGTTCTGCTTAAATTCTTCTTGGATGACAAGTCCTCACCACTCCCTAACTTTCTTCAGCTATGGTGCA
Source organism: Pinus tabuliformis (assembly GCA_031772625.1). Classification (NCBI taxonomy): domain Eukaryota; kingdom Viridiplantae; phylum Streptophyta; class Pinopsida; order Pinales; family Pinaceae; genus Pinus; species Pinus tabuliformis. Next base: position 518,794,563 of record CM062812.1, read on the forward strand.
TGTATTTACTTGGACGTCATGCCAAGGAAGAGAATGTGATCTCATCGCGGGTTTGGAGGGTGAAAATCTTCAAGTAGACCCTGAGCCTAAGCTAAAGTCTAGTCTACTATAACAATTTTCCACTTTGTCACCCCACTCGAAATTTAAGCAAAAATTCAATAATTGGAAGCCTCGACCACTAATGATTATCAGGCTTATTTAGACTCTGAAATCCAAACTATAGTTGTTGGTTGGGTTCCTAACCCTAGTCACACTAGGGGACAATGAATTTAATACTTTAACTCCATCACCCTTCACTAGAAAATGAAGACGCTTATGAGTTATTTCCTCAAGTAAAATATATGGATCACAACGAGATAATTACCTACCTCAATGAAATCCAAAGGGTCCATGTTAGGCCCCTATACTACTAGTGTAACCCATTATTGTTATTAGTACAACCCCCTTATTATATTGATGTACCCATGTAGTGCCCATATTGTTACTCTTGTGCCCCATAGAAGCCCACTATTGTTATTATTGTGCCCTTACATTATTATTCTTATGTCGGCTCTGATTATGTTATGCCCCCTTAGACTCCTATATATAGAAAGGAGGTATTTTCATTTGTATCATCCAAGAATTGTTCATTTATGTAATGTAAAGGAGGTTGCTCCCTCGAAGAGGCTGAATTCTAAGGCGTTGATCTTTCTTTTCTATCTTTTCTTGAGTTGGTTTCATAACATTTGGTATCAGAGCTTTGGATTCTAGGGTTTCGCTGCTCCAAACAGGTCATCGTGGAATTTTCGCTATAAATTTTTTTCTATGATGTTTCAGAAGTTGAAAAAAGAACCCATTTGAGAAGAAATTGCGCTGAACCTTGGGTCCAAATTTCAGAGCTTTTCGCGCGATATTTGCTGAGATATGATCTGAGGAAGTTAGTCTTTTTGCAGACTCCTGAATTACATTCAAAACAGGTGACCTGGGGAAAATCGTCATAACTTTCTCTCTGAGTATCGGATTGAAATTTTGTAAGAAGGTATAGAAAGAGGACGGAATTTAGTTTCTTGTATATCTTTTTAAGAACCAAAGGTCGAAAAATTGACACGTAGCACTTCATACAAGTTCACTCTTCTGGAAAGGTCTATAATCAGGTCATCTTGGGAGATTGTGCATAACTCTTTCTTGGAGAATCCAATTTGGATCAGACTGGTGGCATTGGAAAGAGGACACATAGGGCTACTACAGGGAGAAATTTCATAACTTAAATATCCAAAATTACAAAGTTACAGTCGTTGCAAGATCAAGATCCTAAAATAAAGAAAAAGCAAGATGAGGAAGTTTGGTGGCAAGGATCCGGTAAATTGGATACTTCAGATGGAGCAATATTTTGATCTACATGGTGTACCATTGTTACAAAAGGTATGTATTGCATCTTCATATTTAGAACCGGATCAATTTTTATGGTATAAAGGGCTTTGTTCTCGTAAACAACTTGTTACATGGTCAATTCTCACGGAGGAAATGATAGCACATTACGAGGATACAAAGAGCATCACCTTCTTTAGAGCAACACCACAACAATTGGAAAGAGTAAAAGGGCTTTGTGACATATTGGAAAGTAAAATTATGGCAACAAGGAAGTATACCCCTCACAACTATAAAGATGGAAGTTTTGTTTCTCCAAGCCTTCCAGAACCTACAAGGGTTACACCACAACAATTGGAAGAAAAAAGAGAAAAAGGGATTTGTTACAATTGTGATAGCAAATGAACTAAAGGTCATAAGTGTGCCGAGAAGAAATTATTTTACATAGAGTATGAAGAGGAGGAAGAAAAGGATCAAGAAACATCAAAAGAAGAGGATATATGCCAGGACTCAACCCCAGAGAAAGAAGAAAAGAATCAGACCACATCTTGTAAACTATTAGCAAGAAAGACCACTCCTCAAACTCTCAAGATAGAAGGAAATATTAAGAAGAAAAAGGTGAAAGAAGTGAAATATCACGTCAAGAAAGAAGAAATGAATCCAACCATATCTTGTAATTCATTGGTCGGAATTACCACTCCTCAAACTATCAAGCTAGAAGGACATATCAAGAAGAAAAATGTTCAAGAAGTGAAAGATCACATCGAGCATCAAGAAATGAATCCGACCATATCTTGTAAAGGATTGGAAGAAATTACCACTCCTCAAACTCTAAAGATGGAAGGACATATCAAGAAGAAAAAGGTTCAAGCAGTGAAAGATCACATCGAGCATCAACAACAAGTTCTCCAACTTTTAAAGGATAACGCCACTTTGGTGCAAAATCAAATGAAACAACAGGTAGATCAACATCATAGTGAAAAATGTTTTGATGTAGGTGATTGGGTATTTTTGCTGCTACATATAAATAAATCTATTTATCAGAAGGAAATGTGGGCAATATTACATGCACTTAACAAATGGCGACCTTACCGAATGAGAAGACTCTTCAAGGATGAGGATGTGGAAGCATTATTTTGTGCTATTTCTATTATCCAACTAGATTGGATAAACGAAGTAAGGGATGAATGGAAGAAGGACAAAGAAGTATGGCTACTTATTCAAAAGTTGCAAAAGATTCCAATGCAAACAATATTGCCAGAAATTGAAGAGGAAGGAAAAATCATATTGGAACCTGGAGTAGTCACAGAAACAAGAACCTGACAGCTACGAAATCGATCAATTTCAGAGTATCTCATCAAGTGGAAGAGCTTACCTGCTGAAGATTCCACATGGGAGGACAAGAATTTTATACAGAAGCATCAAGAACTACTCAAGCGTTGAGGACAACGGTTTTTTAAGGAGAGGGGCATGTTAGGCCCCTATACTACTAGTGTAACCCATTATTGTTATTAGTACAACCCCCTTATTATATTGATGTACCCATGTAGTGCCCATATTGTTACTCTTGTGCCCCATAGAAGCCCACTATTGTTATTATTGTGCCCTTACATTATTATTGTTATGTCGGCTCTGATTATGTTATGCCCCCTTAGACTCCTATATATAGAAAGGAGGTATTTTCATTTGTATCATCCAAGAATTGTTCATTTATGTAATGTAAAGGAGGTTGCCCCCTCGAAGAGGCTGAATTATAAGGCGTTGATCTTTCTTTTCTATCTTTTCTTGAGTTGGTTTCATAACAGTCCAATGCCACTAGTGCTCTTGTTTGGTTAGACTCGATGTCCTTCTAATGCATATCAAGGGACATCTTTAGTGCATACACCAACCTCCAGCATGCTCAAGTAAGTAGGATTTGACCTCGGTAACATCCTCAGATAAATGATGTTCACCCATGTCTTTTGTTTATGCTTTCGTTTGAGAAACTTTTTTTAATTTTCATAGATATATGGATGGCCAGCTACACCTAGCAGATGATATGTAACAATTTTGACAATGCACCTAGAGACATGTCTAAATATAGGATAGTTTAAAATAAAACTATAATTTTGAGTATTTTGATGGATCATAGAATAGTAAGCCGCATCTAGTGTCATTAATCTAGTTTCCCTTGCAGAAAGTCATGATAGTGTATGGCAAAAGTAATGAGATATGTATGCCAATTTTTATGATATAATGGAAGAAATTAATTAACAAAAGATATTAAAAACAAAAATGAATATACATATTTGGTTAGTTTTAATTAAAACATGATAAAACATTAATAATCCCATTCTCACTACACTCTCTATTTGTTGTTGCATAGAGAGGCGCATTCTACAACCCAATACAAGGGAGATGTGTAATTCCTTTTTTGTTTATCCTTGAGTTGACATGTGTCCCATTTAAAATAAAAATATAATATTCTTTAAATAAAAAAACAATGTGGACTATAATAAAAACAAAAATGAATATACATATTTGGTTAGTTTTAATTAAAAAGATTATAAAACACCAATAATCTCACTCTTAGTGTTCTATGACGTGCCAAAAATATTGCATTCTCGCTCTTAGCCATAAATAAAATGAAATAACATAATTTTATATCCAATTTAAAAAGATATAAAGTAATTAAAAGTTATATATATATATATATATATGAAATTTGAAAAATATTTCAAAATTGAATATTTATGGTGTCATAGAGAGAGATCAATTATTTCCAAATAAAAATAATAAAAGAGAGATGTATAGGGGAGGGATGCCATTACCTGTGCGCCCTCCCCTCCACCTCAGCTACACCCACGTGGATGGCACTCCCGCATGTACGACACCTGCTCGACGTGGACTACCACGTGTTGTGGTGGGTGTCAGCCCTTCAAAACCCTAATTTCGACCTTTCGCCTAGTTGTTTCCACCTATTTGCCACAATGTGTGCTCTGCTCCATGTTTTTCTGTTCGAGTCCAGTGTTTGGGCGAAGCCCTCCGCCGACGATGGCGCGAGACGGCTCCATTACTTGTGTGCCTTGTCCGCCATTGTTGAGCTACTAACCGGGCTTGTTTTCTTGCACACGTCCATTAACGGAACAGGGTTTCTGTTGTTTTTGTTTCATTCTGCCTACAATTGTTGTTCATTCTGGACCACCGGAGGTTTAAAAATACCTTGGTGGTTGTTTCATTCGCGCGACCTGTTGTTTGGGGAGGAGCCAATACCAATTTCTAGCTAGTTCGAGGTCGAAGGTAAATTTACAGGTAATTTTCAGGTTTTTTTGGTTTTTGTTTGGAAATGTCTGTGAATATTTATGCCATTGGCTAATTTCCAACTTGTTGCAGGTCTGGCGAGCTCTGGAGAAGGTCTGGCGAGCTCTGGACATGGAAGACGCTTGGACATGGCTTCTATGTCTATTTGGTAGGAAAAATCCTACTAGCCATTTCCACTGTGTTTTTCAACACCTCACCTTCCTATTGGAATTTTTGTTATTTTTGCTCTTGGAGTTTCAGGATTTCAAAGGGTTTTGCAGGTTTAGGGTTTTGAGGATTTAGGGTTTTGAAGCATTTGTTTGCCATATGCATCTTAGAAATCATCCAAGTATTTTTTTATGATGTTTAGAGCTTGATTTACTTGGGAATGTATCTTCTCGACATTATATCACCAAGACCAACTTCAATGAAAGTATGAACTTTGTGCTCTCTAACTTTCGTTCTATCAATTTATTTCAGGAATTTCCTCTTTCGTTTTCAGATCTGTATCAACTGGTAATTGCTAATTTACTAGTAGTTTGTTTGAGTACATCTATTATTGATAGGAGCAATGTGGGTGAAATTTGAACTTGGAATGTGTCTTGTCAGCATTATGTCATCTATCCTAGCTTCATTGACACTATGATTTTTGTGTTGTTTGGCTCATGAAAGAACCATTTAAGAAACTGTTTGGCTCATTATCTTGCAAGGCTGCGCATTTTTGCATTATGTTTCTTGAGCTTGAAAATATTAGTATTTTTTTTCTTATTGTAGGTGACCAGGACTAATGTATTATTATCTTCTACATTCCCTTCCACATACTCTTAAGGTCTCTGCAATTCATCAATCATAATGTTTTGTTGCTATACACTGAAAAATTTTACAAGGGTTGTTTCCAGCAGTTGCACTGGAGTAAAATGGGAGAAACAACTATTGGTTATGTTTGGAGTAGGTATTAGATTAGAGGAACACGGATACATTATATAGTAGTCGAAAGAAAAAAATGAAGTAAAGCATGAAATATATGCACGAACATGCATTCTCCTCCTTTGTTTGGGAAAAAATGAAAAAAGTTCAACTAGCAGTATTCTACAGTACCTCTTCCCTATACTATCTATAAAGAAGGTTGGATATGCGAAATAAATGGTCATCTTCGAATTATTTTGGGAACTATAAAATCCCTTTCTATACATCGCAAGCTCCAAGATTATACAATGGAAAATACAGAGACAAACTTCATGCCTGGACATAATTTTGGAAATTATAGGATCACTCAGTTGTTGCATCTAAGATGTTGGAAATTGTAGGATCACTTAATTGCATCTGAGATGTTTTTTAACCAGCCCAAATTATATTTCTTCCACTGCAATAGATAGGCAGGTCAGGACTTGATCCTTGTTTAGATTTTTAACCAGGACAAACTATATTTCTTCCACTGTAATAAATAGTTTTTCAGTGTTATTAATCAATTTTTTATAAACATTTGTGATTAGGTACTATTGCACATCACTATATGAATATTACTTGCTTGATCTTGGAATTTTAAATTTCATCATGTTATGGAAACCATGGTTGCATGCTATGAGTTTCTTTTAGCTAAATCTTAACTATGAATATTGAGTGAGGCTAGGTGTTTGACTGTCAATCCACACCTAAACATGGCACAGGCCTGATCAAGAAGCCATGTATCTCAATAGGAGAGCAGTCCAATAACGAAAGGCAGGTTAGGACTTGATCCTTGTTTGGTTTTTTAACTAGCCCAAATTATATTTCTTCCACTGTAATAGATAGGCAGGTCAGGACTTGATCCTTGTTTATATTTTTAACCAGGACAAACTATATTTCTTCCACTGTAATAAATATTCTTTCAATGTTATTAATAATTTTTTATAAACATTTGTGATTAGGTACTATTGCACATCACTAGATGAATATTACTTGCTTGATCTTGGAATTTTAAATTTATTCATGTTAATGGAAAGCATGGTTGCATGCTATGAGTTTCTTATAGCTAGATCTTAACTATGAATATTGAGTGAGGGGAGGTGTTTGACTGTCAATCCACACATGAACATGGCACAAGCCTGATCAAGAAGCCATGTATCTCAATAGGAGAGCAGTCCAATAACGAAAGGCAGGTTAGGACTTGATCCTTGTTTGGTTTTTTAACCAGCCAAAATTATATTTCTTGCACTGCAATAGATAGGCAGGTCAGGACTTGATCCTTGTTTAGATTTTTGACCAGGACAAACTATATTTCTTCCACTGTAATAAATAGTCTTTTAGTGTTATTAATCATTTTTTTATAAACATTTGTGCTTAGCTCGGAAAAAAAACTGCTTTACAACCAACCAAGCTGTTGTTGGCTTTCAATGTAGTGAAAGCATAGAACCATAATGTTGTTAGCATTTCAAAGTAACAAAACAAACTAGGTTGTAAGCCAAAATGTTTCTGTGACAAGAAAAAGATACAATCCATCCAAAATCCACATCATAATGTGCTTACAACCAAAAACATATGGCACCCCTATTCTTTATGGCCCTGAGAATCTTGTAAGATTTCTACATTATAATAGACTATAGAAGTTCCTTCTAAAATGGATTTTGGCTACAATTTCGCACACAGTATGAAATAAAACAACCTAGGCTGTAAGCCAAAATGTTTCTGTGACAAGAAAAAGATACAATCCATCCAAAATCCACATCATAATGTGGTTAATATGACACCCCTATTCTTTATAGCCCTGAGAATCTTGAGTGCCAAAACTCCCCGAGTTACCTTCTTGAGCCAAGTAGGTTGGCCTACATAAAAAGGGTTGATTAGGAAATGGTTGATTGTTGCCATATGATTGAGTCCAATTTGCAGCTTCCAACCATGGAGGTATTGAGTACCCATACCTCACATTTGCACTACTAACCCCTACATTAAGTGGAGGTGTGTAATGAGCATACATAGAATTGACACCAACTCTAGTAGGAATAAGGCAAGTGCGTAAACCCTCAGTTTGATAGTGAGGCACTTGAATGTTTATGAGATCTTGGAATAATGGTGTATTATCTGCAATGGAGTCCAATGAGTTTGAAATAATCCTGGTTTCATCAGCTATGCTCGTATCATTGTCAACCATATTGATCATCCCTTGTTCCTTTTCAAGCATTTGTTGTGCCTTTCTTGATTCCTTTTCCTGTCTTGCCATTTTTTTTTGTTATTCCTTAACTTGCCTTGCATTATCTCTTTCAATCCTTTCATATGCTCAACCTTGCAATAAAACAATCCTTGCTACCTTCTTCTCCTTGACTAGATCCTTCTTTTTCTGTTTTAATTCTTGCATTTCAAATTTCTTTTTTTTCAGACTCAACTAACAGGTTTATATAGTCCTCTGAGGTGAGTAACTGTGAGCTTCGGACCAAACAAAGACTACCAATGCACCTTGTTTTTTTTCATTGATACTCTCTCTACTGGTAGCTTTAGGAACCGGCCAAGTATCTTCTCCACCCCTCCCACTTGCATGTCATTGCTTGGTACTTCCCTTTCAGTATCTGATGGAACTGATTGAACTATATCATTATCTTCATTTGATGCCTCATTATGTGGTTCATCTTCTTCCATTGATCTATTGTCCACAAAAAAATGAACAATTTCACCATCCAATTCTGCTGGTTGTGAGGGCATGTTCATGCTTTGTTCATTGGTTGTTGAGACACCATGTGCATTCATATTAATCATTGCTTCTGCTAGCCATGAAGGTGGAGTTACTTGGCTTGGCAATGTCAATTGGTCATTGTCAACTGCATGTTCAACAATGTCATTAACAATATCAACAATAGGAGTTTCATGTTCTTGAGTTGGTGGAACGATCTCCATGTTACTGCGAATTTGTTCATGGTTATACTGTGTTTCACATACAGTTTCATCATCTTCATCATATAAGTGTCCTTGAGAGAGGGAAATCATATTACCAGCTACAACAACATCATCTTGGTCATCTACTTCTTGCACTTCAACACCTGTTTGGGCATTCCCTTCTTCCTGACCATCCACATGAAACGCTTGGCTACAACCAGTATCATGCATAACAGCATCATAGTTTAGTGGCCAGATTCATGTCCTCCTAAAGCTAGCCTTGATATTTGATGGTGTTAAAACCCTTTTAAAAGCTTTACTTGCAAGCTCTGCTAGCTCGAACCTTTTCACCTCAACCCCTGGATTCTTTGCCATCCATGCAGCATGCTCCGACCTGAAATAGTTCTTGAAAGGGCCAAACACACTAACATCAAGGGGTTTCAGTCTGTGAGTGGTATGAGTGGGCAATGTCAACAGGTCGATGCCTAAATTGTTTGCTTCCTCAATTGTTTGTACAACCATGTGGCTCCCATGGCCATCTAATATCAATAGGTGTTTGTTATTAGGTGAGACGCCACCTGGTACCAATGCAGCAAAGTGAAAAAGCCAACTTAAAAATAGTTCTTTAGTCATCCATGCATGGGGATGTGAAACCATGCATGCACCTGATTCACAGTTTTGTATATAGTTTTTCAGTTGATTTTTACCTTTGAATAGATAAAATCCTGGGATTGAAGTACCAATTGCATTGACACAACATAAAATAGTTATCCACTCCCTACTCTTAGGAAAAATCTTTGGCACATTTTGGCTCCCTCTCTTGGCAATTACCCACATGCCACAATTCCTCCCTGCCTGTAAACCTGTTTCATCACAGTTCCATATATGGTCTGCTCCATAAGAATGTTTATCGTAAGCACTAGAAAGTGTGTCATAGAACTTTTGCACAACTGCAGGGCAAAAATTTAATGCTCCGTCTCTGTCAAGGCCCTCAGCAGTACGCAATACAAGTTCTGGATGCCTTTTTTTAAACCCAAACCACCATGATTTACCAGGAAACCCATCTTTGAATGGGTTTGGCCTCCCTTGACAAATTTGAGCAACTGTGGATTTGAGTTGTATCAACTCTAGCCCATGTCCCAATTGGGCCATCTCTTTACACCACTCAACCACCTCAGCCTCCTCCTCCTCAGTCATAACTGTAAGAGGCCCTCTACGTTTTGTATGAGTCAGTCCATTTATCCAATAATGTATTGATGAGGGAGGAATACCATGTTTTTTTGCAAATGCCCAAACTGAATACCCATTAAACTCTATGTCGTCAATTGCAACTAACATTTCTTCTTTTGTCCATCCTCTTATAGCACTGATATTTTTAGTTGAACTTTCCCCTTGGACTATTGTTGACGGTGGTTATGTGGTTGATGATGTGTTAACATCAGCTTCAGTCGCATGGTCATCATCAACAATGTTCCTTGGGGCATTGTTGACATTGACATCACCTATCCTATCCTCATTAGACGATGTGCATCACAGCTATGCACCCCTTGTCACTCTCCTGCCACTTCTCCTTGTACGAGCAACATAACTACCTTTTGCCATAGATGCAACAACCTATAAAATTATTGCATGCATTTAGATAAGAATATTCGTAAATTATGCTTTCATACAAGGCAAAAATACTTCTGCTTTATTACAGGAAATTATCAACATGTATGTTAGTATCCTTGAAAAATCAAATATACAGAATCATTTTGTTATATGTCTTCAAAATTATCAGTGATTGTTGTTTTGATAACTTTTCTTTACACTTAGAATACCATGAATGTATTGATTGGTTTTGTTATGCATTTCCCAACAGAGCTCTTGTTCAGTTTGACTACTTAAAATATTGTTTTGTTGTTTTCTGTAAGGATGCACTTCTCCATAAATGGATCTCTGGCTATCAAGGAGTTATCATTGGCCAAAACACGCATGGTATTTAATTTGACCAAGGCTCCAACTTGAGATCCCCTAAAGCACTCTTGATCACAACTTTGCCACCATAACAAATTTTTTCCTCATGTCACTTACAGTTGAAGTTTCTAGTCATGTAAACATTCATTTCAACTACAACTCTTATTTGCATCTTGTCTACATATATAAGAGAGGCCATGCCTTTTTCTTAAATCAGGAAAGCATATTATCGATTTGTGAAATTTTGAGTAATTATTGACCTCATATATCAAATTAGATAAAGTGAATAGGAGTAATGAGGGTCCAATTTGCCACATTTGCAATAGTTTGATGCTAGTTGTGCCTTCTTTGTGGTCCTTCATTCTGATAGGTTCCCCTTGTGTACAACAACCTTCCAATAGGGCCCTTCCACTGCTTCTTGTTCATTTGTTTATGTTATTTTCTTCCTTTTACATTGTTTTGTTTACTTTCTGATTATATTTCAAGAATGATCTAAACCCCCTTTTCCTTTTCTCCTTTCAACTTTTTCTTCACTTTATTTTGCAGGTCTTGTTTATGCTACCATTAGTCTTGATGATGTTTATTGGTGGCCTCATACAAGGTTTTCGGTTCCAACACCGAAAGTTGTATTGCAATAGTTGACCACTAATTAAGCAACTCATCTGAAGCTTCTGATCTATATTACAGCCAACACAAGGACAATAAATCTATGCTTATCTTCCAATTGGGCCATAGTTTTTGTTTCTTATTATAAAATTTCATTAAGCTTTTGTTAAAAATGATTCTCAGAAAGAAATTGCCTTGTGAAATTATGGTTAAACAAATTTCAATTGAGTTGATCATCATGTTCCTACATATTTTTGCATGATGTCTTATGATAAGTTGCTATTTTAGCCTTCATGTCACTAGAGAAATGTCCAAGAAACCAAACTTCTGCTGCAATACCTAAGGTGCTACCATTATTGTGTTAAGTGAATGGAGGCTAAGGCTCCTTCACTATGTCCAGTCCTTTTAATTGATAATATGTATAAAATTTCATTGTCGTGGCAACTTGTGACCACGTTTTACTTCTATTACGAAGATAATAGTTTACTGCTTCAAAAATAAAATGGTATAAGATGATAATTTACTGCTTCATAAATAAAGCGGTATAAGATTTGTAGAAATAATTTTAAAACAACGACTTTTCTTGCCGGGCACACCAAGAAAATAAAATCAATACTTTCCTTACACTAAATTGAAATTAAATTACGTCTATAAGTCTGAACATAGAAATAGGTGAATTGTGAAATAGAACTATAGGCTATGTGTTGATTTTCATGAAACTGAAACTTAAGGTGCTACCATTATTGTGTTAAGTGAATGGAGGCTAAGGCTCCTTCACTATGTCCAATCCTTTTAATTGATAAGATGTATAAAATTTCGTTGTTATGGAAACTTGTGACCATGGTTTACTTCTATTACGAAGACAATAGTTTACTGCTTCAGAAATAAAACGATATAAGATGATAGTTTACTGCTTTAGAAATAAAGCGGTATAAGGTTTGTAGAAATAATTTTAAAACAAAAACTTTTCTTGCCAAGCACACCAAGCAAATAAAATCAATACTTTCCTTACACTAAATTGAAATTAAATTACGTCTATAAGTCTGAACATAGAAATAGGTGAATTGTGAAATAGAACTGTAGACTGTGTGTTGATTTTCATGAAACTGAAACTGTAAGTGAAACTGAATCTGTAAGAACTGAAACTGTAAGAACTGTGATAAATGAAAACAGAACTGTAAGAAAAATGTGTTGTAATTGATATAACTAACCTGGATATACTGGCAACTATTCTGTGATGTTTTGTCTTCAAGGTTGCTGAATAGTTTGAAAGCATAACATGCAACTTCAACAGTGGTTGAACTTCTTTTATAGTTTTTGGCACTTGAATTTAATTGGTGGTAAGGATGGACATGGATTGCAATGGCTTCATTTTGAATGTGTGGTCTGGATTTAATTTGATGTGATCTAATGGTTGGGAATTTGTTATTTGTTGATCCATGTGCTTTGATTTGTTTTAATGAGAAATAGAATGAGTTGGGTGTCATTTATTGAAGTTATTGGGTTGGGTGTAATTTTTTGAACAAAGTGGGTTTAAATGTTATTGGGTTGGGTGTCATTTATTGAACATAGGGGGTTTAGTTGTTGAACAATACAGTAGTTATGGCTGACATACATTCACTTTTATTATGTGCAGGTATGGATATTTATTTGGGATACAAAGCTTCAGTTCTGATGAGTGGGGGTTGAAGTGACTGCTACTTTGTACTTCTGGAATAGACCATTTTGGAAGCATTTATGGTTTTATCTATTTTCTAGTTGGGTCAATATGGTTTGCACTCTTAAGTATTAAGATACTATTTATGGACAGTTGTGGGCCCAGTCAATGTTTTGGGAAATTTTGGACATAAATTAATACTTATTTATACTTAATGTTATTTATCTTTGTTTAAATATTGGTTGCAAAAGTCTCAATTTCTGGTGGTTTGGTGGGACTAGTACTATATCAATTACTGGTCCTTGCACAACATTAGACATCTCTCCCCTAATTTATTCAATTCTTAATATAAAATTAATATCTGACTTTTAAAAAATATTAATTATGATAATAAATTCATTATAAATCATAAATAACATATTTTAATATCTAGAATAAACTAATATTGATGTGTATTTAAAATATATTAATAACTAAAAAACATATTTTAATGTGACAATGTTGTCCATAAATAAAATATTTTAACACCTATATATATATATATATATATATATATATATATATATTTTGTTATGGTGAAAACATTTCAAGTGGTCTCTTTATTTTCCATTTAGGTCATTTTTTGGATATAGTTTTAGGTCATTTGAAATCTAGCAAATATTTCTTGGAATTGTAAGTTTAAGTTGTGTAGTCTACACAATCCAACTCTTCAAGGATATTTTCAAGGCATTTAATCTATTTATACATTCAAAAATGCAATTTAAACAATGAAAAAATACATATTAAATAGAGAGAACTAGTATAGATCCATCTTAACATGTATCTATCAAATTGAGAGGGAGATCAAATATTTGAGGCGCAAGGTTTTTTCCTTTTAGTTTTTCACTCTAAAAAAGCGGATTTACACATCAAGAAATTTGATTCTCCTAAACACTTACTAAATAACCTTTTAGTTTTTCACTCTAAAAAAGCAGATTTACAAATCAAGAAATTTGATTCTCCTAAATACTTACTAGATAAACCGGTTACCAATGCATTGATAGTTACAAAAACTTTTTGAGCTCTTAATTTACACGAGGGTTTAACAACACTTTTCATTTTAATCACTAATTGATAATTAAAAGAAGTTTTTGACTTAATAATTTAATAATGAATTATTATATTTATTTACATTTTAAATTGTTTTAAAAATATATACATTATTATTATTATTTTTTTAAATAATTATAGTATTTTCTTTTTAATATAATTTCAAAATTTTAAAAATGGTATATCTCATCCTATTCTCCTCGTGAAAACAAAGCTTTCCTACGAACATATCTATTATTAAGAATTTAGAGCATAAGAGAATGAAAACAAATCTTTCCTACGAACATATCTATTATTAAGAATTTATAGAATAAGAGAATGTTAAATAATGGTAACATCCACTAATAGAATTTTTTTTTTTTTAAATTAGTTACCTTTACCATACTAAATAATGGTTATGATCTCTATGTTTCTTTTTTCCAATTCTCGTGCTAGTACTTATATTAACAATATCATTTCACATGATAGAGTTCTAAGGTGGCGCGATTATTTTATATGTTTACAGGGTCTTGTTATATTGTGGCCATGGTATTATTTTTTCGCATTCTCGTGCTAGTACTTATATTAACAATATCATTTCACATGATAGAGTTCTGAGGTGGGGCAATTATTTTATATGTTTACAGGGTCTTGTTATATTATGGCCAGGGTATTGATTTATTATCGGCAATTTAGGCTTTGTATATGTCTCAAATTTCTTCATATTAGTATGTCATTAGAACATTAATTATTGTAATAAGTATGTTTTTCAGATTAATCACATTAATATTATTTGGTCGATATTTTGAATCAGCTAATGTGGTTCATCTTCAGGACAAAAGTGAAAAAATCCATAGATCTTAATGAATAAATAACAATGATGCCTCGAAGTCCAGAATTAACCATTAAGAAATAGTTATTTAATAAATATTGTTTTTAAATTCTAATTAAAAACTAGTTGTTATAAATTAATCGTTAATTGTTTATAAAAATATGAAATTATTTATTAATAATATTAAATTATTATATATATATATATGAATGATAATAACAAATTTCATGTATAAAAGGACTAGAATCAAATAAAACAAAAACATATAATATTAAATAATACAAATTAACCCTTTTTCTATTTCATAAATAAATAAAATAATAATATAAATATAATATAATATTTATTAAATTTTTATGAAATTATTCATTAATAATATTATTATTATTTTATATAAACGAAATTATAATCATATAACTATAAATAAATTTATAAGGAGTCACAACTTTTTAAAAAACAAAAGGGAGAATCAAAATCCAACTCTTACTCAATTTCCACTCATTATCCCTATTGAGATTGGTAGCATGTTTCTCAATCTCAATAGCCTCTCTTAGCTTCCTATGGTGGAAGTGATCAACCCTGGCAATGGTCTACACATCCTCAATGCATACATGGTGCTTATATTTCTTTGCATGCTCCACAAGAGTTGATGAGTGAGATCGGTTATGCATGATGTCTGCTACATGCTCTTGGATTCTCTGTTTAATAGAGCGATCGATCTCCCTGATGTAGGGAACCCCATAGGAACATGGGATAGATTAGACTCATTTCATGTCCTTGGGGTCAATAGTGTCTTTAACAGATCTAAGATAATTTCTAATGGTATTAAGGGGCTTGAAAGTAGAGGAAACATTATTATTCTTAAGAATATGGGCAATCTTGTCAGTGGTCCCCTGGATAAACGGGAGCTGCACCTTAGAGATTGGGCCATCACGAGGAAGCTTAACCCTCTATTCTTTATGGGCTCTTTGGAAAGCCTTGAGGCCTTGAGATCTGCTATAGCCATTATTTTCAAAAACTTTAAGAAGATGATATTTTTCCTCTTCTAGGTGCTTCTCATCTGAAATCTTAAAGCATGAGTGGCTAAAGTACTAAGAACCCCAAATTTTTGCATCTTTGTTATTTATTCATTAGGATCTATGGATTTTTTCACCTTTGTCCTAAGGATGAACCACATTAGTTGGTTCGAAACGTCGACCAAATAATATTGATGTGATTAATCCGAAAGACATGTTTATTACATTATGGATCACAAAAGCCTAAAATCTAACATTAATTTATTGGTTATTTTGTTTTCACCAACCTTGATCAGCATTGATTAAAAGTATTAACCAAAGTTTAAGAACTCTCCCGAAGGTCCAAATATCATGCATAAGGTTGGTGGTGTGATTGGATTTGACACAAGTTAATTATTATGTTTTCCACCGTTGATCACTTAGGGTTTCGATTAGATGGTCTGTCGTTTGGGGAAACAGTTAAGGGGTAACTATCCCCCCACCCTCCGTCGCATCTTCGGTTAGTTGCACCTTCAATTCACTCTGTCGAGCTCTACAAACTATGTACAAACCTTAAGAAGGGTCGATTCCTTTGTCACAGTATACCCAACTGCATTTGGTCCTGGTAAGTAGGGCTTTGTCGAGATTCACCATTTCAGTGTTTCTCCTCTAGTTTAATTCTGAATCGAATATTTATCGCTTACTCTAAAAATTTTGTGCCAATTTTATATACAAGTACAAAATCAGTGAAGCATGAGGTCTTAGCGTGGCTACCAGTTCTTCCATCTAGGTATTATGGCCTTTGCCCTTACTTATAACTCTCAACCAACCCTTTTGCAAACTATTTTGCAACTCTTAGGGGGTTTTTTGGTGACTGATTTATGGGTTCTCACTATGTCCCCTAGTTTGGCTTTCCTGAATTCGGCAAGGTACCATGTAGGTAAAGAAATTTGTTTCTCGACCACATATCTTCATTATTAATCTGTTATTGTAAACTTGGATACCTAGTTGAATTTTGTTGTGTGCATGTTAGGGTTTTCATTTTTCCTTGTTCTTTATGAAAAACACTCAAATAAGGAACTCCGTCATAAATAGGTTCTATTCTACTTTTGTTTCTTCAGGTTTCCATCAGCATTCCCATTACCCAATTGGATATTCTCTATCAAATTCATGGTTAATAGTTAAATTCGAATCAAAGTGGATGAGGATTCCATTGAACTGAGTCTTAACTTTGTTACATGACTGGGGTTATTTATTTATTATGTATTTCAGGAGACTATAAACTCTTATATAAAATTTAGGTTTTTACTTCTTGTTACCGGAGACCTTTGGCTACAAAATCTGCATTTTATTTGTTATGTATTACACAACTTTTGTTTTGATCTAAAATTTTATTTTATTAACCCTAATCTAGGGTTTGTAATTGGTTTTGTAGGACTTTCATTGTTCTAGGCTGACATATTGATCTGGAAAAACCTTAATAACTTTGTGATTTCCTTTCTACTGACTCTTGTCGGTCTGTTTCAACATAGAAGTAAATTTGAAAATTTGTAGGAATTCGTTTGTTAACTTGTTATATGTATATTTTGTGTTGTCACCAGATATATGTTGTAATTCTTTTCAATATGCGATGTATCTGTGGAAATTCTTAGTTAAAGATTCCTTGGAGTTTCAAAATATATATATATATATATGTGTGTGTGTGTGTGTGTCGTCGTTAGATGTATGTTGTAATGCTTTTCAATACGTAATGTATCTCTAGCAATTTTTAATTAAATATTCCTTGGAGTTTCTATATATATATATATATATATATATATATATATATATATATATATATATATGCCCTTTTTGTGTTTTATTAAACTTCACAATACTATGTTTCCTTAAATGTGTGTTAAGTTTCTTTTACCATTGTTGTTTAGCGAGATGACTAAGAATGGACCTATACGAGGTTGTTTACCCTTTGAAAATTATAAGAGGGACCTATAACTGT
The DNA here is from genome assembly GCA_031772625.1 of Pinus tabuliformis. Lineage (NCBI taxonomy): Eukaryota > Viridiplantae > Streptophyta > Pinopsida > Pinales > Pinaceae > Pinus > Pinus tabuliformis. The sequence continues at coordinate 518,812,142 of CM062812.1, forward strand.
TTCTCGATTGTTGGTGTTAACAGGTTGGGCCACAGAGACTAATCAGGTCCAAATATTACAAATGATTAATTGATAACAATTCTTTTCCGATTTGTATACCTTTATTGCATAATAATGTTTGTTCGATATTTTATTCATGTTCACTTTTTACAGTTATTATTTTTCTTCTTCTTCTCGTACTATTTGTTTTTATGATAATACATATTCAATGACAGTTGTTTATTCATTTTTATGTCTCTATTTATTACAAAGATTCTTTTACAGAGTTTCAAGCTAAACTCTTACTCGTTTTGATTGAAGTTATTACCAGCACTTATAGTGGGTAAGCGGGTCGTGGCCCCATTCTGGGACCTGCCATCCACACTTTTGTAGTGCTTAGGTATAATAATCTACATAAATATGGATTGTTCACAAAACAGACTTTTGTCAACTAGGTGGGAACTAACTTGTTTCTACAGTGGTTATATATACTGCTAATGATATTAAAATTCCATAATGACATACAGACTCTTAATTGTAGCACTTAATCATTTTCTCTCACATATTCCAAACCCTTCATCACAAATTCTTTAACATAAACTTTACCATTATTTTATCACAACACGTTACTGCGACTACAATGGATTCTCTGCACATATTCATTTTCTACTAAGTTTATAGAGAGTTTCATCATTCCTTTACATAAAGTCACTACTTGTACATTAGGGCATATTTTTTATAAAGATCCCATATATTATTGTCATTTAAAGTAACATTTTTGTTCTTAAAGAAACACTAACAACACAAAATACTTATTTGTTTAGGTTTAAGTTGTTAAGGAATCCACAAAGGAGAAATACCACTCCTCCCAACCAATGAGAACGACAACCACCAGTTCCCCCCAAACAAGTTTTCCTCTTCTAGAACAGTTGTTTGATAGAGACCTAACAAGGTTAGTCCAAAGGCATTAATAATGTACAAGTCCAACCCAGGAACTCACTGACTCAACAAGTCTGACTTAGGGATTCCACTAGCACCCACCAGCTCAAGAATACCCTAACTGGTAGCGACATTCCTTCCCTTAACAACATCATGTACAAGGTACTAGTTTCCTTTTCTCTCCCTTCTTAGTTGCCTTAGGTTTCCTCTCATACCCTCTTGGCTTATTTTCCCAACTGAGATGATTTATCTCTAGGGAAAGGGAGTATTTGTCCTCTAACTGTCTAGTAAGTGAAAAAAATCATTTAGTGTCTTCTCCCCGTAAATTCCATGGCTTTCCATAACTGACTTTTAAATAAAATTAAAATAACTTTAAAAATTTAAGTTTCCTACTAGGCTTTCCACATAGCCCATGGTTTACCAAGTCAATGCAGTAAAAATAAATTAAATATTTACTTGTCACTAAGGGGTATTACAATAATATAGAATATAAGTGGTTTCCTAAAATAATTGGAAGATGGCATAAGGATACCTGATCTCGACTAGACTGTTGGGTACTAAAGGAAAAAATTATTTTACATAATAAAAATGACATTAAAAATATTATTACCTCACATTTTAAGGAGAAATTTTAGTGTGATGAGAAATTAGAGGGAAAAAATAAAATGGGATATTCTAAGGAGGTGATTAACCAAAATCTCCAAAATCAAAAGTATCTTGTTTTGACTAGTATACAAAAAAATGCTAAAAGTAAAAACAAATTCTTGTACGCTCCCTCATGAAACTTGATGTTGGTCAAATCCCAAAACCCCTTAGGATGAAAGAGCTTGCCACCCTTGTGGGTTGAAGATGAAATTCATTTTCTTTAAAATTGTTTATAGTATACTTAAATTTCAAAATATTTACCACAATGCCCACCTTTTTTACCTTTTAACTCATCAAAATTCTAATGAAGTTGGAACACTACTCTAAATGTTTTTCAAAAGTATAAATAATTTTTTAAAAAATTTCAACTAATATCTTACTTTCTTAAAGTTTAATAAATATTTTTGTATTTTAATGAAATTTCTTCAATATTAACTTAAAATAAAATAAAATATTATTATCAAATTATTATAATAAACTATAAATTTGTGTCCGCCTAAGGTAGCTCAAGTGGCCATGGTAGTGGAATGAAGTCTTACTGAATCACGATCGTGGGTTCCAATCTTATGCTACCCTCCCCCCTTAGCGGGGTGAATAATGGACATGTAAAACTCTAAAAACAGAGAATCCTACCAAGCTTACAAAAAACAAAACTATAAATTTATTATATCTTAAACTAAATATTTATTATAAACTAAATATTTATTATAATATAGTTAACCATTGATTAAAAAAAAAATATTCATCATTCATTTTCATTCTTTAATAAATATTATCATAATCCGGTTAAAAATGTTGCATATCATTTATTAATAACATAGTTATCAATTGATTAAAAAAAAATTCAACATTCATTTTCAGTCCTTAATATAATTTTATAAAACTGCATATAATATTTAAATATTTATGTTTTTCAGTTAATTACAATTCTTGAGGTTTCTTTTATAAATAAATAGTCTAAATAGTTTGAATAACCGTTTGGGAATTGAAAGAATGGCCGTAAACAATTAATAAAATATTTTCTAATATTAATTAATATAGAAATGTTTAATTAAATGATTGCGGTAGAAGTTAAAAAAAAAAAAAAAAAAAAACATTTTAAAAAATAAAATAATCAATCATAAAAATGAGTGGAAAAAATATTTCAACTTATATTTTTAAAAATTAATTAATTAATAATAAAATGGAGAAAAAATATTTTAAAAAATAAATTAATAATTTTTAAAATAAATTAATCAATAATAAAATGGAGGGAAGTGATCTTTTAACTAATATGTTTCAAAGAGTAATGATATAAAAACAAGATAAAATCAAATTGATAAATAATAAAATGGTATCTAAACTAATAAGTAATGAAAATTTAAAAAGGCTCATGAGACTTAGGATAGAGGGTGACAGGGTGTTCTCTTAAGACACCTTGTGGTGTAAAAGTCAGTGATTCAAAATTTTATGGGAAATAATTTAATCATGCTAAGGTTTGGTGTGACCCAAGCCGAGTGTGATCTCTAGGTGATTTTGATGGTTTAAATGCCCCTAGGTCTCAGCGACTCTCGTCATTGGTAAGGCGTGCTAATCGTCTCAAGACTCGCATAACCTAGTAAACAAAAAAAATGAGAAGTTAAACAAAAAATAAAAATAGTGTAAAAAGCTTCCCCTGATTGGGGTGCGAGCCAAGACAGATCTTACCGTGGGATTATCATCACTATGGCTATAATATTAAGGGCAATAAAGGATTAGGGGTGGTGTGGGCAACTAATAACATGCACCCACCTACGTAAAGACTTATAGTGGTGCAAAGGATTAATGGAGGTGAGATCTACCACGAGGAAAAATATGGAAAGGCATAAAACATTGGTTGTCAAGTATCATTTCTGGTGGAGTCTAGAAATAGTTTTAAACCTTGATGAGAGGAGAGACGCGTGGAGAACACAGGGACCTAAGGAGGACGAGAATCCATCTAGTTCTAGGATGACCAGGGTTGAGGATCAGGGAATGAACACCTGTGAGTATGTTACATTTCCTTTTCCCCTCCATTCGATTCTCATGTGTCACCTAGATGATAGTGATTTTCGTGAATGGTTAATTGCCTAGTTTGAGCACCAGCAAGCATCTTTGCGTTTTGTTTTTGAATTAGGTTCATAGGTATTTTATTTATGTCTTAAGACTCTTTACCACCTCTAGTCTATGTTTAATTGTTAAGCCTAGAGAAAGGCCTGCAATGGAAATAGGGTTCCATCATACACTTGACAGGTCGACTCTGGGATGCCCACAATCAAGAGGATGGGGTTTTGTGGCCTCCGTTATATGGCCTTGAGAATCATTTAGCCATGGTTGGATTTCGAGCCGGAGGGTTGGCTTATGGAACCTAGCCAGAGGCCAGGAACCACTTGAGGAGAGAACCTCACCTCACCTTCATGACAATGGTTATAGAGATGCTATTAAGACACCTACCCTAAACTATTTTATTAATTATCTTATTTCTGGCATGATTTTTTGACAATCTATTGTACTTGGATTGGATTGGAGAAAATGTTTGGTTAATGGGATCCCATAACTCAGAAGGTTTAATGTTATTACAATTTGTTGTTTGTCATCCTACTAACGTGATGTTTAGAGGGTTAGAACTTGGTGAAGGTAATTCTAAGAGTCTTGGTGGTTGGTATTCAAGACAAAACCTTAAGGACACAAGCAATTGTTTGATAAATAAGAATATGGCTCATGTGGGTCTGAGGCATCATAATACCACCACACCGAGTTGAGGTCGAGCTCGAGGAAGGGAGTCAAACAATGGAGGTCAAGGTGACAGTCAATGTTGTGCTGGAAGAGGGAGGGGTCGTGGAGGTGGGTCTCGACCAGAGGTGGAGGCACATGCATTATACAGAGCCTCGCTCTCAACCCCAATTGGCTCTAGACTGGAAGGATAGGGGGAAATGTCAAATTCTGAACTGGAACCGAGCACGAGAGAGTTAGTGTGGGACTAAGTAAACATCGTAGTAGACCCAGAACAAACTAAAGGGAGAAGGAATCTATAAACACAGACACTACTTCTTTACTGGAGAATGAAGACCCTGATGGTCAAAGTTATGTCAGCGACACCAGAAGACCCCTTGTAGACACAGGGAGATTTGGCCTTGCTCCATCAAGACATACAATAGGTAAAGTTTGGCATGAATCAAGTGATAGGGCATCTGGAAAGTATCGATACTCATATTCCATGCATCCCCCCATCGATCCAACAAGGATCCACTGTAAAGGTTCCACCTTGGTAGAATCCTCTGATGATTAGTGCTTTTTATTCATAGTTAGCAGCCTTTGAGAATTGTCAAGTTAGTGTGAGGGGGCAACATGATATTTCATTGTTTTTAACATTATTAGACTTGTTTAAGACTTTTAAATTTTGGTTAGGATATGACTCCACCAGATATGGTCAACAAACCTGGTTTCCCTATGGGTAGGTTGAGACTATCTGGTTCTTTTTTTGAACTTGCATGTACAGTTTGTCTTTTAAAAAAGAAATAGAAGGAATCAAAGCCAACTTACAAAAAAAAATAGTATAAAAATCTTATAAGGAAAATTGTGGTCGGATAAATAACCAAATACAAACCAAGGTGGGGCTGGTGACTGAGATAAGTTGAATTTTTTATAAAAATATAAATTGTAGAATTTATATGATAAGTTTTATGACAATTGAGTTTCAAAATATTTTCAGAATTAAAACTATTGGGGTATTTTTCAATTTCTAACTTTTTCTAAACTATATAGACAAAACATGGGTTTAGACAAGAATATTTGTTTTGTTAAATCATATTAAGTAATTAGATTTATGAAAATGTTATCAATAGCTTTTTTAACAATGTGATTATCGGTTGTGTTACCAATATACTCTTTGAAAAGAGATTTGAAAAATCTAACATTTAACTTATGTAAGATTAAATAGAAATTTTATAAGCATACACTTTCATTTATCAAATAAGGATATACGTAAATACATGAGTGTTATCTCAAGATAGAGAAACTATCTTTATAGCACAATTAACTAGTTGAGAAAATCCCTCAACAACGCACTAATCTAGCAAGCTAGTTAATTGGAGAATATCTCTCAACCAAACTAGACTTAGCCAACTTCTAAAGACTAAGAACAATTTCCTTCTTGAAAGAGTAATCACATCTAAGACAAATAAAAGTTACATATTCCAACGCTCTCCCTCAATAACTACTTATCTTAATCTCAATCACAATTCATATCTTATGCTTTATTTTTACATTTGGATTTTTCTTTATCCTTTATCAATCACCATTAGTGTTCATGATCATTCCTAAATCTACATTTGGTATTCCTTATTAAAATAATTAATTCTAATAATAAAAAATATATTGAATTAATTAAACTCAATATCTACATATTTACCATTAACCATAATTTTGATTCCAAAAAATGCACTTTATACCTTCCTTATAATATAGTTATTACCACCTGGATTTGCATCCAAAACCAAACAATACCATCATTATCAATTCATTTACTTCTCTAATAAGAATTTTTCCGAACTCAAATTTATTAATTCTCATAATTTTCAAAATTTCCATCATATTTTTAGAGTTGTTAAATATTGGCATTCGTGCAGTCAAATGCAACACCTCTAAATTTATACTTTCACCTTATTAAGACACCACTAACGAAAGAATTGATCCCATGATCCAAAACTATTATTTTTAAAATTGATATATATATATATATATATATATATAAACTATTTTACTAAACAAAACATTGATTTTAAAAAGAATGTGAATTATCCACTGGTTTTGAAACTGAGGGATCCATATCTATTTTTAATTTTTCTTTCATGTAATATTTTCAACTGTTTTTTCAAATAAGTGAATAGCTTTATTTTATTTTTTCCTGAATAGCGAGTTAATTTTTTTGTATTTCAAAGTTGAAATTAGTTAATATAATTTTTTATTAATTTTTTTTGAGTAGGTTGTTGATTTTATAAATAGGTTTTATATTTTTTAAAATTATATGATATAGCTATTGGGTAGGCTTTATTATTCAAAATCATGATTCAAATTTTTTTACTAAATTTTAAATAAAATTAATTAAAAAATATACAGTAAAAAACAAAATTAGACTACAATATTTTAAAAAATAAATTAATTTATTAAATCACTTATATATTTAATTATAAATTTAAAATAATGTATTTGATAAATATCATTATTTTTTATAATAAACTTTAATTAAAAAATATTAAAATTAAATTTCCAAAAAAATATAATTAATTAGTTATAATTTAAAATTTAATTTAGAATTAAGAAAAAAAGAGCGGGACGTTCCCGGTTATATTTTGTGCCATAGGACAACCGTTCCATGCCCAATTTTGACCCAGTTATATCTTGCGTGCAATAGGATACAACTATTACCCAATTTTGACCTGGTTTCTTTAAAAATGTTTATTCAATTTGACACGTTAAATTAACTATTTTATTAATCTTTTGTTTATGTGAGAATAGGAAAATTATACAGATATTCTTGCAGTTAGTTTTTAGGATAATTTATTTAGTGAGGGGTTTGTCGAGACGCAGGAGCTTTTATGTAACATCCCTTGTGAAAAGTTAATGTAGTAAATAGTAAAAGTAATTATTGAACAAAGACTTTATTTGAAAAACATATATATAATCATGTTATTAATTTTATGTTAATGAAAAACAATTGTGTTGGTACTATTTGAGCTGAGTTATGATTAATCATGGTTAGTAACTGAGGAATCAGTTACAATGGAACCCTAACTACCTTGAGGTAGTTGAGACCCCAGAGGAAAAAGGGGGAAATGCCAAGTCTGGTTAGGATCAGATGGCAGAGGGAAGAGAAAATATTCATGCTATGTCTGGTTAGGATCAGATGGCATAAGAGGAAAAGAATTTTCCTGTGTACGCTATGTCTGGTTAGGATCAGATAGCGTTTACTGGCGAGACCAGTGTAATTGCGGTCGAGTAGGACCTGCAAGTGCTTGGGGGTGGAAGGTCAAAGAGAAGTCTTCCTACGGACGGGTGGATTGACAAGCACAACAAGTAGGTTTGCAGAGTAGCAGGTATGGCCTACTATGTGTCTATTTATTTACTGAGATGTCTCTTATACTGTTTTGTGCTAAAAAAATATACTGTTCTGCGAGAAGAAATAGAAACAGTAGGGATTATTCGACTGTTATTTTTAACTGAGAATGAAAAAGAAAAACAAACATTATTTGATGTAATATAGACAGAGATCTAAACACATTCGTATTTTGAAGAAACACAAACATCAAACCCTTGTTACTTAAGTAATGGCTAGAAATACGAAAGAGGTAATGCCGTAGACCCTCTATTTATTTTACATGTCAAGAAAACGAAATAAACATTCGGTACAGAAAGAATCGAAAGAAAAGAACATGCAACCTTGACAGGAGAATGTAATACACATCTACAACATGGCATCAATTCATAAGGTGGACTGGTAAGTCTCGCAGCTAGATGAATACAAATAAACTATATCGTTGTTTACATAAGGTAAGAAACTTAAATGCAGGCTAAACCCCAGCCAGGAGAGCCGTAAGAATCTCATAAGGTGAGAATCGGACCCCTGTAACATTTGCATGCACGAGTTAAATACTCAAACAAAACGCATTTTCGATTATTATACAAATAAACAGTATGTGCGCCAAGGAATGCATGATAACTATGGTTACATGCATTCTCAGTCCGACTCTTAAGTAAAACCTTACCTGTAAGGGTTACTCAAGCTGGACTGAAAACTTGTCTAAGACCGCAAGGGCGTCATAATCGAACACATCAACACGAAGTTCATCATATAACAGGAATATCATAACAGTAGTGGAAATCATAACAGTGATGCGGTATCATAACAGTAATGGAACTTCATAACAATGTAACAATTATTCAGTGGAATAACTTTGCATGATGAACTTGGAAACAGTAGATAAACTCCGTCCGAGAGGACGGTTAAACAAGAACATATGAACAAATCGGACTTGCGGGGTTACCCTCAACTTTACACAAGAAATATTAAACAGTTTATGACAGAGTCAAAACCATAGGTTCGTGCGCAACCATTGTCTGTAGATAGCGAGCCGAATGGCTTAAGATTAAATATACAAGTTAAAATAGTCCCAGGACTAAATAATCAAAGCTCAGTGTGCTGGGTTTCCCGACATGGGTGTTCTGCCTGAGCGGGGCAAGAAACCGAACTTTTGCCAGAGAGAACCCTGGATTGTGCGGGAACCGAACCGAAATGGACAATGACTGACATCCCTGCCCAAGGGAAGAAGGATTCAGACATTGCTCGAATGAAGTGAATGTGGAAAGACTGTCAGTACTGTTGCATACCTGGTTAAGGGCAGCCGGCAACATGTAAACCCCCCCCCCCCCCTTGCCTCAATGATCGACGATAGCCATTACCTGAAACATAAATCCAATAAACGATTTAGAACCAAGAATGAAATGAAAGGGCTGTAACAGATTAAAAATAAAGCTAACACAGTGCATTTACCAGCTGGAAAACATTGAAGCGATGTAAAACATAACTAAACGCATACCTGAATCACCACATAGCCATGACGACAGCTGGAAGATGTATGAAATGCACACAGGAATTACAGAGCTGCAGCGACTCATCTCATGCCCAAATGAAAATGAGGATCCGACAGAAAGGGAACCGGCTTATAAACATTCCATACCTCTTACCGTTTCGTGGCAAGCTTTCATCCGTTGATCTGCCTTAAACCCTGATTGTCGTCCGATAGCCGGTGGGCATCGGAACCCTTTGGGCGTGAAATCAACAATAATCGAGGTGCCAGGCCGTAACACTTCGAGCTTCGAGCGCACATGGCCAAACGCCATCGCACCGTCTATCTTCCCAAATGGACGACGCTGGTATGGACAACTGGTGTCCGATGCAGAGGCCGGACGAGTGTATTAAACGCAGGTAACTTCGGGATATGGAAATCCGAATGGGTAGCTGTTGCCATTAATGTTAATCGTGTTCTGTGAAAGGTATATGAACTGAAGGTATACATAGTGGCAGAAACATTTAAAGGGTTCATGTAAATGAACGCCATATAAAACTTTATAACCCTTATGTAAACGAATAACACATGTGTTGAATATCATTGTTTGCGTGCAACTCTATGCGTATCCTTATATGTGCAGAGTCAAACTTTAATTCTTATCGTAGTAATGTAGTTATAAGGTTATTACATGGAGGAACTGAACAGTCCGCTGTATTTATATTTATATGTTTATTACCATGTTATTTATCAAGTAACGTTTGCAAACATGTTTTATTATCAAGGTAATTATTACCATGTAATACATTTTAAAAATTTTTTTACTTAGTATGAGATTGTGACAAATTGGTATCAGAGCCCAAGGTTTACAACTCTGTGACCTTTGGGAAAATTTCAAAATTACAGTAACATGAATATAAATGGTATCATGATATAAGTTCAGAATACGTCAAGATGAATTATATCTGTTTAATGAGTTAGTCTGAAGCAGGTAGTAGCAGAATGAGTAGAGCAAATAGTGCTCCTTATGGGAATCTGGAACCCCCGGATAACATGGGACAACCTCAGGGAAATCCTGAGCTTTGGGTACAATTGGGAGCAGCAGGTCGCAATACTGATTCGACGCTATTGAGGACAGTTCAGGAGCTAAAGGACGAAATGGCCCGGCTGCGTGCGGACAACGCAAGATTAAATGTAGAACAGGAGAGGATCCTGAAAAGCTTATCTGATAAGCAACATCAACAGCAGTCACATCCAAGACCCGAACAGCCACGGGTAACAGATGAACAGAGCTATCATACTGAACCAGAAGAAGCAGAAGACAGGGCAGAGACGCGAGGAGAAAAGTCTGTCAATGCTTCCGAATATCAAACCCCAAAAAGACCCCGGATGGAACTACAAGGGGAGTTTCGGAAAATTAAACCACCTCATTTCGATGGGGAATCCGAAGAAGCTGCAGAGGCATGGCTAATTAATATGAATAAGTATTTTCAAGTGTATGAATATGATCATCATCTTAAGGCAAGGCTGGCTATATTCCAGCTGCAGGCCAAAGCCACGCTATGGTGGGAGGAGGTCAAGATGGTGCGGGGAGTGAGTGATCAAGATGTGACATGGGAAACGTTTCAAAGATATTTTAAGGAGAAGTATCTAACAGAACGCTTTTATGATGAAAAAGCGCGAGAATTTCATGATCTGCGGCTGGGACAGCAGACCATTGACGAGTTCGTAACTAAATTCACTTCCCTGCTTCGTTACGTACCCTATATTCGTGAAGAGAAGGCTAAGGTACAAAGATTTGTCAGCAGCTTGCCTCTGACAATGCGAGAAAGGATAGAGTTCGATAATCCGAAGACCATGGACGAAGCAATTCGGAAGGCAAGACTGTGTTATCAGCAGAACAAATCAAAAGGAGAAAATTCTGGGAAGCGATGGACAGATAAGCGGGGCAGTAAAATGCCTATGGGAAGTAAGGGAGCACGCAGCAGTTTCCAAAAAGGATTCTCGAAAGGAGCCAACACTAAGAATCCAATGAAAAATCAGAACAGATTCAAGCCTCCTGCAGAATCCAAATACAGTGAACAGCAAGTTAGATTGGACAATGAAGGCTCAGCTCGGCCACCTGTTCAGTGTTGGGGTTGTGGCGGACCCCATTATATTAGAAACTGCCCTCATCGGAAGGACAACGATCAGCTGTCCCAGATCTACGAAGCTTCAACAGTAGGAGATGTGGCTCGATCCATGCCCAGAATAAATGCAGCACTGGAGGATCGACAAGCTGATTATCAGCCAACAATGATAGAGTTTGAAGGTAAGATCTTTGATCGAACTGTTTCTGTTTTAGTAGATCCAGGAGCTACTTTAAGCTATATAAGCCCCAAAGTTGTGGAAAGTTGTGGTTTGCAAACTACTAAATTTAAAAGCCCTTGGCTAGTACAGCTGGCCACTGGGACCAAAAGACGAGTACTAACCAAAGTCAGCAATTGTCCATTAAGGTTAGCTGGCCAAACAATAACAACTGAATTAAATGTACTCCCTCTTGGTTCCTATGATGTGTTGATAGGAATGGATTGGTTGGAACGGCGGTGGTCTGTAATTAATTGTAAAACAAAAACAGTCTCTTACCGAGATGAACTGGGTGTGGGAAAAGAGATTCAAGGCATCCAGAAACCAGTGCAGATTCGGCCGATCACAGCCTCACAGCTGGTTAAGTGTATCCGGAATAAGTGCCAGATTTATGCAGTACAAGTGGGGTTTGCAGATTCTGTGGATAAGGTTGCAACTGTTAAAGATATACCAGTAGTGCAGGATTTTGCAGATGTATTTCCTGAAGAAATTCCAGGGCTGCCGCCCAAAAGGGATTTAGACTTCACCATTGAGCTGATACCCGGAGCAGCCCCAGTGTCCCGAGCACCCTATCGGATGAGTGTGCCGGAGTTAACTGAGTTAAAAATGCAACTGCAAGAGCTGCTGGAAAAGAAGTATATCCGCCCCAGTGTCTCTCCTTGGGGAGCCCCTGTGCTATTTGTGAGGAAAAAGGATGGAACCCTGCGAATGTGCATAGACTATAGACAGCTGAATAAACTAACAGTTAAGAACAAATATCCACTACCCCGCATTGACGAGCTGTTTGATCAGGTAAAGGGGGCGACAATCTTCTCAAAGATCGATTTAAGATCGGGTTACCATCAAATCAGAATCAAAGATGAAGACATAGCCAAGACAGCTTTTCGTACTCGTTACGGACATTACGAGTTTGTGGTACTGCCTTTTGGATTAACTAATGCACCTGCAACATTCATGTGTTTGATGAATAGTGTATTTCATCAATACTTAGACAAATTTGTATTGATCTTCATTGATGACATACTTATATACTCCCGGAACATGAAGGAGCATGAGGAACATTTAAGGATAGTGTTACAGACTTTACGGGAGCATCAGTTATATGGAAAATTCAGCAAATGTGATTTTTATAAAGAACAGATCCAGTATTTGGGCCACATTATTACGAAGGAAGGAATAGCTGTAGATCCCGAAAAGATTAAAACTATAATGGAATGGCCTACACCTAAGGATGTAGCAGATATTCGATCTTTCATGGGGCTGGCTGGATATTATCGGCGGTTTGTAGAAGGTTTTTCTAGAGTTGCCTACCCTATTACCTCCTTGCAAAAGAAGGGAAAAGTGTTTAAATGGACAGCAGACTGTCAGCAGAGTTTTGAACAGCTCAAACATTTACTTACCACAGCACCTGTGTTGTGTGTGGCAGATCCCGAAAAGGAGTATGTAGTTTGTACAGATGCCAGTAAGGAGGGCGTGGGTGGAGTACTAATGCAGGAAGGTAAAGTGATTGCCTATGAATCCAGGAAGTTGAAAGAACATGAGCAGAAATATTCTGCCTATGATCTGGAATTAACCGCTGTGATCCATGCTTTGAAGATGTGGCGCCATTATTTAGTAGGGAGGAAATTTTTGTTAATGACGGATCACCACAGCTTGACTAGTTACTTTAGTCAACCCACTTTAAACGCAAGACAAGCAAGATGGGTGGACTTTTTGGGAAATTTCGATTTCGAAATTAAACACCTAAAGGGAAAGGAGAACAGAGTAGCTGATGCACTGAGCCGAAAAGTGCATTGCATTTATGAGATTGGTATCAGTCAAGGATGGTCCACTCTTGACAAAGAGATTGAGGAGGCTGCAGCGCAAGATCAGATTTATTTACAGAAGAAGCACTTGGTGCAGAATTCAGATACCCGTTCAATACAACAAGGTTACACCTTGAATGCAGCCGGAATTTTGTGCTTCCAGAAGAAGATTTACATACCCAATCAGAGCAGTATTAAAGAAAAGATTCTGGATGAAAATCATAGAAGTCCTTATGCAGGACATCCTGGTTACCAGAAATTAATCACCTCACTAAGGAAGGAGTATTATTGGCCAGGCATGAAGAAGGATGTTGTAGAATACCTGGCGCGCTGTTTGGAGTGTCAACAGGTGAAGGCTGAACATCAGCATCCTGCAGGACTACTACAACCAATACCCATACCAGAATGGAAATGGGAGACCATAACCATGGACTTTATTACCGGTTTGCCGAAATCCAAAAAGAATAATGATTCCATAATGGTGGTAGTGGATAAACTCAGCAAGTCAGCTCACTTTATACCGGTTCAATCCACTTATCGTGCAGCTCAAATCGCAAATATTTTTATGCAAAATATATTTAAACTTCATGGGCTGCCGAAAGTAATAATATCTGATCGTGATGTTAAGTTTACCTCAGCTTTTTGGAGGACCTTATTTGAAGGTCTAGGAACTCAATTGAGCTTCAGCACCGCATATCATCCGCAAACTGACGGACAGACTGAGCGAGTGAATCAAGTGTTGGAGGACATGCTGAGGTCTTATGTGATGCAGCAACCTACGCGATGGGAGGAGTATCTACACCTAGTGGAATTCGCCTATAACAATGGCTATCACTCATCCTTGAAGATGAGCCCATTCGAAGTACTCTACGGCCGGAAATGCCGCACACCCTCCAGTTGGGGTGGACCAGAGGATAAATTCTTGTTGGGTCCTGAGATGTTGGAAGAAATGGAAGTTATGGTAAAAAAAGTTCGAGCTAATCTAAAGATGGCACAAGACAGACAGAAGAATTTTGCAGATCGGAAGAGGACATTTAAAGAATACCAAGTGGGTGAACATGTGTACATCAGAATTCGAGCTAGGAAAAGCACCCTCCAATGGAATGCCTGTGCCAAATTGGCACCGCGTTTTTGTGGACCATTCCAAATACTGGCACGAGTAGGGCCGGTAGCTTATCAGCTCGCCCTACCCAGCCATATTCAGGTTCATAATGTCTTCCATGTATCAGTTTTAAAGAGATATGTGTATGATCCTAGGCATATAATAAGTTGGCAGGACATTCAGGTAAGGGAAGACTGTTATATAAGGTAAACTAAAATAGAATACTAGTAAGCAGCTGATTTAATTGTTATGTGTTTCAGGTGGAACCGGAAGGAGAGTTCCTGGTCGAACCAGTGAACATATTAGATCGGAGAAGAGTCGAGCTGCGGAAAAGGGTCATCAGCCAGGTTAAAGTGCAGTGGCAGCAATTTGGGCCTGAAGAGGCCACCTGGGAAGATGAACAAATGATGAGGGATACTTATCCCAGACTGTTTTTGGATGAACAGCAACATCGGGACGATGTAGACTTTCAGGAGGGGGAGATGTAACATCCCTTGTGAAAAGTTAATGTAGTAAATAGTAAAAGTAATTATTGAACAAAGACTTTATTTGAAAAACATATATATAATCCTGTTATTAATTTTATGTTAATGAAAAACAATTGTGTTGGTACTATTTGAGCTGAGTTATGATTAATCATGGTTAGTAACTGAGGAATCAGTTACAATGGAACCCTAACTACCTTGAGGTAGTTGAGACCCCAGAGGAAAAAGGGGGAAATGCCAAGTCTGGTTAGGATCAGATGGCAGAGGGAAGAGAAAATATTCATGCTATGTGTGGTTAGGATCAGATGGCATAAGAGGAAAAGAATTTTCCTGTGTACGCTATGTCTGGTTAGGATCAGATAGCGTTTACTGGCGAGACCAGTGTAATTGTGGTCGAGTAGGACCTGCAAGTGCTTGGGGGTGGAAGGTCAAAGAGAAGTCTTCCTACGGACGGGTGGATTGACAAGCACAACAAGTAGGTTTGCAGAGTAGCAGGTATGGCCTACTATGTGTCTATTTATTTACTGAGATGTCTCTTATACTGTTCTGTGCTAAAAAGATATACTGTTCTGTGAGAAGAAATAGAAACAGTAGGGATTATTCGACTGTTATTTTTAACTGAGAATGAAAAAGAAAAACAAACATTATTTGCTGTAATATAGACAGAGATCGAAACGCATTCGTATTTTGAAGAAACACAAACATCAAACCCTTGTTACTTAAGTAATGGCTAGAAATACGAAAGAGGTAATGCCGTAGACCCTCTATTTATTTTACATGTCAAGAAAACGAAATAAACATTCGGTACAGAAAGAATCGAAAGAAAAGAACATGCAACCTTGACAGGAGAATGTAATACACATCTACAACATGGCATCAATTCATAAGGTGGACTGGTAAGTCTCACAGCTAGATGAATACAAATAAACTATATCGTTGTTTACATAAGGTGAGAAACTTAAATGCAGGCTAAACCCCAGCCAGGAGAGCCGTAGGAATCTCATGAGGTGAGAATCGGACCCCTGTAACATTTGCATGCACGAGTTAAATACTCAAACAAAACGCATTTTCGATTATTATACAAATAAACAGTATGTGCGCCAAGGAATGCATGATAACTATCGTTACATGCATTCTCAGTCTGACTCTTAAGTAAACCCTTACCTGTAAGGGTTACTCAAGCTGGACTGAAAACTTGTCTAAGACCGCAAGGGCGTCATAATCGAACACATCAACACGAAGTTCATCATATAACAGGAATATCATAACAGTAGTGGAAATCATAACAGTGATGCGGTATCATAACAGTAATGGAACTTCATAACAGTGTAACAATTATTCAGTGGAATAACTTTGCATGATGGACTTGGAAACAGTAGATAAACTCCGTCCGAGAGGACGGTTAAACAAGAACATATGAACAAATCGGACTTGCGGGGTTACCCTCAACTTTACACAAGAAATATTAAACAGTTTATGACAGAGACAAAACCATAAGTTCGTGCGCAACCATTGTCTGTAGATAGCGAGCCGAATGGCTTAAGATTAAATGTACAAGTTAAAATAGTCCCAGGACTAAATAATCAAAGCTCAGTGTGCTGGGTTTCCTGACATGGGTGTTCTGCCTGAGCGGGGCAAGAAACCGAACTTTTGCCAGAGAGAACCCTGGATTGTGCGGAAACCGAACCGAAATGGTCAATGACTGACATCCCTGCCCAAGGGAAGAAGGATTCAGACATTGCTCGAATGAAGTGAATGTGGAAAGACTGTCAGTATTGTTGCATACCTGGTTAAGGGCAGCCGACAACATGTAAAAACCCCCCCTTGCCTCAATGATCGACGATAGCCATTACCTGAAACATAAATCCAATAAACGATTTAGAACCAAGAATGAAATGAAAGGGTTGTAACAGATTAAAAATAAAGCTAACACAGTGCATTTACCAGCTGGAAAACATTGAAGCGATGTAAAACATAACTAAACGCATACCTGAATCACCACATAGCCATGACGACAGCTGGAAGATGTATGAAATGCACACAGGAATTACAGAGCTGCAGCGACTCATCTCATGCCAAATGAAAATGAGGATCCGACAGAAAGGGAACCGGCTTATAAACATTCCATACCTCTTACTGTTTCGTGGCAAGCTTTCATCCGTTGATCTGCCTTAAACCCTGATTGCCGTCCGATAGCCGGTGGGCATCGGAACCCTTTGGGCGCGAAATCAACAATAATCGAGGTGCCAGGCCGTAACACTTCGAGCTTCGGGCGCACATGGCCAAACGCCATCGCACCGTCTATCTTCCCAAATGGACGACGCTGGTATGGACAACTGGTGTCCGATGCAGAGGCCGGACGAGTGTATTAAACGTAGGTAACTTCGGGATATGGAAATCCGAATGGGTAGCTGTTGCCATTAATGTTAATCGTGTTCTGTGCAAGGTATATGAACTGAAGGTATACATAGTGGCAGAAACATTTAAAAGGTTTATGTAAATGAACGCCATATAAAACTTTATAACCCTTATGTAAACGAATAACACATGTGTTGAATATCATTGTTTGCGTGCAACTCTATGCGTATCCTTATATGTGCAGAGTCAAACTTTAATTCTTACCGTAGTAATGTAGATATAAGGTTATTACATGGAGGAACTGAATAGTCCGCTGTATTTATATTTATATGTTTATTACCATGTTATTTATCAAGTAACGTTTGCAAACATGATTTATTATCAAGGTAATTATTACCATGTAATACATTTTAAAAAAAAATTTACTTAGTATGAGATTGTGACATTTTATTGTAAGGCTTCATACGGAAAGAGTTAAATGTTTTTATTGTAAGGCTTCACAGGGAAAGAGTAAAATACATCAAGGACTTACGATATCTTTAGCCCTATGGACTTTAAAATAATTTTATTTTCTTGTATGGTTTATGCATATTCACTTTCTTCCAAAATAAATTTAGGAATATAAAGTTCGAAATTCTCTTTTCATTTTTCTTTATGACAAAATGTAAAATTATTATTATAAAATTATCTTTTTTTAGTGCAAAACTTGGGGAAAGTTGACACTTCAAGAGATTTGTTTTTTGTTTTTGTTTTTGTCAAATCCAGAGTCAGATAAATCTATACTTTTGAACAACACACTAATAAAATATTTTAACTATAAGAATTTTTTATTTTCATTTGTTTAATCTAATATATAAGTTGTTGACTTTGAAATATTTTACTTATGATTCACATTCTCCACATTAGAATTTTAATAAATACCCTAATCATATTTCATAATAGAAAACATATATCTATAGAATATAAAAATATTTTTGACACACACGCATTGAATTATTTTTGTTATTAATACTTTTTCTTGTATATATACATCTAATTGTTTTTATTATTAACATGTTCTAAACGTTACATATCAAATCTATATTGAGCGTTGAAAAAATTACAACATTGAAAGAACTACAAATTCCCCTCTTAAATTGAATTAGAAAGACCCTATCAATGGAATAGGAATTATCTCTCTTTCTGTGTGTATATATGTTTGATCTTAAAATCTTTCGATATACATATTGAGCTATTTGATTTTTAACTTACATTGAACTTTTATATGTTTATTAATATTTTTCAAATTTTATATGTTAGCTCCATATTAAGAATCAAATAAATTACTTAACAATGGAAAATGAAAATATAAGAAAAATTGTAATTTAAATTACTCTATTTTTCTCTATATAAAGTTCATATAAATTTATGTTATTTAATACGGACATTGGAATATTCTACTTATGGTTGAGTAAAATATTTTTTGTTATTAATATATTTTTGTTTTAAATATTACATGGAAAAGCTAGAATGATTTATACATCATGTAATATCAATAATATTATTTTATATCAACTCCATATTAAGTAGTGAAGAAATTAAGTATCTCCTTCATATTAAAAATATTTTTTTTCTTTTTTTTCTTTTTTACTTTCAATTACATTGTATTTTTATATAAAATTAATGTAAAATTAAAGTGGAAAATTAAATATTTTATTTATGAGCATATTTTTTTTATATTACCATTTTTTATTTTGTTAATATAAATATTATTTTATTATTTTTAAATCTAATATTATGATAACATCTCCCCCATACAAAATCTCTTGTACTAATAAAAAAACAATATTAAATATTTTTTATTATTTATATTTTAGAAAACCTATAAAATTATTAAGAAAATAATATTAAATAATTTTTAATATTTTAAAAAATAACATATGATTTAAATTATGTTTTAAATATTTTTATTTTTATAAAATAAAAAATTATATTATATTAAAAATATATAAATTTTTTTGGACAACTTAAAATTGGTCATAGACCAGGTAAATCACATAGTTTTTTTTTTAATATTCAAGTTTCTGTGATCTATAATGAATTAAACAAAATTTTTTGGTACAAATTACATAAGAGAAATTTTTGGGTAACGCTTTTCGAATCAACATAGTTTCGTTAAGCAACATCAGTGTAGAGACTCTTCACAATGATATCTAATAAATTGTTGGATGCTTTGAGTGGATCTCATAATATCATATTTTCCATGAGTAAATGAAGAAACATATGCCTTATTAAAGGAATCTCTCTCCTTGCTCACTGGTTTCCTCATTTTTATAATTACGTGAAGGCGTTGATGTGGAATCTATGGAGACTATTCTTTGATCATTTGAATTGGTTTAATTTGATGTATATGTTTATAATATCAATGAGTCTTTATAATGTCTATTTTCTTATCATTTGTATTGATTTATTTTATTTTATATATCTATTAATAAATCATAATAATTATTAAACAAAAATAAAATAAATAATTTTTATATATATATATATATAACTATTTATAAACCATCACACAAATTTCGAAAGTTGTCCATCTCAATCAAAATATTACATACGAGGTTACATTTAATTCTTATAATAAATAAATAAATAAATAAAATTGCTTTTCATGCTATGTACGTGCAATAATATAAAATAAATATAATTTTATTTATAATTGGTATTGTAATTATTAGTGTGGAGATAAACTCTCCAATCCAATTAAACTAGTATTTTATTTATAATTTGTATTTTTCTTATCCGTGTGGAGAGAAACTCTCTAATCCAACTAAACTTACTATTTTATTTATAATTTGTGTTTTTATTATCAGTGTGGAGAGAAACTCTCCCATCCAATTAAAACTAAAATTTTAAAAATACCTTATTTAGCACATCAACTTTATTTAATTATAACAAAAAAAATAATAACTATTTTTAGAAACTAAAATTTTAAAAATACCTTATTTAGCACATCAACTTTATTTAATTATAACAAAAAAATAATAATAACTATTTTTAGATATAATCATTTGTAAGAATTACATGGCTCAATGAAAATGAGAATTATCTTGTTAATTGTTTTTATTATTAAATAAAATAAAAATTAAATTATAACATTTTCATTATCTTGTTAATTTTTATTATTATTAAATAAATTATTAAATAAATTATAAATATTAAATGGAAAAATGATTTACTCTAATATTTATTATATTAATATCAAAAATTTATTTTCACGTAATATTTTAGAATATTTTTAATAGTAATCATAAATTAAAATTGAATTTTATTTTAAAAGTAGTTATCTTGATTTTACCTTTTTAATTAAATTATTTAATTAAAAAAATATGAATTATAAGCTTGTGGTATTAATTTCAGTAAAAGATAAAATAATTTAAAAAAACTTATAATCACTTTTTAAGGCACATAATTCTTATACTTCTTAAAAATATTTCAATGTAAAATGTATATGAAAGGTTTGAATATTTATGTTAATTTATTTATTTCAATATCAACTCTATATGTGTTAATAATGATAAAATATTTTAATGTCCAAAAAGAAAAAGTAATTGAAAATAGAAAAATCTAATTATTTTGGCAATAAGAGTAATAAAATGAAAACTCTTTCCATTCTTAATATAAAATTAATATATCACATTTTGAATCATAACAATAATAATAATAAATTAATATGGTTATAAATAAAATATTTAATATAATGATTAAGTAATAAAATATTTGGATGTTTATATTAATTAAAAAATTTCAACATCAACTATATATCTTATATATGGTTTAAAAAATGGAAAAAAATAAATTGTTATGGTTAAAACATTTCAAATTGTTTTTTTATTCTAAATTTTGACTCATTTTCAAGGATATTTTTGGGTCAATTTCGTCTAAAATATAGCAAAGATTTGTTAGATTGGTAATTTTAAGCTACTATTAAGATTTGTTAGAGTGGTAAGTTTAAGCTACAGTAGTCTACGCAATCCAAATGCCCAATTGAATTTTCAAATAGTTGAATACATTTATGTATTAAAAAATGCAATTTAAATAATAAAAAATTAAAGGGATCAAATCTCTCAAGTGTACAAATTTAAAGTTTTGCAATTTGATCAATTTGATCCCTTTGGGGGCTTGCTATATTTATGATTAAGATGGATATATATTGGTTTAATCACATTTTGATATTAGAGCAATTTTAAAATTACTTTATGTTAGAGATTTTGTAATGTCTTGTTTAACACACACACACACACACACATATATATATATAAGATGTTGTAATGTCTTAGTTAACATATTGACATGGTCAAAATAAAATTAAAAATAAAAATAAAATAAAATAAAATGCCCTAAAATTTTTTATGCTTGGCTAAGAGCTTGACCTAAGGAAACAGGTAATGAAGCAAGATCCCGAGGCAGGAGTGAAAGTCTACCCCGCCTCACGGACCACCAACGTGGCGTGGGTTTCCTTGAATAAGAGTGATGAGTCAACGATTCACTGTTAGCAGCTAGAGATGGTTGTCCTTAGTGCTGGTTTGACAACTGTGTTATGATATGTTTTCCCCCTGTTGAAATTATACTTATAATTATACATATAATTAATAATTATACTTATAATTATAGTTATAATTAATAATTAAACCAACCTAGATCTATCGCTTAGAGAGGGATCAAATCTCTTGATATGCAAACCTCTTTTTAGAGTGAAGAGACATTTGATCCCTCTAGATGCTTAGTAGATTTGGAGTTAAAATGGATCTAGGCTAGTAATATTAATATATTTTTTATTGTGTGGATATATGTAACATACAACGATACATCATAAATTGTTTTACCAAGTTTAATTATCACTGTTAATTTTATTTTTGTTTTTATTTGAATTATTAAAACTATTGGGCTGAAAAGCCAAAATAGATGTTGTTAATTATTAATTAAAAGATTATGGATCAGTTTGTTAAAAGACTAGAGAAACAGTTGAATTAACTTCTGAGAACATTTACAACTGTTCCTTCACCCTTTTCCTTTAAGAGGAAAAAAGGCAAAACCTTGGGGGGGTTGGAGGAACTAGACTGTGTTGAGTTCTTCCTTGAGCTGGGTAAAAGAAACGTAACCAGTGCAAAAGAAAACTAAGATAACGGTTGTGGGGTACAAGACTTGAGGCTGGACATTATTCCTGACGCCCAAGGTGCCCAACTGTTCATCACGGTCAGAGGTGGAAGAGCTCGAAGGGGGAATTTGGACATAATTTCCAATTCCGAGGTTGGGTGGAGAGACCATCCAAAAATAAAAGGTTACATGCAATAATAAGAAAACAGATAAGTGTTATCACCATATCAATTATTATAAGTAGAAGGGATATAATTTTATTGTTATAACATAAAAGTACATTGTTAGGCTACCAAAAGTAATTAACATTTATCAATTTCCGAATAGAGTAGGAAATACTATCTTGATTCTATACTAGCAGATATTTACTCATAATTTAAATATGCTAAGGTAGCGAATATACTAGCTCACTATTATTTTTAGTAGATAGTTTAATGGTCAATTTCTGAAGAACATGCTAAGCTACAACAGTAAACCAATATTCTTTTCTAGTCTTTCAGTAAATTTCTATAACACTGAAATTGTAGTCTGTGGATGAAGCTAACACCCCCACAAAATACATATATCAGTTCTCAGACTACATTCTAGTAATCTTTCTTTACATTTACCAGAAGGAAAATTCATAAAAAAATATAAACGATAACTACCTTACAGTTGACATTGCTTATAACCACAGCCAAGGGTTTATCGGTTCCCAGACGAGTTCTAGAAGGAACTCACCAAGAACCAAGTACCCAGGAGCTGTTAAAACCCGAAACCTTCGAATCATTAATGATGATTACATTTAAACAGAAATGATACAAAAAGGAAAACATGAGTTCCAGAAACCAGCATTGAAGGCCATAGCATGATATTACAGTCGAGCTAGAAGCACACAAAAACCTTAAAATATTTTTATTTAAACTGATACGAAATAACACTGTAATTCATAAACCAAGTTATCTGAAGTCGAGTTACGACAACGAACTCCATACATCGGTCTAAATATAGATAAATATACTGAATTCATACCAAGAAATGTCTGGTTGATCTCCACAGAAGTAACGTAAACAAATATTGAACCAGTTCCAAAACTGTGTTGGCATTTCTAAGGCCGACAGTCCCAAAAATAATTTAATACATTCTTTATCGAAAAACCCAGTTTTCAGTCATAGCCTTAAACCCTAACTAACAACAGTCCTTGAAATTTCTGTCATGGAAATACTGGCTCGAGGAGCTCAAGGCACAAGTCAAGTTAGAATCCAAGACCCACCTGGGAAAATGAAGAATGAAGCACGGTTTAATAAGAAGGCCGCATCCCACAAACTGCATGTCGAACAAGGGTTTAGAGTGATCAACAGTGGGCTTACCTACACAGGAAAAGCCAATGATTAGGACCAAAATCATGCAAAGTCTAGACTACTATATGAAAACCGTAATGGCGAGGTGGTTTACCTGAGCGGGAGCTGGACATCCCTCGAAGTGGAAATTGAACCTGCAAATACATCAGGCAGCCTCAGCAAAAACGAAAATGGAGAAAGACTTTAAATGACACTACTCGAAAATGAATCATTGCTTACCTTTTTCTACCGCAGAATCGACCCGCTCCACTGTGGTTTTAGAATCCATGCCGAAGACATTGCACCTGTTCTAGTGTGGCCCAAAAACCTGTCAGGCACCCTCACAAACCACCACAGTGCATCTAGCACCCACAAAGGAATCGTAATGGAGAAATACTGAGGTCACAGTAACAAGAGTCACAAAGCACCTAGAGTTTTCGGACATAAGCCTACAGGAGCAATGCACTAGGTCACCGTAGCAGAGCCGAGAGCCAAGCCGAATGAGGAACAAATGAACCTCCCTCATCGCCGGTAAAGACATTATACCTCCCCGCCAAACCTGAAGGATCAAGGTCATAGAACTTAACAGATCCAACGGCAGATGGAAAGCCAGGTGCAAAACCTCGAGACCCTTCCAGGAGACTATAGTTAAGTGCATTAACGCCGCACCAAATGGCCAGCACGGAGATGTACATATATGGCTGGAGAGATCCTCGGGGTGCTCCTGCCTTAATGAGGAGGGGCCTGCCCGAGGGCGAAAGGCTCGAGATAATTTATTGCAGGTACAACATGGTGGTCTATGTGGAGTTCCAGTGAGGAGGCCAAGCGGAACCACAACCGCTTCAAACTTAACCCTTAATCAGTCATCAATCAAACGTTTCCATATCATTAATACTTCATATAAGTTTAATATATGAAGGAGTCCGGATTGTATAATTTTAATATATAAAAGAGTCTGGTTTGTATAAGGTTAATGTAGGATAGAGTCTGGTCCATATTACAGTAATTCATAGTTAGTGTACTAAGAAAAAAAATGTGAGTAAAGTTTGTTACAAATAGTATTAGAGCCTAGACTCACATATTGAGACTTCTGCGTTATTTCAGCAGTTAATTAAGTTATGATATTTTGTGGTAATAATGAATCAATATATTAGTTTTGAAAAACAACCAATCCATCACTCGAGGTTGAGCAGAAGCTAGGGTTTGCAGCAGAAACTAAGTGTTGGGCACCATGGAGGGGAGCAAGGGAGGGAGTTCCACTCCCTCCTACAGTCAGGCAGTCTCCAATCGAAGCAAGAAACCTCTGGAGGCTAAAATAGGTATTTTAGGAGGAGGGAATCAAAATAACAGAGGTACACAGGCACAAGAAAATGAGCGGGAAGAAGTAAGAAGAGAAAAAAGAACAGAAGGAGAAAACCAGAAGGTAGACACCAGAAATCGAACTGGACCGTGTAAGCCTAGGACTACTATCACACCCAGGGTGGTGTTAAGTGATCCAGTGCTGCAGACGCATAGGGAACACATGGCAACTTATGCTATTATTTGTAAATTTATGGGGTTATGGCCAACAGAGAAAGATTTATAGGCTTGGACAAGGAATCACTAGAAACCTAAAGGGGATATAGATCTACACCTAGGTTCAAAGAGTTTCTTCACAGTAGTCTTCACTAACATTGAGGATAAAGATAGGGTGTTTAAAGGAGGGCCCTACTTCTATGCTGCGACAGGCCTCTATATGCGGCCTTGGGTTATGAAATTTGTCCCGGAGCGCAAGACTTTTACCTCGGTCTCGGTTTGGGTAAGGCTCTACTCCTTACCATTAGATTATTGGTAGCCAGAATCATTAACAGCAATAGGAAACAAACTAGGGCACTTTGTAAAAATATCAGAGGCCACTAGGCGGGGAAAATTTACATCCTTTGTCCGCATATGCGTAGAGATGGATCTCTCGGGAGCTCTACCGGATGAAGTAATCTTGGAAGTCTTTGATGAAGAATGGGTTCAAACTATGGATTATGAGCATGTTCCATTTAGATGCCACAGATGCCATGAACATGGGCATCTATTCAGGGACTGCCCCTTAAAAAAATCAGAAAGCAATACTAGAGCCACCTCAGGGAAAGAAACTGATGGCTTTAACAAAGTGGGAAACAGAGGTAAAGGAGGGAAAAAGTCTCAAAAAACGTTCAATGAGGAAAATCAGATAAATCAGAATAGATACAAGGTTCTAGAAGAAGAAAAGGAACCAGATAATGTAAATCAAGCTTGGGAGGGCAGCCCTGGGGAGAGGGAAAAGGAAGAAAGCATGGAGGAAACACATGACAATAACCAACAAAAGGAGGATCTGTTGAAAACTATGGACCTTGATAGGGACCAAGAGATGACCTCGAGCAAGGTGGAAAAAGAGGATCATGAACTTCAGGATATTCTCGATAGGGAGCATCTAGATCTGGAAAAATTCCTGGAGCAGGGAAATACCAAAGGAATGGATTCGTTACCACAAGAAGAGTTCAATAGAGTGCAACAACTGTTTCTGTGGAGAACTTAGGTGAAAGGGTCTAGAGTCAAAAGAAACCATGATAATCAGGATAACGAAGGGGTGAAAACTTTGAAGGCAACATCAAGACTAGCTCCTCGGAACCCAGGCAGGAAAAGGGGTAGGAAAAAACAGAATGAGCTGCTTATTGAATGTGGAAAACTGATGATAGATTCAGGTAAGATGAAAGACCTTACTAGTTACTCATTTACAAATTTGTCTTAATGAAGCTCACAACATGGAATATTAGGGGTCTAGGAAGTAAAAGGAAACAAAGGAATCTTAGCAACATAATGAAAGAGGAAAAACCATATATTATTTTAATCCAGGAAACTAAATGTTTGGTAGAAAAAATAAGGGAAATACATAGTAAATGGCTAAGTAGGTATGAGTATCTAGAAGTAAAAGCAGACAAAACAATTGGGGGTATTCTAACGCTTTGGAACACTCAGAAATTAGGTATCTTGGATGTCGAAGCATCTAGGAACTGCTTATCAGTGGTTATTCAACCTTTGGGGGACAAGGAAATTTATTTAATCACAAATGTTTATGGCCCACAGAAGCCTTAAGACAAGATTAGAATGCTTACTTCACTAGAAGATTTAAGAGACAAACACTCGAGTGTCCCATGGATTCTGGGTGGGGATTTTAACATGATCAGGTCCCTATCAAAAAAAAAAAAAAGGGTGGAACCAAATTACTGGGAAGAGAGTCCATAGCTTTTCAAAATTTTATAAACAATATGAGTAGATACAGAGACAAGTAATGGCATCTTTACCTGGAATAACAAAAGGGGAGGAGAGTCTCAGGTGGCATCAAAGCTTGACAGATTCATTCTCTCTAAGGACCTTATTCTCACAGGCCTGGAAATGTCAGCGATGATACTCCCTTTTGGTGGTTCGGATCATTGGCCTGTACAACTTGAAGTGTCCTTTATAGGTACTCCAAGAAACAGACCTTTCAGGTTTGAAAATATCTGGCTCACTCATCCGGAATTTAGTAGCAATATAGAAAAATGGTGGAATGAGGATTTACGGGTTCAAGGTACGAAAATGTTCCTCTTGCATAAAAGATTGAAACATGTCAAAATCAAGCTTAAATATTGGAATAAGAATGAGTTTGGCAACATTTTTAAAGCTAAAAAAGTAGTTTAAAGGAAGCTACAGGAAATTAATCAAATCCTCTTCATGGATGGCTTCAACGAAGAAAGTAAGGAACAAGCCAACAACCATCAATGGGAATGGGAGGAATTATGCAAAAAAGAGGAGATATTCTGGAAACGGAAATCGAGAGTACAATGGTTAAAAGAATGGGAAAGGAACACAAGGTTTTTTCACAAATCAACCATGGAATATAGGTCCCATAATGGGATCTTAAAAATCAAGGATTCACATGGAAATCAACTCAATACCCACAAAGATATAGAAGTTGTGTTGGTGCAACATTTCCAAGGCATAGCAGAGGAAAGTTTCCTAGAAAAATCACAATTCATCAATGACTTCACTAAGCACATTCCTAAGCTTGTGACAAGGAATGATAACTATAATCTAAACCGGCCTGTGAATGAAGAGGAGGTCAGCGAAGTTATAAAATATATGCAAGATGGAAAGGCGCAAGGTCCGGATGGTTTCAATGTTGACTTCTTTAAAGCATGTTGGGGTATAGTCAAGCAGGACATCCTTGATGTGGTGGAGGACTCCAGGAAAAATAGAACTATTTTGAAGGCACTCAACACATCTTTCTTATCCTTAATTCCAAAACAGGATAATGCTATGACACCAGACATATTCAGACCAATAGCATTATGCAATGTGGTGTATAAAATTATTTCCAAAATAATTCCCAACAGGCTTAAACCCCTTCTACCCACTCTCGTTTCTGAGGAGCAAACTGGGTATGTGGAAGGCAGACAAATTCTCAACAATATCATTCAAGCTCATGAGGTGGTTCACTCTCTTACAATCAATAGGCAGTCAGGAATGATTATGCAACTTGACCTAGAAAAAGCTTATGATAAGCTAAATTGGGCCTATATAAGGAAAGTTCTTTTAGCTTACGGATTTGACCATAACTGGGTAAGATGGGTCATGGCCCTTGTTACTACCTCTATTTTTTCAATCCTGTTAAATGGTTCACCATCCAAGACCTTTAATCCCTTGAGAGGTCTCAGGCAAGGAGATCCACTCTCACCCTTTCTCTTCATCCTCATGATGGAAGGTCTAGGCCTAGCCATCAAGGCAGCCAAAGCAGAAGGTAAAATCCAAGGTCTCATATTAATCGGGAATGGTAATGCTTTAACCCATCAACCATTTGTGGATGATACTATGCTACAGGGCATACCCACTGTTAAGGAAGCTCTAGCTTACAAACAAATCTTGAAAGACTTTTCTATGGCGGCGGGCACAGAGGTAAGCCTCTCCAAATCAAAAATTTTCTTTTTCAACACTAATATTGCTATTCAAAGAAATATATCCAGAATTCTAGGCTTTCAAAGAGAAATGATTCCCTCCAAATATTTAGGGGTACCACTAATAGACAAACCTCTGAACAAGACTATCTGGGAGCCTGTGATTAATAAGCTACAGGAAAAAACTCGGAAATGGTCAAGCAGGTCTTTGAACTTAGCAGGAAGGCTAGTGGTCATCAAAGTTGTCCTTCAAACTATCACCATCTTTATGTTTTCAGCCCTTCCAGCTTCGAAAGGAGTCTTGCAACTCTGCAGAAATATACAAAGAGATTTTCTTTGTGGTAAAGGTCAAGAGAAGAAAAAATGGGCCTTGGTAGCCTGGGAAAAGATATGCAAACCTAAGACACATGGAGGTTTGGGACTAGATGATCTTGAGGTTCTAAACAAAGTTTTAGGGGCAAAATTATGGTGGAGATGGCTAAAAGACTCAGCTTCCCCTTGGGCACAAATTTGGAAGCAGAAATATGCAAATAATTGGCAAGACAAGGATCACATTAGAATGTCTGGGATTATCAAAGGCTCCCACATCTGGAACAAAGCTTGGGAGAATAGAACCATTGTTCAGAAACATAGTTTCTGGGAAATTAGAAATGGAAACATTGCCTAGTTTTGGGAAGATAAGTGGCAACAGGAACCTAAGCTGTTAAAAGAAGAATTTGCCTGTCTCAAGAACAATACGGACAACAAAGGGTTACTCAAAGTAAATTGTATTTGGGAACAAGAAAACAGCGGAGGAAAATGGAGGATATGGAAGAAATTGGTTTATAGGGATACCTCCTCCCTGAAGGCACACGCAGAAGCTCTAACAACCATCCTAGAACAAAGGAAGATCCTGGTTTCAGCAGATTATGACCAGCTAAGATGGGGTAATAACAATGAAGGCACTTTTAACCTTAAAGAGGCTAAACGGATGGCCCTTGGACTGGACTTCACAAACCCTGATCGGTTTTGGAAGGACCTATGGCAGAACCAAGGCTGGATGAAGATCAAACTGTTTATGTGGCTAGTGCAGCATAAGAAAATTCTCACCTGGGACAACCTTCGGAAAAGAGAGGTTTCTAGTCCTTCCAAGTGCCAGCTATGTGAATCACAAGAAGAAACAATTGAGCATCTCCTCAACCTTTTTCCTTTTACTTCCACATTATGGAATTGGATTGCTTCAATATTCAAACAAATAGACAGGGACATGGGTAGCATAACCAGCACCTTAATGAAATGGAGGAAAAGTTTCTCTGATTATGATATAGTCAACAAAGCATGGGCTTTAGCTCCAGGCTTCTTATTTGGGATGTCTGGAAAGAATGCAATAATAAAATTTTCAATAATAGGAAAGGTTCTTCCTAGAGCATCATGGATCTGATTTTAAAATAGATCAAGGAGACGATAGGAACCCTCATTAAAGACCCCCCTAAGAATAACCCTTCAGATATTGATGTTTAGATATTACTAAACCTGGGGCTGCAGGGGCTCATTCCTCAGGGAAACATCAAAAAGTCACATCAAATCTCTCCTGAAAAAGACTTCTGATATCCTCCCCCTCAAGGTTTTAGGAAATGCAACATTGATGGGGCCTTAAAAGGAAACCCGAGCATGGCTGGTTATGGTGGAGTGATAAGGAATGAGAAGGGATGTATATAAATCATCTTCCATAGTAATTTGGGGAAAGAAACTAACAACATGGCGGAGTTCATGGCCCTGGAGCAATGTTTAGAAATCCTAAGAGACTCAAATCTTCATAACATTATAATAGAGGTTGACTCTGAGTTGGTTATCAAATTGGTCAAGAAAATTAGTTATGGCTCTACTCCAGAAAATATTTCGAGTCATTGGAAGCTTCTTCAAGTTTATCACATGATCCAATCCCATCTGAAGAACATGAGAACCCTATGATTCACGCATGTGCGCTGGATAGCCAATAAATTAGCGGACATTTTAGCCAATGAAGGAGCACTTTGCACCAAAAACAACAATAAATATAATTGGACAGAGGTCCCCCAAGGCAAATTGAAGGAACAGTGTCTCAAATAGGTGAAAGAGGACTGTGAGCTCCATCAGAACAGGGGATCCTGACAGATTGCAAATTCAGGGAAAGAGTGGATGTCAGTCTACATGAAGAAACAAAATAGTGATTCAAATGAAAGGAATATGCGTTCCTTTGAATGGAATGGCGGCCCAGACCTCCACAAACCTAAAACTCTCGGACGAGTGGGGACTAATAGCACTGGCATTGCAGGAAGCTTGGGCAAAGAGCGAGCAGTCGGGACTAACAGCGACAGTCTTATTAAAGCTAAGTGGCAATTTATTCAAATGGGTCATGCAGCTGGTTGGATGGCAGGGGGTAAAGCCAACCGTGGTAAAAAGAGGGTGGCTACAGTTAAAGTGGTTTTCAGAAGCCCTCAAAACCCAAAGCAATTTTATCTAATTGGGTCCGATGCCACTAAACGATCAACACGTGGCTCATGAAGGAGAGAGAATGCCGCCTCTATTGGGCAGGTAAGCCTCAATCTTCTTTTCCGCCCGATATTCCTTAGAGTCGCTGGATACAACAGACGCAGATTAACGGCTATGGTTCTTTGTGAAAGTTGGCGGATCCGGGTTATCTTCCTTGCTAGTTTGTCCTCAAGGATAGGTGCGGAGAAGCTTATGTGGACTACTTGCTCGAGGGTTATCCCCTGGCGAACTTGATTTTTTGTTACTTCGGGATTTATTTCCTCGTTGGGTCCGCTTTTTGACCTTTCGAGGTCACTTGTATCCTTTCCTTCTGTTTTCCTTTTCCTTTTAAGCTCGGATGATGATTTGAAAGGTTTAGAGGGTGTGGCGTGTTGGATGGGCTCAGCTCCCAAAGCTCAGGGCGAAAAGTTTCTCTATGGCATTCTTTTCCTCTAACTTTGTTGTATTTTATGTAACATATTTAGAGCTTTAATTAAATAGAAAGACCGACTCTTACTTCAGCAAAAGAGGAAAAAAGAATCAATATATTTGTTTTAAAATATTAATCTAAATTTATCATAATTTCAAATTTATTAAAAATTAAGAATACTTTTAATATCAGTATGTCCTTTAAGAACATATACTTTTGATATCAATATATCTTTAAAAACATATTTATTTGTGGTAGTCGTGAAGAAATATGTCTTTTAGTCTCTACCAAGCAACTTCAGAAAAATAAACAAAAAAAATCAATAGTGAAAAGGAAGTAGAGGAGAGTGAAGGTAAACTAGAAATTGAGGCACTCATGAAAAAGCCAAATAAAAAAATGGAAACTCGCGAAAAAAGTCTTGCACCACTAAGAAACACGCACACAAATGACGCAAAGATAACAGGAGATAGGGGAGTAAAGGAGAGTGGAGATAAACTGAAAATAAAACCCAAAGCGAAAAATCGAAGGAGTTGGATGGTCAAACCCAAAGCGAAAAATCGAAGGAGTTGGATGGTCAACCCTAGACGATTGCTAATAAAGGGACACATATCAATATTAATTAGTATATGGGCCTTTTAATTATTTTTTGAAAAAAGGCACATATCAATGTTAATTAGTATAGTGTTTTTTAGTTATTTTTTAAAATAAAAATGTTCATAAAAAAATTTACAATTACGAACCAACAAATTTTTTTATTTATGAAATTATTCCATTTTAAATGTAAATTTTCTGAATTGATTTTTTAAATTATAATATATAATTTTAAAAAATAGATTTACTATTTTTATCATTATTTTTGTTTTTGTTTTTATATATAGAAGAGAGAGATGAGTATATTTTTTTAAGAAATGGGTAGTTTATATTAATCAAAATTTCGAGCCAAACCCTTATAGTAATAAACAAAATATCATCTTTCGTGCTTCATAATCGTTCAAAAAAAGTTTTACTGGTACCCTGTACATAGTCTACTATACTTCTAACAAAATTTATCTTATACAATCTCCAAAAAGAGCCATTATATAATATTGTTCGACATAACATTAAACAAAGAAAGTTTGTAAAAGATAGCTATATTCTTGGTTATCCTTCTACAACTTCATTCCCATTTTCTTTCTCTCTCTGCATCTGAATTTCTAGAAGTTGCTCCCTAGGCTCGCTTGACAGAGTTGTTCCTGGATAGGACGACTCTTGCAAGCCCAGGACCTCTTTCAAAACTCCCATTGTTGCTGCCTCTACAACAACCTCGATTCCATCAACCTTTAGAGTCAAATTATCAACTTTGGTGGACAATATCTCCACCAAAAGGCGAATACACTCCATATCATTCCAGAACGCTTCCATTTCTCTTCAAACCAGTGAGAAATGGAAGCGTGCCTCTAGAACAATTTTCTCCGTGACCCTATCCAACTTACTAATGTGTTCCTCCACCGTGAGCTCTACCTGCTCCAAACTTTCACCGCCCTCAATATTCAATGATATGCGGCTCTAGCCTCGACACTTGCCATCTATAGTGGGTGGAGAGCCCCACTCCTTTCACAACTTCCATCAGAGTATTGAATGACTGTAATTACCAGTTCTCTGCAACATATCTTTCACTTATGCTCAGTTTGGTCACATTTACTCCTCAAGCTGATGGATGAGATACAAACCTGAGGAGAGTTATATTCCAATTCACGAGCATGGGGGTTATGACACCATTTGTCCTTTCTCATGACAATATCTCTGATAATTAACCACGTGGAGAGACAATCTGTCTCTGTCTCCAAAGCCATGAGCCCTTGAACCGTGACCTTCCTCAATGATTCATCATGAATGATATTTAAAACCAAGGAATACCTCAAAGCTTTCTCCTACCGTATTATCGTAAGAGATATCTTCCCAACCATCAAACTATTTATCCTCTCAATCATCATGGAATGTATTGGAATGATAACACCCGTCAACCTAGGAGAAGAGAACCATGCCCCTATATTGACTTGTTCATCTACAATATTATTATTTTATTTTTTAACAAGATAGAAGGATATAGATTTAAATTTTTGGATTTGATTCCATATTTGCTCATCTAAGGGGGGCAAATCTTTTTGGACCATTGTTTTTGCTTTATGGGATTTATGAATAACTAGCATTGAGCCTCCCATTACAATGAGATGATACCCTCATCTAAGGGGGTCAAATCTTTTTGGACCATAGTTTTTGCTTTATGGGATTTATGAATAACTAGCATTGAGTCTCTCATTATGTTATGAAAGCAGCTCACAAAAAGATAGAAAAGATAGATCAACGCCTTAGAATTCAGCCTCTTCGAGGGGGAAACCTCCTTTACATTACATAAATGAACAATTCTTGAATGATTCAAATGAAAAAACCTCCTTTCTATATATAGGAGTCTAAGGGGTCACAATATAACCAAGCCGACCTAACAATAATAATATAAAGGCACAAAAATAACAATAGAGGGATTCTATGGGGCACAGTAATAACAATATGGGGGCAATAGGGGCACAACAATATTAATAAGGGATACAACTACAATATTAATGGGGGCATCACTAGTATTATAGGGACCTAACATGCCCCTCTCCTTCAAAAAATTGTTGTCCTCAACGCTTGAGTAGTTCTGGATGCTTCTGTATAAAATTCTCATCCCCCCATCTGGAATCTTCAGCGGATAAGTTCT
Organism: Pinus tabuliformis; assembly: GCA_031772625.1. Taxonomy (NCBI): domain Eukaryota; kingdom Viridiplantae; phylum Streptophyta; class Pinopsida; order Pinales; family Pinaceae; genus Pinus; species Pinus tabuliformis. Next base: position 518,846,418 of record CM062812.1, read on the forward strand.
TCCACTTGATGAGATACTATGAAATGGATCGATTTTGTAGTTGTTGAGTTCTTGTTTCTATGACTGCTTCCAGTTCCAATATAATTTTTCCTTCCTCATCAAGTTCTGGCAATATTGTTTGAACTGGGAGCTTTTCGCCTATAACTTTCTTTAAACATGAAAAATGGAAAACTGGGTGCACTCAAGAAGCTGTAGGAAGCTCCAATTTGTATGCCATAGTACCAATCTTCTGCAACACCTTGTACAGACCATAATACTTTTGTGACAATTTGTTATCCTTCTTAGCTTGCTTGAGGGACATTTTTTTATATGGTTGTAGCTGTAGGAATACCCAATCACCTACATCAAAACTTCTTTCACTGCGATGTTGATCTGCCTGTTGTTTCATTCTATTCTGCGCCAACATGAATTTATCCTTTAAGAGTTGGAGAACTTATTGTTGATGCTCGATGTGATGTTCCACTACTTGAACCTTAGAATTTTCTCTTAAATATGATGTGATGGATGGTGGCTGATATCCATAAAATTCCATAAATGGGGTCATTTTTGTTGCAGTATGGAAGGGAGTGTTATACCACCATTCAGCCAGAGGCAACCATTTGACCCATTGTGTCTGTTTATCATATACAAAGCAACGAAGATATCCTTCCAAACATTTGTTTACTATCTCTGTTTGCCCATCAGATTGAGGATGATAAGATGAGCTATGAGCTAACCGAGTACCAAGGCAAGAAAATAATTCTGTCCAAAAATTTCTTATAAAAATGGGATCTCTGTCACTTACAATAATCTTTGGGTTTCCATGTAGCTTTTGAATTGTTTCCATAAATGCTGTAGAAATTGTACTGGCTTTAAATGGATGTGATAATGCACAAAAGTGTGCATACTTGGTAAACCTGTCAACTACCACCATGATGACACTCTTTCCCTCAGACTTGGGTAAACCTATGATAAAATCCATTGAAACCTCCTCCCAACGTTGGCTTGGAATGGATAAAGGTTGTAATAGACCTGGTGTCTTAATTGTTTCAGCTTTATTTTTTTGGCATACTAAACATTCTGCCACAAACTTTTGAATATCCGATTTAAGGCCATCCCAAAAAAATTCCTTCTTAACCCTATGGTAAGTTTTTAAAAATCCTAAGTGCCCTCCTAAGGGAGGAGCATGCAATTCCAAAAAAAACTTGTGTTTGAGTTGGGAATTCTTACAGAGGTATAAGTGATCTTTGTACCATAACAAATCATTTTTCCAGCTAAATGTATCAGATGTACTGGAATCTTGTTGTAACTTTCGAATAAGTTCCCACACTTCTTCGTCATTCCTCCATTCCTCCCTTGCTTCGTTTATCCAATCTGGTTGGATAATAGAAATGGCGCACAATAATGCTTCCACATCCTCATCCTTTCTTGAGAGTGGATCTGCAACAACATTTTGCTTCCCTTTTTTGTATATGATTTCAAAGTCATAACCCAACATCTTTGTGACCCATTTTTGTTGTTATTCAGAAGATAATCTTTGTTCAAAAAAGTATTTAATGCTATCATGATCCGTTTTTACCTTGAAGTGTCTTCCCATTAGGTAGGGTCGCCATTTTTATGTGCATGTAGTATTGCCAACATTTCATTCTCATAAAAATAGCTTTGTGTAAATACTTTCCCTTGATTGGACGACTTTCAAAAGCAATGGGTCTTTCATCTTGCATTAAAACAACACCAATTCTATTTCCGGAAGCATCACATTCCATAATAAAGGTTTCTATGAAGTCTGGTGTAGCTAAGGCTGGTGCTTGGCACATTGCCTCTTTAAGATATTCGAAGGCCTTTGTTGCTTATGGAGTCCATGAGAATGCATCTTTCTTCAACAATGTTGTTAGAGGTGCTGCTATTTTCCCATAATTCTTAACAAACTTGCGATAATACCCTGTCAACCCAAGAAATCCTTGCAAATGCTTTATGGATGTGGGGATTTGCCATTTCTTAATGGATTTAATTTTGCTAGGGTCTACCTTAACTCCTTCATGAGATACAATATGACCCAGATATTCCACCTCTTGTACTCCAAAGAAACATTTGGATCCTTTTGAATATAATTGTTTCTCCTCCAATAGTTGTAGCACCCTGTCAACATGTTCAACATGATCTTTCCAAGACTTGATGTAGATTAGTATATCATCAAAAAATACTAACACAAATTTTCTAAGGAAGGGTTTGAAAATGGAATTCATCAAACCTTGAAATGTAGAAGGTGCATTGGTAAGGCCAAAAGGCATGACCAAAAAATCATAGTGACCCTCATGAGTTCTTAATGTTGTTTTCGGAATGTCTTGAGTCTTCATTCTGATTTGATAATATCTTGAATGAAGATCTAACTTGGTGAAGTAAATTGATCCATGCAATTCATCCAATAATTCATCAATGACAAGAATGGGAAACTTATCTTTAATAGTGAGCTTGTTGAGCTCCCTATAATCCGGACACATGCACCATGATCCATCCTTCTTGTGCGCCGATACTACTGGAGCAGAGAAAGAACTTTGGCTAGGTTGAATTATACTAGCCTCAAGCATTTCTGCAACCATACGTTCAATTTCACTCTTTTGGGCATAGGGATATCTGTATGGCCTGATGTTTGGAGGAACACTTCCTGGAATCAAATGAATAGCATGATCATGATCATGAATAGGTGGGAGACCTTTGGGAGTCTCAAATACCTTGGAATGATTGTCCAAGACTTCTTGGAGATTTGGAGAAATATATGATTTCGATGTGGAAACATCTAGCGAACATAATTGTGCAATTACACCTCATTGTTCCTTTTTTAGAAGCTTTGTCATACCGTTAAAGCTTATTATCTTTCTCGGTTTCCCTGTAATACCCCTTAATTCAACTTCCTTTCCTTCCGCATAAAATTTCATGAAAAGTTCTTGAAAGTTAAAAGCTATTGTACCTAAGGATTGTAGCCATTGGACTCCTAGTACAACATCAGCACCTCCCATTGGAATGGAAAGCATTGGGTTTTTCAATACATATTCTCCCATGGATAGCTTGATATTATGGCACTTTCCAGAGCAATTTATCGTTCCTCCATTTGAAACCATCACTTGACACTCTACTGTTGGATATAGGAAGCAATTCAATTCTTTTTCTATCTTACAATGAATAAAATTTTGGGTACTTCCTGAATCAATCAACACTATTACCTTTTTTTTCTTGATTTGTCCTTCTATCTTGATGGTTTGAGGAGTGGTAATATGCATTACAAGATATGGTCAGATTCATTTCTTCTTTATCTAGGCTTTGTTCCTGGAGTATATCCTTTTCTTTTGACTTTTCTTGCTCCTTTTCTTCTTCCTCTTCACAATCTATGTAGAATAATTTCTTCTTAGCACACTTATGACCTTTAGTGTATTTGCTATCACAACTGCAACAAAGCCCTTTTTCTCTTTTTTCTGCCAATTGTTGAGATGTCAACCTTATAGGTTGGGGAAGGCTAGGGGCAACAACACTTCCATCTTTATAGTTGTGAGTGGTATGCTTCCTGGTTGCCATAATTTTGCTTTCCATTTTTCTTGCTACCCTGAATGCCTTCTCTAATGAATCAGGTTCCCAAAGGAAAACATCATGTTGAATATTATCTTTTAAAGTCCTTATGAACACATCAATCCTATGCTCCTCTAGAATATTTTTTACCCTTATGTTCAATTTTTGGAGCTCCTCAATGTGCTCCATTATTGAACCCTTTTGTTTGAGACTTATCAATTGGTTAAAAAAAGTGTTGCTTTTTGTATCCTCATAATGTGCTGTTAATTCTTCCATAAAAATTGCCCAAGTGATAATTTGTTTACAAGAGCAAAGCCATTGATACCATAAAAATTGATTTGGCTCCAAATATAAAGTTGCAATACATACCTTTTGTGTGTTTTGCACATTATTGAGATCGAAAAATTGCTCCATCTGTAATATCCATGTTGTGGGATCCTTGCCATCAAACATCCTCATATCGATTTTTGGAATATGGTGGGTCTTCGATCCAACATTAGAGTCTATGGAATCATGATTAACATTTCTTTTTTTCTCATCATGAGTTTCCTTTACTACCCTTTCACCATTAGTGACCATTTCTTGTAGCAAGTTATTCAAATTTATCTTCAATTCTTCAATCTTATCATCCATGCCATCCATCTTAGCGTCCATGCCATTCATCTTAGCTTCCATGCCATCCATCTTGGCTTCTACGCCTTTCTTTAAACAATCCATCTTAGTTTCTACACCTTTCTTTAAACCATCCATCTTAGCTTCTACATCTTTATTTAAACCATTCATCTTAGATTATGTTACTTTTTGTGCAAGTGACACTTGTTGCACTTGGTCTCGTAATTTTGATATATCATGTTGCATTTCTTCCTCTTCTTCATGAGTCATGCTAGAGCTTTCAGGTTGCTTACTAGGTGTTTTCATTTTCTTTCCTTGGGGCATCAATTACCGATAATAAAGCTTTACTATGCCCTTTGAATTCCTTCAAACTAATTTTTCAAACCAAGCTTATGCAAAAATTTAAAAAAAACTACACACCTTTTTTCACTTTGTAGGAGCTTTATATTGAATTTGATGTATCTCTGTAATTTCGGATCATCCAGATCTGAAATTGCGACCTGTAGTAACCCTCTGTGTCCTATTTCCAATGCCACCAGTCTGATCCAAATGGATTCTCCAAGGAAGAGCTATGCACAATCTCCCAAGATGACCTGATTATAGACCTTTCCAAAAGAGTGAACTTGTAGGAAGTGCCACATGTCATTGTTTCTACCTTTGGCTCAGAAAAATATATACAAGAAACTACAATTTGTCCTCTTTCTGTACCTTCTTACAAAACTTCAATCCAATGCTCAGAGAGAAAGTTATGACGATTTTCCCCAAGTCACCTGTTTGGAATGTAATTCAGGAGTCTGTAAAAAGACCAACTTCCTCAGATCATATCTCCGCAAATATAGTGCGAAAAGCTCTGAAATTCGGACCTGAGGTTCAGTGCGATTTCGTCTCAAATGGTTTTTTTTTCACTTCTGAAACATCGCAGAAAAAAAAACTTATAGTGAAAATGCCACGATGACCTATTTGGAGAAGCGAAACCCTAGAATCCAAAGCTCTGATACCAAATGTTATGAAACCAGCTCACAAAAAGATAGAAAAGATAGATCAACGCCTTAGAATTCAGCCTCTTCGAGGGGGAAACCTCCTTTACATTACATAAATGAACAATTCTCGGATGATTTAAATGTCAAAACCTCTTTTCTATATATAAGAGTTTAAGGGGTCACAATATAACCAAGCCGACCTAACAATAATAATATAAAGGCACAAAAATAACAATAGAGGGATTCTATGGGGAACAATAATAGCAATATGGGGGTGATAGGGGCACAACAATATTAATAAGGGATACAACTACAATATTAATGGGGGCATCACTAGTATTATAGGGACCTAACACATTACAATGAGATGATCGATTCTCCTTTCTAGCACTATTTTTGATCCTTTCTTCCTTGCTACAAAGCTAGTTCTTTTGATTATTGGTGGTTTTTCCTAACCCCATACAAATTTCATCTATGTTTCTTTGTAGGGCTTTATTAACACCCCTCCCACTCCTGCCTCCCCTAAGAGAAACATCTTTTACTTTATATTAATATTACTATTTTCATAATATACATAGATATATTTTATGAATTATTCATTGTTTTCATAATTTATTCGTGTTGCTTTTAATTTCATGACACTTATTCTTTTATTTTCTAGTAAATTAAAATAAATTTATATTTTTCTTTTCTTAATTTATTCCTAAACTTCTTTCTTTCTACTTTATATCATTTATATTTTATTTTTGTTATTAACTTTACCTGTATTTTTTGCTATTGACTTTACCTTTTTTTTAATTTATTCTAGACTTTTTTCTTTTTACTTTATATCATTTATATTTTATTTTTGCTATTGACTATAGATTTAAAATAAATCTATATTTTTCTTTTCTTTATTTATTCTTAAATTTCTTTCCCTTTATTATTCTTGCTATTAACTTTACCTTTATTCTTTGAATAAATTCGAAATTCATTATACTTTTATCTTTATTCTTTACATTAAATTGATACACTTTTATCTTTATTCTTTACATTTAACTTGAGATGACACCTTGATATTTTAAAAGGGAAGGTTTACTTTTATTTTAGGTTAAGACCAAATGACAAAATATTATTTTAAAGTATAATAAGAACAATTAATTAATAACTTTTTATCTTTATTCTTTACATTAAATTTATACACTTTTATCTTTATTCTTTACATTTAACTTGAGATGACACCTTAATATTTTAAAAGGGAAGGTTTGATTTTACTTTATGTTAAGACGAAATGACAAAATATTATTTTAAAGTATAATAAAAACAATTAATTAATAACTTATATAATATGTATTTAAATTATAAATATTTCTCGTTATTTTTATAAATTTAAATTAATGTGGTTTGTAATACTTTTTAAAATTAATTTGTATAATATAATTTAAAAAAATTATAATTTTGGACTGCTATTAAATTCATTGGAAAAACTTGGTTACCAATCGACAGGATATTGAAAGTAGAGTTGTGCAAAGGAAGAACCGAGGCGACGGTGAGAGTTTCGAACTAGGGTTCACGGGTGTGCAGGCCTGACAGAGTCGACGGTGTCAGGGATCGGCCCCTGTGACGAGGGACGGAAGCCGTAGACAGGGTCTCGGCCTTTCTGTCCACAACGACTCTTAACCCAGGTATTTCTCTAGAAAACCACGTTTTAAATCTAGCTGATAAATACTGATCGGGATGGACGAGACTGGGGGGGGGGGTGCAAACCCCTCCTTCAGAAATGTAGTGATGGGTGAAACCAGTGCAGAAGGAAACCTCAATGGAAACAAGGAAAACATAGCCCCGGTAATGGGCAATATCTGGCAAAAGAGGATGAAAGGTAAATGCCTTCCTCGAGCTCAGAAAAAACCTAGGTATATCATACCCTTTAATAAACTGGAGGAATACAATAGCTATATGAAGGACCATGCATTAATCTGCAAATTTATTGGCTACTGGCCTTCAGAAAAGGAGCTGAACAGATGGATAGAACTGCGATGGAAACCCCGAGGCCATATAGATCTGAAACTAGGAGCGAAGGGTTTCTTTACGGCCGTATTCACGAATCTGGAAGATAAGAACAGAATTTTTGAGGAAGGGCCGTACTTCCTGAATAATGCTGGTCTGTTTATGAAACACTGGGAGGAGCGGTATAACCCTGAAAAAGAAAAGTTAATGGATGCTCCGGTATGGGTTAGGCTGTTTGGGTTACCGGATGAGTTCTGGGACCCGGAAATCTTGGAAGGTATTGGAAACTCAATAGGTAGTTTCGTGAAGACTGCAGAGGCCACAAGAAGAGGGAAGTACAATGCCTTTGCTAGAATTTGTGTCTTCATGAACTTAGCTGAACCTCTCCCGGAAAATATTGACCTGGAATACCATGATGAAGTCTGGACGCAAGCGCTCGACTATGAACACATCCCCTTCCGTTGCCGGAAATGTCATGAATATGGCCACTTATTTAGGAACTGTCCATTGAACAAAGAGGAAGGAGAGAGGCCAGGAAAAGATAGAGCAGCAGATAGAGAGGAAGGCTTTCAACAAGTCTTTAGAAAGAAGCGACCAAATAAGGAAAACCTGAAACCCAAAACGCAAGAAACCCCCAGCACTATCAAAAGCCAAAATAAGTTCCAGGTATTGCAAGATAATGCGGAAGGGTTCGAAGTAAATCTGAATGACGATGAAGAGCCAGAGAACTCGCCAATGGAGGTTGCCCGAGAAGAGAAAGAGAAAACAGAAAGTACATACAAACCAAACAAGGAACAAACAGAGGAAAAAGAGACAGAGGAAACAATGGAGTCGCACATGGAAGTTGAAAACCAAATGGAAAATGAGGCTGAAGAGGAAAAGTTAATGAAGAGACTGCTACAGGAGTGGAAGTATTTAGATAGAAGATTTATACCGGAGAAACAAAAACAGTTATTCAAAGAGGCCTTCCAGAAATACAAGGAACGGAAGGAGGAAAACATGGAGGAACAAATTGCAGAGGCTGGGGAACAGCAGAAAGAAATAGAGGAAATGGGAAATTTGGGAAAAAGCAGCAGGAAAAGAGGCCGGAGAACGCTAAATGAAACTATACAGTCAGTGGGTGAAACACTGATCAACTCTGGTAAAGTGATACCTCTGTCAGAGGTATTTTTCCCCGCCCTCCAAAAGTTTTAAATGATTGTTGTTAGTTGGAATATTAGGGGCCTACACAGTAAGGGGAAGCAAAGATATTTGAGAGATAAACTCAAAAAAGAAAAACCTAGCATTATAATACTGCAGGAGACTAAAATTGAGGCAAACCAGTTAGAAGAAATAATTGAGAGAAATAGATTGAATTACAAAGTCATGGGACAGGATGCCATAGGCGCGGCTGGAGGATTAGCAATATTGTGGAACCCAGATGAGGTACTTCTGGAAAAATGGACTAGCATGCATGGAATCTTAACCGGGATGGGAAGGATAGTGGGGACCAAGGAAACTGTAGCCGTCACAGGGGTATATGGACCCACAAACCCTGCTGAAAAAGAAAACTTTATCAACAGTCTAAAAGCGACCCGACAACTTTTTTCTGGACAACCTTGGATCATTGGAGGAGATTTTAATCTCATCCGATCCCTGGACGAGAAAAAAGGGGGAGTCCGAAGGCTGGATCAATTCATGAATAAGTTCAATGAACTGATAGAAGATCTACGAGTAGTGGACATGAAAACCATCAATGGAATCTATACATGGAATAACCGAAGAGGAGGTAAGAATCAAATTGCTACAAAACTAGATAGATTTTTAATATCTGAAGATATCCTGAACAGAGATATCTTTGTCGAAGCCAAGATCATCCCCTCTTTGGGCTCAGATCACTGGCCAATCCGATTGGAAGTGGACATTAAAAAGATCCAGGGTAAGAGACCGTTTCGTTTCGAAGCATTCTGGTTAAGGGATCCGAACTTCATCAAAAAGGCAGAGGAATGGTGGAACCAAAGCCGAGTGCAGGGTAGAGGAAGGATGCACACGTTTCATCTAAAGCTGAAAGACTTGAAGATAAAGATTAAGAAGTGGAACAAAGACGAATTTGGCAATATCATAGAAGACAAGCAAAAATTGGAAAAGGAAATGGAGGATATCCAACAGAAAATAATTGTGGAAGGCAGGACTGAGGAAAGCATCGCCACAGAAGGGGCTCTACTGGGCAAAATGGAGGAAAGAAGAAAACAAGAGGAAATCCTATGGAGGCAGAAATCTAGAGTTAAGTGGCTGCGCGAAGGGGAAAGAAACACGAAGTTTTTTCATCAGGCAATGGTTAAGCACAGACAGGGGAATAGAATTCTCTCCATTAAAAGGAATAATGGTACAAGGGTTGTAGAACAAAAGGAAATCGAACAAACTTTAGTCGAGCATCATAGAGGAATTCTCTCCGAACCCCAAGTAGATAGAGAGAGAGCTATACAGGAAATCTGCACTGCTATTCCCAGACTAGTTACGGAGGATCAGAACAAAGCCTTAATGAGAATGGTTACCTTGGAGGAACTGGAGGAGACAGTGAAATCAATGCGGAAAGGTACAGCGCCAGGCCCGGACGGCTTTACAGTCGATTTTTACCAAGCTGGCTGGCATTTTCTTGGGAAGGAAATACTAGAGTTGGTAGAAGAATCAAGGGTGCAACAGAAGGTATGGCCAGCTCTTAACTCAACCTTCTTTACTCTAATTCCTAAGGGTGAAAACATGGAGGATGCTAATGGCTTTAGACCAATAGCTCTCTGCAATGTAATATATAAGATCATAACTTCTCTTATTGCCAGACGATTAAAACCCTTGCTAGGGAGCTTAATATCGGCGGAGCAAACTGGTTTTGTGGAGGGGAGACAGATCTTGGATGGTTTAGTTGTCTCTCAAGAAGTCATCCACTCCCTCAAAGATAAAAAACGGAAAGGAATGATGATTAAGCTTGATTTATCCAAAGCCTATGATAGGCTCAACTGGAGATATCTTGAGAGAGTGCTTGCATGCTTCGGCTTCCACAAGAGATGGATTACTTGGATCCATAATCTCATCTCGTCTCCAAACTTTTCAATTTTAGTCAATGGAAACCCATCGAATACGTTTAATGCCTCCAGAGGTATTCGTCAAGGGGATCCACTGTCTCCTTTCCTGTTCATTGTGGCAGCAGAGGGTCTAGGAAGGTATATTACTAAGGAAAAAGTAGCCAACAGATTAAAAGGCCTTCGCTTATGGGGAGACAGACTCCCCCTCACGCATCAACAATTTGTTGACGATATAATGCTCTTTGGGGAGCCAACTGTTAGGGAAGTCAGACATCTGAAGAAAATCCTTGACCTGTTTGCTGAAGCATCGGGACTAGAAATTAACAGGGAGAAATCATGTGTTTTTATCTTCAACACGGTGGATCAAGTGAAGACTCATCTCATCAGAATTCTTGGCTTCAAAAAGGGTGAATTCCCTACCAAGTATTTGGGGAACATGTTAGACTTCACGACAAAAAGATTGAAAAACTGGCAAGGAATCTTAGACAGAATGAGGAAAAAAGTCTCGAGCTGGGCTTTCAGGGTCCTGAATATTGCGGGCAGAATTGTTTTAGCTAAATCAGTATTACAGGCTATACCTATTTACCCCCTATCAATAATGGCGGCCCCGAAAGGAGTTTATGGGAAGATAAGAGAAATCATCAGAAATTTCATTTGGCGAGGGTCGGAGGAAAAAAGGAAATGGGCCCTGGTGGCCTGGAATCAAATTACAGAGAGAAAAGAGAAAGGTGGATTGGGATTAAAAGACCCAGAACTGCTTAATCAAACCCTGGGAGCTAAACTCTGGTGGAGGTGGGTACAAGGGGGAAACGACCTCTGGAAATCAATATGGAGAACAAAATATAGAATGTCAGACTCTCAGTTAGATATTCTAAGGCAAGAGGAAATGCCTCGCGGATCTGCGGTGTGGGAGCTGGCCAGCCAGAATAGAGACATTGTTAAGCAACATGCTTTCTGGGAAATCAGAGGAGGCAATGAGGCTCACTTCTGGGATGACAAATGGCAGCAAAGGGAAAGATTGACAAATATACAGAGCCTTCAATCAATTAGGGATAGTATTGAGGGGAATAGATCAAGTGTCAAGGATTATTGGAAACCTGTCACCATGAATGACTGTTGGAGATCATGGCAGGATCCCACAGAGTGGGATCAAAGCCTCAATCCAGACCTACAGATAGCTTTCAAAAAGGAAATGGATTCACGGAAAATCAGGGTAAGGGAAGGAAAAGATATACTACGCTGGGGTAACACCATGAAAGGACTTTTCTCAGTAAAGGAAGCCTACTATCTCGCAAATCCCCTCAATATCAATGACGGACATCAAGGATGGAGGAAAATTTGGGACCTAAACTGGTGGCCCAAAGTAACCATTTTTGCTTGGATCGCTTTGAAAAATAAAATTCTTACTTGGGACTGCATCCGGAAACGGGGATTCTCGGGACCGTCGCGCTGCTACCTGTGTAACAAACAAGAAGAAAGTAGAGATCATATCATGATTCAATGCCCGTTTATCAAACATCTATGGTCTTGCGTCAATCATACCTTTAATAATCATGGGGTGGAGATTAACGATTTCAACGAATTGGTTCTTCATTGGAAAGAGGAAACATTCAAATGCAGAGTCATACAGAGAGCTTGGAATCTTGCTTCAGGTTTTGTAATATGGCTGGTATGGAAGGAACGTAATGCTAGAATCTTTAAAAGCATTAATAAAGAGCCGGAGAAAATTTGGGACCAGGTGACAGAGGCTCTACGAGAAACCATTCTAGTAGAGAGATGGCAGGATGAAGATTGGAAAGCAGATTTAGAAGAACAGGAAATTTTACGCAGACTAAATCTGAAATTGGAAATGGTGCAACACCAATTCAGAAAAGGGCAGAACATGCAGACTAAAAGCCCAGACAAGTTCACTTATCCCAGAGATCAATTCGTCAAGCTAAATTTCGATGGGGCCTCTAAGGGTAATCCTGGAGATGCAGGGTTTGGGGGTATATTCCGTGACAGTAGCAAACAAGTAAGATGGATATATGCCGACTGGGGAGGCAATATGACTAACAATGAGGCAGAATTCTGGGCGCTCCACACTGGATTGAGAATAGCTATCAGAAATGGGTACTCTAACTTAGAAATTTCGGGGGATTCCCAAATTGCCATTGAAATGGTCAAGAAGCTCAGGAATGGCAAAGGATGGGACAAGGTGACTAAGAGCTGGCGCACAGCAGGTATCGTTCAGGAGATAGAGGGTATGATCAAAAGAATAGATTACTGCATCTTCAAGCATGTCCGAAGAAATGGTAATCAACCCGCCGACTGGCTGGCCAACTGGGGCAGCAAAGGACAACAGAGCAAGATTGATAGCCAATGGAGGAATTCGGCGGCTAACAGGGAATGGAAAGATCTAAACACGCTCATTAAGGCCGATCATGATAGCGCCATCGGGGATTACACTCAGATTAATGAAGGACATCAGTAAACGGCAGAGACACGATCGAACTACAGCCGAAGTTCGATTGCTGAAGGTGACGGTGTTATCGGGGACCAATTGGCAAAGTTATGATCGTACCATGACCAAAGCTCGATTACATCAGGTGCTAAATGGCATACCAATACACACAATTATGAAGCACGATGTGAAAGAAGGTACAGTGGCGGCAGAGGGGATGAGTACCAAGGAATTCGCAGTCGATGCGGTCATTAAGACGCATTGGATGAACGGAGAAATTAACGAGGTGCCCGGACACAGAGAAGCAAATATGAGTATAGATGGAACTTTTGGCGATAGTGGAGTACGGGATCCAGATAGGGCGAGGCCGAGAACCCAAATCTGGACACCATTATATATTCACCACAATAGAAACAGGCAAATTATAGAGAACGGGAGTCAGGGAAACAACCACCTTTACGGGATAATTCGGAATTGTCTGCAGAGTCTCCATCGGAGGCAGTCGAAGAAAGGAAGTATTATGAGAAGAAGGAGCGGCGAAGCTGTAAGAGAGATGGAGCCCCGTCCGAGAGGCCGTGAAGCAAGGGAGCGGAAGGAAATTGAGGAAGAACGGGAGCAAGGAAGGGGCAAAGGCCTCCTAAATCGGGATCCCCCAATCACAATTTGGGATACAGAGGATGACTCAGACGGAGATGACGAAGGCGGCTCTGGAAAAAGACCCAAGGAAACACAAAGGAGGAGTTATCAGGGCAGTACGCCCCACACGGAGATGAAACCGCCCAGGCAGCCAGTTTCTGAGGAAAAACGCTCGGGGCTCCGGAAGAGGGGTCGACCACCGAGCAGCGGACAAAGCAGAACGAGGAAGGAGGAGGGAGACTGCGGAAAGACCGAGTTTGAGGTTGGCGAAAACTCGGGCAGACGGCAACAGCGACAAACAAAGCAGAAAAGGACTGTCATGCACCAGATACGAACGGCAGAAAGGGCGTTTCAGAACAATGCAGACCCCGATATTCGCAAAATTATGCAATTTTTGGAGGAGGAGGCCATCCAAGAACAATCAGCAGACGAAATGGAGGAGTGGGCTTCAATCCTCCATGACCCGGGACATACTCGTGGGCGCAGGACCCTGTTTAAACAATCCCTCCATATGTATTGGGTTATGAAAGGCCTGATGGCGAAGGCCCTGGAACAGGTAGCCAAAGAAATGGCGGATCTGCTCCAGAAAAAACCAGAGATGAGCAGGGAGCTAACCCATATTCGCAGAACCCAGTCACAGCAAGAGGAGAAACTGGACGAGATACTCTGCCTACTGAAGGGCGAGCGTCAAGACCCGGTTCAGGAAGATGGTGTGGAGCACCCCGCGCAAGGAGACGACCGCCCGGTGGACACGGCAAATGCATGAAGACAGATATGTTTAGTTTGACTACTGATGGTCCCGATTTTGTTTATAGCGTTTTAAATGAATAGTAGATATAATAACATAGTTCTGAATAGGGTTTACTGTAAATTTCAAAACAGTTATGTTGTGCTGGCTACTTTGGTTAGACGGAGAGCCTATTACTTTTGGGCTGGATTGAAAAATTATAGATGGGTTTACCCGGTTTCCCCTTGAGGGCGGGCATCTATGGTTTGAACGATGTATCTTTTGTTAAAAATTTTCAGAAATAGAATGAGTACTACCGGAGCTTACAAAAAAAAAAAAAAAATTCATTGGAAAAACTTATAAAAATATTAATTTTTCTTTAATAAATGAAAGAAACAATTTATCCCGGAAATATTGTGACAAAACACTCAAATTTTAAAATATAAATACCATAATATATATTGTAAAATACCATACATCCTTTGAATACTTAAATCTTGGATTGGGTGAGCCTAAAAATATACATATGGATTTGGGTTGAGCTACATCTAATTCATTATTAATTAATTATATTTAATATGATTTTGTATTATTTAATTATTTTAAGATTTAATTAATATTTAATGTAATGAGAATATGATTTTGTTATTATTTAATTATGTTAAAGATTTGGAATTTTTGGTATGAAAATGGCTAAATTATATGCTGATCATTTAGGCGAATGTGAAAGAAAGATGTTTCCAATGTGGTTTAGGCTGATGCGGTTATGGTTTATTTACCGGTAATTTTGTTAATACAAATTCCAGCATTTTTAATCTATATATTCGCAGAAGCCGTCAAAAAAGAGATTCTGCAACATGTACAATTAGCAGCATTTATGCCATTTTATAAATATCATCACTGTTGTTGCTGTTCAATGCTTCCAAGTTAAATAATTGAAACTGGTTCCACGCTTTCGCAACAACTTATGCTGAATGCATGATAACATAGCTGAATATCAGTAGTACAATCAAAATGGGTGCTTACACTTCTCGATCAGATTTTCAACCAAATTCCGATGAAATTAGCAAGGCAGTTTTATTATCATGGTTGGCTAACCTGGATAATGAAGAAATAAGGGAAGTTGTTGAAGTTCCAAACGATCGCTTTGGCTGGGAAAACATAGTAATGGCACCCGATTTTATAGTGGGCGAGTGTAGACAGAACGCCAATACTACTTTGTTTGTTGCATTCAGGTGGGGGTTTTCTGTTCGAGATATGTTTGCTCTCAGAGTTGCAGGCAAAGATGAATTTTGTAGGAGTTACGGTGATGTGGCAGCCAAAGATTTGCAAGGTTTGTTTCATAATGAGATTTTTCAGAAAATAACCTGCAATCTCCCTAATATGGGTTTTTTCCAAAAGTATAGAGCAGACAAGATAATATTTTCAGGGCATGGCTTGGCTGGGGCATTGGCTCATTTGTTCTTGATATGTTACATGCTAAGCACCCGCGAAGAGACAAAACGCCATGTATCCATTGGCTTTGGCTCGCCCTATTTCTGTGACAACGATGCCAAGCGGTTCTGTGAAAAAACCATGCAACTCAGTAGACGTATGTTTACACTTGTGAATGGTGCTGATCCTGTACCCTGGCTGCTAACAGGTATAAGAATGACTGTACCTTGTATTCCTGATACAGAGGATTTACTTTCTTGCTTGGAGAGAATAGAGCTTAGGGAAATGCAGAGCAGAAATCAGTTCGGAAGGCCTCAGTATGGATATGTTGGACTGTATTATGAGGGAAAGGATTTGATCTCAGTCAATCCAGATGTAAAATTACCAAGTGTAAACGCCTGGCAATGTCACCTAGTTGAAAACTATGTGAATGAGTTCAGTTCTCATACCAGCAGGGGAAGATTTTCAATTAGTAACATCATGGAAATAGGGTATAAACCTTCTATAAAATCCTGCACTCTCAATATTTACTATGGTGAAACGAATTGTGAAGGATTTATAGCCATAAAAGGTGATGATTTGTCAGAGTTGAAAGAATTTCATGTCGAGCCAGAGGTAGGAGATAGGTGGGTTGTTGAAGATTCATGTGACACTGACATCCTTCTAAGAGCTTCCATAAACAGAAGGGAAATCTATACTGACCAAATACATATCTCTGTGGAAATAAGGACTTGCTTTGGCTCAATAGAGGCCGATGTGCAGGTTGAAGATGCATGGAAGAACAGTTATGTTGCATATGCTTTAAACAGGGCCATGGGAAGACTGTTGTTAATGAGGCAATCAGAGGTTTTAACAGAAAGTAGAGAGTACAGGGAAGCGTATAAAGCTCTTGACAATGCTTTTGATCATTTTCTATTAGGCATTTCTGTGGAAACCAAGAGGGAACATTTTAAGGATATGAGAGACCTTCTAACAAAGAAGCTGGAGACGCCGATTCTAAACGGTATTTTTGCAAAATTTAAGGATGTGTGTAGTTTTGTAGAATCGGCGGAAGGGATACGCCGGAAATCATATGTATTATATTCTACCTTACTCCGGTCTTGTCCAGGAAATCTATGTTCTGTTATACCTGGTGAATCGTGCATTTCGAGGTCTACGTCATACTTCTACTGCATCTGTGACAATAAACTTGGAACTCTGAATTACCTGGCCATTGTGAGAACTATTTATTGCTTTCTGATCGACACTGAACCACAAAATGAGTCAGAGAATGTCTGGTATTATGAGAGGAAAATCTACGAGCATGTTCGCAGTGAAGGCCCGGCTGTGAAGCGTAGACAATGGCTACCGGAGGGCATTGTGAAAGACATAGAAAATCGAGCCTGGAAAATGTATAAAATAATATCTGCATTTGAGTTATTAGAAGGCTTGAGGATTGCAGCATTTATCGGGCCTGAAAACGCTGGTAAGACTACTCTTATCAATTCAACATTAGGCAGAACTGTTGAAGAAGTGGGATACACCAGACACACACAGACCGCTACCATGCACAGTTTCAGTCCTGATAGATTTATAATTGATTTCCCTGGCATTGAAGCGGGTGGAGAAAGGGCTCATCTGTCAAAGGTTTGGGAAAATTATGACAAGGTTGCAGACTTGTGCATAGTGGTGCTTACTTTTGTTGGCGATAATTGTCAAGCTGCGGCGGAGCTTCCAAGGATCGCCCGATCGCGAATGTCCGAAGATGTTGTGCTAATTATGAACAAGGTGGATTGCGTGCTTAATGGTCCGAGGCAATCTGCGGTATGGGATGAGTACAGTCCCCGGAAACTTACAGATCTGAGACAGACATTCGCAGAAAGCTCAGGGGTAGCGAGAAGTCAAGTCTTCCTTTCCGTCTCGAGAGCGAATGAAGAGCTGGAAGAAACAACCTACGAACTGCTTAGAGAGCGCGGCAGCATCGTCATGTTTAAGGAAGAAATCACAACCACCATAAGGATGCTCATTTCAGACTTGTAGTCCTGAGATCGTTCATGTAAAGTTGAATAATCTGGTAAAACTTTAACCTCTCTATTAAATCGATACTGGATCTCGCACCTTAAACTGTCTTGGTACTTCCGGCTTTGTGTAGATTTATCTCAAATTTCAGTTCAGTGTGAATCTTAATCAATCAAGTTCTATAATTTAATTTCATAGGATGGTTTCGTCAGGCTGCCTCAGCAATGGAATTTTAAAAATTTCGTCTTCTGGTTTTCTAATTTGTGGCCAAAACACTGATGCAGGAGCATATGTCCCCAACATTAATCTGGTAGCCTTAGCCTAAAAGGGTCATGGAATTTTCGAAAGGGGAATGGATTCACTTAAATAAAATATCTATAAAATTAGAAATGGCAAATTTCCAGTGTCTTAGTTCCAGAAGGAATATACTATTGGCCATGTTACAAATTGTAGGAAGGACAAATTGGCATGTAGTTGAGGACCAGTGTAGTTAAATTAGTAGTGTTGGAAACGGACTCCATCTTGTCTGTTCTAATGGTTGATATTTTAGTTAGAAGTGGCTGAGACAAGCCAGCCATGGAGGCCTGACAGACAGAGGCTATAGGACAAAGTGATAGACAGAGGAGAGGGCCAGGGCAGAGCACGCCCATCTTTGTATGATCAGGCCATTGAGGTAACAGTAATATTGTTAATAAAGATTCCGTGTATTAAATCTGTAATAGTTCTGTGCTTTTGTGACTTGATCTCCCCATGATCAATTGGACAAGTGTGTAAGTGTCTGCTCAGAAATCTGTGTGTGATTTCTGTGATGGTCTGTGAATGATTAATGAATATATGAAATGTTGCTTCGGAATTCGCATGCAATCCCTGTAATGCGAAATGTCAATGTTTGAATGCATGAATTGTGATAGCTGAAGGGGTTCCTTCTGGTAGTTAATGGCACAGGAATTACGAGGTTCCTGTAGAAGGGTTTGAATACCTTTCTGGCATAGAATCGTTGTGATTGATATGAATCAAGTTCTCTGTGTTGTATTAGAGGAACGTGTCATGGATTAAATGCAGAGTTAGTAAGAAATTGTTAATGTCATTGGAATCGGCATGGAAAGTCTCTGCTTGGTGTTTGTTAACTTCCAGTTCATCGAAATCGCCATCTGGGTAACCAAAACTTCTGTTGATTAGAGATCCGCTAAGAGATCTGGAGACCCTCCGTAAAAGGTAAGAGGGTCCAACTATTGCTGTTTATTTTGTCAGTTCATACAAAATTAAATTCTGAGCATTAGTATACGAAGGTGTTGCAAAGGGATTCGATTCCTTTGGGAAACGAAATCTGTTCTGAGACCAAGTTGAGATGTGATTGAGCGCATTGCTAAATCGAGGATGGACTGATTTGATACAGTAGGAACCAGTCTATGTTCCAAGTCAGTTTTGAAATGGGGATTTGATCAGAGGTTTGTATTCAAGTTCTGTTCTGGACTTCTCAGATATATTCACACCAGAGACAAGTGTAGCATAGAGTTACGATCCACCTCAGTTTTGGATTCCTCATATCCAATAGCATTTGAAGCAAGGAGTGGCAGAGAAATTTTATACCAAAACCATCACTCATTTGACCAGACCGCATTAGATTTAAGTACCAGAACCATCACTCTTCTGAGCGGACCGCATTATATTTCTGTTAATCCTGATTTCATCGACCTGGGCGGACTGGTGGAGCAGAAAGCATTACGAGTGTCAGTGATAGCGTGCTTCCCATTTTCATCAATCAGTTGAAGAGGTGATGAAGGAATCCGATCTTTCATAGGTGGATATCATTAGCTCTAGCAAAGATTGCAGGTGATGCAGGAGCATTCTTCAGGGTTATAAGACCTAGGAGTCTTATCACACATTTACTAGGTTCGTTTAATTAATTATTTATTTTTTTAAGTTTATTTTGAGTTTTAAAGAGATTGGAATGCATAATAGGGAATATCTCGTGAGTTGTAGAGATTTTAAGAATAAATGAGTAATTTTAGGAAGAGTGAGGATTTTAGGGATTTAAAATATCTAATTTAAGATTTTGTTGAGGAAAAAATGGAGCTGAAAAGATACTTTATGAGAAAGTGAGAGAATTGTGGGATCAGAACTAAAATGGTTCATGAATCCTTTTCTTTTATATATTGTAAGCTTTAGAAACATTCAAGAGGTTTTTTTTAATAAGAGTTCTTCTTTTTGGGAAGAGAATTGGAGGTTAGCTATAGGTTAGAAAGAGTAGTAGAGGGATTTTATGGAAAAGAACTCAAACAGTCAAATGTGATGGTTTCTTTTGTAAATATTTTATAAATACCAAAACAATGTGGATTTGTATATATCTGTGTGACAATCGGGGTTTCTTCGCTTGAATAGTTGAATTTGTGCACTGGTAACGAGAGTGTGTGATTATTAATTCCCTAATTGGTATCTTGCCGCATCTCTATAATTTATACACATGAATGGTCAAATTCCGGAGGTTTTAGATTCCCTGTGAAATGATTGAACCTGTGTTCCTTATGTTTCGAGCTCACACGATTCTGTGTTCGCTATGTTTTGATTCTGTAATAATCATTTTGGTGATAGAGGTTTATGCTGGTAACTACCCTTGGCTTGGTGGTTGGATGTTCTGTAAACTCATGTCTGATTATTGATCAGCGACAAAGGAATAATCGTGATAGTATAAAATCTGGCGAATTGAAGATAATCGACAGAAATTGTGTGAATTCGGAGGAGTATTGTGGCCGCAGAGTGCAGACTAGAGTCAAGGTAAAAGTGGCAGATGAGAAAGAAATTTGGCAGACTGCTAAAATTGACAGAAATCATGGGGAAGCGGTGATCGTCCGATAAGAGAAGATCGACGCATATCGCGTCAGAACATGCAAGCAGGTTAACATTTTAAATAGATGCGATGTGGTTATTAAAAAGAGTTTAAGGTTTAGAGTGATCAGACCGTCCGTTTAATGGGTGATCGGATGCATACCCCTTCCGAAAGTGTGCGCAGGTTAACATTACAAATGGACACGATAAGGTTTTATACAACAGGATTAAAACCTCTTGAGTTTCGGCCATCAAGACCGTTCGTTGGTTGATTGATCAGACGATAATCGCACATGAACATGTGCATGGGTTAACAGACCTGTTGTGACCCGATATGTTATCAAATAGGATTAAATTTTATTTGAATTCTAGTCATACAAGTCAAATGATTGTTTCATTCCGGCTATGTTTAAACATATTACATACGAGAGGTGTCACACGATTGTGTGAGCTGCGATATGTAGAAGGATTTTTGTAAAGGAAACCATGGGCCACCGCAACAAAAGCGTCTCACGATAAAAATTAACCATACAGTGGGCCCATAACCCAATGGCTGAGGATCAGGTCGCGAAAGATGCAGCTTTGCTGCATCATTTTTAGTATCAGAGCCTAACTAATGCTCTATGGAGTTTGTTAAGAGATTGAATTTTAGTCCCAGCAAGTATATAATTTGCATTATAATGGATCTAATATAGAGGAAGAACAGGACAATGATTCATGCATAGAGGAAACCTGAGATGTTGCAAACAATGAGGACTTTAGCATTTCATCAAAGACAGATTGTGGAAAAGATTTGAGAGAGACAGAATCGGGTAGAGGTTGTGCAGGTTTTAAAATTTCAATGATATATATGAGAATGCAAAGTAACAATAGATGTTCCAGCACGTAGCTATGACAAAGAAGTGAATGAAGAAATTGTAGCAAATGAAGTGAATGTGGATGTACTCAGCAAGAAAAGAAATTTAGTTGAAAGAAGAACTGAAGTGCAGACAGTGAAAAGAAAAGTAGCATGTGTATTGCCCAAGCCAATGAAAAGTTAAAGAGATAGATCGTTTGAATATCTCTCAGGTATGAGTTATATTTTGATGTCAGTTTCATTTGAATTGTTTTATAGGGAAAAGAGTGATAGCAGCAACACACAGTAGCAGATTGTGTAAAGAAAGAGAGGAGTTGTGTTAGTGGCAGTGAACCTAAATATTCCAGTTAAAAGTTGGACAGGGAGGATAGTTAAAGTGTTATCAAGAAAGGTGAGTTGAAGATATAAGCCTAAAGAGAGCAGAAGAGAGTGCTCAAGAGGTTCTGGAGATAGAGAACCAGTGTTTACCAAAAGACCAAGTCCAGATAGGGGATTGGTGAGGTAAACGACAACAGGGAGGACTTGTTGTTGCAATAGGCTTAGTGCAACTCATAGTGAGTGAGGAACTCATAGAGTGAGATGAGAAAATGACTACTGATAGTCATAGCAGGGGTTCAGAGAAAAGCCACAACAGAAGAAAGAAAGGTGCCAAGGTAAATTGCATATGGAAGAAGTTCACTGATGAAGAATATGAGAGGGAGAAGGTTGAGATAGTAGTTCATCTTGAAGCACTGATGGAACTGTTACAGAGGAATGAGAAAGACCAAAGGTATTGTTGGACTATGAAAAGAAAGAAAATAAAATAGAAGCTGTTACAGACACAGATAAAGAGGAGAATGTACATTAGATTAAGTGAGGAACTCAGAGCAGCTGAGTTAGAGGTGAAAGGTAGCTATTATAGACCTGAGCAAGAGGTTTACCTTGCTGAGGAAGGAATCATTGATGATTTTCTGAATTGTTGGACAAGTTCGAATCAGCAGAGAGATGCGATGATTGAGACATCAAAGAAAGAGGAGCCTAGTGTTTTTGAAACTGATGATTTGTGTATGTATGCAGGTAGTGAACAACCTTTAGAAGATATGTTTATGTAGGTTGCTGAAGAAATGAAGTTGTTAGAAGAGATGGTCGTAATAGAACAATTTTTAATTGAACATGTATTCAAAGACACTAAACATGGACAAATGTTGAAGACTACTGAGGAAGCTGAAGATGATGAATCTAGTAAGACTTGGCAAAAAGATGGTAGACGGCCTGAAGACAAAAGGAAATTGCAAATTGCAAAAGGAGAAGTAGAAAAGAGGTATGAAGATAACCTTATGACAGGAGCAAACAAGAGTATATGTGCAGTGCAAACACTTGAGGTAATGGGATTATCTCTTCAATTTTTATTCAAAAATTATGAACCTATATTGATAGTTAATGGGCAAGAAATTGTCTTGGGAGGATATAATGAAGCATTAATGGAAAGGACTCTTATTAAAGATTGCACTATGGAAGATGACAAAACATAAATTTATAAGGGGAATTCAGTCGAAGGAGGTACAATTAATCCATTGAAGGCTGTGAATAAGAAAGGAAAAGAGAACAATTAGGAACTTAAAGAGAGATTGGTAGAGACTGATGCACAACAGAAAATTGAAGACAGTGTTATTTGTACAAATTGCAAAAAGAGTAAGGGTGAATGTAATCAGCGACTTGAAAAGAGACACGAAATTTCAGAGGATGAAGGCAAAGATGCTTTCGTGAACTATGCATTTGCAATAAGCAGCAAAAAAGTTCAGTGGAATGTGATAGTCATGGTGTTGACAATAATTTTTACTGTTGTAAAAGGGACTTTATGGTGGAATGGAAAATTTGTTTTATATGGTGATTTTGTTTTCTGTACAAAAACAAAGAGAACTTTAGTTTCTAAATTCAGAGATTGGCAGATTTTGATTGAAAAGAAAGAGGAATGGAAAAAGCAACTTAGTGGCTTACAGATTTGTAAGGAAGAAAAGGGAAGGATGAAGAGAAATATGAAAGGAAGGAAGGCCAAAGAGAAGGACAAAGAACAGAAGTCAGAAATTAGACAGGATTCAGAACAAAGTGAAGACAAAGAAGACTTATTCAAGACAAGACAACATGACAAGTTTGGCATGTCATATGCATATCAAGAGAATGACAATTCAGAGAAATTATGCAGTAGAGTTACCAGAAAATGTAATGTATTTTCTGATTTTGAATTATTAATTGTTCAATGTGTTTTTCAAGATGCGGGACAAACTACTCTTGGAGATATGTTTGTTCGTGCAAACATGAAGCAGTGTTTAAGTTCTAGAATTGTAGAAAATCAGTTTCCCTTATGGAGACAAGAAGATGAGAGTAAGCAACTAGTTGACTCAGAAGTTCGGGATGAAGGAAGGAGAGTTGGCATATTTCTTAAACAAGTCATTGCAAAAGAGAAAGAAAATTGTAGAGGATGTGAAAGTACAGTCCACAAACAAGTTTTGTTCTTGATTCAAAGAAGATTTGAATGTCGAGAGTTTATTTTGAATTTGCAATTGAAAATTGGGATGAACAGTTCAGTTAAATGTAGTAGGAATATGGAGGCAATTGAACCAAGTTCAATAACTAAATTATTTGTAGTTGGTGGACAGTGTGTGATTGAAAGGTTATATGTTCTTGTATCAAACAAGAACCAATCTTCTTTTGAGATTGGGAGGATTCTACTCAAGCTATTGGATAGGTGGATGATGAAAACTATAAAGGAGATGAGCAGGAGAAATTGTCAAAGTCAGCGAGTCAAGGAAAGATGGAAGGATATACAGGACAACATAAAGGAAATGGTTTATAGACAGAAGAAGATTTTGGTGATTGAGTCGGAAATCAGAATATACAGTGAAGTACAAGACAGTGGAAAATACATAAAGTTGGAGCTCAATTCTATTAAGATAATGACAAGACAACGACAGACAAATGAGCATAAATTTATGTTGTTTGAGGAGTTTTTTATGCAAGATATCAGCATCAAAACACTATGCAATAGAGATGCTCATGACAGCAGAGCACAAGGACATCCACAATACAGAGTTTGGCATCCAGGAGAAGGAGAGGATGCAACAAAAACATCTGCAATTGGAAAAGGTCAGACAACGAATTGGAAGATGAAATTTGATGAAGTTTACAACAGAGGAAGTGGGAAGACTCACGAATAGGAATCCATGAATTATTTCAACCTGAAGAGTCTGATGCAGGAACATTCTTCAAGGTTTATAAGACCTAGGAGTCTTATCACATATTTACTAAAGGGAGTGGGTTCCCTTATTTATTTATTTTTCTAAGTTTATTTTGAGTTTTAAAGAGATTGGAATGTAATTTGATTAATAGGTAATAGGGAATATCTCGTGAGTTGTAGAGATCTTAGGAATGAATGAGTAATCCTAGGAAGAGTGAGGATTTTAGGGATCTGAAATATCTAATTTAGGATTTTTGTTGAAGGAAAAATGAAGCTAAAAAGACACTTTAGGAGAAAGTGAGAGAATTGTGGGATCAGAACTGAAATGGTTCATGAATCATTTTCTTTTATATATTGTAAGCTTTAGAAACATTCAAGAGGTTTTTTTTCAATAAAGAGTTTTTCTTTTTGGGAAGAGAATTGGAGGTTAGCTATATGTTAGAAATAGTAGTAGCCGGATTTTATGGAAAAGCACTGAAACAGTCAAATTTGACCGTTTCCTTTGTAAATATTTTATAAATACCAAAATAGTGTGGATTTGTATATATCTATGTGACAATCAGGGTTTCTTCGTTTGAATAGTTGACTTTGTGCAGTAGTGAGTCTGTGATTATTAATTTCCTAATTGGCATCTTGCTGCATCTCTGTAATTTATACGCATGAATGGTCAAATTCCGGAGGTTTTAGATTCCCTGTGAAATGATTGACCCTGTGTTCCTTATGTTTCGAACTCACGCGATTCTGTGTTTGTTATGTTTTGATTATGTAATAGTCCTTTTGGTGATAGAGGTTTATGCTGGTAACTACCCTTGGCTTGGTGGTTGGATGTTTTGTAAACTCATGTTTAGTTATTGATTAGCCGCAAAGGAATAATCGTGACAGTATAAAATCTGGCAGATTGAAGATAATCGACTGAAATTTTGTGAATTCGGAGGAGTATTGTAGCCGCAGAGTGCAGATTAGAGTCAAGGTAAAAGTGGTGGATGAGAAAGAAATTTGGCAAATTGCTAAAATTGACGGAAATCGCGGGGAAGCGGTGATTGTTCGATCAGAGGAGATCAACGCATATCACATTAGAGTATGCAAGCAGGTTAACAATTTAAATGGACCCGAGTGGTTATTAAGAAGAGTTTAAGATTCAGAGTGATCGGATCGTCCGTTTAATGGGTGATCGGACACATATAGCTTCCGATAGTGTCTGCAGGTTAACATTAGAAATGGATGCGATAAGATCTTATACAACGGGATTAAAACCTCGTTGCGTTCTGACCATCAAAATTGTTCGTTGGTTGATTGATCAGACGATAATCACGCATAAACATGTGCGTGGGTTAACAGACCTATTGTGACCCGATATGTTATCAAAAACAATGAATTTTATTTGAATTCCGATCATATAAATCAAACGATTATTTCATTTCCGCTGTGTTTAAGCATATTACATACTAGAGGAGTCACACACGATTGTGTGAGCTGCGATATGTAGAAGGATTTTTGTAAAGGAAACCATGGGTCACCGCAACCAAAGCGTCTCACAAAAAAAATTAACCATACGTCTCACTATAAAAATTAACCATACAGTGGGCCAATAACCCACCGGCCGAGGATCAGGTCGCGAAAAATGCGGCTTTGCTGCATCAGCAGGATACATAGAATTCAAGAGAATTTCATTTCTGTAAGAATGACTTGAAAGCAGAGCACAAAGGTAAACTCTGGTGTGTTTTAGATTTAATTTGTATTAGACATAGTTGCAGAGAATGAGAATGGTGTGGCATGAAATCAAGTCATAGGAATGGCTTCGTAATTTGGTGTAAAAACAGTCTAACATTGAATACAGAGGAACATAATATATGACAACGCATGGAGTCGATTGATCTTCGTACAGCAACAAGGTATAGCTGTCGGAACCAAGCTTAGAGGAAATGACGGATTCACGCTCAGGAAGCTCTAAGCCTATAGTTTGCAAGTCAATGATTCAATCTGGGAAAAGAGAAATTGGTTTTTAAATATCAATTAGATTCACGCTCAGGAAGTTCTAAGCCTGTAGTTTGCAGGTCAATGGTTCAATCTGACAAAAGAGAAATCCGTTTAAAAATATCAATCAACTGAAGGTGACATCTACATAAGGGGGGAGAAATCAGAGTAACGCGGTGGAGTCCTGGTTCCGACTATGAGAATGAAAGAATAAAGTTCTACAAGAAGATGTAAACTGGCGAGTTTTGAGTTTGAATGTTTGTCACATGCAATTCTATAGCTGGCTCTGCATCAAACACACTGTCCTTCGCTCTTTTCTCTGGATAGGGTTTCCTTCACTGTTTTCACATATCTTGACTGCCTCTCTCATAAATCCCTTTCATGCCGTCAAAATAATGGAAACTTAAATCACTAGCCCTGGGTTTTTGGGACAACCTTTACTCTACGCTTCCATACCTGGTCTAATTAATGGACATTTAAACCTAAGGACCTTTTAGCAGAATATCTCAAAAATGAAAAGTTGAATGAGTGTTTTTTGAATTCAGTTTTTTGTGATTTATATTATGAATATGGAGAGTTTTTTATTTTATTTTATTTTATTTTATTTTATTTTTTTGGTAAAAACCACTAGATGGTTTAAAAGGTGTGGACTAAATTTTTTATGTGATTTTTACCCAAGATCTCTCAACATTCAATATTTGTTTATTAAACTCAGAAATTATATACATTGAATTTATAGATTCCATACTAAATTCATTAAATTTATAGATTCCTTATTAATATTGTTACATTGTTCAATTTATTTATGCAATCAAATTCAGCAATTTGAACCAATTTAAATAGATTTATAATAAATTTCAGCAGGATTAAATAACTGGTTAGATGGGAGAAATTAAGAAAGAGATAGCTTATTGTTTATGGTAAGCTGTCTTTGTATTAGAGAAGTTTTATATCAGTTTAGCAAAATTACTTTCTGGGTTATTACTTTAGAAACAAAACCAGAGATAATGAAGTAGAGAGTCAAGAACTTGCAGAAAATTAGATGAGAATCCGTGAAAAACAAAGACCGATTTGCTGCCCCACTCAACGAAAGGGCAACAAAAATAACATCCTTGTTGAGCCGCAGAGCCTGTGCTGAAGGAAACTAAACTAAGCATGAAAGTAAAAGAAAACTAACTATAGCCCAGCTCCATTTATTTCACTGATATTTTGAACTGCTTTTTTGGGTATTCCTGCTCCATTTATTTCATTGTTTTCCACCTGCATGGGGCAGATGCTTTTGGGTCATGTGCGGTTGCCCTATTTCTTTAGTTCCTTAAAAAAAAATAAGCTCTTAATTAAACAAAAATAATTTTAGAAAGTGCTTATATTTTTTATTTACATTTGAGTAGATTTATGGTATTTTTTTTATAAAAATTCTGAGTTAAATATAATGGAAAAGTCATATTGCATAATTTTTTTTTGGTTTAATTCTGTATTCATCTTATTTATGCTGTCATTGTTCCTGGGTTAATTTCAAACTTTATTTATAATTCAGCAAAAGCAGGCACTTCCAAAAAGAAGAAGAGATTTTCAGCTTCAAAGGGCCCTCAGGCAAATCCCACCGTCTTATATGGCGACCTTCAGCTATCCGACACTGCTCAGGACAGACCTCATACTCAGGCTTGATGTCTGTTTCTATTTGTGTTTCATGACAGGTTGGAGAGTTATAGGTAGTGAGCCAAGCTTGTGATTTCATTTTGCAATTGTTATTCCTAAAGAGTTGATATTGGATAAAATGGTTATGGATTCTCCACTAATGTAATCAATATGTTGGTTTCTCGTAAGGCAGACCGCGGTGGGGATGGCTGTAACTAATGAAAATAATATTTTTAACTTTAAAAGAATTAAATAAAAATGTTATGTTTTATTTTAAAATATTAAAAAAATGTATTTAATTAAAAAAATGTGTTACATTATGTTAATGAAAACTATGAATATCTTTTTATTGTACTTTTGCACAAATTTGTTAATATAATATATCCCTTTCTAATTTGAAAAAAAACTATGTTATCAAATTGAGAATTATTGTTAAATTATTAGCTTAATTTTTTTTCCTTTAAAAAGGATGTGTTACATTAGGTTATTGGAAATTATGAATATATATATAATTTTTAAATCAATCAAAATAACATGAAAACAAAATAGATGTTATCAAATTAATTGAGAATTGATTGTTAAATTAATAACTAAAAAATATTTTATAATTATTAATGTGTTTTTTAAGGATGTGTGGGAAAATTTGTTACATTAGATTATACTGGAAATTATGAATATATATATATATATATATATATATATATATATATATATATATATATATATATATATATAAATAAATTTGTTAATATAATATATTTTGTTATTAGTATTTGTTAAGGTAGTTTTCTAGCAATAGATATATTCGTTGATTACTATTTGTTTAGCATTGACCAATTCAAATTATAATATTTAACTTTGAAAAATAAATATTTATATTTCAATATTATTAAAAAAATATTTTTGAAATATTTGATTAGACCATAACATTGAAGTGTTTGTGCCATGTGGATAATTGCTAGAGATATTTTTGCCATAATTTATGGATGTTTTCTTCTAGTTTTTAAAAACATCCAATATATTGAGTGAAT
The DNA here is from genome assembly GCA_031772625.1 of Pinus tabuliformis. Classification (NCBI taxonomy): domain Eukaryota; kingdom Viridiplantae; phylum Streptophyta; class Pinopsida; order Pinales; family Pinaceae; genus Pinus; species Pinus tabuliformis. The sequence goes on from CM062812.1 coordinate 518,875,372, forward strand.
AATCTTTCTAAGATAGATAAAATGATTAAATAATGTTTGTGAAAATCCATCATATTATTGATAATAACGAATGGAAAAAATAAAAAAAATTGATAAAGATAATAAAACAAAGGGGAGAAAGTGAATTATGAAATTTAGAAATAAGTTAGTTAATATAACTATTTGTTTGGTCTAGTTATGTGCATTGATATCCTTCCACAATCACATGGATCTCTTCCCTGTGAACACAAAAAACCAAATCAAAATACAACTGAATTAACCTCCCGTAGTATTTTTTTTGTATGTCAAGTTGTTTGTTCTTGAGAAATTACATTAGACTTGACCTGTGGCTTGAGAAACAACCACCTAGGGGCATCTAAGCTATCAAAATCACCGGGGATTGCTCCTAGTCTGGGCGACACCAACCCTTAACATGGCTGGATTTGTCCCATGGCATTTTGAACCGGTGACCTTCACATCATGGAGTGACTTAAAAGTACACCCCATCACCGTCTATTCTACACCCAGTGGGCAACTCATTCCAATCTTATTTGGTTGTTGATACTTTGAATAGTAATACAAAGCAAAGTTTATAAGAATTGTCAAACAATTATATCGCTACTAACGAATAATTGTGAATCGGGAGATCTCTGCCTTTATAGAGATAAATCCAAAAAACTAAATTTGGTGGAGGGTAGTATAAGATCGACTATACTTTATGATTCAATTTTCTTACTAATTTATACGTAACTCTATAATAGAGGAGACATTCTTATTTCATTTCTATTCTGCACTTGATTTTGACCGGTCCTTCTAATTTTATCATTTATTGGAATCTTCAATTTTACAATGAACTCTTCATATAATTAGAAGGTAGCTCTTCTCCACTCTACTTGAATTCCTACTTTCTTCATTATTTTTCAAAGTTATTAGACAACGTGTGATAATTTTTAGAAAAACCAAAGAAACATTACTAAATATTGTTTCTTCATCTCTTTTTCAAAACATGGACAAGTTATGAGATGGTCAATGGTTGAATGCTTAGGCTAAAAGAAACCCAAGAAAAATCCGTCACAATTTTCACATTATTACTCCCTGCCTAGGAAAAAGTCTAGCATCATGTTAAGTGCCATGCCAAATTGATCAACACTATGTAATTGTGCATTGTACTAAATAATTTGTAATTCAGATGCGACATCCATTTAGTTGTATATGCACATAATGTAAATATGGTTTGAACAAGTCCTACCAAAGTTACTACTTCGTAACTTAATTACAAGATTTTGTTTTTTTTAGGAAAATATAAATTTTCAAACATTTTCATATAAATATGAATACAATTGTGCTTTGTAAAACAATTTTATAGAACAATCATTTTTTTTTAACTTACATATATGAAAAATGTATATTAAGCTTCTATAACAGATAAGTTAAAAGTTCATGTAATAAAAGTTAATAAAGGCAAAATAAGATCACGGTTAAGGGACACTTATTCCAAGTTGAATGTTGGGAAAAATATCCTAGTGAGCATCACTTCTTGTGTTTATGGCTAAAGGGAAATTGGAAAAGACAATGGAAAAGGCTTTGAAAAGGCAAAAAATACATTTTTGGCATTTTATTTATGAAAATAATGGAAATTAAGAGAAATGGGAGATGAAAAGTCATAGGTTGCATGTGAGAAAAAAAAATGAAGGAAAATAATGGAAAATTGAATAAATTGAGGCATGAATAATAAAAAGACATCAGAGCATCAATTGGTAGCCTTTTGTCAGTTCATTTTTTGAATTAATCTTAGAGAGGAGAAGAGCACCAAGAGGAGAAGGAAATCAAGAAAACAAAGGAAGGACAAGGAAAGCAAGGATCAAGCAATGAGAAGTTGGATTAAACAACTTCAACAAGAATACTTGCAGGTAACAGGTTGCATGTATGATTTCATAGTTGGTTTTGACATGCATGGTATGTGCATGTTGGTATTTGGTTCTTTTGTTGTCATTGACATGGATTTTTCCAGGTTTCGACAATGGATTTTAGCCTAGCCTTGCCATTTCCAGATAGCCATGGTGTGACGAGATTCTTTATCGATTTGAGCTTTGGATTGTTGGATGGTTTCGAAGTCCGGGGTGAGGTGGTTCTAGGAAAATTCCCAAAGGCCTAGGAATCCATTAACCGGTAATGGCGGGATACACGGGAAAACCTGAGGGTGAAGACATGGAAATTCCTCAAGGATGGTGAAGGAATCTAGAGGCACCCAAGCTCGATTTGGTTTTGTGATCTCGACACCGGTTTAGGTGAGATCATGGTATGGTGAGGGTGGAGGTGGTTTAACCTCTAGATTCCCTTGGTTGTTTTTGGATTGGTTTATCCCATGAGATCCCACATTCATTCTTGGAATATGGCACGGGGGTGATTGGTTGAAAGAAAGATCTCGTTCAACCAATCTACGATCAGGTGTTTCGTGGAAGTCCCAAACCTTATTGGCTTTTGCCTATGCTGAGAAGAGCTAAGTTTCTCTCGCTTTTGATGAGTAAATGCACATGTTATTATGTGGCTTTAATGGTTGTTCTCTTATTGATATTTATCTCGTTATATGTTGGTTATAAGCATGGTTATATGACATTTCTCATTCATGGCTCTATTCATGTTTTATTTGTAACTAAATAAATAATGGATGCAAGACCTAATTGATGTTATGACAGCTAATGTGAGAAGGTAGAGACCATTCTTGTTAAACCTCAGATAATTTTTCAGTCCCTTATTTTCAGACTTGCATTCATGACCTGTAAGTTGCATATTTACCAAGTGTTTGACAAAATGTCAGTCCCGATTGGGGATGGTCAGGTCTAGTCTTGGTTCTAGTTTTTGGTTTACAAGCATTGTCTTCATGTTTGTTATGAGTTCTGAAAGTTTCATAGAGTTATGGGCAGAGGTTAAGCCCCAACCCTGGAAAATAGCCTTAAATCTCGCAGTTGTTGGCATAACACTAGCAGAAAAAGGTTACATTTGCACTCAGGTAGGCTCATGGGAGCGATTGGGGAATCTCAGTTGCTTGGAGGGCTTGGCAAGGGAGCAACTGGGGCTCCAATTCAACAAAAGGTAAGTTGTCTCAAGGACAGAGGTCCAGGAAGGATGGGTCAACCCTTAGGGGCCCTGTGGCATCAGGAAGAGGTTAGTAAAGTCTAGTTGTGTCGACTCCATTTCCTTAAGGTCATCTAGGAGGTTAGGTCTTATCATAATAGCCCCTCAGCTCATGGTTTCCCCGGGAAAGCCGGTGAAAATGGGTAGATGTGAGAGGAGGCATGTTATAGCTTCTCCATATTATACTAGTATCATTTTAAATATTTCATAGTATGCTTTATATGTATTATGCTAGTGGCTTCTATATGCAAAATTTGTAGCAACATAGTCCTTAATTTCAATGGCAAGAACTATGCTACCTTACAACACTTGTTGTTTAAAGGAATAAAAAATTATTATTTAAAGGAATATATATATATATATATATATATATATATATATATATATATATATATAGTGAAATCAATTGAGGATTAATCTTTAAATTATTAACTATAAAAGATTTTATAGTTACTAATTTGTTTTTTAAGTAGGATGGGTAGGGAGTCTAGTGCATTTACGAGATTTCAAGCTAGTGACATTTTCGCAAGAGCATGTTAATTGTATAATAAATTGTAACTATCAATGCATTATTAAAATTAACGACATTACTATTAATACATTATTAAAATGGTTCAAACCAATTCTTTCAAGGAACTTGTCAAAGGAGTAATTTACATTCCTAGAGGGGAGGTAGATCCACGATGCTATTGGGGTTGCTTGAAAGAAGGACTTCATCGCCTCAAAAATTTGAAGCTAAAAGGGTTGGTTATAAAGCTTGATCTCCCAAAAGCTTATGACAGAGTAAGATGGATTTATCTATGTATGTTGATGACCCACCTTGAATTCAAAGTTCCTTATCTATTGGTTTATGTGTTGCATCTCTTCTATATCGTTTGCAGTTCTCATCAATGAAGCGGGTGCCTATTTTTTCCATGCTTAGAGGGGATTGTGTTCGTGATATTCTTTATCCCCATTACTCTTCTTACTTGTGGCTAAGGGGATCAATAGATTATTATCGGATGCTAGAAGAAGGGGAGTTCTAAGAGGTATTGTAGTCACTGAGGTTTGTTTCATCACTCACTTGTTATTTGTGGATGATGTCCCGCTGTGTTTTGATGGTTCTCGACAGGATGTTGCATCCATAAGGGAGGTGCTATTTTTATAGGTGAAGTCTTCTATATCCTTTAATGGTTTATCCAAGGAGGAATCAAGGTATGATCAACATGTCCTTCCTTATCAATTCAAACCCCTTGACAATGGCCTAAAATATTTGGGCTTCTATCTTAAACCAAATGATTACTGAAATATTAATTGATAATGGCTTTTGGAAAAAATAGAAAAGAGGTTAAAGTCCTAAAGTTTATGACAACTATCACATGCTAGCAGACTAATTCTCACTAAATCATTTCTTGAAGTTATCCTGATTTTCCGGTCCTCCCTCTCATGGATCCCCAAAGGTATCCTTTCTTAAGTTCGCAACAATATGTTGTTTTTATTTGTGGGTTGGATAGAAGGAGGGAAAATTATTTTCTTGGGTAAAATGGGATAGAGTATCTCTACCAAAGGAATGGGGTGGCTAGGGCTTTAAAAATGTTCATTTATTTGCAAAGGCCCTGGCAGCCAAGGTGGGATGGCATTTGATATCAACCAATAGTTTATGGACAAAGGTAGTGTATCAAAGTACATTCGGCCTTGGTCCATTGTGGAATGGATTTGTGCTCCTAATCATAGTAGATAAAATGTTTCAATCATATGGAAGGCAACAGTTCAATCACTCCAAGTGATCGAAAATGGTCCTATATGGAAAGTGGGCAATGGTGAACATGTTTGAATTGGCACGAACCCATGGGTAGGGAGTGGTTAAAATTATCACCTCCTGCCTGAGCTTATTGAATTCCTTCAAGCACATGGTCAACACACTTTGGCTCATTTCATGGATGAGGACAATACATTAATTTGGGAACAAGATGGCTCTCTGCGCAATATTTTCATCTCCCTAAGGAATGGGCATATCAATGGCATTCATTCACTGCTGGTTTAAATGTGTCCCATGTTTGCATAAGGGAAAGGGAGTATTATTTGGTCTAGGAGCATGCTTCATCTAGTGATTACACTCCAAAATCATGATTGTATTCCTCATTGAAAACAAGAAACCCGCAAACCTCTCATGGTGGTGGAATAAGTTATGGAAAGTGGAATGTCCTGCAAAAGCTTTCCTTTTCCAATGTTGTATTTTGGAGAATTAAGTCCCTATGGGAGATAACCCTATCAACTGCGACATCATAAGGCCGAGATAGTGCCCATTATGTAAAAATGATGTGGGTTCCCTAAATCATCTTTTCTTCCTATGCATGTTTGCTCTTAATTTTTGGTCCTCTATACACATTTCTTTGGGTTTCACATTTTAATGGCATGGCGAGTCATATATGTCAGCATGGGAATCTTGGTGGAACATTGTCAGTCCAAAGAAACTTAGAAGTCTACCATTACTTATCTCATGGGGAATCTGGCTAGCTCAGAATGTTGAGTTCTTTCAAGGCAAGATTTCATACCGGACAAAGTGGTTGCTCATACTATGGCAATGTACTCCCTGGTCTCATATCATTCGTGTATCATAGTAGAAGAAATTATTGAATTTACTTATCCTTGGGCATATTTTGATGGCACCTCTCTTTCTAAAGGAGATTGCGGGGCAGGGTTGTTCTTCATATATCACACAACCATTTTTTCATGATGAAAAATGGTTTGGGACAAGAAACTAATAACTTTGTTGAGCTTATGAGTTTGAAGTTTCTTATGTTGTTTTCCATTGAAAAAGGAATTTGTCGCATTCAAAACTTTAGTGCCTCAAAGATAGTTATTAATTAGTTCAACAACACAACAAGATGTCGCATGCACACACTCAATCCAATTCTGGAGGAGATCTATCTATTAAAACAATCATTTGATGAAATGTATGTTTGCCACATTTATAGGGAAAGAAATGGGGTTGTCAATGCTTTGTCTAAGGAGGATGCTTCACAGGTTATGAGCAGATGACTCGTCAAGGAGCACATCAATGATCAGGAGCATGGATTTTATCTTCAACCCTTTATAGTGGGCTCTCTTGCAGAGTAATGAACAATGTTTATCTATATTTTTATTAAACATTTATAAGCTATAAATGTTAAATTCTTAGCACAACTCATATTGTTTTATGTCACGAGTGTTATTATATTTTTTCACTATGTATTTATCTTGGATGTCATTTTCTGGATGTATATATGAGGACAATAGTCCAAACGCAGATAGGATTTTTTGGGTGTAGCAATATATGGTTAGTTTTTTTTCATGAGTGATATCCAGGTACATTCATAATGTAATTTTCACACTTAATGAAACTTACAATTTTTTAATTAACTATATCTGTTAACCTGCAACTTCCATGATCAGCCATTTCTGATCCGAATTGGATCCATGAAAATTTCAAAGTTCTATGACTGTATCAAATCATGACAGACTTCAAAAACTTGTGAACAATGAGCTATCAGGAAGACCTCTGGACAGTGGCAGTTTGTAGCCAGCAAGGAACGATGAGGACCTCAGTCAAAGCGCGCTGACTGAGGCCCATGGAGACCGCGCAAGACGTAAACTAGCAGTTAGGAAGTCCGGATCAGAAAACGGAGGCCGTTTTTGATGCGCGCTAAGCGCTAATCGCACATCGCTAGGCAAAACCCCTTGAAATGGAAAGGCCCTGAGCGCTCGGTCACAAGGGAAGCCAGAAAACTGTGGGAAAAGTGCTAAAGCGAAAGGCGGGTCCCGCGCTCCAAAACCGGCAGAATATCGGAGGCGTTTTGGGTGGTAAGCGGAATTGTCAGGAGACCCAGTGATTCCATACAGCGAACGATGCGTGTCCGGTGGATGAGAGAGAAAACCGCCTCTCATCACGAGCTAACGTCCGAGCAAGTCAACCACGCGACAAAATCAAACACCATAGGATCTGGGGGCTCCATATCTAACGGCAGAGATTGCGCCCGATGGAAAACCGGATTTGACCAAAGAAATAAGCTTTGGCACATAAAGGTTGAAGTCTGATTGGACCGCTGAGTTGGCGGATGAATCATTACATAGAGTAATCGAAATACCAAACCTTTTGAGGAAGAGTTGGCGCAGTTCGTGAAAGGAAAAGTGGCCACTTCCCTGTGAGACGTTACACAGTGGTGATGACGCAGAGGCAGGGAATTCTAAGTGAATAGCAACAGGCGACTCGAAGAGGCAGAAGAGGAAGCAAACAATCAAGGACGTATTGGCTTTAAGCCATGAAGGAACAAAGAACAAAAGCGAGCACAGTAAGAAGAAGGAGACAGTGAGACAAAAGAGATAGAAGCAGATGCAGAGAGCTGAGATGACCTGCAGATGTAAGGAAACATCAAGCAGACAGAAGGCTTGAGAGGTTCAAGCAATCCCTGTGAGGATATCTATCGGGAACTGAGTACCAAATTGGACTCGTCCCATCAAGACCAGTTGAGGTCGAGACTTGGTAAGGGGGAGTCTGTGCACTCTAGTGGCTTAGGGAATCTAAGAACCACCCTACTAAGCACCATCTGTTTCAAGAGACTCAAATTGAGCTCCTTATTGTAAAAAATCTGCTTAAAGACACAATAAAAGAAGGCCACCATTGAAAGCTGGACCAGAGACGTAGCCCAGGAGGATTGGGTGAACTCCTTATTGATTTGTTGTGTTCTTGTATTTGCTTGCTGTGTTTCTCTTACTGTTTTCCAGTGTCTGTGTATTTTGCAATCTTATCGATCCGTTGCCTAAGATAACATAGACACACACCAGCACATGAGTCTGTAATACCTTCATTCATTAATTGATTAATTGAGATCACTCACGAGTGATTTTCAGATCAAGTGGTATCAGAGCCCTAGGCTGTTAAGGTTAAGGTTAGACAAGCTTGTGTTGGATTTAGCTATTGAATGCTAAATAGATCAAATCTCAAATTAGGAGAAGGAGAGTTGGTCAAAACTAATTCTGAAATTGGGAGAGTCTATCCTCGGAAGACAATGTCAGAGGAAGGTTCTGTGGGGCCGGACCCTCAATTCATAGATAGTTTCCTAGCCATAAGGTCCATGGTAGAGGAAATGTATAAGGACTTTAGAAAACATAAAGATGAAGATTCATTAGGTTCCAAAAAAGACAGAGGAGAAGATGAGTCTCTCCTCCATGACCACTCAAAAGGCAAAGGGAAAGAAGAAATATTTCTCACACCTCCTAATAGCCCTGAACATAAAAGGAAGGCATCTTTGATTAAACTAGATGTTAAATTTGATTTACCTATATATGATGGAGAGTTGCATGCAAAAAAGTTGGACAATTGGATTAGACAAATTGATGTTTATTGCAGAGTGCAGAGTATTTATTCAGACAAGAGCAAGATTCAGCTGGAAAGCCTACGCCTTGGAGGCACTACCTTGGTTTGGTGGGAAGGCAAGACCCAAGCTGATATGAAGAGACATGGTAAGACCATTTCTGTCTGGAGTGAATTTGTTTCTGCAATCAAAATGCAGTTCTATCCATTGGTCTACATGCAGCAAGCCATGATGAGCTGGCAAACTCTTCGACAGCTGAAAGGGAAAAGTCTACAAGGTTACACCCAAGAATTTAGGAAGAGAGCATTGATTCTAGGAATCTCATTAGACTCACCTGAGACTCTGTTGAAGTACATTGGTGGTCTACACAGCTACATGAGGCACACTATCCTCATGTTTAATCCCACTAGTATAGATGAGGTATCTGTTCAAGCTACTCATCTAGAAGCTAGAGGAAAGAATGGAAGTCCAGAAGTTGGGGGATCATCCCAACCCACTGCAAGTAAGAATAAGGAGAAAAGAAAACAGAAATGGAAAGCAAGGAAGGCTAACACTACACAGAAGAGCAAGTCTTCATGCACTCACTGTAAGAATGATGGGCATGATGATGAGCACTATTGGATTCTGCATTCGGAGTTGAGACTTAAGAAGTTCGAGGGCAAGAAGAAGAATATTGTTGCAGCTATTTAGAAATATTTGGGGTCAGACTCAGAAGATGAAACAACTATTGCAGCCACAGGTATAAAAGGTAAGAATTATGAAGCATCTACTAGTAATTCTGCAAAATCTACTATTGATGAAGAAAATGAGAGAAAAAGACATGAGCTTTTCCATATTCGAGTTATTTCCAAACATCAAAAGTTTGATACTTTGTTTGATAGTGGCTCACAAGTAAATTTAATTTCTGAAGCAATTGTAAAGAAGTTGGGATTAGTGACTACACCTCACAAGAAACCATACCCATTAGGATGGTTAAATGATAAAGCACAACTATAGGTGACTAGACAATGAAAACTCAAGTTTTATTTTGGGTCAGCATTTGTAGATGAGGTTGAGTTAGACATAATTCCTTTGGATATATGTGGAATTGTTTTAGGAAGCCCTTACTTGTATGACAAAAAAGCTATTTTCTATAGAGATGAGAACAAGTATCTACTTGTTAAAGATGGAATCGAATACTTTGTAAGAGCTCATAAGCTCAAGAATAATTATACTCTCATAAACTCAGGGCAGATGAAATGAATGATAAATTCATGCAAACAATTCTTATTGATGGTTGTAAAGGAAAAGAAACCTGATAAAACCAATGTATTTGAGGGCTGTAATGCTAAACAACAAGCTGATTTAGAAAAGGTTGTTTCAGAGTATGATATCTTGTTTCAAGAACCTAAAGGTCTGCCACCCAAAAAGGAAATAGTGCATGATATTATTTTGCAGCAAGATGCTCCATTGCCTAACATTGGAATGTACAGATTGTCTGCTTTAGAGAATGCTGAAATCAAGAAGTAGGTGCAAGAGTTGCTTGAGAAAGGGTTCATCAGACATAGCACATCACCGTGTGGGTCACCAATTTTTTTGGTGAGAAAGAAAGATGGCTCGTGGAGAATGTGCATTGATTACCGAGCACTGAATAAGATAACAATAAAAAATCGTTATCCCCTTCCTCACATAGATGATCTTTTAGATCAATTGAAAGAATCTGTTTATTTTTCCAAGTTAGAATTACATAGTGGATATCACCAGGTCATATTTTCAAAACAAGACTGCTTTCAAGACAAAGCAGGGATTGTATGAGTGGTTGGTTATGCCTTTTGGCTTAACTAATGCTCCTGCTACTTTCATGAGACTAATGAATGATGTACTCAAACCTTTTCTTGATGATTTTGTTATTGTGTATCTGGATGTCATTTTGATATTTAGCAAAACATGGGAAGAACATTTAAAGCATGTTAAGCAGACACTAGATGTTTTGAAAAGAGAAAAACTTTATGTTAAACTCTCAAAATGTGAATTTGGCAAAACATCTCTGAATTATTTGGGACACATAGTAGGGGGTGGTGAATTGAAGATAGATCCCTCTAAGGTGGCAATCATTGTAAACTGGCCTAAACCCAAATCTGCTACAGAAGTTAGGAGCTTCTTAGGAGCAACACAATATTGGAGAAATTTCATTTCTAACTTTTCCTTAATTGCAGCTCCCTTACATGCTTTAACAGGATTGAACAAGGTGTTTCAGTGGGGAGGCAAACAGCAGAAAGCCTTCGACACCTTGAAAGAAAAGATTAGTACAACACCTGTACTAGCACTGCCTGATCTTCAAAGACCATTTGAGATCCAAACGGATGCCAGTGACTATGCCATGGGAGCAGTATTGACACAACACGGTAAACCCATATGTTATCATTTTGAGACATTTAATTCTGCAGTAGTTAACTATCCTACATATGATAAAGAATTGTATGCATTAGTACAGAGTGTGAAAAAGTGGAAACATTACTTAATGGGCAAAGAGACAGTAATACATATTGATCATCAACCACTTCAATATCTACACTCACAAACTAAGTTGCAACAATCAAGACACTATAGGTGGATGGGTTTTCTACAACAGTTTCATTTAGTCATCAGATATAAAAAGGGCATATACAATAAAGTTGCAGATATGTTATCTAGACCCATTATAAATGCATCTACTATACTTAAGCATAATTATGTGTTACATGAGAGCTACATTGAACAATATGCTCAAGATATAGACTTTAAAGATGTATATGCAACTTTAAGTCAAGGCAAACGAATATAAGAATTGGATTATCATGTAAAGGACCGACTCCTATATCATTGTGGGAAGCTATGCATTCCACAAACTGAAAGAGTAAAGATAATTTGAGAAGCACACGCTTCTCTAATATCAGGTCACTTTGGGGTAAGTAAAACAGTTGCACAGCTGCAAAGATTTTTTTATTGGCCAAAAATGAATGAGACTGTTTCTAGATATGTAAGAGGGTGTACTATGTGTGCTAAAAGCAAGCCCAGCAATAGAAAACTAGGCTTGTACACTCCATTACCAGTTCCTTCTCAACCTCGGGAAAGTGTTTCCATGGATTTTGTTGGAGGACTGCCTAAATCTAGGAAAGGTCATGATTATTTGTATGTTGTTGTGGACAGGTTCAACAAAATGTGTATTTTTATACCTTGTACTAAACAGGTTACAGCTGAACAAACTGCAAAACTGTTCTTTCAACATGTATGGGTTCATTTTGGATTACCCACTTCCATTGTATCTGATCGAGACACCCGATTTGTGGGAAATTTTTGGTCAAGTCTATGGGAACTGATGGACACCAAACTGAAGAAAAGCACATCTTTTCATCCACAAATCGATGGCCAAACCAAATTAGTCAACAGGACAATGATCCAGTTGCTCAGAGGATATTGCAGCAAGCATCCTAAGCTTTGGGATGAACATTTGTGTTATGTGCAACATGCTTACAACAAAGAAAAACATTCTTCTACACAGAGATCTCATTTTGAGACCTATTTTGGTTTCACACCAAGGTCTCCTTTGGATTTTGTCTTTGGTAAAGACACCACAATTGAGGGACATAGTGATGTGGACAGGGCAACTAGGTTCATTGAACAAATCCAAGAGATCCACCAGGCAGTATAGGAACAACTGGAAAAGAGCCAAGCCAAATACAAGGCAAGGCATGACAAGCATCAGATGGAGCATAGTTTCCAAGTTGGTGACCAAGTCTGGCTGTATATCAGCAAGGATAGGATGCAAGGTGAAGGTAAAAAGCTAAAGCCTATCAGGTATGGACCTTTCAAGATACTTGAGAAAATTGGTGAGAATGCTTTTCGCCTTGATCTACCAGCTTACATGCACATCTACTTAGTCGTAAATGTAGATTGCTTGAGACTATTTGAACCTTCACTAATTGAGGATCCCGAAGAGCAGATTCAATTGCCTTCTATTGATGACCTGTTACCTGAATATCTTAATGAATTGCAGGAAGACACAGTTCTGGACAAGAAGGTGAGGACGATGCACAGGGGAGATGTTGAGTACCTCAGAATTTAGCTCAAGGGTTGAAAGTTGAGCAGTGCAAGGTGGATAGAGATTGGACAAGTGAGACAATTGTACCCTCACTTAGTCGATGCTTGAAAACCAACTTTTGGTGGTCCAAAAGCTTTTTCAGTGGGAAGGCCGTGATCCAAATTGGATCCATGAAAATTTCAAAGTTCTATGACTGTATCAAATCATGACAGACTTCAAAAACTTGTGAACAATGAGCTATCAGGAAGATCTTTGGACAATGGCAGTTTGTAGCCAGTAAGGAACAATGAGGACCTCGATCAAAGCGCGCTAACCGAGGCCCATGGATACTGCGCAGGACACAAACTAGTAGTTAGGAAGTCCGGATCATAAAACGAAGCCCGTTTCTGATGCGCGACTGGGAAAAACCCCTCGAAATGGAAAGGCCCTGAGCGCTCGGTCATAAGGGAAGCCAGAAAATTGTGGGAAAAGCGCTAAAGCGAAAGGTAGGTCCCGCGCTCCAAAACCGACAGAATATCGGAGGCATTTTGGACGGTAAGCGGAATTGTCAGGAGACCCAGTGATGCCATACAGTGAACGATGCGTGTCTGGCGGATGAGAGAGAAAACCACCTCTCATCGCGGGCTAACATTCGAGCAAGTCAACCGCGCGATAAGAGCGAATATCGTAGGATGTGGGGGCTCCAGATCTAATGGTAGAGATTGCGCCTGATGGAAAACCGGATTTGATGGGAGAAATAAGCTTTGGCACATAAAGGTTGAAGTCTGATTGGACCGTTGATTTGGCGGATGAATCATTACATAGAGTAACCGAAATACCGAACCGTTTGTGGAAGAGCTGGTGCAGTTCGTGAAAGGACAAGTGGCCACTTCCCTGTGAGACATTACATAGTGGCGATGACGCAAAGGCAGGGAATTCCAAGTGAACAGTAGCAGGCGATTTGAAGAGGCGGAAGAGGAAGTGAACAGTCAAGGACGTATTGGCTCTAAGCCATGAACAAATAGAGAACAAAAGCGAGCATAGTAAGAAGAAGGAGACAGTGAGATAGAAGAGACAGAAGCAAATGCAGAGAGCCGAGCTAACTTGCAGAGCTAAGGCAACATCGAGCAGACAGAAGGCTTGAGAGGTTCAAGCAATCCTTGTGAGGATATCTGTCGAGAACTGAGTACCAAATTGGACTCGTCCCATCAAGACCAGTTGAGTTCGAGACTTGGTAAGGGGGAGTCTGTGCACTCTAGTGGCTTGGGGAATCCAAGAACCACCCTACTAAGCACCATCTGTTTCAAGAGACTCAAATTGAGCTCCTTATTGTAAAAACTCTGCTTAAAGACACAATAAAAGAAGGCCACCACCGAAAGCTAGACCAGAGACGTAGCCCAGGAAGATTGGGTGAACTCCTTATTAATTTGTTGTGTTCTTGTATTTTCTTGCTGTGTTTCTCTTATTGTTTTCCAGAGTCTGTGTATTTTGCAATCTTATCGATCCGTTGCCTAAGATAATATAGACACACATCAGCACATGAGGCTGTAATACCTTCATTCATTAATTAATTAACTAAGATCACTCACGAGTGATTTTCAGATCAATTTCAATGGCCGGTTAAATTGTGTAAATACTAATTTACAAATTAGTGAAGCCATCTAAATTAAATCGCTGGTAAATACCAATAGACTTCCATCCATACTAAACACCAAGATATTTCCTTTTATGATACATATGATATTGCAAAAACTAAATAAAGCAAAAAAATAATTAAATTATAACATTATTATTATTAAACAGAATTAATATATGAGTTAAACACATATACATTTAAAAAGACATATAAGAATAAAAATATAGTAAAGTAACAAAGAAGAAATAAAAGTTTAATGACACTTTTGGACAAAACATTTCTTTAATTAAATTGAAATAGCAAAAAAGACATAACTATCTTGTAGATAAATCTCAACCCTTTAGATTAACTATTATTACAAATATTATCTCAATATTTTATATGAATTAAATCCCTATTATCTAGCTAATAACTATTAATAATTAAATTAAAATAATTACAATCGTAATCTAAAACAAGAGCCACGTGGTGGCATGTCACTGCATTTTTTGTATGCATGAATTATGTGCATGTAGATTCCTATGTCAATTTGCAGACTATTGGAATAGCAAAGATTCATGACATAATAAATAGTTTAATCATAAAAGCTTGGTCTAATTAATAAATGATTTAGTTTATTTTCTATCAATTTTATTCCAAAAATGGTGGAGGAAGACTTTGATTTTATTTATGCATCCAAAACTTCATTAAAACAAACAAAAACTAAGATTCAAAACTTGAAGGCTTGATAGAGTGCAAAGACTCTCAAGAAAATCAACAAGTTTGGTGCTCAAAGTTGTTTCCCAATCATTCTAAATCTTATTGGAACTCATCATTGTAGCAACTACATTTATTGCCAACGTCAAGTTGTTGTAGACCAAGACAAATTTTTCAGTTATAACCTCTATATTAATCTCTAGAACAACTCCATTTGCAAAAGCTCTTCTTCTAAATAATTCATGAGAAGCATTGCAAACCTCAAATCTCAACATAATTCAAGTGAAGATCACCATCACTAGTTGATATTAATGGTTTGACAATGAACTCCTACTTCAAAAACATCTTTGTAATCTTTTCCTACAATGCCACATATAATCACATTCTCCTTAATTCATAGTTCTACATATCCATCCTACATTCCCTTTGACATTCCCCTTTGTCCATCACTGTTGCTTGCCCTATTTTGAAAGCCAAACAACCAAGATACTAGGTTAATAATATGACCATTACCCCCTATTTAAATTAGTACAACTCCACAATCTCTTTACCTCATCCTACATATCTATTTTCTAATTCCTTTTAACATTTTCCTAATTTTAATGTTAGCAAGTAGATATCCCTTTTAAATTATAAGAGGACCACTCAATTGGATATCTCTTTTTCAAGTTATTAAATTCAAATTTCAAATAAATAAGGAATTTTTCCCAATCATTTAAGGTTAAAAATCATGTTGTCTTGATTTTTATTTTTTCCATAAAATTTGATTAGATGGATTTTTCTCCATGATTGTGATTCATTCTTTTAAGTAGTGTCTTTTTGTTTTTTTTTTTTTTTAAGAGCTCATTATTTTTCCATAATTTTAAATATACAACGCGGAGCCCCTAAAAGTGAAGATCACCATCACTAGTTGATATTAATGGTCTGACAATGAACTCCTACTTCAAAAACATCTTTGTAATCTTTTCCTACAATGCCACATATAATCACATTCTCCTTAATTCATAGTTCTACATATCCATCCTACATTCCCTTTGACATTCCCCTTTGTCCATCACTGTTGCTTGCCCTATTTTGAAAGCCAAACAACCAAGATACTAGGTTAATAATATGACCATTACCCCCTATTTAAATTAGTACAACTCCACAATCTCTTTACCTCATCCTACATATCTATTTTCTAATTCCTTTTAACATTTTCCTAATTTTAATGTTAGCAAGTAGATATCCCTTTTAAATTATAAGAGGACCACTCAATTGGATATCTCTTTTTCAAGTTATTAAATTCAAATTTCAAATAAATAAGGAATTTTTCCCAATCATTTAAGGTTAAAAATCATGTTGTCTTGATTTTTATTTTTTCCATAAAATTTGATTAGATGGATTTTTCTCCATGATTGTGATTCATTCTTTTAAGTAGTGTCTTTTTGTTTTTTTTTTTTTTTTTTTTTAAGAGCTCATTATTTTTCCATAATTTTAAATATACAACGCGGAGCCCCTAAAAGATAACTCAATTGGTTGAGTTCCCGTTGCTAAGTACCTTTCCAATTGGGAGGTTACGGGGTCAAATCTCCTTGATGCCTTTGGGGTTAGGCCCAACTAGATAAGCCAGTAGGTAGATCCCTTCGGGTGGAACTGCTTGGATTATTACTAGTGAATATAGTGATCACTTAGTGACCGTGAACCACAATAGATATATATATATATATATATATATATATATATATATATATATATATAATTTTAATTAAAAAATATATATCTAAATCTCGTAAAAAAATGCAAAAAAAAAATGAAATAATTACTTCCTTTTCTAACTTTTATTTACACTCCAAAAGTTATTTAACAATGTTTTTAAAAAAATTAATCCTCAATTATTTTTCACAGTTATAATGATTTTTTTTTTAATTTATTAACTTTATTTATAATTTAAAAATTATATATATATATATATAAATAATAAATATCATATATTAATATTACACAATATAGTTATAATAAAAAAATTAAAATATTAAATTTGTTTGGTATATTTATTTTTACGTTAATATAATATGCTTTTAATTTTTCGGCCTGGAGTATGCCGTAAAACTGCTTCTGCTTGGCTAAGAGCTCGTCTTCCTCGGACGTAAGGAAACAGGTTAACGGCCCAAGACCCAGAGGCATCTGGCAGGAGTGAAAGCCTGCTCCCTTACGGACCACCAGCGGGTTATTACAGGTGGCGTGGTTTTCCTTGATAACAGTGATGAGTCAAACCGACATTCGCGGATAGCAGCCAGAGATGGCTGTCCTCACTGTTGATTTGACACCTGAGTTTGATAGGTTTTGCCACCTTCGAAAAAAAATATGCTTTTAATTTAAAAGTATATTTTCAACCAAAATTATTAAAACAAATTTGACGCAACACATAAAAACCTAAAACAAATTTGACGCAACACATAAAAACCTAAACCGTATCATTTTTATTAATAAAAATTAATATTAAATTATATCAAATCTCCTCGAAAACTAACATGCCCACTCAAGCCATCTTTGAAAGTCACTAGGTTGGTCCTAAAAGATTCCAATGACAACAAGCACATATTAAAATAGGTGATGTTTTTAATTAAATTTTTTGTCCCCAACCCTTGCCTTGTTATTTTATATGTAATTTTCTTAAAGCATGAAGGTGGACTAAGCAACAACGTACTACGAGCAGGCATTTGCAATTGTGCATGAATGAGATAATTGTGAGGTAAATGAAGAATTAACTATGCCATGTCATCCCTCGGCCATTGGACCCAGGCATGTGGCATGTGGGATGAGGCCAACCTAAAAATTTATAATAAAACCAAAAGTCAACTTTGTAAATTTGAAAAAAAAAATTGTACGGGTGAAATTAACAGGGTTAACTAGATAATAAATGTCACTTGAAGTGAGATAATAACTTAAAAAATAGATTTCTATTTTATAATATTCACCCCTTTAATTTCATTAGAATTTGGAATAATAAATAGCAATCCTCTCCACGATGTGAGGTTCTTATAAGCAGCAGGGACTATCGCAATCGATTTGTGTTGAAATCTAGAATCTGAGTCAATATTTTGATAAATAATGTTTTTAACTAATTTTTTAGTAATACACTTTTTGCTTAGCCTATTAAATATTGAAAGCGGTTGTCGTTAATCAATTGAAAAATCAAAGGTTTTATTTGGCCTTTACGCGAGGCCAAGAGGTTCATAAGTTAGGTTTAAAAGGCATATGAATAAGAGAATTTTGGTCATTCTTGACTAATGTTAGTGTCGTTGTTGCAGTAGTTTGCTAAAATTAAATGCCAGTAAGTACACACGGTGGAGGGAAATCTAGATCTTCTGAGCCCTGGACACATGGCTTCACCGACTCTAGCCTTAATCTTCTGAGCCTGGTACACACGGCTTCCTTCTTTTTCTACTAAGTGGATTCCTGTTTGCTTCATAAAATCCTATATCGCAGCGTGCTAAGAGTTAGGCTTCATTCGCGTTTTTCATATTTTACAAACAATGGTCGAACGTTGAATTCTTATGATCAATGCTTATGATTACTAAAGCCCAAGTACTTTCACAAACATATGGTCAAATGTTGAATGCTTATGATCAATGATTATGATAACTAAAGCCCTAAATGCTTATGATTAATGGTTATGATCACTAAAGCCCTAAATGCTTATGATTAATGGTTATGATCACTAAAGCCCTAGTTCATTTTGTAGTTCGACATCCATCTTGTAGTTTGGTATAGCTCTGCGAGGATAATTAGTTAGAATTTGAATAAACTTTTGCAATTGTATCCATATGGTCAAATACAAACCTTTTGGATAATTGCAGTTGTATCCATATGGTCAAATAAGAACCTTTTGGATAATTCACGATTGTAGTACTTTGCCAGTTTTATGGTTGAAAAACCATAAAAATATTTTGCAGAATACACGAATCGCTAAAATATATGATGCACCTGTCGCATTTGTTTATTAATCTACCCCATGCTACTAGAGCCCCTTTTATTTGCGACTCTTAGTAAAGAGGCTCTTACCCTACCTTAATCTTTTACTTTGCATCACTCCTAGAAACAAAAGCATATGAAGAAACTAGGAATGGTATTGTAACGGGCTAGGATTCTTCCTTCGCTCTAGTAGCTTTATTTATTGTACCATAGTTGTGATTTAGCAAGAGAAAACAATCTCTACATAGCTCTAGTTATCTGGAAATGGAGAAAACAATTATGTTAGCCTATTCTACTGAAAATGGATACATACAATTATGTTACCTTATTCTACTCGAAAAACAACTCAGGTAACTCGGGATTTATCATCTTTACACGAAATCAGATATGCGAAATGGGATATGCAAACTTGAAGCAGTGTTAAGCCTAGGAGTTTTAGCCAAACTAGAGTTGTCTTGTTAGCTGTGTTGCTATGGAAGTATCCTCATGTATGTTGGTCTTCTTAGCATTGCTCTTAACTAAAGATGTCTAACTAACAATGTCTTCTATTCAACTGACTTCAAGAAGGTGATTTATCAATCACAACAAAGAATTGTATTGGAATTACTATGCTTTGGTAGTTCTCTTTTCAAAAAGATCCCAACCCTCCCTAGTATGGAGGGAAATTCAAGTTTCCAATAGTGCCCTATGGGGTGTGTGCATAAAGCCCAATCTAACTTTAGGGCGAGCCCTTGGCCTCCTCTCCCTCT
The DNA here is from genome assembly GCA_031772625.1 of Pinus tabuliformis. Taxonomy (NCBI): domain Eukaryota; kingdom Viridiplantae; phylum Streptophyta; class Pinopsida; order Pinales; family Pinaceae; genus Pinus; species Pinus tabuliformis. Next base: position 518,894,896 of record CM062812.1, read on the forward strand.
CATGTGCTCCAAGTCCCTTTTTAGGGCAGTTCTATTGAGCATAATCCATATCCCACTCCACTTCCTACTAATCATCATCCCATCAATTTCGAACCAATTGGTGCTCTTTCGCATAATGGATCCGCAGGGAAGCAATTGGGTGTACGACTATGGAGGAAAGGGAAGAAAAATATCGTTGAACCAAGAAGATTTCACCAAGGCAGTTACTTTCACCTCCCTTTTTCTGGATTCAAATATCTCCCATCCTACACCATCTGGTGCCCAAATCCTTCCGCGATCTTTATCAAAATAATGTTTTTCATCTCTCTATGTCGCAATAAGCCTTTCTCGTATCTCTATATGTTAGTTAGGGAGCAGCGCAAGGCCAAACAATAGATGTTATCACCAAAAAAATGATTACTTAGCCATTTCTAACTAGGTGGATCAAAATATATCATGTAGATTTAATTTTGCCATAGTAAAATCACTTTCAGTGTGGAAAATAATTTAGTAAACCACTTTTATTAAATTATTTTATGATTTAAATAAAAAAATTCATGAGAATAATTAGATAAATCATTATTTATTTAATTTTCTCTAGGAATAATTATTAAATCATTATTTAAATTATTATTCCTTGGCACATTTGACTAAATCCCTTAGGAATAATTAAATAAATCACTATTTATTTAATTTTCCTTATTTCTATTATTGGAATAATTGTTAAATCACTATTTAATAATTATTTCAATTTCACACCATTCTTAATTCTTGCGAAATGATTAATAAATCATTTTTATTTGTTACTTATTTCTAAATAAAGATATTTAACCATTTTAAATATATTTTCTCTCTGCAATAAATATAATAAAGTATTCCAAGCAGTTAGATCTTAATTTGGTTAATATTATTTTATTATTCTCGATTTTCGAGATTAACTCAATACTTTACTATAAATAGGAAGGTTTTTAATTCATTCTTCGCCATGATCATAATCATCGTCACCATTATCGTCTTTTTTCTTTTGAGCTCCCATTTGAGTTCTCCACATTTTATCTGGGTTTTTCACATATTGAGATAGAAGATCCCTTTCTGAAAAATCAAGGACATCAAAGGACCCATCCCATAGAGGGGGGCTTACAAACCCTTTTGTAAATCTCCTTCACCAAGTGTTTTTAATAAAGAATTTATTCAATTAAAGTCTTTCCATTTGGGTTATTGCATTGGATATTTTTACTGTTGCTTTCTATTATGGATCGTCTATACTTTTGTTGTAGGTTTTCCATTTTTATTGCAGATCTGAATCACAAGCAACCATCAACTTGTTGTTAGGGTCACTTGTCACCTAGTGACTTAAGTGAAGTATTTTTGGTACACCTTCCAATAAATTTCACACTAACAAATGACGACTCCACTGGTGTAATAACATCGTTCTTGGGTGACTGAAGTTTCAGAAAATTTCAAGGTTTTCTGCAACTATTTTTAGTCTCTCAATTTCTATTTATAGTATTAATCCATTTTTTGTCAAATTTTCGGATTTTGGTGATTTTTTGGTTCTTTCCGTAGGTCAAAGGTACCAGCCAAGTAGGAGACAAAAATTTGTGTGAGATCCGTCGATTGAGAGTCCTGGGATCAAAAAGAAATTTTCAGACCTAAATCTGCATTCTAGAGTGCACTATTTGGCCCAAAAACTGTGTTTTCCACTATTCCATATTAGTACCTGCGTTTTGGATTTTTTCAGAATTGCCGAGAGTGTTGTCCGCAGACTGGGTTGGGTGCTTCACCTCTATTTTCAGTCTCCCGTAGACCTATATACACTTGATTTGTCTCTTTGAGGAAGGAAAAAAACCCCTAAGGTTTAGAGTACACCTCCACATTGTTAGGAAGAGATTTGTTGAGTGAGGAGCTTAGGGTTTTCAACATTTTCAGCCACTTACCTTCAGAGTCTGGTCCATTACTTTTCAGCTCTTTTGGATAGGTTTCTTTTAACTTTTTTTCCCTTTAGATTTTGGGTTATCCTTTTCCCTTTTAGGATCCCCTTGAGCATCCTAGGTTTTAAAGCTTCACACCTATCCTTTGCAACATTTTCCGCCTCTCATTTTTGTTGTTTGTCTGCACTATTTACAGCATATTAGTGCCTCTAGATCTCAGTCCATTTACATTAGATGACTTAGGCCTTTCATGTGTCTTTGAGTAGCTTGTTCTCCCTCTCTTAGCTGCTTAGTAACCCTTGTGGGTGGGGTTTTGTGTGTGTGATTGATTTTTTATTTTCTATCATTTTTAGGTTTATTTACAGTATTTCAGCACTTCACTTTCAGTAGCACATGGCATCATGAAACATGCTTAATTAAATCATCCACTTGACACATTGTTTTCACACACTCACACCCTAAGCGAACGTGAGCTTAGTTAACACCGTCAAGCCAAGACTTGAAACACTACACCTTAATAAATCAACACACATAGATTAAGCCCACTTGGGCACCAGGACCAAACAATCTTTGTAGTGTATGTGTAGTATCAGTGGGATAGGCTTCCAATAACACCCACCGATTGCTTTCATTAAGACATAGAATTTGACATATTAGGGAGCTTAAAATCCTTCACCATCCCATGACCCAAAGCCAGAGTGCGTCAGAAACCCGATTCAAAGGGGCTTAGGCTAGGTCATCATGTGAGCGGTTATCCTCGGGGCTACCCAACCCATGGCAGGGAATCATGTGCGTTGGTTGACTACCAAGAAGCTTAAGGCTTGAACACCCCCTTGGGATGAAATTAATTGTAGTGACCAATGTTAGAAAAACACCTTATAGGACTAGCTATGGGAAGCAATTGGTTCTCTACCCCACCTTTCTTTGGATAGGGATCAGATTCTGACAAGTAAGAAGCTCTATGGAAGGCCATCTGAAACAATAGATCTATGATTGTTTGAGGATTTAGATCACCTATAGGCTAGAGGTATTTTTCTTTGGTAGGATGTGTTTTCTTGTATTAGAGTAACATCATTAAAATATTTAGTTGACACTTGGCACAACTGCACTAGGTGTTTTCTTGTTGTTTGATGCTCTTGTATTCCTATCATCACCCTTTAGTTCTTAGATAATTATTGTCTTGACATCATTGCACCCCCTAAGCTCGAATTCGAGGTCTTCACCCTCAGTTCCCGTGAGGACATATTACTCCTCCTAGTCGAGTCAAAGTACATCCTCCCAGTCCTTCATTGAGTCATCATTCTGATTTCGATTCTACTGGTTCATCCAGTTCATCCTTTGATTCTACGTCTTTTCAACCCCATAATTCCACCATGTCAGGCACCAATGTGAGTGTGGGAAACCAAGCTGGTAACCCAGGTACCAACCAGGGTACCCCCACCAGTAGAACCCCCACCAGTGTGGTCACTCCTAATCGCTTGCTTCCTTTTATGGCTGGTTTGCGTCTCCCCGATTTCACCCAGCTTATTAATGGTCCTTTTCTTCATGATCCCACTTGGCCAACTATGCGTGAGCTATGCCTACTAAACTCCCTTCAAACATCCCAAAGTTTGAAGGTAATCCTGGAGAAGATCCCACTAACCATGTTATCTCATTCCACATGTGGTGTTCATCAAATTCCATTACTGAAGACTCCATCAGTCTTCGTCTATTCCAATGCATGCTCACTGAAGTTGATGCTAAGTGGTATGTCGATCAACCTAGAGCCACTCATTCCACTTTTGCGACTCTTGCCACATCTTTTCTTTCATATTTCTAGCTACCTCTCCGTTATGACACCAGTACCAAACTTTTGACTTCTTTCCGTCAAACTCCTGCCACTGGCCTTTTCGACCATGTTGAGGAATGGCGAAGAAGGAGGAGTGTCTGTAGAGCTCTTGAATTCGAAGAGCGAGTCTAAATATGTCACGTCACACTTCCCCTAGTCCGAGGAAGATGCACTCCAAGTAGCCTTAAAATTTGATCTAATCTACGCCTAGTCAGGTTATGTTTACATTGTCATCCCCGATCTGCCTCGGCCTAGTGCTGCTAATGCACTGCGGACATCTCATGCTGAGGATGGCATAGTTGGAACCATTTCACACCCTAACCATATGCTCCACCTCATATGATTTATGGTCCACCTTAGGGAGGGACGAATTCCACTTACAATTATCCCTCCCCTAATCCTCCATAGGGCAACCCTTATCTAGGTCCTAGCATGCCATATGCATATCCCCATCTGCATCAACAGATGCCAGGGCCATATGTTGCACTGCCTATTTATCCCAATGTTGCCCCATCTCCTTATTATGAGTATGCACCACCTAGCGCTCTAGCCCCTCCGGCCTGAGCACCCCAACCCTCCATGCCTACTCCCCCTCTACCACAATAGCCACCTCCTCCACAAGGTCAAGTGTATGCTCAATAGAGCGGACCCAATCCCCCTAAACCCAAGAAAAGGAATAAGGAGAAGGATGATCAGAACCATCACTCTCAAGGTAATCAAGGCAACCAGGGTCCTCCACCCAATGCACCTCAGGTTCCTCCACCTAACCCCGCAACCCAGCAATAGGGAAGTCAACCCAAGCAAAACAAGGGTCTTCGTACAAAAAATGGGGAATCCATGGACCGCTTTTTTGCTTCTTATGTGGTCAAAAAAATGAAGACCTGGAGCACCTTTTCAACTCATGCCCTTATGCAAATTACCGATGGAGATAGATCGATAACCTTTTCAGCCACCTAGATAGAGATCTCCACAGTATCATAGAAATCTTACTCTTATGGTGCAATGGTATTTTCTCAAGTCTAGTGCTTAACCATGCTTGGGCTTTGGCTTTGGGATTTCTCCTTTGGGCTATCTAGAAGGAAAGAAACGACAAGTTTTAAAGACCGTCACAAACCTCCGGAAATAGTATGGTAAGGCATAACCCAAAATATCAGAGAAACAATTAATGACACCCGGATGATTGGCAGGTTACCTCTCATGAAGTTAGGATCTTATCTAACCTTAACTTGCCTCCCTCTATGATTGCTCCAACTTTGTGGAAGCTTCTTGTTTCCCTTGTAACATCTCCTCTCCACTTCTTTGCGCCTCCAAAAGATTTTATAAAAATAAGCTTTGATGGTGCCTCTAAAGGCAACCCGAGGATGGCCAGATATGGAGACCTCTTTCGAGGCTCATTTAAGAGGACGCAACTGATTTATGTGGTTGACTATGATTATGCAACTAATAATGAGGCTAAATTCAACGTTGTTAAACAAGGCCTCCTCATCGCCAGCAGATTGGGATACAAACATCATCAAAAAGTTGAATCAGGGTGCAAGATGGGAAAATCTCAGACATAGTTGGCGCACTTCTAGACTAGTGTAGGAAGTTGGAGAACTCCTTCCCACTTTCGATTATATCCGTTCTTCCCATGTGCGAAGAGACCTAAATGAAGCCGTGGAATTCCTAGCTAATTGGGGTTGTTCCCATGCAAGAATACCCATATAAATGGCTTGGCCAGCCCCCACCCTGGAGGTTGAGTTGCAACACTTAAGGGAAATTCTAGAGCAAGACAACAGAGACAATCAGCAGTCTAACCATATGCTAGACCCATACCCATGACCAGGGTGCAAGCAGGAAAATCTCCATCAAATCAACCTATAATGGGAGGTGCGTGGATCCCAAGGGACCTCTATGGCACCCTCCACATGCACGAAGCACATGGACGAGTTGCAAATTTCGTGCTAGCATTCAATGCAAGGTTGGAAGGTGTTGATAACATGAAAACACGGCAAGATCCCGACCTACTCGTTAGTGAAATTGGTAATAATTCTGTTTGTGTCTTGTTTTGGCATTGTAGTGGAGTTGTGTAGCTCGACAAGCCACTGAGGAAATTTGTAGTGATCATTCGAAGGGCTCAAGCCCTCTTGCAGTGGTTTTAGGTCTCTGGTTCAGGTATGTCTTTTGTGTTTTCATATATCTCTTTATCATGGTTCATCTTTATTGTTTGTGGGGTTCATGGAAGAAGGGATGCACAGTAAATGAATGGTATCGAAGAGGTCTTCCCGAGAGGGTTATGTTGCTGATGATTTATTTGAAGGCTGTTTGGTTTTCTATATCCCTGTGTCAGTATTCTTTAGATTTCTGCTTGATCGCATGGGCATGTTAATGATAAGGACCATAGGCCACCCGTGGTTTCTCTGGTTATGTCAGTGGAATCTCCTTTTATGTTTTTCTTTGGTTGTATATGGTTGTGTCCCTAAATTCTTGCAGTCTCAGCCCCGTAATGGCGAGATTCATCATACCATCCATTGGTCTGTGTTCTGGTGGACTTCTGGTTATGAACCTTGAGACTATTCCTATTTTAGGGAAACGGTTTGCACTAAGAGATACCAACATTTCTTGTATGGGATGTGGTACTTACACTTGTTCATCCTGATGAGTTCTCTGGATGATGCAAACCTTGGAAGCTCTTGGCTCCTTGGGTTTGGCTCGCTCATGGTTGGTTTTATGTTCTCACTGTGGTTGGTTATTGTATGTGGAGTTGGTCCCATGTCACAAGAACTATGGCTCGCGCTACATATGGGAGAGGGAAGACCACCAGGGGCTCCTGTGGTCTTAGGAAGCAGGCCAAATCAGACAATTCTCCCAGTACCTCTACTGGAAAAACCCGTGGATGCAAGTCCACCTCCTGGATCATAGATGAAGCATCGATTGCATATCATGTGGGCTCAACCCTAGTTTTTCATCTTATAGCCTAGTCCGAAGAGGATTTAAATAAGCAACCTGATTTTCAGGATATTGATGTGGAGGAATAGAAGACCCTGGTGCCTGATCCTTTGCACTCTCGGGGTCGCACCTCTTAGTAAAAATAGATCTTTCATTGTTAGGTTCTTATAATACTAGTGTATTCCCCCATTATTAGTATCACTGTAGCCCCTTTTTGTTATTGTTGTGCCAATGTTGTCTCTATATTGTTATTATTGTGTCCCATAGAAGCCCACTATTGTTATCATTGTGCCCTTACATTATTATTGTTATGTCGGCTTTGACTATATTGTGACCCCTTAGAATCCTATATATAGAAAGGAGGTTTTTTCATTTGTATCATCCAAGAATTATTCATTTGTGTAATGTAAAAGAGTTTCCCCCTCGAAGAGGCTTATTTTGAAGTCGTTGATCTATCTCTTCTTCTATTTTGTGAGTTTCATACCAAACTTCAGAAGATGAAAAAAAATCCATTTGAGATGAAATCATGATGAACGTCTTGTCCGAATTGCAAATCGTTTATCGCTATAGTTTCGGAGATATGAACCGAGGAAGTTAGGGCTTTTGCAGGCTCCTGAATTCCATATCAAATGGGTGACCTTCGGAAAATCGTCATAACTTTCTCTTTGAGCAACAGATTCCAATTTCATAAGAAGTTATAGAAAGAGGATAGATTGTAGTTTGTTGGGTATCGTTTTCAGGGCAGAAGGTCGAAACAGTGACACGTGGAACTTCATACAATTTCACTCTACGGAATTAGTCTATAATTAGGTCATTGTGGGATATTGGGCATAACTTTTTCTTGGAAAATCCAATCTTGATCATACTTGTGGGGTTGGAAAGAGGACTCAAAGTGCTATCACTAGACAAAATTTCAGGCCTTGGAGATCCAAAATTACAGATATAAAATAGATTCAATATCGAGCTCCTACAAAGCGAAAAAAGTGTGTAGTCTTTTTAAAAATTTGCATAAGTTTTGTTTGAAAAATTAGTTTGAAGTGATTAAAAGGGCATAGTGAAGAAAATTATCATTAGTTGATGCCCTGAAGAAAGAAAATGGCAACACATAGTAAGCACCCGAAAGATCTACTATGACACATGAAGAAGAGGAAGAAATGCAACATGATATATCAAAATTAGGACACCAAGTGCAACAAATTTCTCTCTCACAAAATGTAACTGAAGCTAAGATGGATGGTTTAAAGAATGGAATGGAAGCTAAGATGGGTGGAATAGGAAAAAAACTTAAAGGAAACATGGAAGATTTGAAGATATATTTGACAAAGTTGTTATAATAAATGCTTACTAATGGTGAAAGTGTAGTAAAGGAAACTCATGATGAGAACAAAATAAATGTTAATCATGATTTCATATAATCTAATGTTGGATTGAAGACCCAACCCATTCCAAAGATCGATATGATGAATTTTGATGGAAAGGATCCCATAACTTGGATACTACAGATGGAGCTATATTTCGATCTCCGTAATTTTCAAAACACACAAAAGGTACGCATTGTAACTTTATATTTGGAACCCAATCAGTTTGTAAGGTATCGATGGCTTTGCTCTCATAAAAAAATTGTCGCGTGGTCAATTTTAAGGAGGAAATGATATTACATTATGAGGATATAAAGAGAAACACCTTATTTAGCCAATTGATAAATCTCAAACAAAAGGGTTCAATGGTGGAGCACATTGAGGACTTCCAAAAATTGAATATAAGGGTAAAAGATATTCCAGAGGAGTGTAGGATTGATGTGTTCATAGGGAATTTAAAGGATAACAACCAATATGAGGTTCGCCTTTGGGAACCTGATTCATTGGAGAAGGCTTTCAAGTTAGCAAGAAAAATTGAAAGAAAAGTTATGGCAACAAGGAAGCCTACCACTCACAACTATAAAGATGGAAGTGTTGCTGCCCCTAGCCTTCCACAACCTACAAGGTTGACACCACAAGAATTGGAAGAAGAAAGAGCAAAAGGGATTTGTTACAGTTGTGATAGAAACTACACTAAAGGTCATAAGTGTGCTAAGAAAAAATTATTTTACATATATTGTGAAGAGGAGGAAGAAAATGAAAAAGAAACATCAAAAGAAGAGGATATACACAAGGAACAAAACCTAGAGAAAGAAGAAATGAATCCGGCCATATCTTGTAATGCATTGGCAGGAATTATCACTCCTCACTCCGCAAACTCTCAAGATAGAAGGACATATCAAGAAGAAAAAGGTAAGTGTTTCTTGATTCAAGTAGTACCCATAATTTTATTCATTGTAAGATAGCCAAGTAATTGAATTGCCTCCTATATACAGCACCAGAGTGTAAAGTGATGGTTGCAAATGGAGGAACCATAAATTGCTTTGGAAAGTGCCACAATATCAAGTTTTCCATGGGAGAATATGTATTGAATAGTCCAATGTTTTCCATTCTAATGGGTGGTGCTGATGTTGTACTAGGAGTCTAGTGGCTACAATCTTTGGGTACGAAAGCTTTTAATTTTCAAGAAATTTTCTTGAATTTTTTTGGGGAAGGAAAGGAAGTTGAATTAAGGGGTATTGCAAGGAATCTGAGAAAGATAATCAGCTCTAACAGGATGAAAAAGCTTCTAAATAAAGAACAATGAGGCATAATTGCACAATTATGTTCACTAGAGGTTCCCACATTGAAAACATCTATTTCTCCAGATCTCCAAAAAGCCTTGGACAATCATTCCATGGTATTTGAGACTCCCAAAGGCCTTCCACCTATTCATGATGAGGATCATGCTATTCATTTGATTCCAAGAAGTGTTCCTCAAAAAATCAAGCCTTACAGATATCCCTATGCCCAAAAGAGTGAAATTGAACATATGGTTACAGAAATGCTAGAGGTTGGTATAATTCACCCTAGTCAAAGTTCTTTCTCTGCTCCAGTAGTATTGGTGCACAAGAAGGATGGATCATGGTGCATGTGTCCCGATTATAGGGAACTCAACAAGCTCACTATTAAAGATAAATTTCCCATTCTTGTCATTAATAAATTATTGGATGAATTACATGGAGCAATTTACTTCACCAAGTTGGATCTTCTTTCAAGATATCATCAAATCAGAATGAAGACTCAAGACATTTCGAAAACAACATTTAGAACTCATGAGGGTCATTATGAATTTTTGGTCATGCCTTTTGGCCTTACCAATGCACCTTCTACGTTTCAAGGCTTGATGAATTCCACTTTCAAACCTTTCCTTAAAAAAATTGTTTTAGTATTTTTTGATGATATACTAAACTACAACAAATCTTGGAAGGATCATGTTCAACATGTTGACAGGGTGCTCAAACTATTATAGGAGAAAAAATTATATGCAAAAACCTCCAAATGTTTCTTTGGAGTACAGGAGGTGCAATATCTAGGTCATATTGTATCTCATGAAGGTGTTAAGGTAAAACCTAGAAAATTAAATCCATTAAGGAATGGAAAATTTCCACATCCACAAGGCATATGTGAGTATTTCTCAGGTTTACAAGGTATTATTGTAAGTTTTTTAAGAATTATGGGAGAATAACAACACCTCTAATAACATTACTAAAGAAAGATGCATTTTCTTGGACTCCAAAAGCAAAAAAGGCCTTTGAATATCTTAAAGAGGCCATGTGCAAAGCACCGATCTTAGCTACACCAAACTTCACAAAAACCTTTATTGTGGAATGTGATGCCTTAGGAAAAGGAATTGGTGTTGTTTTAATGCAATAAGGAAGACCCATTGCTTTTGAAAGTCATCCAATCAAAGGAAAGTATTTACACAAAGCTTTTTATGAGAAGGAAATGTTGGCAATACTACATGCACTTAAGAAATGGTGATCTTACCTAATGGGAAGACACTTCAAGGTAAAAACGGATGATGATAGTCTTAAATACCTTTTAGATAAAGATTATCTTCAAAAGAGCAACAAAAATGGGTCACAAAGATGTTGGGTATGACTTTGAAATCATCTACAAAAAAGGGAAGTAAAATGTTGTTGCAGATTCACTCTCAAGAAAGGATGAGGATGTGGAAGCATTGCTTTGTGCCATTTCTATTATCCAACCAGATTGGATAAACGAAGCAAGGGAATAATGGAAGAATGACAAAGAAGTGTGGGCACTCATTTAAAAGTTGCAGCGAGATCCCAGTACATCTGATACATTTAGCTGGAAAAATGATTCGTTATGGTACAAAGATCGCTTATACCTTTGTAATAATTCCCAACTCAAACAAAAGATTCTTCTAGAATTGCACACTTCTCCCTTAGGAGGGCACTCAAGATTTTTAAAAACTTACCATAGAGTTAAGAAGGAGTTTTTTTTGGATCACCTTAAATCTGATATTCAAAATTTTGTGGCGGAATGTTTTGCTTGCCAACAAAATAAAGTTGATACAATTAAGACCCCTGGTCTGTTACAACCTTTATCCATTCCAAGTCAACGTTGGGAGGAGGTTTCAATGGATTTTATCACAGGTTTACCCAAGTCTGAAAGAAAGAGTGTCATCATGGTGGTAGTTGATAAACTTACCAAGTATGCACACTTTTGTGCATTATCTCATCCATTTAAAGCTAGTACATTTGCTACTACATTTATGGAAACATTTCAAAAGCTACATGGAAACCCAAATATTATTGTAAGCGACAAAGATCCCATTTTCACTGGAAATGTTTGGATGAAATTATTTTCTTGTTTGGGTACTCAGTTAGCTCATAGCTCATCTTATCATCCTCAATATGGTGGGAAAACTGAGATAGTGAACAAATGTTTGGAAGGATATCTTCGTTGCTTTGTATTTGATAAATAGACACAATGGGTCAAGTGGTTGCCTCTGGCTTAATGGTGGTATAACACTTCCTTCCATACTGCAGCAAAAATGACCCCATTTATGGCACTTTATGGATATCATCCACCATCCATCACATCATCTTTAAGAGAAAATTCTAAGATTCAAGCAATGGAAGATCACATCGAGCATCAACAACAAGTTCTCCAACTCTTAAAGGATAACCTCACTTTGGCGCAGAATAGAATGAAACAATGGGCAGATCAACATCGTAGCGAAAGAAGTTTTGATGTAGGTGACTAGTATTTCTACAACTACAACCATACAAACAAATGTCCCTCAAGCAAGCTAAGAAGGATAATAAATTATCACCTAAGTATTATGGTTCATACAAGGTGTTGCAAAAGATTGGTACTATGGGATACAAATCAGAGCTTCTTGCATCTTCCCAAGTGCACCCATTTTTTCATGTTTCATGCTTAAAGAAGGTTATAGGTGACAAGCTCCCAATTCAAACAATATTGCTAAAACTTGATGAGGAAAGAAAAATCATATTGGAACCTGAACCAGTCACAGAAACAAGAAACTGACCGCTGTGAAATCGATCAATTTCAGAGTATCTCATAAAGTGGAAGAACTTACCCATTGAAGATTTCACATAGGAGGATGAGAATTTTATACATAAGCATCCATAACTACTCAAGCGTTGAGGACAATACTTTTTTGAAGGAGAGGAGCATGTTAGGTCCCTATAATACTAGTGTATTCCCCCATTATTATTGTCATTGTAGCCTCTTATTGTTATTGTTGTGCCAATTTTGTCCCCATATTGTTATTATTGTGCCCCACAGAAGCCCACTATTGTTATTGTTGTGCCCTTACATTATTATTTTTATGTCGGCTCTGACTATATTGTGACCCCTTAGACTCCTATATATAGAAAGAAGATTTTGTCATTCGTATCATCCAAGAATTATTCATTTGTGTAATATAAAGGAGGTCGCCCCCTCGAAGAGGCTTATTTTGAAGTCGTTGATCTATATCTTCTTCTATTTTGTGAGTTGATTGCATAAAATTCACTTATATTGGTTGATGAAGAGCCTTTTGGGCAAATCCCTGGAGCACATGCCCTCAAGCTTGACCACGACAGCTCAGATTTTCCCGAATTATAGCTAGGAATTTCAGCAAATCAATTTCCAGCGACAGAAGCAAAATGGTCGTCTTAGTCGTATTGAACAATACATCCCTTACATTCCTCATTCTGAAATTCCTGGGTCAACTGCAAAGGACCCGACCCTAGTTGACTCAGTTAATGATGAGTAATCTTATGGACTGCCTTGTTTTGAATTTTTAGTATATGCAACAGTTTCTGTCTTTTCAGTACTTTCAACATGTTTATAGATATCTAGATGTTAGGCAGTATAAAGACAATCAGACCTTTCTAGCATGGTCGGATAGACTTATTCTATGTTGTTTTTGGATGGATTATCATGCTGTTAGGTGGTCAACATACCTGGTTTCCCTCAGGGCAGGTTGAGGCCACCTAACCATCGATTATATGGATGTAACCTGCTTAATGTTGAAAGATAATGAAAAAGAGAGGTCCTACCAAACTTACAAAAAAAAAACAAATTCTTATAAGCTCCCTCATGAAACTTGATGTTGTTCAAATCCCAAAACCCCTTAAGATGAAAGAGCCTGCCACCCTGGATTTAATTTGAATAATGATAGTAGGGGAAATACGAAGGTGAGTGGTGGACGATATTGAAAGGTGGAGGACGAAGAGCTAGGGTTTCAAGCTTCTGCAAGCGTTGAACTCCATGGAGGGGCGCAAAGGGGGGAGCTCCACTCCCTCCTATAGTCAGGCTGTAGCTAGCCAAGGTAAGAAACCGATAGAAACTGCCAGAGGTCCTTCAGGAGAAGGGAAAAGGAACATTGAAGAGGAATAGGATTTGACCAAAACAAGGGAGGACAATAGAACAAAAGAAAATGAGGAAGAAGACAAGAAACAAGAAGCAGAAAACAAAATGCAAAAGGGGCCATGTAAACCTAAGGCTGAGGTCACACCCAGAGTAGTTTTAAATGATCCTACTCTGCAGGCGCACAGGGACCACATGCGGACCTATGCTATCATTTGTAAATTCATGGGATTATGGCCCACAGAAAAGGCACTACAAGCGTGGATTAAATACCACTGGAAACCAAAAGGAGGCATAGACCTACATCTTGGGTCAAAGGGTTTCTTCACTGTGGTCTTTACAAATATTGAGGACAAAGACAGGGTGTTTGAAGGAGGGCCCTACTTCTATGCAGCTGCAGGCCTCTACATGCGGCCTTGGATGATGAATTTTGTCCCGGAGCAAGAGACTTTCACTTTGGTCCTGGTCTGGGTAAGACTCTATTCCCTACCTCTAGATTACTAGCAAACTGAATCGTTATCTGCCATAGGAAATAAATTAGGGCATTTTGTCAAAGCATCTGAGGCCACCAGAAGGGGAAAATATACTTCCTTCGCACGAATATGTGTGGAGATGGATCTCTTTGGAGCTCTACCAGATGAAGTCATCTTGGAAGTTTTTGATGAAGAATGGGTGCAAACAGTAGATTATGAACATATTCCTTTCAGATGTCGCAGGTGCCATGAGCATGGGCACCTATTTAGAGACTGCCCTCTCAGTAAAATAGAGAACAAAAGTAAAGCTACCACAGTGAAAGACACTGAAAACTTTCACAAAGTGGGATATAGAGGAAAAGGGGGCAAAAGGGGGCCAAAGAAACATCAAACAGAAGGGCAACAGGCCAGTCTGAACAGGTTCCAAGTACTAGAAGAAGAGGAAGAGACAACAAAGGTAGATCAGGTAATGGAAGGCAGCCCAGGGGAGAAGGAGAAAGAAGAAAATAGTGGGAAAACACAAGATATTAATAAATAGAAAGAGACTATGCTAAGCGATGGAGAACTAGAAATGGACCAAGAAATGACCCAGAGTGAGATGGAAATGGAGGATCATGAACTACAGGATATTCTTGATAGGGAACACCTAGATCTGGAAGGGTTCTTGAAACAGGGGACCATGGGAGGGGTAGACTCACTACCTCAAGAAGAGTTCAACAGAGTACAATAGCTGTTCCTATGGAAAACTCAGGCTAAAGGGTTGGAAAGGCAGGGCAACGAAGGTGTGAAAACTATGAAAACCACACCAGGATTAGCTCCTAGAAATCCAGGAAGGAAAAGAGGCAGAAAAAAGCAGAATGAGTTATTGATGGAATGTGGAAAGCTAATGATAGATTCAGGTAAGATGAAAGACCTAACCCGCTACTCCTTTACAAACCTTTCATAATGAAGTTCACATCTTGGAATATCAGAGGTCTAGGAAGTAAAAGAAAACAAATGATACTTAGCAATAGAATGAAACAAGAAGCTTCGGATATGATCTTTATCTAGGAAACTAAATGTTCCATTCAAGAAATAAAAGAAATACACAACAAATGGCTCAACAGATATTCAGAGTTTCTAGAATTGAAAGCAGATAAAACAGTAGGAGGTATACTTACTCTTTGGAACCCTCAAAAGATTGGCATAATAGATGCTGAGGCATCTAGGAATTATTTATCAGTGATTATTCAGCCTATGGGAGATAGGGAGACTTATCTGATTACAAATGTTTATGGCCCCCAAAGACCGGATGATAAACTCAGGTTTCTAGATTCTCTTGTGGAACTAAGAGATAGACATGCAGGAGTACCATGGATCATGGGTGGGGACTTGAACATGATCAAATCACTATCGGAGAAAAAGGGGGAACCAGAACTTTAAGCAAAGAATCTATAGCATTTCAAACTTTTATAGACAATATGAAGCTAGTTGACACTGATATGAGTAATGGCCTCTTTACATGGAACAATAAGAGAGGAGGAGAGTCTCAAGTAGCCTCAAAGTTAGACAGATTCATAATCTCAGAGGACCTTATGCTCACCGACAAGGAAATGATAGTGAGAATTCTCCCCTTTGGAGGCTTGGACCATTGGCCTGTACAACTTGAGGTTCAGGGCATTGGCACCCCCAAGAACAGACCTTTTAGATTTGAGAATATCTAGCTCACCCACCCAGATTTTATCAGCAACATTGCAAAATGGTGGACAGAATATCTGCATATTCAGGGTACAAGAATGTTTCTGCTACATAAAAGACTAAAACACATCAAGCTCAGACTCAAATATTGGAACAAGAATGAATTTGGTAATATTTTTGAAGCGAAAAAAGCTGTTGAAAGTAAAATGCAGGAACTCAATCAAGCCCTTATCACAGATGGCTTTGATAGCGTCAGAAATGATCAAGTCACCAAACATCATCAAGACTGGGAGAACTTATGTAAACAAGAGGAAATATTTTGGAGACAAAAATCAAGAGTTCAATGGCTAAAAGAAGGGGAGCGAAACACTAGATTTTTCCACAGATCCACCATGGCGAACAGATCTCATAATAGGATCTCTTCGATCAAGGACGCCGGAGGTCAACTACTCAATACCCATGAAGATATAGAAACTGTGTTAGTTCAGCACTTTCGAGGTATAGCAGAGGAGACCATTTTAGACAAAGCTCATTTTATCAGGGACTTAACAAGGCATATACCTAAGCTAGTAACAAGAGAGGATAATTTCAATCTCAATAGGCCAATGACTGAAGAGGAGGTTAGTGAGGTCATCAAAGAAATGCAGAATGGTAAAGCGCCAGGCCCTGATGGTTTCAATGTGGATTTCTTTAAAGCTTGCTGGAACATTGTCAAACAAGATATTCTGAATGTAGTGGAGGACTCCAGGATGAATAGAACCATTTTGAAGGTGCTCAATACCTCCTTCATCTCTTTGATCCCCAAATAGGACATTGCTCAGACTCCAAATAGATTTAGACCCATAGCTTTGTGCAATGTGGTGTACAAGATAATATCCAAAGTTATTGACAATAGACTCAAACCCCTTCTTCCTACTCTAGTTTCTGTGGAGCAATCAGGTTATGTGGAGGGTAGACAAATTCTCAATAACATCATTCAAGCGCATGAGGTGGTTCATTCATTGTTAAGCAATAGGAAGGCGGGAATGATTATGCAATTGGACCTAGCCAAAGCTTATGATAAGTTGAATTGGACCTATATCAGGAAGGTCCTTCTAGCCTTTGGATTTGACCATAACTGGGTAAGATGGGTTATGGCCCTGGTAACTTCTTCTAGCTTTTCAATTCTGGTTAATGGTTCTCCTTCCAAGACTTTTACTCCTTCAAGAGGCCTCAGGCAGGGAGATCCGCTCTCTCCCTTTCTCTTTATCCTCATGATGGAAGGACTTGGTCGGTCTATCAAGCATGCGAAAGAAGTGGGTAACATCAAGGGTCTCCAACTCTCTGAGACTGGACAGGCTTTGACCCATCAACAATTTGTTGATGACACTATTTTGCAGGGTATACCTGCGGTCAAAGAAGCACTAGCTTATAAAAAAATCTTGTGTGACTTTGCCATGGCTACAGGTATGGAGGTAAATCTCTCCAAATCTAAGATTTTTTTCTTTAACACTAATATAGCTATCCAAAGGAATATCTCTAGAATTCTAGGCTTCCAAAGGGATGTCCTTCCTTCCAAATACTTGGGATTTCCTTTAACTGATAAACCTTTGCACAAGAGCATTTGGGAGATGGTGATTAATAAGATGCAGGATAAAAACGAAAATGGACTATTAGATCTTTAAACTTGGTAGGTCGGTTAGTGCTTACAAAAGCTGTACTTCAATCAATCCCCGTCTTCATGCTTTCAGCCCTTCCAACTCCAAAAGGAGTTTTGTAACAATTTAGAACCATTCAAAGAGACATTCTTTGGGGTAAGGCGGAGGAGAGAAAAAAATGGGCCTTGGTAGCCTAGGATAAGATTTGCAAACCTAAAAACCTTGGAGGTCTTGGATTGGATGATCCGGAAGTACTAAGCAAAGTTTTAGGGGCAAAATTATGGTGGTGTTGGGTAAAAGATCCAAAGGCTCAGTGGGCTCGTATTTGGAAAGAAAAATACGCCAGCACTTGGCAAGATAATGATCACATAAGGATGACTGGCATCATAAAAGGCTCCTACATCTGGAATAAAGCCTGGGAGAATAGAGGCTTAGTGCAAAAAAATAGCTTCTGGGAAATCAGAGAGGGAGATCTTGCTTTGTTTTGGGAGGATAAATGGCAACAAGAACCTACACTGTTAAGAGAGGACTTTTTGGACCTCAAGAAAGAAACTGATACCAAAGGGTTACTTAGGGTAAAAGATTTTTGGGATCAAACCAATAGTGAAGGAAAATGGAGAACCTGGAAGAATATAGAATACAGGGATGATAGCCCCTTGAAAGCAAAAGCTGATGCACTTCTGACAATGTTGGACCAAAGGAAAATTCTAGTTTCAGAGGGGCATGACCAACTTAGATGGGGCAACAATAATGAAGGTACCTTCAATCTTAAGGAGGCAAAGCGCATAATCCTAGAGCTGGATTCCAATGAACCGGACAGGGTTTGGCAGAACCTATGGAGGCATCAAGGATGGATGAAAATCAAACTCTTCATGTGGCTGGTACATCATAAGAAAATTTTGACTTGGGAAAACATTCAGAAGAGGGGTGTTCTGGGACCTTCCAGATGCCAGCTTTGTGAAGCCCAAGAGGAAACAATGGAGCACCTTCTCAATAATTGCATTTTCACCTCCAGGTTGTGGGATACTTTTGCCACAATTTTCCAACAGACAGACAGGGACAAAGGAAGCATTATCAATACCCTTAATAACTGGAGACAAAACTTCTCTGATTATGAATTTCTTCGCTCAGCTTGGGCTTTAACTCCAAGCTTCATAATATGGAATGTTTGGAAAGAAAGGAACAACAAAATCTTCAAAAATGAAAAAAGTTCCTCCCAACACATTATTGAGCAGATCTTAAGACAACTTAAGGAGACGGTAGGTACTTTAGTGCAAACTTCCCCAAAGAATCCACCTTCAGAAGCTGAAATGCAGATACTTCTTCAGTTGGGTATGCAGGGGCTTATACCACAGGGCATAGACAGGAAGGTGAAGAAACTGGTCAATAAGCCAGATCGCTGGCATCCTCCCCCTCAGGGTTTTTTGAAGTGCAACATTGATGGGGCCTCAAAAGGCAACCCGGGGATTGCTGGTTTTGGAGGGGTGTTAAGGGATGAAAATGGCTGCATCCTTTTTATTTTTCATTGCCATTTGGGAAGAGCTACAAACAATATGGCAGAATTAATGACACTTGAGCAATGTTTAGAAATCTTGAAGCAGGATAATCTCCAGAATATAATAATTGAAGCTGATTCTGAGTTAATCATTAACTCAGTCAAGAGAATCTGTTATGGCACAGAGTCGGAAAAAGTCTCAAGACACTGGAGGCTGCTTCAGGTCTTTCAAAGGATTCAGTTTCACCTTATGTGCTTACGAACCGTGAGTTTTACTCATGTGCGAAGGATGGCAAATAAATTGGCGGACATTCTAGCCAATCAAGGGGTGCTCTATACCAAAAGCAGGGTCAAGTTGAGTTGGCAAGAGATGCCTCAGAATAGATTGAGGGAGCTTTGTCTTGATCAGGCAGATGAGAATAGAACGTTATTTTGAAACAGAGCCACAGAGACGGGGTCTAGTTGATTTGGATTCATTATGAAGTGTTATTTCAGAAGTGATGTCACATTTGGGATGCAGGTTTCTATCTACCTCCTCAACCCAGGTAAGCGCAAACCCAGAAGTCTCAGGTGGAAGTTGCTCGGTAGACGGTGTTTCTCGGATGGACGGATGGAGAACAACAAGAATGGTAAGAAGATTTTCATCTTCCTTTGGTTCATGCGCCGGAGGAGATGGGATGGTGTGAGGGACCAGAGTCCAGGCTTTCTCAGCAGACTCAAAACCCCTGCATTACTTCCTGTGGTGTCAATACCGCCCTCGGGGTGGTTTCTGGTTTATCGCATGCCCTTAAAGCTGGGAGCGGTTTTTCGGAGTTGGGAGCGATTCCACTCACCACACAACACGTGGCCAAGGTTGGGGAGACAATACTGCCCTCATTGCGCAGTAATTCTTTGTGCTTTTGGTTCATGCGATATGATCCTCTGCCATTGGATCAGGCGAGGAGAATCAACGGTCAAGGAAAAGCGTGCATGTTGGTGGGTCCAGGTCGTTTATCGCGCGGTAATTCTTCGTGCTTTTAGTTCTTGCGATATTATCCTCCGTCGTTGGATCAGGTGAGGAGAATCAACGGTCAGAGAACAACGTGCTTGTTGGTGGGTCTGGGTCTTTTATTGTGCGTGTTGGTGGGTCCAGGTCTTTTGACCTTTTATGAATTGTTTAAGATTTGAGTCACTACGAGTCTGTTGTTTGGGTCTTCAGGGCCTAGTTGGCGGGTTTTTATTTTGGTGAGGCTTTTACCTAGGGCTAAAAGGTTTAGCCCGTGGTCGGTTGTATTTTATGTAATTTTACCCTTTGAACATTTTGAATAGAAGGCACAACTCTTGCATTAGCAAAAAAAAAAAAAAGAGCTTGCTACCCTTGTGACACTAAGAAGGTTGAAGATGAAAATCATTTTCTTTTAAATTGTTCATAGTATGCTCAAAATCCTACTTAAATTTCAAAATATTTACCACAATGCCAACATTTTTGACCTTTTAACTCATCAAAATTCGAATGAATTTGAAACACTACTCTAAATGTTTTTCAAAGATATATAATTACATTTTCAAAAAAAATCGAATAGTATCATACTTTCTTAAAGTTTAATAAATATTTTTTATTTTAATGAAATTTCTTCAATATCTTAAAATAAAATAAAATATTATTATTAAATTATTATGTTAAAATAAAATAAAATATTATTGTTAAATTATTATAATAAACCATAAATTTGTTATATCTTAAAATAAATATCAACATAATCCGGATTAAAAATGTTCCATAAAGTTTATTAGTAATATAGTTTTTTTTTGTTTTTTTTGTTTTGTTTTGTTTTGTTTTTTTTTTTTTTTCCGAAGGTGGCAAAACCTATCAAACTCAGGTGTCAAACCAACAGTGAGGACAGCCATCTCTGGCTGCTATCCGCGAATGTCGGTTTGACTCATCACTGTTATCAAGGAAAACCACGCCACCTGTAATAACCCGCTGGTGGTCCGTAAGGGAGCAGGCTTTCACTCCTGCCAGATGCCTCTGGGTCTTGGGCCGTTAACCTGTTTCCTTACGTCCGAGGAAGACAAGCTCTTAGCCAAGCAGAAGCAGTTTTACGGCATACTCCAGGCCGTTTATTAGTAATATAGTTATCAATTGATTAAAAAAAAAAAAGAGATATTCATCCTTCATTTTCATTCTTTAATAAATATTATCATCATCCTACTTTAAAATGTTGCATAAAATTTATTAATAATATAGCTATCAATGGATTAAAAAAAATATATTCATCATTCATCTTCATTCCTTGATATAATTTTATAAAACTGCATATAATATTTGAATATTTATGATTTTCCGTTAATTATAATTCTTGAGGTTTCTTTTACAAATGAATTGTGTAAATAGTTTGAATAACCGTTTGGGAATTAAAAGAATTATCTTAAATAATTAATAAAATAATTTCTAAGATCAATTAATATAGAAAAGTTTAATAAAATAATTGCGGTGAAATTTTGAAAAAAAAAAAAAAATAAATAAAATAATAATTAATAATAAAAGTAAGTGGAAAAAATATTTTATTTCATATTTTAAAAAATAAATTAATCAATAATAAAATGGGAAAAAATATTTTAATTCATATTTTAAAAAATAAATCAAATCAATAATAAAATGGAGGGAAAAAATATTTTAACTAGTATTTTAAAAGTGTAATAATACAAGAAAATGATAAAATCAAATTGATAAATAATAAAATGTTATTTAAATTAATAAATAATGAAAATTTAAAAAGGTTCGTGGGTTTACAATAGAAGGTGACAAGGTGTTATGTTAAGGTACATTGTGGTGTAAAAGTCACTGCTTCAATATTTTATGGGAAAAAATACAGTGATGCTAAGCGTTGGTGTGGCCAAGAACGAGTGTGATCTCCGGGTGATTTTGATGGCTTAGATGACCCTAGGTCTCATCTACTCTAGTCATTGTTAAGGCATGCTAGTCATCTCAGGACTCACATAACCTAGCAAACAAAAAAAATGACATGTTAAAAAGATAATAAAAATAGTGTAAAAAGCTTCCCCCGATCGGGGTGCGAGCCTGGACAGAGCTTACCATGGGATTCTCGCCGCCATGGTTACAAGATCAAGGGAAATAAAGGAAGGGGGGTGGTGTGGTCACTTGATAACATGCACTCACATATGTAAAGACTTAGAGTGGTACGCAGGATTAATGGAGTTGAGATCTCCTGCGAGGAAAAATATGAAAAGGCAGAAAACATTGGCAGTCGGGTATCATTTCTAGTGGAGTCTGGAAATAGTTTTAAACCTTGTTGAGAGGAGACAAGGAGAACGCAGGGAGCTAAGGAGGACGATAATCCATCTTGTTCTAGGATAACCAGGGTCGAGCAACAGGGAATGAATGCTTGTGGGTATGTTACATTTCCTTTTCCCCTTCCTTTGATTCTCATGTGTCACCTAGATGAGGGCGAGTTTCGTGGATGGTTAATTTCCTTGTTTGAGCACTAGCAGGCATTTTTGTGGTGTGTTTGGAATTAGGTTCATAGATATCGTTATTTATGTTCTGAGACTCTTTACCACCTCTAGTCTATGTTTAATTTTCAAGCCTATAGAAAGGCCTGCAATTGGAACTGGGGTTCCATCCTATGCCCGACAGGTCGACTGTGGGATGCCCACAATCAAGAGGATGGAGTTTTGTGGCCTCTGTTATATGGTCTTAAGAATCATTTATCCATGGTTGGATTTCGAGCTAGAGGGTCGGCTTATGGAACCTAGCTAGAGGCCAAGAATCGCTTGGGGAGAGAACCTCACCTCACCTTCCTGACAACGGTTGTAGAGATGTTATTAAGACATCTACCCTCATCTATTCTATTAATTATCTTATTTCGTTCATGCTTTCCTGACAATCTACTATACGTGGACCGACTTGGAGAAAATTTTTGGTTAACGGGATCCCATAACTAAGAAGGTTTAATGTTATTACGATTTTTTGTTTGTCGTCCTACTAACGTGATGTTTACAGGTTTAGAACTTGGTGAAGATAATTCCAAGAGTCTCGATGGTTGGTATTCAAGACAGAACCCTGAGGACATAAGGAATTGTTGGATAAATAAGAATATGGCTCATGTGGGTCTGAGGCATCGTAATACCACCACACCCAGCTGAGGTCGAGCTCGAGGAAGGGAGTTGAACCGTGGAGGTCGAGGTGGTGATCAACACTGAGCTAGTAGAGGGAGGGGTTGTGGAGGTGGGTCTCGACTAGAGGTGGAGGCAACTGCATTATATAGAGCCTCGTCCTCGACCCTAGTTGGCTCCATATTGGAAGGATAGGAGGAAATGTTGAATTCTGGACCGGAACTGAGCACAACAGAGTTAGTGTGGGACTGGGGACAAACCAAAGGGAGAAGGAATCTATACACTCAGACACTACTTCTTTACTGGAGAATGAAGACCCTGATGGTCAAAGTTATGGCAGCGACACCAGAATACACCTTGTAGACACAAGGAGAGTTGGCCTTGCTCCATCAGGACATACAACATATGAAGTTTGGCATGAATCAGGTGATAGGGCGTCTAGAAAGAATCGATACTCATATTCCATGCATCCCCCCGTTAGCCCAATAGGGATCCACTATAAAGGTTCTAGCCCCAGTAAAATCCTCTGATGATTAGTGCTTTTTATTTATAGTTAGCAACCTCCAGGTATAGTCAAGTTAGTGCCAGAGGACAACATGATATTTCAGTGTTTCTAGCATTATTAGACTTGATTAGGACTTTTAAATGTTGGTTAGGATATGACTCCACTAGATGGTCAACAATCGTGATTTCCCTCTGGGTAGGTTGAGACCATCTGGTTCTCTTTTTGAACCTGCATGTACAATTTGCCTTTTAAAAAAAAATAGAAGGACCCAAAGCCAACTTACAAAAAAAAAAATAGTATAAAAAATTGTGGTTTGGATAATTAACCAAATACAAACCAAGGTGGGGTTGGGGACTTAGATAAGTTGAAATTTTTTATAAAATTATAAATTATAGAATTTATATGATAAGTTTTATGGCAGTTGAGTTTCAAAATATTTTCATAATTAAAACTATGGGGGTATTTTTCAATTTCTAACTTTTTCTAAACTATATAAACAAATCATGGGTTTAGACAAGAATATTTGTTTTGTTAAAGCATATTAAGTAATTATATTTATGGAAATGTTATCAATAACTTATTTAACAATGTGGTTGGGTTGAGTTACCAATATACTCTTTGAAAAGAGATTTTCAAAATCTAGCATTTAACTTATGTAGTTGAAAGATTCAACGTTTAACTTATGTAAGATTAAATAGAAATTGTCTAAGCATATACTTTCATTTATCAAATAAGGATACACGTAAATACATGAGTGCCATTTCCAGATAGAGAAACTATCTTTATAGCACAATTAACTAGTTGAGAAAATCCCTCAACAACACACCAATCTAGCAAGCTAGTTAATTGGAGAATATGTCTCAACCAAACTAGACCTAGCCAACTCCTAAAGACTATGAACAAATTCCTTCTCAAAAGAGTGATCACAACTAAGACAAGTAGGAATTACATATTCCAGCACTCTCCATCAATGACTACCTGTCTTAATCTCCATCACAATACATATCTTATACTTTACCTTTACATTTGGAGTTTTCTTTGTACTTCATCAATCATCATTAATATTCATAATCATTCCTAAATCTATATTTGATATTCCCCCTTAGAATAACTAATTCTAATAATAAAATTATACTGAGTTAATTAAAATCAATATCTACATATTTATAATTAACCATAATTTAAATTAAAGAATATTTGATCCCAAAAAAAAAACACTCTCTACCCTCCTTATAATATAGTTATTACAACATCAATTTACATCCAAAACAAAACAATACAATCATTATCAATTCATAATTTATTAATTCTCATACATTTTCAAAATTTTCATCATATTTTCAAAATTGTTAATTATTGACATTGTGCAGTCAAATGCAACACCTCTAATTTTATACCTTCACCTTATTAAGACACCACTGAGGAAAGAATTGATCCCTTTATGCACTGCTTCAAAGAAATACGTTTCCACATAAATCAAAACATAAGGCCAAAATACTCGTCACTCGTGGAAAAGGATGGAAGAGTGCAACATATAATACTTTTAATTTAATTAAGAGGATTTTTCTTTTGGTGGATAAGTGAGAGAAATTTTGATGAGTAGTTTTGGTTAAAGTTTCATATTAAATTATTTAATCTTAATAAAAATTAATTAATTTAGAAACATTTATTATTCTAATAAATAATTTAAAAATATTTATCAACTTAACAAAATCTAACAAAATAATTTTTAAATATTTCTAGACCTAACAAAATAATTTTTAAATATTTCTAGACCTAACAAAATAATTTAGATATATTTATCGACCTAACAAAATCAAAATCTTTTATAAATAAAAAACAAAATTTTCCTTAAATAAATAATCACACTTTCAATAAATTAAAATTGCATATACTCCAACAAAACTTTTTACATCATCAAGATATTTAATCAATCCATCTAAGTATAGAATCTCAACTTTAATTTTAACTTCTTTAAATAACTAATAAAAAAGAATTAATAGAAACAAAAAAATAATATAATATAATTTTTATATCTATATATATAATTTTAATAAATAAAATGTTGATTTAAAAAATGTGAATTATCCATTGAAATTTAGGGATCAATAGAATCAAATATATTTTGTATTTTATATTTTTTTCTTTCTTAGGTCATTTTCAACCATTTTTCCATATATATATATATATATATATATAAAATAAATAAAACGTTGATTTAAAAAAATGTGAATTATTCATTGAAATTTAGGGATCAATAGAATCAAATATATTTTGTATATTTTTTCTTTCCTAGGTCATTTTCAACTATTTTTCCAAATAGGTGAATAGGTTTATTTAATTTATTTTTTAAGGAGTAAGTTAATTATTTTAAATTTTTTCCTTTTGCTATTGAAATTAGTAAATATATTTTTTTAATGTGGTATAGAGATAATAGGTTTATTTAATTTATTTTTTTGAAGAAGTACGTTAATTATTTTAAATTTTTGCCTTTTGATATTGAAATTAGTTAATATATATATATTTTTTTAACGTGGTATAGAGATTTTATAGACTTTACAATTCAAATTCATAATTCAAATAATTTTTTATTAAATTTTGAATGAAATTGATTAAAAAAATATACACTAAAATTAAATTAAATTAAACAAAAAAAATTAAACTGCAATATTTTCAAAAATAAATTAATTTGTTGAATAATTTATATACTTAATTTGATATTAAATTATTATAATACTTAGATATGAATTTAAAATAATGTATCTGATAAATATCATGTTTATATTTTTTATTATAAAAATTAATTAAAAAAATCTTAAAATTAAATTTCCAAACAATATAATTAATGTGTTATAATTTAAAATTTAATTTTGAATTTAAAAAAAAAATGGTAGGACCTTCCTGGTTATATTTTGTGTGCCATAGGATACAACTATTCCTCACCCAATTTTGACTAAGTTATATCTAATTTGTGTGCAATAGGATATAATTAGCAATTGTACCAAATGTTGCAAAGGAAACATCGTAAGGCATAAATTGAAGAAGAATCCTACCATATGAAACATCATTGAAAATAAAAATTATGGAGGATTATAGATTTTAGAGAGTACTCCCTAAATTTTGATCCTTTCTGAAGGGGATCATTGAGAGAAATCACTATATATTTCTAGAGGGCTCCCACCAGATATCATATACCTTTGTTACACAACGCAAGGAAATAAATTGTATCCAGATTTCATAAAAGGATATATCAGGGTTTTGCAAATTATCAAGGTGGAGTTTTCCTTATTTTTTCTCACTACACTAACCCTAGTATGTTTGGAATGGCCATGAGATGTTTAAGTATGTAGGTAAGAAATTGCACAAAATTCATGAACTGATTTGCTACTAATTCCTTTGACAAGCTTGCCAATGGTTGAACTGAAATAAAAGGACATATAACTACACTGAAATAGGCAACAAAATGCAATTTAGTTTTTTGGATTAAAAATGCAAATGTCGTTATTGCATCATTTCATCATCATTACTAATACAATGGTATAAGTGGAGTAATCCTCAGAGAAATGTAGAGAATTTGTTTAATTAAAGCAGCTTAATGGGAAAATCTTTGTCAGACCATTAGACCTTCAATTCTCACATGAGAGGAGTTGTTGTCCCCAACCCACCATCCCTTAAAAAATTTGGGTACGCTCTAGCCATCATGGGGATGCCCTTCACTCATCCTGAAAATCACTGCAACATAGATGCAAACATTACACAAGGTAGCAAGATTATACCTGATGAGACAAATCTCAGTTACATAAACAGGAATTACTAGGGATCTCACACAATGGTAAAACTCTCTAACATGTGATCCAAATTTTTGTGCATTAGCCAAAGCTCGGTAATCAAGTTTTCAAAACAGATGCAGAAATTCATTTAGCATCTATTATTGAAAGAATGCAAGTGCAAAGAGAACCTCTGGGAGAAAATTGAGAAAATTTCCTGTAAAGTTTAAACTATAGAAAGTAGAGTGGAAACTAACCATGTGTTCATTGACATGATTGGGAAAATTATTTGAATTGAAGTTAATGGTCAAGATTCAAAACTCACTTCAACCATATAAGGAAAGCAATAATGTATGTGGTACCAGACAAAGTTATCAAGACTAGAAACGGAAAATCCAAAATATCACACTAGACTGGAACCAGGAATAAAACTGGTTTGAAAAACTGCTTGACTTAAAATACATGAAAAAGGAGAAAATTTTCATAAAATAACATATATAATCCTGTATGTCACATAAATCCAAAACATTCGATTCCAAATATGCAAAGCTTTCTCAAGTATTTAACATGTAAGGTAAAAATAATCTTACTCAAATTAGAAGTTATCACATGACAGAGAAAGGTGTTGTAACTTGTTATTCCATAGAAATTTATAATCTTAATCTTGTAAAACACGTTTTAAAGGTGTTAGCTTATTTAATTACTTATGTTAGAAGACTCATGTAAAATATTTCAAATGCATTAGCATATTTAATTCTGACATCAAATATTATTTCTACAAATTACATATTGCATTCCAGTGAATTCTTCAAGATTATTTCTACCAATTACATAGTAACATACTGCATTCGAGTGGATTCTTCAGGCTAGAGTGTTCTAGAGAATTGTAAAGAGATTCACTATAGATTCTAGAGAGTACTCCATAAATTTCGATCCTTTCTGGAGGATTATAGATTCTAGAGAGTACTCCCTAAATTTTGATCCTTTCTAAAGGATTATTGAGAGAAAACACTATATATTTCTAGAGGGCTCTCCCCAGATATCATATACATTTGTTACACAATGCATGGAAACAAGTTGTATCCAGATTTCATAAAAGGATATATCAGGGTTTTTCTAATTATCAAGGTGGGGTTTTCCATATTTTATCTCACTACACTAACCCTAGTCTGTTTGGAATGGCCATGAGATGTTTAAGTATGCAGGTAAGAAATTGCACAAAATTCATGAACTGATTTGCTACAAATTCCTTCGACAGGCTTGCCAATAGTTGAACTGAAATAAAAGGACATATAACTGCACTGAAACATGCAACAAAATGCAATTAAGTTTTTTGGATTAAAAATGAAAATGATGTTATTGCATCATTTCATCATCGTTACTAATACAATGGTATAAGTGAAGCAATCCTCAGAGAAATGTAGAGAATTCTTTTAATTAAAGCAGATTAATGGGAAAATCTTTGCCAGACCATTAGACCTTCAATTCTCACATGAGAGGAGTTGTTGTCCCCAACCCACCGTCCCCTAAAAAATTTGGGTATGCTCTAGCCGTCCTGGGGATGAGTCCCTTGTACCTGCCCTTCAATCATCCTGAAAATCACTGCAACATAGATGCAAATGTTACACAAAATAGCAAGATTATACCTGATGAGACAAATCTCAGTAACAAAAATAGGATTTACCCGGGATCCTGCACATCTTATAAGTAAAATTATGTTCACGGTATACAATTGGCTGACTAAGGATATCTTCCAGGAACTCCTCTCTTTAATGAGAACTGAAATGAATCAATTGAGGATGCCATGCCTAACACCCTAATTATCTGCCCATTCAAGATTGACACACCTATGTATCTGGATTCAAAGGTCAAGGTTAACAACTGAATCCACGCAAACAACAACTGGGTATCTATATGGATGGATTTGGGAACCAAACCCATTGTACAATTCAGTATGTTTTAAATATGGTACAACAATTGACCTGTTTTTATTTGATCAAACTATCAATGTCTAGAGGAGCTTATTTATGCATGATGATATTGCTTTCATGAAAAGCAACACAACATTCAAAGATATATTCATTGTTGATTTTTACCCGATGAATATAGAGAATTTGCATCAGAGGACATGTGCAATTCACCTTGATGAATAGTAGAAATATAATTTTGGGTCCCTGGAACAGTGGAATATCCCCCATACAGGTATCCTAAGTAAAGGATGAGAGAGAAAGAATAGGAAAATAATTATTGGACATGTATCATATAGTGCCTACTAAAATCCCCTTTGTCTATCTAGTAGTGTGATAGCTCAGTTTGGACTCTGGAGAGCATCAGACTGAAAATCAGAAGGTTGCATGTTCTATTCACAATCACCACATTGCAGATTTTGTAATTCATTCTTCAAAAAGTTTGTTGAACTGAATAGATAAATGAAGGCAATCCCAGGAATTACTATGACAAAAGAAAATCTTATTCTACATGCCAAACTATAACACTCAAATAGGCATTTGTCAAATACTTGTAACAGAAGGTGAAACTCAATGACTTCATCAGTAACTTAAGTTTGTCTACAATTGATTCTTTCAATGTATTTCCATTTATCCCAACATTATTGTGGCAAAGGACACAAGATATTTAGAATCAAATTGTGATCAAGGAGCCTAAACCCTAACTATTTTCTCAATCATCCTGGGTTGGCTCTGTTTCACTCTTTATTCCTTGAATTTCACTATTTATTCCTTGACTAGCCAACTCCCGAGAATGTGACTCAGTTCAGAAAACTGGATAGAATATCCAATTTATATAGGAAGTTGTGTCAAGGGTTTTGGAAACATCATGACACACCCTCATTGATCCTACCAATAAGGATTGATTTAAATGGACAGAGGGGGTAGAGGGGATACCTTCTTATCTATGCAAACTGTAACACTCAAGCAGGCATCTGTCAAATACTTGTAACAGAAGGTGAAACTACAAGACTTCATTAGTAACTTAAGTTTGTCTATAATTATTTCTCTCAGTATATTCATTTATCCCAACATTATTGTGGCAAAAGACACAAGACATTTAGAATGAAAAACCATTAGTTTTTCTTCCTATCAAATTGTGATCAAGGAACCTGAAGCCTAACAATTTTCTTAATCATCCAGGGCTGGCTCTATTTCACTCTTTATTTCTTGAATTTCACTCCTTATTCTTTGACTGGCCAACTCCCAAGAATGTGACTGTGAGTCATTTGAGAGAACTTGATAGAATATACATTTTATATAAGAAGTTCTGTCAAGGGTTTTGAGGATCGATTTAAATGGACGAAGGCCACATAGGGGCTACCTTCTGACAAATGAAAAAGGACCAGACCTGTATTTGCACTACTAGACTTCTTGCAGACTTTTGAAGTGAAATATGACACTTTGAGCACTAACATGAACAATGTGGTCATGGAAATTCAGCAGCCTATTGCCTTTCAAAGTAGAAATTGATAGACAAGGAGAAGTTGTTATGCATCTATGATAAGGAAATGTTGGCCCTTATGCATGTTGTGCAAAAATTCAAGCCACATTTATTGGGACAACACTTCAAAATTCGAACAGATCATGAAACTTTGAAGTATTCAGTATCCCAGTGGAATTTTAGTGAACAAGTAGGAAAGTAAACTACAAGGTTTTTACTTTGAAATTCAGTACAAAAAAGGCATAAATAATGCTTTAGCAGATTTCTTATCTATGCAATCTGAGTTGCATGCCATATCTATGGTAGCACTGGGATGGAGAAAAAAATTATTAGCTGAATATGCAAATATTCAAAGGATGAGAGAGCTGTTGATATGCTACAAAACTCAAAAAGGACCCATGACAAAGGAAATGGGTATACATTTTCAGGCAACCTCATTTTTTTTATATGAATTGCACATATCTAGTACAAAAATCTAGATTTTAAGAAGGCAATGATAAAAGAATGTCATTCCTCACCTACTGCTGGTCAATTATGGTAAGCTGCAAGACATAGTGAATTTGGTTTGTCCTGAGTTAATTCTAAATAGCGATGTATCAAGGTATTCAAGATCCATTGTATCTTGCTTCATTCAAATTCATCAATTGATACTTGGGCAAGCCCCTATGAAAATCAAAGAATATATCACATAGGTAACAATGGATACCGTGACCTCAAGTTATAAAGGGAATAAATTATAATACACTAACCCTCGCCAATAACAGTCACGAAACTAATGGCTCTTGTAACCTGCCTAATGCAACTATAATAAACCACCAGAGTTTGCCTAATTCAAGCAAGAAATTAACAAAGAAAGGTACACATAAATAATCCTGGTAAGAATATGAATGCAAATACTAGGAGCAGGAGGAATAAGGCCAATACTAAGAATGTGGATTTGGCTTAAGAAAATATGGAAGGATGGTCGCTTACCGACCTTAGGTCTTTTGCTGCGATGGACACACTTCGAGCAGAGTAGCGATCAGACCAGTGGGCTACATACCTCGAAATGGTTGGATGGAAGCGACCCACCCTAACTGCTCTCTAATGTCAAGCAACTTTGTCAGCCGACCGTTCATTACATTATAATTGGGTGCACAGTAGGTCATCATCTCAATAAAAATCTTCTCACCATTGGCATTCAACGAATGAGAATGGCCAGGTTCATCTGAATATTTTCTAGCATGACGCAAAAGATGAGAGGGCTGCCCATATGCTACAAAAGTCAAGACATGAGGGGGTATTTACTTTGAAATTCAATACAAGAAGGGCATGAGAGGGTTTTTATTTTGAAATTCAATACAAGAAGGGCATAAATAATCCTCCAGGTCATATTTCTTACCTATGATATTTGAGCAGATTTCTTATTGGGTGCACACTGCTTGATCAACTCGATACAAATTTTCTCACCGATGGGAATGTCCAGACTCATCTGAATTTGTTTCAAGTTAATATTTTGTAGAATGAAAGGAAATAGCCTACCCTAAACTACTCATTAGAAGAAATCACATGCCTAGAATTTGCCTCACCTTAGAGTAAACAAAAATTCTAACCCCTGCCAATTATTTGAACCTTTCTTTTCTTGGCTATGCTAGGCTGACCCAAGCACACCTAGTGCGGGTTCATCCCAGGAAACTTTCTTAAACTTAGATAGGTAAGGACACCATCTATGAAACCATATATTTTTTAAATAGGTCTTGATTATATATGTTTGCTTACATAATGTGGTCTTGCTGAATCCAAATGTCTTCCTACAGGTCCTGCTCCAGTGTGCTTTTGCCTACCTGGTGTGTTTCCATCTAATGCAGGCCTGGCCTGGCAGGTCTCATTCCATCCATCTTAGATTGGATACCAGTGTTGTCTCTCTAGGACTAGTAAGTCTATCCATACTCTTTAAAACCACTTTGTTCAAGCTGGTTGAGAAAAATAATAAATGGAGATTAATGAATATGATTGTTACATGGCATTGAATGGTTAATAATATCACACCAAGTGTGTTACATTATAACCTCAACCTATTAGTTTATAAGCTCAGCATCATTTGGATTTTGGGTCACTCAGCCTAATAAGAAACATCCAACTACCAGATTCTGTTTGCAAAATGTGGGGACTAAAAGAATTATAATAAAATTGGAATAAAATTTAATTTACCTATTGAACTTCCACAAACAGTTTATAAAAAGATAATTATGAAAACCCCAAAATTTTATTTTAAGTTTAAGCATTAGAAGGTTTCTAGATGAGACAACGAGAATAGTTTTCAGTGAATTTACCACCATCTTTGAGATCACCTTATAGACTATATGACAGAACAATTTTCCTAAAGCCATCAAGGAAGTTAGCATTTTATATCTTTGGATTCTTGGAATAAAAGGCATTGTCAAAATCTCTGAGGAATCTCTCAGATATTCTTGATTCTTCCACCACTCTCCAGGACCCCCCTTGATGATGTCAAATCATTCCTAGAAAATATAAGTCTAGAAGCCAACCAAACCAAGAGCTTTGTTCTTCTTCGTTGAGAAATGTGCTAACTGAACTTATTCTATTTTCAATTCCTCTTGTCCCTCTTCTGAATCAATTAATCTTTCTAATTTTCTTCTAATCCTTAAAGAGTCTTCCATTTGAGAGTAATAGGAATTTCATTTTATCGACTAGTCTATTTGCAATGAAAAAATTGAGTGTTCTTGTCACCTTTCTTCAACTAGGGTTACCCTATACTTATACTTTGAGAGAATCTGCTCCTCTCTGTGAACTTTGTCAAGGTCCCCAGAATCGAGCCGTTGAGAAGGTCCTTTGTCAATCCTTAGCCTGGATGTCTATTTTCAATTCATCCATATTTTTTCCAATGACTTCTTTATTCTTAAAAATGCCACTAGAAGTTTCTCTATTTCAATGACTCATTTTATCCTTCAAAAGTTTAAGTCTTTGGGCCATGACAAACATTCTTTTATCCAAACTGAATATGTTTATTCCACCATTCCTCTACTCTGTCTTTGAAGTTAGGATGATATATCTAAATGTTTACAATTATCAAAGGCAGACATTTGGAAGCTAGATGTACCCAAATTTCCTAATACCAGTCTATGTTTAGATTTGGAATTCTTGGGGATTAGGATTCAAAAGAAACGTTACCTGGAAACCACTGGGAATTTGCAAGAAATCTCTCAGTCCCTTTTGCATTGTGATTTCTCTCCACCTTTCAATCAGTCCAAGTGAAGTGATCCCTTGTAGGGGTTGGATGCCAAAGACAATCAGCTCAAACGAAGTCTACAAACTCTAGGTTAGCCGAATTGAATCCTAAGCCTTTTTTTTCTCTGAATGTATAAGAGTTGCATTGAAATCTCTGTCAACAAAAATGTTTCTTCTTCCAAATGGATTGAAACGCTTCCAGTAATTCCTAACATCTCTTCTTCATAATCGGATCAGGAGCATTGTATACATCCTATACAGACAAAATATACACTAGCCACATAACTATGGACTCTATAATGAATCCAAAACTGAGAACTGAAAATGTGATAAATATTCATATACCGAACCAAGCCCTGCCTACTTCAATTATTTCATTCCTCTTTTCTTGACAGAGCATTTCCATGGCCATTTCATGTCTTTGGCACCTCTCCTCACTCGAAACGACACCCATGCTTGACATATGCACAATTGCTTTCTTTTTACTGTACTTCTTGCTGGAAGAGCGTACCCCAATATTACATGAGCTCTCGCTTTTACAACAAAGGGTGAAGACATTATCTGTAAAATAGAACAAAGAACAACCACATATTTAATTCACTCATATATGTTTCCTGAAAAGCATTGATAAAGAAAAAGGGAAAATGTGCAGAAAACCAAATTAGAAGTTGTGAATACTAACATGATTAGTGGTTGATGCGACGAGGTGAGTGAGGTCTTGGAGAGGCTTCTGAGGCTTCCTAAAATGGGGTAATCGCAATACAGAACCCCAACCCGAAGAATAATCAGAAAATAGGGAATTTTCTCTTTAGAAGAAGAGAAGAAGAATTAGTGCCTGCAAGCTCAGGGCGAGGAAATTATTTCCGCAATGTATTCATTGTCTGTTTTCAATTCATCCGTATATTTTCCTATGGCTTCTTTATTCTTAAAAACTCCATGAGAATCTTCTCTATTTCAATGACTCATTTTTTCGTTCAAAATTTTAAGTCTTTAGGGCATGAAAAACATTCTTTTATCCAAATTGAATATGTTTAGTCCACCATTCCTCTACTCTGCCTTTGAAGTTAGGATGAGATATCTAAATGTTTACAAATACCAAAGGCAAACATTTTGAAGCTAGATGTACCCAAATTTCCTAATACCAGTCTATGTTTAGATTTGGAATTCTTGAGGATTAGGATTCAAAAAAAAAAAAGTTAACTAGAAACCACTAGGAATTTGCAAGAAATCTCTTAGTACCTTCTGCATTGTGATTCCTCTCCACCTTTCAATCAGTCCAAGTGAAGCGATCCCTTGTAGGAGTTGGATGCCAAAGACGGTCGGTTGAAACGAACTCCACAAACCCTAGGTTGGCCGAATTGAATCCCAAGCCTCTGTTTTTCTCTGAATGTATAAGAGTTGCATTGAAATATCTGTCAATAACAATTTTTCTTCCTCCAAGCAGATTGAAACGCTTCCAATAATTCCCAACATATCTTCTTTAGAATTAGATAAGGAGCACTGTAGACATCTTATATAGGCAAAATATACACTCGCCACATAACTATGGGCTATATAATGAATCCAAAATTGAGAACTGAAAATGTGATAAATATTCATCTTTGAAGCATCCCACAAAATAAAAAATACAGAACCTAGCTCTGCCTACTTCTTCAGACTTGGTTGTTGTTTTAACTTTTCATCACTTCATTGCATTTCTCAATCCAGGTCAGTTCTTATGTCACTGCTGCCTCCTCTTTATTGCCAGATGTGAATTGAATTATTTCATTCCTCTTTTGTTGACAAAGCATTGTAGAGACAATCTTTAAAGCTACAAAATCCAATGGATTCTTGCCCAAGGCTTCTATGGACTTCCTAGCGGAAGCTTCCTTGGGCTCTATCACGTAAGGCGTTTTAGGATTCTTTGGCACGTAAAGGGGACTCGGTCCCTACACAAAAGACATAACCCTCTCAAATTGCAGAACCCAAGATAGAATGAATTCAAAAAATGATGTTTGTTCATTGATGACCCAAAAAGCTGAGAGTGCAGGGAGCCAAATACATCCATCACAATAAGTGCCTAATACATATCCAAGAGAGATGCCAAAAGAAAACTATCAAAACATATTTAATTCAGGCATATATGTTTCCAGAAAAGCATTGATAAAGAATATGACAAACATTTTTTGGGCCATGACAAACATTCTTTTATCCAAACTAAATATGTTTATTCCACCATTCCTCTACTCTATCTTTGAAGTTAGGATGAGATATCTAAATATTTACAAATATAAAAGGCAAAAATTTGGAAGCTAGATGTACCCAAATTTCCTAATACCATTCTATGTTTAGATTTGGAATTCTTGGGGATTAGGATTAAAAAAAAAAGTTACTTGGAAACCACTGGGAATTTGCAAAAAATCTCGTAGTCCCTTCTGCATTGTGGTTTATCAACACCTTTCAATTAGTCCGAGTGAAGCGATCCCTTGTAGGAGTTGGATGCCAAAGACGGTCAGTTGAAATGAAGTCCAAAAACTCTAGGTTGGCCGAATTGAATCCTAAGCCTCTATTTTTCTCTGAATGTATAAGAGTTGCATTGAAATCTCTCTCAACAATAATTTTTCTTCCTCCAAATGGATTGAAACACTTCCAACAATTTCCAACATCTCTTCTTCAGAATCGGATCAGGAGCATTGTAGACATCTTGTACAGACAAAATATACACTGGCCACATAACTATGGACTCTATAATGAATCCAAAATTGAGAACTGAAAATATGATAAATATTCATCTTTACAGCATCCCACAAAATAGCAAATACCGAACCCAACTCTGCCTACTTCTTCAGACTTGGTTGTTGTTTTAGCTTTTTAGCACTTCATTGCATTTCTCGATCCAAGTCATTTCTTATGCCACTGCTGCCTCCTCTTTACTGCCATATTTGACTTGAATTATTTCATTCCTCTTTTCTTGACAGAGCATTGTAGAGCTAATCTTTAAAGCTACAAAATCCAATGGATTCTTGCCCAAGACTTCTATGGATTTCCTAGCGGAAGCTTCCTTGGGCTCTATCATGTAAGGCATTTTAGGCTTCTTTGGAATGTATAGGGGATTCGATCCCTACACGGAAGACACAACCCTCTCAAATTTCATACTTCTTTAGACTTGTTGTTGTTTTAGCTTTTGAGCACTTCATTGCATTTCTCGATCCAACTCGGTTCTTATGTCACTGTTGGCTCCTCTTTATTGATAGATTTGACTTGAATTATTTCATTCCTCTTTTCTTGACAGAGAAATGCCATGGAAATTTCATGTCTTTGGCACCTCCCCTCACTCAAAACGAAACCCATGATTGACAGATGCACAACTGCTTTATTTTTACTACACTTCTTGCTGGAAGAGCGTACCCCAATCTTAGCTCTCGATTTTGCAACTGAGGGCGAAGAACTTATTTGTAAAACAGAACAAATAACATCCACATATTTAATTCACTCATATATGTTTCTATAAAATCATTGATAAAGAAAAGGGAAAATGTGCAGAGAAAACCAAATTAGAAGCTTTGAATACTAACATGATTAGTGGTTGATGCGACGAGGCGAGTGATGTCTTGGAGAGGCTTCTGAGGGTTCCTCGAATGGGGTAATCGCAATACAGATCCCCAACCAGAAGAATAAGAGGAAAATAGAGAATGTTCTCTTTAGAAGAAGAGAAGAAGAATTAGTGCCTGCAAGCTCAAGGAGAGGAAATTGTTCCCGCAATGTATTCATTGTCTGTTTTCAATTCAGCCGTATTTTTTCCTATGGCTTCTTTATTTTTAAAAATTCCACCATAAGCTTCTCTATTTCAATGACTCATTTTGTCCTTCAAAATTTTAAGTCTTTGGGCCATGACAAACATTCTTTTATCCAAACTGAATATGTTTATTCCACCATTCCTCTACTCTGTCTTTGAAGTTAGGATGAGATATCTAAATGTTTACAAATATCAAAGGCAAACATTTGGAAGCTAGATGTACCCAAATTTCCTAATACCAGTCTATGTTTAGATTTGGAATTCTTGGGGATTAGGATTCAAAAAAAAAGTTACCTGGAAACCACTGGGAATTTGCAAGAAATCTCTCAGTCCCTTCTACATTGTGATTCCTCTCCACCTTTCAATCGGTCCAAGTGAAGCGATCCCTTGTAGGAGTTGGATACCAAAGACGGTTAGTTGAAATGAAGTCCACAAATTCTAGGTTGGCCGAATTGAATCCTAAGCCTATGTTTTTCTCTGAATGTATGAGAGTTTCATTGACATCTCTGTCAACAACAACTTTTCTTCCTCCAAACAGATTGAAACGATTCTAGCAATTCCCAACATCTCTTCTTCAGAATCAGATCAGGAGCGTTGTAGACATCTTGTACAAACAAAATATACACTCGCCACATAACTATGGACTTTATAACGAATCCAAAATTGAGAAATGAAAATGTGATAAATATTCATCTTTGCAACATCCCACAAAATAGAAAATACCGAACCCAGCTCTGCCTACTTCTTCAGAATTGGTTGTTGTTTTAGCTTTTCAACACTTCATTGCATTTCTCAATCCAAGTCAATTCTTATGTCACTGTTGCCTCCTATTTGTTGCCAGATTTGACTTGAATTATTTCATTCCTATTTTCCTGACAGATCATTGCAGAGCCAATCTTTAAAGCTACAAAATCCAATGGATTCTTGCCCAAGGCTTCTATGGATTCCCTAGTGGAAGCTTCCTTGGGCTCTATCATGTAAGGTGTTTTAGGCTTCTTTTGCATGTACAGGGGATTCGATCCCTACATAGAAGACACAACCCTCTCAAATTGCAGAGTCCAAGATAGAATGAATTCAAAAAATGATGTATGCTCATTGATGACCCAAAAATCTGAGAATGTAGGGAGCCAAATACATCCATCACAGTAAGTGCCTAAGATATATCCAAGAGAGATGCCAAAATACAACTATCAAAACATATTAATTCAGGCATATATGTTTCCATAAAAGCATTGATAAAGAATATGACAATCATTTTTTAGGCCATGACAAACATTCTTTTATCCAAACTAAATATGTTTATACCACCATTCCTTTACTCTATCTTTGAAGTTAGGATGAGATATCTAAATGTTTACAAATATAAAAAGCAAAAACTTGGAAGCTAGACGTACCCAAATTTCCTAATACCAGTCTATATTTATATTTGGAATTCTTGGGGATTAGGATTAAAAAAAAAAGTTACCTGGAAACCACTGGGAATTTGGAAGAAATCTCTTAGTCCCTTCTTCATTGTGATTTCTCTCCACCTTTCAATCAGTCCAAGTGAAGTGATCCCTTGTAGGAGTTGGATTCCAAAGACGGTCAGTTGAAACGAAGTCCACAAACTCTAGGTTGGACAAATTGCATCCTAAGCCTCTGTTTTTCTCTGAATGTATAAGAGTTGCATTGAAATATCTCTAAACAACCATTTTTCTTCCTCCAAACAGATTGAAACTCTTCCAGCAATTTCGAACATCTCTTCTTCAGAATCGTATCAAGAGCGGTATAGACATCTTGTATAGAGAAAATATACACTAGCCACATAACTATGGAATCTATAATGAATCCAAAATTGAGAACTGGAAATGTGATAAATATTCATCTTTGTAGCATCCCACAAAATAGCAAATATTGAACCCGTCTCTACCTACTTCTTCAGACTTGGTTGTTGTTTTAGCTTTCAACACTTCATTGCATTTCTCGATCCAAGTTAGTTCTTATGTCACTGTTGCCTCCTCTTTATTGCTAGATTTGACTTGAATTATTTCATTCCTCTTTTCCTGACAAAGCATTGCATAGCCAATATCAAATCTACAAAATCCAATGGATTCTTTCCCAAGGCTTCTATGGATTTCCTAGCGGAAGCTTCCTTGGGCTTTATCATGTAAGGCGTTTTAGGCTTCATTGGCACGTAAAGGGGATTCGATCCCTACATAGAAGACACAACCCTCTCAAATTGCAGAACCCAAGATAGAATGAATTCAAAAAATGATGTATGTTCATTGATGACCCAAAAAGCTGAGAATGTAGGGAGCCAAATACATCCGTCATAGTAAGTGCCTAAGACATGTCCAAGAGAGATGCCAAAAGACAACTATCAAAAAATATTTAATTCAAGCATATATGTTTCCATAAAAGCATTGATAAAGAATATGACAAGCATTCTTTGGGCCATGACAAACATTCTTTTATCCAAACTAAATATGTTTATTCCACCATTCCTCTACTTTGTCTTCGAAATTAGGATGAGATATCTAAATGTTTACAGATATAAAAGGCAAAAATTTGGAAGCTAGATGTACCAAATTTCCTAATACCAGTCTATGTTTAGATTTGGAATTCTTGTGGGTTAGGATTTAAAAAAAAAAGTTACCTGGAAACCACTGGGAATTTGCAAGAAATCTCTCAGTCCCTTCTACATTGTGATTCCTCTCCACCTTTCAATTAGTCTAAGCGAAGTGATCCCTTGTAGGAGTTGGATGCAAAAGATGGTGAGTTGAAATGAAGTCCACAAAATCTAGGTTAGCCGAATTGAATCCTAACTCTATTTTTCTCTGAATGTATAAGAGTTGCATTGAAATCTCTCTCAACAACCATTTTTCTTCCTCAAAATGAATTGAAACACTTCCAACAACTCCCAACATCTCTTCTTCAAAATCGGATCAAGAGCGTTGTAGACATCTTGTACAGAGAAAATATACGTTGGCCACATAACTATGGAATCTATAATGAATCCAAAATTGAGAACTAAAAATGTGATAAATATTCATCTTTGCAGCATCCCACAAAATAGAAAATACCAAACCCAACTCTGCCTACTTCTTCAGACTTGGTTGTTGTTTTAGCGTTTCAGCACTTCATTGCATTTCTCGATCCAAGTCAGTTCTTATGTCACTGTTGCCTCCTCTTTATTGCCAGATTTGACTTGAATTATTTCATTCATCTTTTCCTGACAGAGCATTGCGGAGCCCATCTTTAAAGCTACAAAATCCAATGGATTCTTGCCCAAGGCTTCTATGGATTTCCTAGCGGAATCTTCCTTGGGATCTATCTTCTAAGGCGTTTTAGGCTTCTTTGGCATGTACAGAGGATTTGATCCCTACACAGAAGACACAACCCTCTCAAATTGCAGAACCCAAGATAGAATGAATTCAAAAAATGATGTTTGTTCATTGATGACCCAAAAATCTGAGAATGCAAGGAGCCAAATACATCCATCACAGTAAGTGCCTAAGACATATCAAAGAGAGACGCCAAAAGACAACTATCAAAACATATTTAATTCAGGCATATATGTTTCCAAAAAAACATTGATAAAGAATATGACAAACATTCTTTGGGCCATGACAAACATTCTTTTATCCAAACTGAATATGTTTATTCCACCATTCCTCTACTCCTTTTTTTAAGTTAGGATGAGATATCTAAATGTTTACAAATATCAAAGGCAAAAAATTGGAAGCTAGATGTACCCAAATTTCCTAATACCAGTCTATGTTTAGATTTGGAATTCTTGTGGATTAGGATTAAAAAAAAAGTTACTTGGAAACCACTGGGAATTTGCAAGAAATCTCTCAGTCCCTTCTTCATTGTGATTCCTCTCCACCTTTCAGTCAGTCCAAGTGAAGCGATCCCTTGTAAGAGTTGGATGCCGAAGACGGTCAGTTGAAACAGAGTCCACGACTTCTAGTTTGGCTGAATTGAATCCTAAGCCTCTTTTTTTCTTTGAATGTATAAGAGTTGCGTTGAAATTTCTCTCAACAACCATTTTTCTTCCTCCAAACGGATTGAAATGCTTCTAGAAATTCCCAACATCTCTTCTTCAGAATTGGATCAGGAGCGTTGTAGACATCTTGTACACAGAAAATATATAGTGGCCACATAACTATGGACTCTATAATGAATCCAAAATTGAGAATTGAAA
Organism: Pinus tabuliformis; assembly: GCA_031772625.1. Lineage (NCBI taxonomy): Eukaryota > Viridiplantae > Streptophyta > Pinopsida > Pinales > Pinaceae > Pinus > Pinus tabuliformis. The sequence goes on from CM062812.1 coordinate 518,936,620, forward strand.
ATGTGATAAATATTTGTCTTTGCAGCATCCCACAAAATAGAAAATATTGAACCCAACTCTTCCTACTTCTTCAGACTTGATTGTTGTTTTAGCTTTTCAGTGCTTCATTGCATTTCTCAATCCAAGTCAGTTCTTATGTCATTGTTGCCTCCTCTTTATTGCCAGATTTGACTTGAATTATTTCATTCCTCTTTTCCTGACAGAGCATTCCCATGGCCATTTCATGTCTTTGGCACCTCGCCTCACTCCAAACAACACCCATGCTTGAAAGATGCATAGTTGCTTTCTTTTTACTGCACTTCTTGTTGGAAGAGCGTACCCCAATCTTACATGAGCTCTCGCTTTTGCAACAGAGAGCGAAGACCTTATCTATAAAACAGAACAAAGAACAACCACATATTTAATTCACTCATATATGTTTCCGGAAAAGCATTGATAAAGAAAAAGGGAAAATGTGCAGAGAAAACCAAATTAGAAGTTGTGAATACTAACATGATTAGTGGTTGATGCGACGAGGCGAGTGATATCTTGGAGAGGCTTCTGTGGCTTCCTAAAATGGGGTAATCACAATACAGAACCCCAACCAGAATAATAAGAGGAAAATAGGAAACATTCTCTTTAGAAGAAGAGAAGAAGAATTAGTGCCTGCAAGCTCAAGGCGAGGAAATTGTTCCCGCAACGTATTCATCCCTGAAACCATTTGGATGCGTTGGAGTTCTTGAAATGACCTAGTTAACTGAATAAATAACAGTTTGGGGATAATGGTGAGATCTAATGGTTGATGATATTTTAATCGTCTAACAAGCCATCTGACGGTAGATACCAGATCCACATATCACCAGAGGAGAATGAGTCTCAGAGGAGAACGCCTTACGATGTAACTATTCCATACCCAATTTCCACATCGTTTCATGGAAAATAAAATTTCTTCAATTTGACACATTAGAATAATTAATTTATTAATATTCACTTTCTTCCTAATTATATTTAAGAATATCAAGTTTGAAATTGAATAATTACTTTATTAATATTCACTTTCATCCTAACTATATTTAAGAATATCAAGTTTGAAATTCTCTTATAATTTTTCTTTATGAAAAGATGTAAAATTATATTTATGAATATCAAGTTTGAAATTCCCTTATAATTTTTTTTGTTTTTTTGTTTTTAATGAAAAGATGTAAAATTATATTTAAGAATATCAAGTTTGAAATTCCCTTTTTTTTTAATTTTTCTTTATGAAAAGATGTAAAATTCTTATTAGATATTTATTTAATTTTAAATTTATTAAGGGATGAGAGGATCAAATCTTCGAGATGTAATTTTTTTTTTTTTTTTTTTCTTCAGAGTGTAAAACTTGAGGAAAAATAACACTTCAAGAGATTTTATTATTTTTGGCTCTTGGTAGATCCAGAGTTAGATAAATCTATATTGGTTTTAAACAGCACACTAATAAAATATTTTAACTATAAGAATTTTTTTATTTTCACTTGTTTCATATAATATATAAGTTATTGATATTGAAATATTTTACTTATGATTCACATCCTCCACATTAGAATTTTAGTACATACCCTATTCATATTTAGTAATAGAAAACATATATGCATAAAAATATAAAATTATCTTTGAGACATACACATTGAATTATTTTGTTTATTAATATTTTTTCTTGTATATATACATTTAATTGCTTTTATTATTAAAATGTTTTAAAGGTTATATATCAAATCTATATTAAGCATTGGAAAAATTACAACATTGAAAGAATTACAAATCTTTCTCTTAAATTGAATTAGAAAGACCCTAACAATGGAATATGAATTATCTCACTCTTTCGGTGTGTACATATGTTTGATGATAAAATCTTTTACTCAATATACATATTGAAATATTTGTTTTTTAATTTACATTTAACTTTTATATGTTACTAATATTTTTTAAGTTTTATATATTAGCTCCATATTAAGAATCAAATAAATAATTTAACAATAGAAAATGAAAATATAAGAAAAATTTAAATTTAAATTACTTCATTTTTCTCTATATAAAGTTTATATAAATTTATGTTATTTAATACAGACATTGGAATATTTTTCTTATGGTTTGCGTAAAATAATTTTTGTTATTAATATATTTTTGTTTTAAATATTACATGTAAAATCTAGAATGATTTACACATTATGTAATATCAATAATATTATTTTATGTCAACTCGATATTAAGTAGTGAAGAAATTATATATCTCCTGTTGGGTTGTGTTATATTCTTTCCACGACTAGCCCACGTAGTTAACTGCGGGGTTAGATCTACCCCCCCCTTTGTTGCGCCGATTTTGTAGTGGGGGGGTCACAGGGGGTTTGAGGGGTGTAGGTAACCCCACTCTATGGGGTCGGGGGCAGCGCCCCATAAAATTTTGGTTTTGGACCCTATGTTACGTTGGGCGGACCCACCTATGGTTTTGTGCGTGATTTTCGCACATGGTTTTGGATGCGATGGTTTTCGGTACATGGTTTTGGACGCGATGGTTTTCGGTCCATGGTATTGGATGCTTCGGCATGTATAAATATGTATTGTAACATTGATAGGAACATAATGAAAAATCAAGCTGGTAATCCTGGTTTTGGGATCTGGGAGAAAATCTCTGTGTATATGTGTTTTATGTGTTATGCTCTCGCATTGTTTATTTTCTGTGTTTTAGAATTCGTATGTAGGTAATTTCTGTATGGGGTTAAAACCTACATTTGGTATCAGAGTTGTTTTCGCTTCAAAGGGACGCCTTTTTTGCTGAGGGGTTTCGCTCAGGCCTGTGGTAGACCCTGTTCAGTGGGAGATCTGCGAGATCGATTTTGGTGGTGAAAGAAGATGGCGAGTAGTGGAAAGATAGAGATCGATAAATTTAATGGTCAGAGTTTTGAGTTGTGAAAACTCAAGATGGAGGATTTGTTGGTGGATGAAGATCAGTGGATCGTGGTAGATCCGAGTACTAAACCAATAGGAGTGTCCGATGAAGAATGGAAGAAGTTGGATCAGAAGGCAAAGAGCACAATACGATTGTGTGTCTCAGATTCAGTATTGCTGAATGTATCAGGGGAAGCTATGGTGAAGGCTTTGCGGGACAAGTTAGGGACTTTGTACCAATCTAAGTCTCTCGTGAATAAATTGTTCCTACAGAAGAAGCTGTATAACCTAAGGATGAAAGATGGAGACTCGGTGACAGAGCATCTGAATGCATTTAATATTGTGGTAAGTTAGTTAGCATCTATTGATATTAAAATTTCATATGAAGATAAGTGCATCATTTTGTTGTGTTCTCTACCAGATTCGTGGGATAGTCTGGTTATTGCAATAGGTAGCAATGCAACTGCCTTGCAGTTTGATGAAATAGCCTCATCCTTATTGACGGAGGAGATGAGATGGAAAAATATGGAGAGCCAAAATGGTGATGCCTTGTCTGTACGAGGACGGTCCCAGAACAAAAACAAAAATAAGTCATCGAGTGGGAGATCTAAATCTAGAGGGAGATCTAAATCTCCAGGAAAAGCTGTAAAGGTGGTGTGCTGGAAATGTGGAAAGGAAGGGCACTACAAAAGGGACTATAAATCTAAAGCTTCTGAGAAAGGAAAGGGATTTGATGATGCTCCTTCTGTAGAGGCGAAAACCACCTCAGATGAAGGTGGGGATGTGTACTTGGCTTCTTCAAGTACACATGTAGATCATGAGGCATGGTTGATTGACTCAGGTGCATCCTTTCACTTCACTCCTCATAGAGAGTGGTTTTGCGAGTATGAGAAATACAATGGTGGTGATGTATTCTTAGGGGATGATAGGAAGGCTAGAATCGTTGGTCGTGGAAAAGTAAAGTTGAAGTTGCAAGGTGGAAGGGTTAGAACACTTCCGGGTGTTCAGCATATTCCTGCATTGGCCAGAAATTTGATTTTTGTAAGCAAGTTGGATGATGCTGGTGTAAAAACAGTGTTCGAGAAGGATACGTGTAAGATAGTTCGGGGAGCACTGGCATTGATGTGGGGAGTTTGAATTGGAACTCTGTACAAGCTGCAAGGTAGCACGGTTGTTGATGGGTGCAACAGTTCTGTGGTTCTTGAAAGTGGAGCAGAAAATCTAGTGGTCTCTGGATAGAAGACCATGTTGTGGCATCAAAGGCTTGGACATATTGGAGAGAAGGGCTTTCAAATACTTCATGGTAAAGGTATGGTAGAAGGTATGAGTAACAGCGCTTTGGGTTTTAATTTCTGTGAAAATTGTGTATATGGGAAGCAGAATCGGGTGAGTTTCCCCTCTGGTGGTAAGAGGGCGAAACATATATTAGAGCTTGTGCATAGTGATGTCTTTGGACCTGTGAAGGTTCCATCACTGGGTAAGTCTGTGTACTATGTATCATTTATATATGACTTCTCAAGGAATACATGGATATATTTCCTTAAGAAGGAATCTGAAGTATTTGACAAGTTTAAAGAATTCAAGGCTCTAGTGGAAAACCAGACAGAGAAGAAGATAAAGGTGTTGAGGACAGACAATGGTGGAGAGTTTTGTAGTAAGGAATTTGAAGAATTTTGTAAGAAGTGTGGTATAGCACGGCAGAAGACTACTCCATATACACCTCAGCAAAATGGAGTTGCAGAAAGAATGAATAAGACGTTGATGGAAAGGGCAAGAAGCATGCTCAGTGGTGCCGGGTTAGGACAAGAATTTCGGGCAGAGGCGGTGGAGACAACATGTTACCTGGTCAACAGATCACCTTCATCAGCGTTAGAGGATAAAACTCCACAAGAGGTATGGACTGGTAAGAAACCCTCTCTTTCACATCTGAGGGTATTTGGATGTGATGCATATGTACATGTTCCAAAGGAGAAATGAACCAAGCTGGATAGTAAATTTGAAAAGTGCATCTTTATTGGGTATAAGGATGGTTTAAAGGGTTATAAGCTTTGGAACCCAGTAACAAGGAAGGTTGTGTACAGCCGAGATGTGGTGTTTATAGAGGTGAAAGATGTTATTAAACTTGAAGTCCAACCAAAGGAACCTGAGAAGATAGAGTTTGAGCTAAAGGAGGAAGAATCAGACTCTACAGTAGAGGAGGAATCAGAAGATGAAGAGCCACAAACTCTAGGTGTGAGAAGATCAGTTCGAGAAAGAAGGCAACTAGAAAGGTATAGTCCATCTACTTTCTGTTCAAATTTCGCTTTATCTATTATTGATGGTGATCCCAGAACTGTGAAGGAAGCAGTAGATTCAGAGGATGGAAAACTCTATAAAGAGGCCATGGTTGATGAAATGGCATCTTTGCACAAAAATGAGGCTTGGGATTTGGTGGAATTTCCAGCTAGAAGGAAACCCATTGGCAGCAAATGGGTGTTCAAGAAGAAGACAAATGCAGAAGGAAAGGTGGAAAAATACAAAGCTCGGTTGGTAGCAAAAGGTTATTCCCAGGTGCTGAGAATTTATTTTGGTGATATTTTTTCTTCTGTTACCAAGATAACTTCTATTAGATTACTGTTATCTGTTGTTGTTTCTTTTGATTTTGGGGTAGAACAGATGGATGTGAAGACAACATTTCTTCACAGGGATCTGGAAGAGGAGATCTACATGAAGCAACCTCAAGGTTTTGTGGTGAAGGGTAAGAAAGAACTGGTATGCAAGTTTAAAAAGTCTCTATATGGGTTAAAATAGTCACCAAGGATGTGGTATTAGAAATTTGATACATTTATACAGGGACTTGGCTTCACCAAAAGCACAACAGATCACTGTGTGTATTTTAAATTAATTGGTGACCGTGTTATTTATTTGGTCTTGTATGTGAATGATATGTTGCTAGTTGGAAATGACAAAGAAATTATCCACAATTTGAAGACCCAATTGTCTTCCAAATTCGACATGAAAGATCTTGGTGCTGCAAACTATATTTTGGGCATGGAAATTAAAAGAAATCGGGCAAAGAGAAAGATCTGGTTAAACCAGAGGAAGCATGTTGAGACAATATTGCAGAGATTTAATATGCAGGATAGTAAACCAGTGAAGGTTCCTATTCCTGTAGGTGTAAAGTTATCTGCTGAACAGTGTCCGAAGACACAAGAAGAGGAAGAGGACATGTCCCGTGTTCCATATGCAAGTGCAGTTGGTAGCCTGATGTATGCAATGATTTGTACTAGACTAGACATTGCACATGTAGTGGGAGTATTGAGAAAGTTTATGTCAAAACCAGGAAAGGAGCATTGGACATCATTGAAGTGGGTTTTCAGGTATTTGCATGGCACTAGTGATTATGGTTTGTGCTACCAAGGAAGACCAGGATTAGATAGAGCATTGGATATTCATGGCTTTGTTGATGCAGACTGGGCTGGAGATTTGGATCAGAGAAGATCTACAAGTGGGTATGTGTTTAACCTATTTGGAGGTGCAGTCAGTTGGATGAGTAAGAAACAATCTGTAGTGGCACTATCAACTACAGAGGCAGAATACATGGTAGCCACTCATGCAAGCAAGGAAGTAGTTTGGTTGCAGAGATTGTGTTCAAGTATGGGGTTAGTACAGGGAGCTATAAGGATAGACTGTGATAGCCAAAGTGCAATTTTCTTGGCAAAGAACCCTGCATATCATTCAAATACAAAGCACATTGATGTTCAGTATCACTTTGTGAGGGATATGATAGAAGACAAAAAGGTGTTGCTGGTAAAGGTGGACACTTTGAAGAATATTGTAGATGCATTGACAAAATTTGTGAGCTCTGAGAAGTTCTCTTGGTGTAGAGAAACAATGGGCATTACAGGGCTGGATAAATGACTAAGCTCTCTTGTGCCCCCCTGTGGAAAGAAAACAACAAGTGGGAGAATGTTGGGTTGTGTTATATTCTTTCCACGACTAACCCACGTAGTTAACCAGGGGGTTAGAGGGGGGGCGGAGCCCCCCCTTCGTTGTGCCGATTGCGTAGTGGGGGGGTCACAGGGGGTTTGAGGGGTGCAGGTAACCCCACTCTATGGGGTCTGGGGCAGCGCCCTGGAAAATTTTGGTTTTGGACCCTATGTTAGGTTGGGCAGACCCACCTATGGTTTTGTGCATGATTTTCGCACATGGTTTTGGACGCGATGGTTTTCGGTCCATGGTTTTGGATGCGATGGTTTTCGTTCCATGGTTTTGGATGCGATGGTTTTCGGTCCATGGTATTGGATGCTTTAGCATGTTTAAATATGTATTGTAACATTGAAAGGAACATAATGAAAAATAAAGTTGGTAGTCCCGGTTTTCGGATCCAGGGGAAAATCTTTGTGTATATGTGTTTTATGTGTTATGCTCTTGCATTGTTTATTTTCTATGTTTTAGAATTCGTATGCAGGTAATTTTTGTATGAGGTTAAAACCTACATCTCCCTCATATTACAAAATATCTTTTTTTGTTTTTTTTTTTAATTTCGGATCTCTCGACCTAATCAAAGAAACAATAGTAAATATTATTTATTATTTATATTTTAGAAAACATATAAAATTATCAATAAAATAATATTAAATAATTTTTAATATTTTAAAAATAGGATATATGATTTAAGTTATTTTTTAAATATTTTTGTTTTTATATAAAATAAGATAAAAAATACTCTTAAATTATATTAAAAATATATAATTTTTTGGACAATTTAAAATTGGTCATAGATGTAATAACCCTGGTTAAAAATCAATGTAAAAAAATAAAGAGCAAGGTCATGTGACACGTATTCCAAGCTCAATGGTGGGAAAAACATCCTAGTGGAGTGTCAATTCGGTTATTATGGCTAAAAGAAATTGGCAAAGACAATGACAAAGGTTTCGAAAAGGCAAAGAGTCATTATTTGACATTTTATTTATGAAAATAATGGAGATTAGGAGAAAAGGGAGGTGAAAGGTCACAGGTTGCATGTGAGGAAGAAAATAATGGAAAATGAAGAAAATAGAGACATCATTAATAAAAATGCTTTTGAGGATCAATTGGTAAGATTTTGATAGGTTTTGGTGGAGCTCTCTCTCTCTCTCATACTCTTAGACACTTAGATTTTTTTTGGAGCACTCTTGGAGGAGTGTGGCATACTTGGAGTTTTGGAGCAAGAAGGCAAAGGAAGAGCAGGAAAGTGTAAGAGGACACCGTGAGCAGTAGCTGCAACTGGATTTCTTTGCAGGTATTGAGTTGCATGTATGGTTTCATTGCTAGTTTTGGCATGCATGGCACATGCATGTGGTTTTTTGGTTATGATCTGTCATTAACATGGAGGATTGTCTAGATTGACAGTGGTTTTAACTAGCCTTTCCATTTCCTAGATAGCCATGGTGTTGTGGGTTTCTTTCCTTTGTTTCTGGTTGGTTCTCATGTTTCTTTGGTTGTGGGTTGAGTTATTAGTTCTTGGAACCTTGGTTGGACAAATGCTCTGGAAGCCCTGTAACAACTCGGGTTGAGTTACTAGTCCTGGAAGCCTTGGTTGGACAAACACTCTAGAAGCCCTTGGTGGGTTGAGTTACTAGTCCTGGAAACCTTGGTTGGACAAATGCTTTGGAAGCTCGACAATAGTTGTGGGTTGAGTTACTAGTCCTGGAAGTTGGGTTGGAACAAAAGATCTAGAGCCCTTGATAGTTTAGGTAGAGACCAATCTGGTGATGGTTAGTGATGTCCGACCGTGGGGTTGAATCATTGGTTGAGGGTTGAGGTGGTTTGGCCTCTGGAAGCCCTGGATGGTTTTGATTGCTTTTCTTTATGGGATCCCACATTCATGCTTGGAATATGGAACGGGGGTGACTGGTTGAAAGAAAATTTTGGTTCAGCCTAGTCTACGGTTGGGTGGTTCATGGAAGTCCCATACCTGGTCAGCCTATGCAATCATCAATAAGAGATCTCTTTCTCCTTGGTATTTTATGGGTAAATATACTTGTTTATATGTGGTTTATATGACTGTTATATCCTTGATATTTCGGTTGGTTGTATGTTGGTTATGAATGAGTTTTATGACAGTGGAAATGTATGGCTCTCAACATGTTTTGGTTAATAACTGAATGTACAATGAATATATGGCTTCATAGATGGTAATGTAGTTAATTTGATAAGGCATCAATGCTTCTTAGCGACTCCCAGATAAATATGAGACGCCTACGCTCAGATATGTTGTTGAAACCTGTAGATTTCATATTTGTGATATGTTTGATGAAATGTCTATCATGGTTGGGCTTGGTTAGGTCAATTCCTTGATCAAGTTTTGTGTTAGAGGCTTTGTCTTGGTGTCATTTATTGTCTTAGAAAGTCTCATCAAGTTCCAGGAAGTGGCTTGGAGACTAGTCGTGAAAAAGTAGCTTAAATCTCGTAGTCTCTGGCACAGAACTTGCTGAAAAAGACTGGAATCTCTCCCTTGCAGGCATTTTGGGAGTGAGTGGAGGGACCCAGTCACATGCATTCCCATTTCATGGGAATGACTGTGGCTTTTTTTAGTGAAAGGAAATTTGACTAAGAGCTTGGGCACCTGGAGGGGTGGTTTACTTCTGTGGGTCCTGCAGCTCTTAAGGAAGGTCAGTAAGGTTTTCTTGTGTCGATTCCACTTCCTTAAGGTGATATAGGAGGTTGAATCATATCATAGTAACTCTTCATCACATGTTTACACCAGTGGACTGGTTAGCTTGGGTAATTGTGGGAGGAGGGTGTTACAGAGTGGTATCAGAGCGAGTTTTGTTCTCTTTGGGTGATCTCTAGTTTCCATTCTCTTTGGGTGTTATTTGATACCATAGAGTGGTATCAGAGCATGGTTCAAAACTTGGACTTGATGGAGGTTTGTTGGTCATGCATATTGATGGACCTCTAAATTAGACATAAATCAAGGCCCATGCCTCTAAACTAGACATAAATTAATGCCCGTCTGACCATACTTCAGAACATTAAACCTCTCTTTTTGCATTAGATAATGTATTTGTAACTTTAATATGTTCATTAGGAAGGTTTACGGATAATTTCATATTTGTGCCTAATATTATTTATTTTTGTGGAATATTGTGAGATATTGGGCAAATTATGAAGATTTGGAGGAGGAGATAATCTAGGGACCTGCTCCCTACGACAGGAGGATCAATGTTAAATAATAAATCGATAAGATATTTTGGAATTATGGCACAGATTGTGGAGCTCCAATGATTGAGAAAATCTAGGAATGTGTTCCTTGCCATTTAACGCAGATTCCTAGTATTGGGAACCAGATCCACTAATCAAGGGATTTTGGTGGGGAAAGCTTCCTCCTTTCATGGGAAATGATACCTAATCATTTTTTATAAGTACCAAGTCAAACGTTCCTCTAGGGGTGGAGTTTTATTATTATTCTTGTGGAGAGAACTCGTATTTTTGCAACTCCACTATCATTTCTTGCATGGATGTAATTGTATTGATGAAAATAATGAAGATTGGTGCCATGTTCAACTTCTAAGTCTTGGGCTCCTCCATAGGAATTTGATTTTCCTTGGGCTTGGCCATCCCAAGAGCCTTGGATCCCTTTTGTATCATTTACTTTTCTTCTTTTCACTTCTTATTCACATACATCTCTTGTTCTTATATTTGTCTATTTATGCATTTAGTATTAATGATTTCCTGTTGTAGGATTGAGTTAAATGGTTGAAATGAGTTATTTTGTAGGATCACAAACATCATTTCATCATTAGAACAGGTTTGGAAGGTCATAGTAATCATTGAGCTACTTGGATTAACTTGCTTATTCCCAAATCTAGATTTATCGAAGTCCCTTATGGAAAATAAGAGTAAATATTTTTCTATTTTTTAGAGCATACTAATGAGGTTCAATCGAGTTGATTCCACTTGCATTAGATCACAAAATAATTTTAGTTAATAGAAAAAATCACCCCATTTCATTTGAACTTGATTAAGTTAGGCATTTTATAGATTTACTAGCTCACTAGTTCTAGAATTTCTAGATTTTAGACTAGTAATTTTCTGCCATTTTTTAGCATGGGCAAACAGAGGTCATTTTGAGTGATTCCACTTAGAAAGGAGACCTAAGACATCCCCTTAAATAAAAAAAATTGTCCCATCCAATTTGGATTTGATTTGGTTGGTCATTCGATGAATTATAACTCCCTATAGCAAATTTGTTGTTTCCTGTAGTAAACTACAGGAAACCGTAGTACTCTTCCAGCATGTATATACTTGCCCATATTTTCTCAAGAATATTTTTTTGGTCCCTTAGGGTTGAATCATGACCCCTAGGCTATAAATAAATGATTATAGAAGACTAAATACCACTTGGGATTTGCCTCTTTACCCATGCAAAACATTTCCGCGATTTGGGCTAATGAATAGATTTATGAAATAGATAATACAATGATGATTGCCACATCCAATGAACTTTGTGAATGGATCTAAACTCTTTGAAATATAATGGTTGATATTTATTTCATGACCTTTACTTTATGCAATTAGAATAGGTTTCTTTCCTTGTATTTTCTTTCTTGAAATAGGTTAAGGTTGTCATTTTAAGCATTTCATTTTCTGCAATTAGTTTAGGATTTGATTTCATTACATGAACTCCATTACATCATGACAATGATGGAAGGACACATTGTATATTGCAGACATTGGTAGCCTTGGGAGTTGCAACATTCTTGTTGCAATACCGAGTCTCATCACTTTTTGGCGCTGTTGTCGGGGAGGTGTCAAAGTATGCATTGTTTTCTTCCCTCATTGATTCATTTATTTTTACTTTGTGAAAAACAAAAAATATTTTCATTAGGCATATTTCATTTCAAAAACAGAAAAGTGCATTGCATTAGTGTTTTCATTCAATCATAAAAATAAAAAATGAATCTCCAACACCAACCCACCCCCCCATTTGATCACGTGGTGTAGTAAGAGCCACATCACCATCCACTTTTGCAGGTAGAAGAAGAAGAGGTGGCAAAGAAGGTAGAAGAATTGGATGGAGATGATGACAATGAGGAAGATCCTCTTGGATTTTCCATTCAAGATACTAATATCAATGTGCATATGAGGAACATCCCTCCATTGTTTCTTCCAAACTTTCATTGTCTAAGGTCAAAGGATTCAGAAACCTCTCTTTGAATTTGAAATTGTTTGTATATCTTATGGTTACTTATTAATTACTCAAAAATTGAGATTGTTTCTGGCAACATTGAAGGATAGAGCTCTGAAATGGTTCATGAATTTAAGGACTAATTCAATAAGATCATGGAATGATATGCAAAATATATTTCTAGAAAAATATAAAGATCATGATCTTAAAGAAGAAATATTTAGAATGAATCAAAAAGAAGATGAAAGCCTAGAGGATATAATAGAGAGTTTCATGTATAATGTTAAGAGGGAAAAACTACATCATTTAAGATCCGACGCAATTTGTGAAACATGCAAACACATATCAAGAGGAAGGGAAAGAGTAAGTAAATCAGCATCAAGATCGGTAAGTCGAGCTAAACTTGGAAACTTGCTTGATAAATTTAAAACAGAAATTCCTAGCAATCTAAGTGAACAAGTAGAAATGTTAAGAATAAAAAATGAGCAAAAAGAAGATGTTGATATTTGTGTTTTCCATGCATAATCACATAATGTTAAATATTACCCCTCATTACCAAGGTTGAAGGAATCTTACGAAGAGGACAATGGAGAAAGTCAATTACAAATGCAGTTATGTTATGTAGCTCCAACAGGACCATGACAGCCTAATCAACCTAGTATCATGCAAGAGCATAATTCATAATTTCAAGGTTATGCATATCCACCTCAAATTAATTGGAACACACCCTTTCCTTGACAACATTGGCCATCCCAATCCCAAAACCAATCTTGGCAACAAGGTTGGCAAGGAACTTATGGGATCCATTCACAATATCCTCAATATTTTCTTCAATATCCTACATACTCAACTCCATGTTATCCCTACCATCCACCTCCACCACAACCACAACCCCAACCACATCCATCTCAAATATCCACTCCCACTCAACTACCTGTACCACCATTTTCAAACCCACACAAGGAAGTAGCTCAGCCCACTTACAATGTTGAGGCACAAAACATCCCAACATCTCCTCTTGATCTAAATGGTATTCATCTTAGCTCAGGAAGAGTATCACAAAAAAGAGATTCTCTTGATGTCATTGATGGACAACATGCAAAAAAAAAAAAAGATTCAAAAGATAAGACCAAAGGATCATGGGTTGCACTTGATGAAGAGTTGACATCAAAATCAGAGATTGAGAAAGCTCCCTCATGGTTACCATCAAATCCTCCATGTATTCAAGAGAACAATCAACAAAAAGAGGAATATTTGAAGGTCATGATAGAAGAAGACATGAAGAATGATCCAGATAAGAAAGAAAACCAAGGGCATCAAAGTTATATTGAGGTTTGGTTCTAGAAAATCAACAAGATGGAGCATCACTCTCTTCTTCAACTGTGCTTGATATTTCCAAAGTCAAAGCATTTGGTCTCTAAAATTTAGTTACATGTCAAATCATATATTGCAAGCCTACACATCAGTTTATTTGTCATCTTGATGTGCACATGACTCCATTGGAAGTATTCCTACACTTGAAAATGATTTTGTTTTTCCGAGTAGAGTAGGATAGGAAAATAAATGAAAAATGAAAAACAAGAGAAAAAAAATCTCAGGTGAAAACCTCCTTTGAGGCGCCTGAGATTGACTCATTGATTAAAAACCTCCATGAGGCAATCAATGCGTTGGAAAAAACAAAATAAATGAGAAAAAAAAAAGATCCCAGGCGAAAACCTCCTTCGAGGTGCCTAGGCAGACCTACTAGTTGGAAACCTCATTGAGGCAACTAGTAGGCCTATAAAAAAAGAGAGGAAAAAATAAAATATCATTAATCCATGTATCTCTCTGATGAATGCAGGTGCTCTCCAACATCTGCAAGCAACAAAAACAAGTTGGCACCAAAAAAAAGTGGTCAAAATTCTAGCCAAAGGAAATCAAACTTGGACTCTCTCATCTTTTTCTTAGATGCTCCAGAAGGACCAAGGCCATGCAAATCCATTACCCTCATCTATTTCCACCATCCACTCATCATTCCCAAGCTTTTACCACTCATTTTCCATGTTGTCCTGAAATACTATAGGAATGATCTGTTTTACTACATGAAACAGAAATACATAGAGCAGAAAAATATTTTTGTCATATCTTGAAAAACATGCATCCATTTTCCAACATTTTTCAAGGGGAGATGCATATGGATGATGGTAACATGCTCAATCGATTCAGCGAATTCCAGTGTACCATTTTCAAGAAATCGACCTCCATCACCTACAACCATTTTTGAATTTTCGCGATATGCGTACATCCATTTAAAAACATGTTTCGTGGGGAGATGAATATGGATGATGGTAACATCCCAAGAAATCTCAGCAAATTCTAGTGCATGGTTTCCAAGAAATTGACCTCCATCAACTTCAGCCATGTTTAATTTTTCTCGAGATTTGTGCATCTGTTGGTAAATTGTTTTTTATAGTGGAAACATTCTCGGAAAATTTTAGGTCAATCCATTTTACCATTTGGGATATATGGACAAAATAAGGCTGCTACAAGGTTTCCTATAGTACTATGTCCTAGTTTAATATAGGAAATAGGCTGAAAGATATAAGAAGGTACAGAAGGTGAAATAAAGTGTGGGAAATGTGTCTAATTGTGGAATAATGTATAGGGAAGGTGAACATCACCCATGGCCAAGCCCAACACTCCAAGAAGGCCAGATTTGACTAAGATAGCTTGCTCATGGTAACTGGAAGACAAAGGTTTAGAATTACCAAGCCATGAAGACCTATGTAGAAGCAAACAAAGGAAATTATCACCTCCAGAGGACCATGGATCGATCATCAACTCAGCAGCAACATGCATGTCTCTCTAACAACCATCAGGTAGGTATAGGTATGCAATATTCTTGACCTCTTCTCTTGATCATATTATAATTAGAAATTTGTTGTCAATGCATGAGAGATGAGGTTTTATAAGCTAAGGAAGGTTCAACAGTCTCAGCCACCTTCAACTAGTTAATTGCAGCTCACTCCTTCACTCATGCAATGTGGAAAATCCAAATTATGAAGAGTGATGATTTCGAGGAACATGGATAACAGTTAAAAGAGGAAATTTTTGTGCAAAGGCCAAGTCACCACAACACTCCAAGCCCTTCATCCACTTCATATCCACTATCTATCCATCATTCATCCATCCCATTTCATAAGAAGCAAAAAAACAAATTTCAAGAACAAAGCCTACACTCTGTCTCACCTTGAAAATTTCTTGAAAAAACACATAGAGCACATCCTCTCCATTTTCACAAACCTACACTACTCCATCTTCGCCCTAGCATCATCCTCCAAACCCTCTACATCATTTCTCATCACTCCCATACAATTATAAGACCCTGAAAGAGGAGGAATGACTGCTACAGGAAGGTAGAATGATGCTACAAGAAGAAAGGAATAAATTGTGCTAAAACCAAAAATGGAAGTGCCTAAGAGAGACCTAATCAAAACAGATAACTCCAAGGCCATTAGGAAATCATCTAGGCCACAAAAGAGAAGAAGAAGACAACAAAAGGAAAGAAGGCATTCACTATCAAAATATAACTCAAATTGTAGTGATGAAAAAAGGCTTTCCAAGAGGTCTCTAATCTCTTTCTAGCTTTTTTCCAATGCCTAAAATATGTTATAGAAATGGGGAAAGGCATAGAAGTCAAGTTGAGGCCTTATCATAGGCTCAGGCTACCATTTCTTCTCAAAACAGGCTTAAACACGGTTTCCTGTAGTACTACAGGAACTGCTACTGGGTTTCCTATAGTACTACAGGAACCACTACACATATATACTACAGAATATCCTAGTTCTCATCTAAAGGTGTTTTGAAGGTTTCAGAGGTGTCCAAATGGTGGAAAAAGGTAGCAGGAGGTTGGAAAAGGATGTGGAAGACCTTGCCAAACTGAAAAATATTCAATAACCCATCTTGAATAAGGGGAAAAAGACAGGATAATGGTCTCAAGAAACACATTGATTTTTTTTCTATGCACAAATAGTTTTGGAAAAATGGGTGAAAATGGAATGAAGGTTTAAAAGGAGAGGATACGAATGAAATGGATCTACAAGCCAACAAATTTCACTTGCAAAGAGGGAAGTTGTGTTTTTTTGCTTGAAACACTGTTAAACAATCATGAAAAGAAAAACTATGTTTTTGTGCTTGTCCTTGCAAAACTTACAACCAAGATTCTTAGGAGAAAGTACTGAGGAATGCACAAGAGAGAGGCCACCAGGGCCATGAATGAGGCACAATGAGGTCATTAAGTTGCTTAGAGGATGAGAAACACTTTTAGTAAGGGGTATGATGGGCTTCTAAATTAGACATAAATTAAGGCCCATCTGACCATTAGGAAAGTTTATGGATAATTGCATATTTGTGCCTAACATTATTTATTTTTTTGGAATATTGTGAGAATATTGGGCAAATTATGAAGATATGGAGGAGGAGATATTCTAGGAACCTGCTCCCTACAACAGGAGGATCAATATTAAATAATAAATCAACAAGATATTTTGGAATTATAGCACAGATTGTGGAGCTCCAATGATTGAGAAAATCTAGGAATGTGTTCTGTGCCATTTGATGCAGATTCCTAGTATTATGAACCAGATCCACTAATCAAAAGATTTTGGTGGGGAGATATTTCTACTTTCATGGGGAATGATTCCTAATTATTTTGTATAAGTACCAAGTCAAATTTGCCTCTAGGAGTGGATTTTTATTAGTCTTCTTGTGGAGATAACTCATATTTTTGTAGCTCCACTATCATTTCTTACAGGGATGTAATTATATTGATGAAAATAATGAATATTGGTGCCATGTTCAGCTTCTAATTCTTGGTCTCCTCCATAGGACTCTGAGTTTCCTTAGGCATGGCCATCCTAGGAGCCTCAGAGCCCTTTTGTATCATTTACTTTTCTTCTTTTCACTTCTTATTCACATATATCTCTTGTTCTTGTCTTTTTTCTGTTTATGCATTTAGTATTAATAATTTCTTGTTGTAGGATTGGGTTAACTGGTTGAAGAATTTATTTTTCAGGATCACAAGCATCATTTCATCATTGGAACAACATTGGAAGGTCATAGTAATCACTGAGCTACTTGGATTAGTTTGCTTATTCCCAAATATTAATTTCTAGAAGTCCCTTGTGGCAAATAACAGTAAATTTATACTATTTTTTAGAGCATGCTAACGAGCTTCAATCAAGTTAATTCCACTTGAATTAGATCACAAAGAATTTCTAGTTAATAAAAAAATTACCCCATTGAATTTTCACTTGATTAGGTTAGGCATTTGATAGATTTACAAGCTCACTAGTTCTCGAATTTCTAGATTTTAGACTAGTAATATTCTACCATTTTTTAGCATGGGTTAACAGAGGTATTTTTGAGTGATTCCACTTGGAATGGAAACCTAAGACATCCTAGTTAGTAAAAAAAAATTCCCATCCAATTTTGATTTGATTTGGTTGGTCATTCGGTGAATTATAACTCCCTATATAAAATCTATTATTTCCTGTAGTAAACTATAGGAAACCTTGTAGTACTCTTCCAATGTGTATATACTTGCCTAGATTTTCTCAAAAAGATTGGTTTTGGTCCCTTAGGGTTGAATCATGACCCCTAGGCTCTAAATAAATTATTAGGGAAGACTAAAGACCACTTATGAAATAGATAATACAATGATGATTTCCACAGCCAATGAACTATGTTAATGGATCTAAACTCTTTGAAATGTAATGGTTAACATTTAGTTCATGATCTTTATTTTATGTAATTAGAATATGTTTCTTTCCTTGTATTTTCTTTCTTACAATTGGTTAAGGTTGTCATTTTGAGCATTTCATTTTTTGCAATTAGTTTAGGATTTGATTTCATTACATACACTCCATTACATCATGACAGCAAAGGAAGGACACCTTGTATGTTGCACATATAGTGTTGATACCTCTTAAGTTTGTACGAACCCCAGGTTAATAATTAAAGTTTGTAGCCTAGGGAGTTGCAACATTCTTATTGCAATACTGAGGCTCATCACATACATGTCAGTTGCATATGTGTTCTTTATGCTTGTGGTTTATGTGCTTGTCATGTATGCATGGTGGTGGTCATTGTTGTCGTTGTTTCACCAAGTGGAAGTTAATGATGTTGTTGTTGGGATGTGTATGCCATGAATCTATGTCAGTTGTATATGTATTTGTTATGTATGTCAGTGTCTATATGTTGTTATGCATGCATTGTCATGGTTAAGGTTGTTGTCCATGAGGTCATTTTATGCATTTTAGGTCATCATGATGTTGTTGGTATGTTATGTTGTTGATGTGTTGGTTGAAATAGAGTAGGATATGCAAACTATCAAAGTGAGGTTGCAACACTAGAATTTGGGGTAAGAGAAGATATTCATATAGGTATTGTACGTTTGACATGCAGGTATGTTAGTTAATGGATTGTTATATGCATTAGGGTTATATACATGCTTGTCATTTTATTGTTGTTATGGTTACATGCATGGTAGATGCTAGTGAATCAGTGTGGTCATATTCACATGTGTCGAATAGTCATGAATGATAGTAACTTGTTTTTATATGCATTGTTGTTGTTGTTTTATGTTAGTTAACTTGATGATTATGTTATATGTTAACTTGTTGATTGTTATACGATAGTTAACTTAATAATTATGTTATATGTTGTTGATGAGTATGGTGTATGTTAACTTGTTGTTATATGTTAGTTAACTTTATGATTAGGGTTATTTCATTAAGATCTTGATGTTGTATGTATCGTGTTGACCTAGATTATTTTATGTAGATGATTATGGTTATGACAATCAGGTATGAGTCGACCTATTTGTGACATTGTGTTATGCTAATCTAGGCTGACTGTGCATATGTGATTGTTATGCATGAATGAAAATTTCTTATGAGTTTATGATGTGAACATGTTAACTAGTTATTGTTATGGACATAATGACCTTATCTATGTTTGAGTTGTTATGTTATGAATTTATGTCATGCTAATCTAAATTGACTGTGTAGACAAGATAGCCTCCCCTAAGATACATTAAGGTATGAGTTTGCTTATGTTGTATACTTAGTGCTTGATTGGTTGATTATGTAGAAATTTCTACAAATCTAGCTTTGATACCATGTAGAAATTTCTTCAAATCTAGCTCTGATACAATGTAGAAATTCCTTGTAGATTCAAACCACATATTGTAATATGCTAAAAAAAATGAATTGAATCTACTCTACTCATCAACGGAAGCAATAATTGATCGATGAAATCACGAAGCATATAAGAGAAAGAATTTAATCACACATAACACAATGATTTTATGGGAAAAGCCACAGTTAAAAACCCTTGTTATCTATATATTGCATTAATAATTTTTTTTGGATGAATACAATATGCTCTACTCAACCTTGAGCTAAAATTGCACAAGTATTTTCTATCCTCTACTCAACTGACTGCTTTTGGCCAATACTTAGCCAAATTCATAGCCTTCCAAGCTCCTACTTCCTTGTGTTGTTCCCTTGGGGAATTAACCTCTATTTTATGTGGAAATTCCTCAATTGTGAATTGTGCAATCCTCATAGGCCTTTCTACGACTGCATGCACCATCTCTTTAATATATATGATTTTGCAACTGATAGTACAATGTCCCTGAACTCCAATCTCAACTGGGTCTTTCTTTGATATGACATGCATAAGTTAATTATGAGTGAGTTTACTGGTTGATTACTGTAGGTTGCACCCCACTACTGCAGGTTACACCCCAATGTTTGACAGACATCACCACACTATACATCAGAATCACCACAGTCGACTGCAGGTTGCATCCCACTACTGGACCTCCCACTAATTGCTCCATTAGTTGGAACTAGTTTAACTGACTTTAACTCAGTTAAACTAAATTAAATAATTACAACTCAAAATAAACTCAAGTAGTGCTCCTAATTATAGGATACATTCTACATGACTCTAGTTAGACCCTCAAATTGAATTAACTGAGCTAACTAAGTCAAATTAACTTAGTTAACTAATACAAGTTTTCATGAAATGTGGAATTACAATTTTATTCCTAAATTAATTCAAGGACAAAATTAACTTAGGATTTTTCTTGATGCTATTTTTAACATTTCTTTTTGCTATTTTCAACACTCCCTCTCAACAATAAAGGAATTCAACTCTATCATGATCCAATACCTTTGGAATTTTTTGCATGCAACCCTTATCACTATTATTGTTGCTACTGCAATATCTACAACAACAAAAAAAATCATAGAAACAAAATAAACTGAATCAAATGTGTTTGCAACTGTCTACTATGAAAATTGTGTTGCTACTAAATTTGTTATTGAGCCTCCTACTCTATTGTCAACACTGCTTTGCACTCCTCAGTATCTAATTGAAACTAATCCTCCTGCTTCTGAATATTGTGGGCCCTCGTAGTAAGGTAATGATCCATGAGACAAAAAAACCTTAATGGATCCTGCCCAAATTTTTGCACTCTTGGGACTATTTCTTCACATCACCCCATCTCACACCTGGAGGTATGACTGCATGTGCTCCCTTTTCCCACTTGGCTCAAAATTTCCCCTAGTGGAGGTCTCTACTTGAGTGGATGTCTCCACTCGGTCTGCTCTCTGCTTCTCCAATTGCGGCTGCTCCATAACTTGTTGAGGTTTCTTCCGAGGCTACATGTTGAGAGGTAATTCTTGCTCCCTCTCAACCACCAAGTATCTAACCTTTGCCTTGCTCCTCAATGATTTTCATGCATGAGCTAAATTCGATCTACTCATACTATTGTTGCTATTTCTTTGCTACTTCTTTCACACTGCTTCTGAAACTACTGCAATAATGAGTCTAATCTTACCATATCCAGAAGTACTAGCTTCCATAGGGTTGCTCCCTCTGAAACTAGACTCCCTCTGAGTCTCGATCTCCCTATGGGAAATATCTTTTCTCCCTCCTGGCAACTTGCACTATCCTCCTGCATTAGAAACTAAACTGCAAAGCTCTGCATTAGGAATCTCCTGGCTGGAATTGGCCCTGCATATTGCATCTAGGAAATTCGCAATGCTTGTGTGTACAAGGATGACTTTGAATTCTTCTCTTCTATCATGATTTTAGCTCTAATATCATGTAGAAAATTCTACAAATCTAGCTCTGATACCATGTAGAAATTCCTTGTAGATTCAAACTGAAGATTGTAATATGCTAAAACAATTGACTTGAATCTTCTCTACTCATCAACAAAAATAATAAATGATTGATGAAATCACGAAGCATATAAGAGAAAGAATTCAATCATGACATTACATAATGATTTCCTAGGGAAATCCACAGCTAAAAACCCATGCTATCTGTATATTGCATTAGTCATAAAATATGAGAAGCTTACAATGTTTTTCTCAAGCCTGAGCAACCTCTGCACTATCTCTATCTATCTCACTGCTTCCTAGGTAAGACTTGGATGAATACAATATGCTCTTCTCAACCTTAAGCTCAACCTACACAAGTATTTTCTATCCTCTTCCTGACTGACTACCTTTGGCCAATACTTAGCCAAATTCCTAGCCTTCCAAGGTCCTACTTCCTTGCATTGTTCCCTTGGGGAATTAGCCTCTATTTAATTTGGAAATTCCTCAATTATTAATTGCGCAATTCTCATTGGCATTTCTATGATTGTATGCACAATCTGTTTAATTTAGATGATTTTACAACTGATAGTACATTGTCCCTGAATCCAATCTCAAATGGGTCTTTCTCTGATCTGACATGCATGACTTAATTATGAGTGAATCTTTAGTTTACTGGTTGATCACTAGGGCAACACCCCACTACTGCAGGTTGCACCCCACTACTGTAGGTTACTATAGGTTACACCCCATTGTTCAATAGGCAGCACCACATTGTACATCAAGCAACACCACACTCGACTGTAGGTTACACCCCATTACTGCAAGTTACACCCCACTATTGGACCTCCCACTAATTCCTCCTTCAGTTGGAACTAGTTTAACTCACTTTAACTCAGTTACACTGAATTAAATAATTACAACTCAAAATAAACTCAACTAGTGCTCCTAATTGTAGTAAACACTCTACATGACTCTAGTTAGACCCTCAACTTGAATTTACTGAGCTAACTAAGTCAAATTAACTTATTTAACTAATACAAGTTGTCATGAGATGTGGAATTACATATTTATTCATAATTTAATTCAATGACAAAATTAAATTATTTTTAACATTTCATGTTGCTATTTTCAACAGATTATGTCATATAGTTGGTGTTTGAGTGTTTGGTGTCTATTATGTCATCTAGTTGATTTATCTAACATGCTACGTTTATAGTTTGTTTGAATATTTGTTTAATTGCATGATATGAGTATGTGTCTATAAGATTGCATGAAGTAATGATATTGTCTTAAGATGGTTGTACTAACACATGTGTGTTGAGATAGTTGATATGTACTTGAGTGTAAGTAGGTGATAGTTGTAGCATTATGTCTAATGACTGCTAGTTGATTATGACCTGGTTGTTATACTCCATAAAAGTTGATTTCAAATTAATATACATGATGTATTGATCTTTGGAACGTGAGACTGACATGTGTGAGTAGTTGCAGGGAAACATGCTTTGTATTAGCATGAAAAGGTAATAGTTAATGTGTTTATATAACTAATAGTTGGGTTATGTGACAGAACATAGTAAGACTCAATTGCAACAAGGAAAAAAGGTAAAAGAAAGGAATTGTGCAAGAATTTTTTTGGCTATGTTTCAAAACCCCAATTCCAAACGAATGACTGTTTTTCATACAGGAAGTCTTCTTAACCCTAATTTGTCAGAAATTATGTGGATATGTGATATATTCATGGACATATATTTGACAGGTATAATAGTTGGTGTCTAGTTATAGCTAGATCTACCAAGGGAATTGGAGCCCTTGAGAGATGACACGAATGTGTTCAGCTACAAGGCAACATGCTTGGCATATCAAGGTAAGATAGCTAGTATATTGTATAAATATTTATGCACTAATAGTTATGTGTTTATGGAAGTATGATGCAGGGGATTGTATGGCAAAGAGACTGCCATGAAACCTTGGAGAAGGCTTAGGTTGATCTTTCCTTTTGAAGTATTGGGAATCCATGGGAATTGAGTCATGCTGTATGTTTCTAGTCTTGTGCTTTTGGTCTTTTGTGAATTTTTGCGTTTGATTTGCGACTTTTTTTATGTATAGTGTGCGGCCATACCACTTTGATTGCAGTGTTGTATTGTTATTGGTTTTCATGGCTTTCTTCTTGTTTGCATTTGTTCTTGTCTTTTATGTTTTGATGGCCTTGGGAATTGGTTGGGAAAAGAGGAAATTTAATGGAGTTCAGGAATATTTGAATGAAACCCAACATGTAATGTAAGACCTGGATGAAGCTTGGTGCATGTATAAGGGAAGTTGAAGGTAAAAGTATGACAACCAGTTGGACTGGTTGGATCCATTCATGTAAATCAACGATGGAAGGACAACCATGGGAAAGGTAATAAAGAAAGGTAAGGTGAATGGACCTTAGGCATCAGATGCCTTGGTTATGTTGGGAACTGTTGTTCTTGATGTTGCGCATGTGTTGCACACATAAAAGGGAGTTCTCTTAACCCATACCTTATAATATATGGTAATTATGTTGTGATCATGATTGTGCTTATGTCTATATATGTATACATGTATGTATGTACGTATGTCGTTGTCTCATAGGATCATGATTGTTTATGCTAATGTTTATATATATGTATGTATTTATGTATCTATGTCACTACCTCACAAGGTTTTCAGGGGTCATTCTTGTGGAAGAATGATTGCTGATGCAGGTGAATGGCATGAAGAGGTTCCTGGTCTTATAAGGAATCAAGTGGGAAGAGTAGTCATGATAGATCTACAAGGTCAGTATCATGTGGATATGAATTGATATTATATGCTTGTACTATGTCTATATTTATGGACAGGCTATGTAGGGAGATACATCAATGAAATGAAAACAATATGATCCACGACATGCTAGGATAAGAATGGATGGCGGAGAGACATTGGAAGCAAGGTTTCTTAGTAGAGACATTGTGGTTTTGTATGTGCAATGCTACTGTTGTGTATCTATTGTGCACGTTGTATATTCAGTGATTGTACCTATGGTGATGTGTACATGTAACATATGTAGTATTGTGTACATATGATGTTGCGTGCATGTTGTATATATGGTGTGGTGTGTATATTGCATATGTAGTGATGGATATAGATGGTGCTATGTACATGTCAGATATGCAGTGATATGTATATATTGTACTGTGTGCATGATGGATATGCGTTGTTGTGTGCATATGGTGTTATGTGCATGTTGGATATGCAGTGTTGTGTACATAGGGTGTTATGTACATGTTGTATATGCAGT
The DNA here is from genome assembly GCA_031772625.1 of Pinus tabuliformis. Lineage (NCBI taxonomy): Eukaryota > Viridiplantae > Streptophyta > Pinopsida > Pinales > Pinaceae > Pinus > Pinus tabuliformis. The sequence continues at coordinate 518,961,134 of CM062812.1, forward strand.
GTTATGTACATATGATGTTGTGTGCATTTTGTAGATGTGGTGCTATGTACATATGATGTTGTGTGCATGATTTTACAAGTGGTGCTGTGAGCATGTGGTGACATCTACATGTTGTACATGTGGTGTTGTGTACACATTGTGCAGGTGGTACCGTGTACATGTTGTGCAGTTGGTGTTTTTTAGAGGTGGTACTAGTATACATGTGGTATTGTGTGCATGTTGTGTTATGTACATGCGGTACTACGTATGTTCATTGTGTAATTGTGGTGTCGTGATATGTGTATTTGTCATGCTGTACTCTATGTACGTCTATATATTGTGTTGTACATCAGATGTTGTGTTGTATTGTACACCGAGTGTAGGTGTATGTGTTGTGTTGTGTGTCTGATGTGGATGCATGTATTGTATGGTGTTGTATGTCGCGTGTGGTGTACACTATGTGTATGTGTACATTGTTGAAGAGAATACATTGGGTGTTTCCCTGGTGTGGAAACTGATCTGGTGTGCATACAGAAAGGACAAAGGACTGATTGAAGGATAAGTATTGATATTTTATTTTAGTCTTATTATGCATGTGATCTATGATTCTAACTTATGAAGGTTACATGTGATTTATAATTATGGTTTATGATGATTTCATGTGATTCATGATTTTAATTTATGATGGTTGTGTTTCGAGCTAATTGGATGTGATGTGTTTATACATAATGATTTGTTCAAAGATGCTAGTTTGACTTGTTGTGATAGAAATTAAACAGGATTACAAGTGTACCTTGTTGACGAGCTACCAATGACGTATGATGTGATTTTATTTCAATTTATTTTAAACCTAATGGAAGTTATGTGCTTAGTACAGGAAAGCATGAAATGCCCGGTTTGAGATGGTTGAAACTGACTGCAAGAATTAGCAGTGCCAGTGAAAGGAATTTGAACAAGCAATAGTATGTTGGTAAAGCACTTCAAGAGCAGGGTCATTGTAGGACATTGGTACCCAATATTGTCAATTTATTTCCATGAGCATGTTATGATGGGTATGATGGTTTTGAGGCAAGTATAGGCCTTGGTTGTTGACCTTCTGATGCGAGGAATCCTTGCCAAGGGATGGATCGCCCGAGATAGGGGATGTCAGGGAACTTTGAAGGTGAGTGACTGCATGGAAGGGGGTGACTGGATTGCCTGAGGGACTGTGTAGAAGAGAAGGGAAGGTCAGGGATGGATTTTTTTTGGTCATTATCATTGCAAAATGGAATCGATTGCACATTGGGAGTGTGCCCTGGAACAATGATATGATAATTATTCACTGAGAGTATAAGTGGCGCAGGATTGTTATGTTGGAAATTATATGTAGCTTTGAATTTGGCAGTGGATTCTGGACTTCCTGGGAAGGAGGCAAATCCTCATATTACTTTGAGGGTGGAGGTGTGAGCCTATGGATTCCCTTGTTGTGGATGCAGGCATCGTATCCATTTATTTTCTAGTTGAGCAAATGTGCATATGTGTATATTATTGTAAACAATGTGTCGAGTGGGGTTTATAAAGCTCCATAGACATTATGACTATTTGTTGATTGAAGCAAATGCGTATAATAGTATATTTGGTTGTTATTGTAAATATCATAATGAGCTATGTTATAAACCTCTAGTAAACAGTATTGTTGTCATGTTTTTGGAAGGATGTCATTGTAAATACCGCAACGAGCTATGTTATAAAGCTCCATGGGTTGTATGCTTTTATTTTTAGAAGTCTTGCTGGTTGTAGGTGTCATTGAACACTAAGGACAGTGTTCCCCCAACAGGTAGGGTTCTGTAACAACCCTGGTTAAAAATCCATGTAAGAAAATAAATACCAAGGTCATGGGACATGTATTCCAAACTGAATGGTGGGAAAAACATCCTAGTGGGGTGTCAATTCAGTTATTATGGCTAAAGGAAATTAGAAAAGGCAATGGCAAAGGTTTCGAAAAGGAAAAGAGGAATTATTTGGCATTTATTTATGAAAATAATGGAAATTAGGAGAAAAGGGAGGTGAAAGGTCACAGGTTGCATGTGAGGAGGAAAATGAAGGAAAATAATGGAAAATAAAGAAAATAGAGGCCTCATTAATAAAAATGTTTCTGAGGATCAGTTGGCGAGATTTTCACAGGTTTTGGCGGAGCTCTCTCTCTCATACTCTTAGACACTTAGAGCTTTCTTGGAGCACTCTTGGAGGAGTGTGGCATACTTCGAGTTTTGGAGCAAGAAGGCAAAGGAAGAGTAGGAAAGCACAAGAGGACATTGGGATCAACAACTACAACTGGATTTCTTTGCAGGTATCAAGTTGCATGTATGGTTTCCTTGCTAGTTATGGCATGCATGGAACATGCATGTGGTTTCTTGGTTATGATCTGTCATTGGCATGGAGTATTGTTGAAATTGATAGTGGTTTTGCCTAGCCTTTCCATCTCCTAAATAACCATGGTGTTGTGGGTTTCCTTCCTTTGTTTCTAGTTGGTTCTCATGTTCCTTTCATTGTGGGTTGAGTTATTAGTTCCTAGAGCCTTGGTTGGAAAAATGCTCTGGAAGACCTATAACATCTTGGGTTGAGTTACTAGTCCTGGAAGCCTTGGTTGGAAAAAATGCTCTGGAAGCCCTTGGTGGGTTGAGTTATTAGTCCTAGAAGCCCTGGTTGGAAAAATGCTCAGGAAGCCCAATGATAGTTGTGGGTTGAGTTACTAGTCCTGAAAGTCAGGTTGGAACAAACTCTCTGGAGCCCTAGATAGCTTGGGTAGAGATCAATCTGGTGATGGTTAGTGATGTTCAACCATGAGGTGGAATCACTGGTTGAGGGTTGAGGTGGTTTTTCCTCTGAAAGCCCTGGATGGTTTTGATTGATTTGTTTTTTGAGATCTCACATTCATGCTTGGAATATGGCATGGGGGTGACTGGCTGAAAGAAAGATTTTGTTCAGCCTAGTTTATGGTCGGGTGGTTCATGGAAGTCCCATACCTGGTCGGTCTATGCAATCATCAATAAGAGCTATCTTTCTCCTTGATATTTTATGGGTAAATATACTTGTTTATAAGTGGTTTATATGGTTGCTATATCCTTGATATTTCTATTGGTTATATGCTGGTTATGAATAAGTTTTATGACAGTGGAAATGTATGGTTTTCATCATGTTTTCGTTAATCACTAGATGTAAAAATAACATATGGACTAATATATGCTAATACAGTTAATGTGATAATTCATTAATGCTTCTTAGTGACTCTCAGATAAGTGTGAGACCCCTATACTCTGTTGTTGAAACCTGTAGATTTCATATTTGTGATATGTTTGATGAAACGCCTATCATGGTTGGGCTTGGTTAAGTAAATTCCTTGATCAAGTTTTGTGATAGAGGATTTGTATTGGTGTCATTTATTGTCTTGGAAAGTCTCATCAAGTTTTGGGTAGTGGCTTGGAGACTAACCCTGAAAAAGTGGCTTAAATATCGCAGTATCTGGCACAGAACTAGTAGAAAAAGATTGTAGTCTCTCCCTTGCAGGCATTGTGGGAGCGATAGGAGGGTCACAGTTGCATGCATTCCCATGTCATGGGAGTGACTGGGGGTTTTCCAATAAAAAGGCAATTTGACTCAAGGCTTGGGCACCTAGAGGGGTGGCTTAGCTTCCGTGGGTCATGTAGCTCCTGGGGAAGGCCACTAAGGTTTTCTTGTGTCAATTCCACTTCCTTAAGGTGATCTAGGAGGTTGAATCATATCATAGTAACTCTCCATCACATGTTTACCCCGGTGGACTGGTTAGCTTGGGTAAATGTGGGAGGAGGGTGTTACAATAGACTAGGTAAATTTGTTAAGCAACATCATCTTAGAGACTCTTATAAGTGATACCTAATAGGTTGTTGTATCTTTTGAGTGGATCTCATATTTTCATATTCTCCATGAGCAAATGAAGAAACATATGCCTTATAAAAGGAAGCCTTCTCTTTGCCCACTAGTTTCCTTGATCATTATGAATTATGTGAAGGGGTTGAGTTGGAATCTATGGAGACTATTCTCTGATCATTTATTTTGGTTTATTTTGATGTACATGCCTATCAATGAGTCTTTTTTTATTGATGTAGGCAAAATAGTGGTTATCGGACAAAGATGGAATAGATAGTTAAAAGTATGATGATTTTGTTTCTCGGTGGATATTCTGATGACTATTAATGACACATATATATTTCATTTTTTTATATATATGGTTTTTTCCTTTGAAAAAATGATATATATATATTATAATTATTTCTTATTATTCGACTTTATAAGTTACAATATGTAAACTTTAACAATGTTGTCCCTTATCACATAAACAAGGAAGTATCACACACTAATTTGGTGTTTCTTCTGACCTTAAAAATAGATTATTATTTTAGGGGTGGCACAAGTGGTTATTTTGTGCCATGATGAAACAATTGTATTAACATTTTCTTGGGGATTAGGATATAATTACCATAGTCATGTTGAGGCATATGCTCTCCTACAAGGTCCAATGTTAGCTCAAGAAATAAATATTCCTAGTCTTTCTATAATTGGAGATTCTCAACTCATCATACAAAGCCTAATCAAGAAGGTTTTGCCAAAATATTTGACTTTAAGAGAAACTCTTAAGAAGGTATCATGATACTAAAGAGGTTCAACACTTTTGAGGTCCATCATATTTTGGGGCATAATGACTAGTTAGCTGAATTTTTGGCCAAATCAGGCACTAGATTAACCGAAGGAATAATCATGATTAAAAATAATGAAAGGTTTAGACCCATCCCATAATCTTATGATTAATAAATCAACTTTACATTGCATCAGAGTAGGCTTTTGACCAGATTGCAAGCATGGGGTGAAATTTTGCAGCATGCAAGACTCCTAGAACTGGAAGAGATGAATTATTCTCTTTAAGTGGAGAACATGGAAATAAGAATATTGCTTGAGGAAGTAGAGGATGATAAGAAGAAATTGCACTTGATGTTGCAGAATGTCATTGAAGAGAAAACTAGGGAATGTTCATCTACCGAAGCTTCCCCCAAGGCTCAAAAAGTTTGTGGTCATGAAATGACTGATGATTGCACCCTTTGTCAAATGAAGAACACTGATTATATATTAAATCACAAGATTAGTTTCCTTGATTCCACATCTACCACTTCATCTACAAAAGAGAAGGAGGAGGAGATGGCTGAGCTACAAGAAGAGGACTAAGAGTCACAAGCAGAAAATGAGGTAAAATATACTTTTTGTTCAATTCATTCTCTTAACAATGATCACGCTTTTTTTTGCATCATTTGAGAAACATACCAAGGGTATTGGCATGAAATTGTTGACCAAAATGGGGTACAATGGTAAGTGTCTTGGAATCCATAGTCATGGAATTGTTAATCCTATTGAGGTGAGAGCACAAACTTGGCATGAAGGATTAGGTTATGTTCAAGATGAAGTTGGAGAATGCTTCAAAGATGCAAAGTCAAATAATTATTCAAATGTGAAATTTTTGAAGAAAGAACTCTTGCAAGTTGAAGGAGGATCATGTCATGATGATGATGTTGATAGAAAAACATCTCCAAAGAGAGATGAGCGCTTCAAAGGAATAATTAAGTCAAGTTCTCCTCACTAGAATCATAATCAAAAGGAGCATCATAAAAGGTGTAAATTTATTGATTATTCAAAGGCTTTTTATGACTATGAACAACATGATGATTTGAATAGAATGTTGTGGCATGTGTTTCCTTGAACTTTTTGTTAAGCACCTAACCATTTTGTAGCTAAGTTCCAAAAAGGGAAATAATTAGTCAAGAAGATGTATATGTTGATTGGAAGTGAAACCAGGAATGAAAATCCTCTTCTAATTCCAAAGACATTTCTGCCAAGAAATGCTCACAAAAATTTTTGCACTCATTGCAACATAAGTCAGGATTGGATCAAAAAGTGTTGGAATCTACATCCACATCTTCATCCAAAGAAGGAAAAACAGGTCATGAAATCACCCGAGGCAAAAAATTTAGATGAAAGTGATAGGCATGTTGTACCCATCTCTGAAGCAGTTCCACAAGAAAGTGAAATGCAGAAAGAATATTCTCTAGCCTGGTTGGGTAAGAAATGGTTGGTCTTTTTGTCTAGTTAATAATGCATTTCTTTTGTATTCTAGATGTTGCATGTCCCCATAGTTGGGTAATTTGTAAAAGTGATCTCATGAATAAATCACTTATGTGCAACAGTGTTTTCTTTAGCATTGTTATGTTATTTTGGCTTGATGATGAGTTAATTTGTATGGGAATTTGAAGAGTCAAACTTATTTCATATTGTAAAATGCATCCCATTCATGGACATTGTAGTAAGAATCATAAACTTTGGGGTGAGCAGTTGCATTACACCCATCATGTTAAATTTAAGCCAAGCACTCATTTATGCAAATATTTCCATGTGAAGCTTGTTTGAGTTATTTGCCAAAGTATTTTTGGATTTTATCTTTGGTAAATATTTTGCAAAAGATGGATATAGTGATGTGCATCTAAGAGTACAAGTGCAGCTTGAGGACAACAAATTAAAGTACAAAGCAAGGCATGACAAGCATCGAGTTGATCATGATTTCCATGTGGAAGATCAAGTTTGCTTGTATATTAACAAGGAAAGACTTCAAGATGAAGATTGTATGAATATGGTTATGAAGAGAAATTTCAGATTCCATTCATTGCAGATTTTGCTCCTAAACATTTAGAAGAATTGCAGCAATTCACTATTCTTGACAGGAGGATAAAGACTTCACGCAGACGAAATGCGGAAGTACCTTCGAATGGGCTGAAAGGCACCAATCCAAGCAAAGCAAGGTGAATTGAGATTGGGGAAGTGAAGGATTTGTATCTTCACTCATTTGTAGAGATCAAAAATATAATTTTGGAGGTCCAAAAGTATCCAGTGGGGAAGTATGATCTAGGGATTAAAAATAGGCTAAAAAATCAAAGTTCTCTGAATCTCTCAAAACTATTGCTAAAGCGTAGTGTTCGTTGTCCTAATTCCAACGTCACTTTAATCACCTCAATCTGACATCGTATGAGAACGTTATGACGTTCTGAAGTTTTTTCCCAACAACTAAAAAGTCAACTTGCAAGGTTGACTGGGCTACTAATTGGATAGTCCATACAACTGACTCCATGTTGACGTCAACATGCTCATTGGTATGTATGGTGGACAAGTGAACCAATCTGGGCTTGACAAGTGGCATGATCGTACGAGGCTAGGTAGAAAATTCTGATTGGTTGAAGGGTTGTGAAGTGGACCGATGATGAGGCGTCAGGTGGCCCAATGGGAGTATGCCACATGGTCCTCGGTTTTCATGCCAAAAATTTTATGGGTCGATCGGTCGCCCCCACGAGATTCGACCCCACAACCTATGAATTACAAATTAATCGTTGAACCATTGGGATGCACGATGTTTCTTATTATAATGGGCCAAAAGTTTTTATTTAAAGACATGTTGGTTGGGTGATGGTGAGAAGGGTGGCGGGGGGGGATTTGGCCCTAGCCCTTGGTTTCTCGGCAGCACATGACTAGAGTCTATAGAGGAGGGGGCGGGGTCATTAATCCCTAGCCCTTGGCCCCATTAATGTTCATATGACCACGAAGGAGGCAGAGTGGGGTGGGGCAAGCATGTAGCCCTAGCCCAAGCCACAGGACCATATTATATGACTGGTGGTAGTGATGGAGGGAGTGGAGCCAATGAGGGTGAGTGGTTAGCCCGACCCCTGACCATATGTAACCATACGACTGCCTTTAGGGCCTAAAAATTCAGCACTAAAGCCTTATGGTTGTTGTTAAGGAGGAGACAAATTTCTCGATTTGTGGCAAGAATTTCGTTGGTCCTAGGCGAAATTGTCACTTGGTGGTCTGCGTAAAGGCAAAAAGTGTTTCTCAGTTAGCCATTTTTGCTAATTTGCATAACAGATAATAGGGAAATGGAGAAAGAGGACTAACTTGGCCATTTTTGAGTCTTTTTGAGCCAAAGACAACCCTAGATAGGGGTTTTTGGGTGTTACGAACACAATGGAAACATTAGACTTATGATTTGAGCATTGTATGTTGAAATTTTTGCAAAGTCAAGTCCTTTTGAGTTACAGACAGAGAAGGCTTAAAGGCCATATGGAGACCTTTTTGAGCATGGAAAGAGCCTAGACAAGGGTTTTCCATCCTTCCAAATGCATTTGCAACAACTATTACTTCATTAGAGCGTCATTTTTTAGTTTACCCTTAGTTTATTTGTGGAGAAATACTATTTCAACACTTCATGATGAAGCAATTATTTTTATGCTTGTTGATCTTAGATTGAGTATAAGGACCTATTGTGAGATAGTCCTTTTTCCTTTGACATCATTATTTTATTTACTGTTGAGTCAACTTGTGAGTGAGAGTTCTTTGAAGGATAAAATTTCTTTGTAGGAGAAACAAGTGCCACTCTATAAGGAAGTTTACTCTAATAGTCAAAAACTTCTTATGTACTCTTTTGTACTTGAGATTAATAAAACGACCTATCCATTGGAGCAAGGCCCAGAGGCATAGCCCAGGAGGGGTGAACTTCGTTATCACATGGTTGTTCATTTTTACCATGTTAGATTGCATGTGAATATATTTCATTTTTAAGTTGATTGAAAACTAACTATTCACCTTTGAATAAGTTACAAAATAAGTGAATGTTTTAAAGACGCATATTTATCTAACTTGCAAAGTGTCAGAAGATGATTGAAGTTTCATTTTCAGATCAAAGAGCCAAGTGGACTCATGGCAGAAGAAGTATCATGTAAAACTAATTATAAATAAAGGAGGATGTATGGTCGGGGTTGTGAGGCTTCAATCCATATTATTATTACTCGGATGTTGTTGGAGGTATGTGTATGTTATACATTGAGCTCCTCCAGCTCCTTGATTTAGAAATGATGCAATTGATTGTGACAAAGCCCATCATACATGAGGAATTGGAGGTATGCATGTCTCTTCTTGGCTTCTTTTTTGTTCTTGGAAGAAAAATCCATATGATTTCAACCTCCTTGTACAATGATTATGGTCTTCATATAAATCAAGGGCATTGTGTTGATGTTTCCCAACATGTCAAAAATAAAGCGTATACGCATAGGGGGGATCATTACAATTATGAGAGAAATCCTCATATCAGGTTGGCGCTCCATAAATTTTGGAAGGTAAGAGGTTGGCTCGCAGGGTTTTCTCCAAAACTTGGTAATTCGAAAAGAAAAGGGTTGGGAAAGCATCACTCTGGTCACCTCTTTCTTTTAGTAACTTGCTTATTTTCTCCTCTATATACTCTGCTTGCAAATACAAGTTGGAAAAATTTGTGGTTAGAAAGAGGGTAGAGATTGGTCGAGATTCCTAAAACAATAGTTAGTATTTCTCTCTATATTAGAAAAGGTGCAGGATCTTGAGTAGACATAAATTGTCTCTAAAGGTTTCTTTGTGCACTATATCAATGTTGAGTGCAAAAGGTTGCCATTGCTTAGTAGGGTTGATCACATGTTCCTAGTTCATGAATTTTTCAATGAATGGGACACCAAATGCACAAAAGCATCTACAAGGTGTCAAATTCTTCTTGTCTTGTTAGAGATTCTTATTTGAGTCAACAAAAGGAGTGTTGACATTTTCTACTCATGTATGGAAGTGTATGCTCATCCAAGTAGGTGATTTGTTGTAAGTAAAGATATCTTCTCAATTGATGTTTTTTTATATGTATGTTTATACCCATCAATTTTATAATTATTGGAATTGGAAAGGGTAGGAGGTCCTGAGTCTGTCTTGGAAACCTCACTGCCCCCTATCTTTGTGGGGTACCTCAATTGACTTAGATATATATTGAAGAAGTTATTTCCTTTTTACCTAGACACAGTGAATAGAGGAGACCACAAGATTAAAGATGATATGTCACATCTTACCAACGAGGAATCCAGGGAATTAATGGAGAGGATTTCTCACCTCCATGAAAAAATCATCAATTTGCAAATGTAGTTTAACCAACTAGTCTCAAGTGTGACCACATGCATGGAATTGTTAATTGACCATAAAACCATCATGCAAAGAACTAAAGATTAATTGTCAAGCCTTCGTTGGTGAATTGAAGAACTGCAAATCTCCATCAGTAAGACTCCTTTGGAACACTCCTCTTTTAATAACTCCATTGCACAAGCACTGTCAGATCTACATGTTTCACTTCTTTAGTTTGGTGGTTCAAGGTTTGGTGATATCACTCCTCCATATTTCAATTAGTATGTGTTGCAAATTTTGTAAAATTTTGAATTTATTTTGGTGTATCTACTCTTATTTGTATAATATCTTATATCATAGAAACTAGAAATTTTGATGTAGTAAACGTCCCTTGGACAATAATTCTTATCAAAATTTTAGTTGGAATAGCCCTTTTTCAATGTACTTGTTAAGCTCATAACATAGATTTTTATTAATACAAAATTATTGTTATGGTTTAAATAAATAAATAGGTTATTATTTTAGTATTCTAATTGAATTAAATTGTATACAATCTCTTTCATGACCATTTAACCTGCATTTTTAATATCATATTAATTTGTTAAGATAAAAATAACCTATGATGGTTGATCTAAAAAGCATGATCCTAAGGGTTTAGTCTCAAAATACTATGAGCAGGTATCTTATACTTGGCCTTATACTCGTGAAAATGGGATGATGAAGCTTTTACAAAAAAATGCCCTCGATTGGGATGATATTTTGGAAAGGAGAAAAGATCCTCACATCAATAGGTTTAAGACTTTGTCATAAGATGAAAAATTCTAGAACTTACTCATGATCTAGTTGTTGATAGAGAACTTGAGAAAGCTAGAAGGCAAGAAGAAACTACGATGAAAGAAGAGGCTAAACTCAAGAAATTAAAGAAGAACAGTTTAGGCCACTTCAAAATCCAGAACATCAATGCAAATTTGAGGAAGATTTACAAAAGAAGCATGAAGAGGATGCTACTCAAGAGAAATTGGAAAGACAAAGAAAAGGTGTTTAGGCTAAGCAAAAGAAGAAGAATTTGCAAGAGTAGATAAGAAGGAGGAGGAAACCATTTAAAAAATAAACAAGATGAATAAATAGATGCTAAGTAGGAATTTCATCAATAATAGAAATTTTTTGATGTAATTGACCTAACTAGGGATGAAGAAGATTATCAAGAACATGTACAAAGGTAGAAGATGAGGTTGTTTCTAAGGTAGCTAATGAAAATCAAGTGTTTACTCCAACATAAGAACCTAATAAAAGCAGGCAACCAACTGGCATTCTAGCATTTGAATAGGATAAAGCATAGAAAGAGGTACCACCAATAAACAATGGCAAAGAACTAGTAATGGAACACTTTCATACTCTAGGTAACCTATAAAATATTTTATCATGGGGTGATCAACCTATCCATGAGACTATGGATAAAGTTTCAAATACAGAATAAATTTATTATAATCACTGGAGATGAATGATTTTCAAGAAAATATAGAGGAAAATAAAGATAATTGTGGATAATATTATGTTTTGTACTTGAGCAAATCCTTTTTTGGATACTAAGAAGGAAAAATTGAGTTATTATCCACAAAAACATTTATTTCTCATGCCACTAATGACAAGGCTAGAGATGAGGAGGTTGAGGTAGAAGGGATAAGAAAGGAACTTGAGTTTCTTTTGATTTGGGTTAGATATTACAAGTGACAATGCTAGTAGATGATATTGTAGCAAAGAGTGAGAAACATGAACATGTTAAAAGGACATTCCTGGAGAGAATAGTCTAGATTCAAGAGAAACATTATTCTTGTCCATAATACATAAAGAGGTTCTTAGATAGAGAAGGGGGGGTGGAGGAGGGGGACTTCAAGACCAAATAGAATATATATCAAGCAAAACCAAAATTTCCAAGGAAAAGAGGATCACAACATATAGATATTAACAAATGAAAATATACCTAGGATGTAGGGATCAGTGCAACATTGGACATGAATAGCCACAAAGTGTTGAGCTTTGTACCTCAGAAGGTACTTCTAGTCTTGTTTCTTGACTAGAAGGACCTTGATTTGCCTCATTAGGAGTTTTCATTCGACATGCAGAGTGTGCAAGTGAGTTGCACGTATGTTGATGTGATGTGCATGTAAGGAAAGCTAAATTTATGACTTGTAGTTGAGTTAAAGTATAGAAAGCTAAAGATAGGATAGTTAACTAAAGTAATGTTAGTCATCTTTAGTTAACTTGACGCCCTAAAGTTGGCCTTCAATCTTAGCCTAGGAAAGTTATAAATTGAGCTTAATGTGAGGTGCTAATACACAATAGTAGTGTAATATTGAGAGAGGATTCTTAGTGAGCATGTGTTGGGTTCGAGAGAATGCAGTGAGGTTGGTGATCAATATTGCATTTTCTCAGTTTGGCTATTATCCCTGGTATGGGAGTCTAAGTAAGTTTTGTGATTAATTTATTAATGAAGAACTATTGATTGGGAAAAAATTTGTGTATGTGTTTGTGATTTAGATTGAGTAATTTTGCTTTTGCTATATTTTTCTAAGTTTCTGGTTGTGTATTCATTCAGTAATAATTGTCGGAAACTGAATACTGGGTGTTGGGTTCGGGATGTCTAACACAAAGTTGAGGAACCATGTGAATGAATAATGGTCCATCTATCTCAAATTTTGGGATATAAGGTTAACTTGGTTATGAGTAATCATCACTTATGTAGTATTAGTCAATCTGAGGGATTTTAGCAAATAAAGTATGAAAAAATTCTAGCAAATCACATAATAGTTTGAAGCTAATATCATAGGGATATCTTCAATAATAAAAATGTCACATGCAAAAATACTTAGTCATTGAAGACAATATGGCTGGTGGGTGGAGTTATGATTTTATGTTAAATAAAGAAAATTTTAGGGGACAAATTCTACTCATATGTTAATTTTCCAAGATTTTTCCCTGTAAAAAAAAGTGGCTAATTTTCATTTTTTTCTAAAATTTATTCACTCAAATTCCACGGGATAAAATTATTTTACCTAAACAATAGATCAAACTATAGGCCTCGCCTTCTAGCTAGGTTTTCTACCATATTATGTTTTATAGGATACATCTTGTGTTCATTTGTATGGATAGTGTGCTTCTTTTCTTATTTCTTTCATTTTGATTTCAGTTATTTGATAAATTGAACTACTGAGCTACTAATAATTAACTGAGGATCTAAAGAGATAAATTACATAATTTAATATTTCAAAATATTATAAGATATACTGTGATCAACTATTCTAATGGAATACTTAGGAACATTTAGTGATCGTCAAGGATCTTCCACCTACACAAGATCATGACTATGATATCATTTGCAACCAAAAAGTGTACTGCCTTAGGCCTTACAAGCACCCATATGCACAAAAGGGGTGAAATTGAGTATATGGTTCAATAAATGTTATAGGTTAGCATCATTCAACCTAGCCAAAGTGCTTTCTCTTCACTAGATGATAGTTTATGAAAATGAAGGTTCATGGCATATGTGTCTAGATTACAAAGAGGTCAATAAGATGATTGTTAAAGATAAGTTAATATTCCTATCACAGAAAAATTATTATATGGATTTCAAGGAGAAATTTTATTTACAAAGTTGGACCTCCATTCCAAAAATCAACAAATTGGAATGAGGCAAGAAGAAATCCCCAAAAGAAAGTTTATAACACGTGAAGGTCATTATAAGTTTTTGGTGATGTCACTGGGACTTACTAATCCATCTTCCACATTTCAAATCTTGGTGAATTCTATATTCAAAGTTCTCAAAAAATTTCATTTGGCATTTTTTAATGATATATTAATGTACAACAAATCCTAGGAAGAACATGTACAACATATTGACAAGGTCTTAAAACAATAGATGGAGCAACAACCATATATGAAGCCTTCCAAGGTTCCTTTAGGGTTCATGAACTAGAATATTTGGGTAAATTGTATCTCATTAAAGTGTTAAAGTGGAACATAACAAAATTAAAGCTATGATGGAATGGAAAATTTCAAAAACTTTTAGAATCTTAGAGGATTCTTAAGATTAACAAGATCCTACGATAAGTTTATTGAGAATTATTGTTGAAAAACAACGTGTGTAATAATGTTATTGATAGGAGCAATGGACTCGCTCTGCTCTGCGCGCGCGCGCCTGAGCGCCTGAGCCTCCCGCGATCTGAATCGTCTCACTCCAGCGCTCCCGCCAGCTCTAGGTCCCCATGGATCCCCCGGATCCACCAGGGGGGGATCCAGCAATGCAGCAAGCTTTTTCGAACCTGATCAAATCTCTGCCACAGCAAAGGCCAAGACCGACGGCTACCAAGTTTGTTAAAAAACTCGATGTGCTTCAAGAAGTTCTTCTGCCCCCGACCATTCCACGCATGGCAGCAATATCTCTTGCAGAGAAAGGATTAATCGGCCAGTTTACAGGATTATGGCCCTCACCCAAAACTGTGCAGCGGTGGGTGGAGAGAAACTGGGCAGACAAGACTCAGGGAAAAATCTCAATAAGGTTTTGTGGCAGAGGTTACTTCACCTTCCACTTTGAAACCAAGGAGGACAAGGATTTGATATTTAGAAATGGGCCTTACTTCATGGACTCCCGGGGTCTCTATCTCAACAAATGGACCCCGGACTTCGATCCAGAACTAGATATTCCAAGCGCTGTCCCTGTCTGGGTCAGGCTTCCTCACCTTCCCCTACATTGCTGGGGAGATGATTCGGTCAAGGCAATAGGAAACGCGGTAGGAAAATATATAGATCGCAGCGAGCCCAAGGACAACATGCAAGCCTGTGCGCGAATTTGTGTCGAAGTCGATCTGGGGCGCGGCCTACCGGAAGCAATCAAATTGAAGGTGGACGACTGGTGCCATATCCAACAGCTGGACTACGAACAGATACCCTTCAAATGCAAGGTATGTCATGAATACGGTCACTTTGCTAACAGATGCCCAAAACTTATAAATGTTGAATCATCAGAGCAGGAGGACCAGTGGGAAACGGTGAAAAGGAAAAAATCTGCCTCATCCTTCAAACAATCTGAAACTGAACTACCGGGACCATCCCACCATCATCCTTCCCATCCTCCTTCATCTCATCAGCGCCCACCCTCATCCTCTCAGCAAGCCCCTCCTTCCTTTCCCTCCTCTCCTCCGCGTTCTTCTGATCCCTCCATCCCTCCTTCTTCCAACCCTTTCGCATCCCTTTCTGAAGAAGAACCTATTCAGGACCCCTCATCAGATCAGCAAAACCCCTCATCCCCTCATCCCTCTCAGCCCTCCCCGGACACTACTTCAACAAGAATCACAAGAATCTTATCAAAGGACCTAGGAGCATCTAGTGAGATTCCAAAAAAACATGGGCCAGGTAGGAAGTCGGCAAAACAGCAAAGAGAAGAAAGCGCGCAGAAGGATATAGCAATGGGATCACAAACACCGATTGAAACCTACATCCTAGGAATCTCGGACAAGGAAAACAACATCAAAGGCAAAGAGAGGCGAGCACCTCTGCACACCACCGGTAAATCATGATGAAAGTGCTGTCTTGGAACAGCAGGGGACTAGGGCACCCCTCCAAAAAAGCTGCCCTCAAGGAGTTAATTCAAAGTGAAAAGCCTGATATCTTACTCATCCAAGAGACAAAATTAGAACAGTCCGAAATCAGCAGACTCATTGGCCAACAAAATCAGTACAGTGGTTGCACCAGTGAAGCAAGAGGAGCTTCAGGAGGTATTTTAACAATGTGGAATATCAGCAAATGGAGCTGTAGCTCTGTCAAAACACAACAGCATTGGATAAGTGTTAAATTGGAAAGCAAGGACAATGGCATTGATGTTAAAATTTACAATATCTACTCTCCTAACCACTACAGGGAAAAAGAAGTATGTTGGACCACCCTAGAGGAAGATTTAGAAGAAGACCATGGTAACAACCTCATCCTAGCAGGGGACTTAAACCTGGTCATGCACTCAAATGAGAAAAGAGGAGGGAACTTCAGCGCTGATCATTTCCGAAACCGGCTGGAACACATCATGCAAGAAAAAGACTTGGTCGATTTAAAGCCCAAGAATCGCAGGTATACTTGGAGCAATAGGCGGTTGGGAGCAGGTAACATTATGGAAAGACTTGACCATTTCCTTGTTAACATCGCCTTTCTGTCCTCCTTCTCCAACGGGCAGTCAGACATCCTCAATACTTCCGCCTCGGATCACTACCCCATCACCCTTACTCTGCAAAGCCAAAGCCACCTCGGCCCCCTCCCTTTCAAATACTCCTCTCTTTGGAATCAAATTCCTGCTGCCTGAGATATAGTTAAACAAGCTTGGTCTCAGCATGTGGAGGGCTCCCCAATTTACATTTGGGAAACAAAATTGAAGCAAACAAGGCAGGCACTCAAGTCATGGGCAAAGACCAACTACAAGGAACCCGAGGCATTAAAAAAGGATATCAAACAAAATCTTGAAAAAATACAGCAAAGTATTGAAGCGGAAGGACTCACTCAGCAAGCAAGACAAGAAGAGATCAGATTGTATGCAGAGCTGCGCCAAACAGCTAGAGACAAGGAGATCAAATGGCGGTTAAAATCAAGGCAGACCTGGCTGCGTGAAGGTGACAAAAACACCTCTTACTTCCATAAACAAGCCACAATCAGGAAGGCAAGAAACACAGTTAGCGCAATCAGAGATAGTGAAGGGAACAATCATGAGACTCAAGACTCCATAAAAGCTGCCGCAACCTCTCATTTCAAATCTCTCCTTACAGAGGACAAAAATGAGGAGGATTTCTCAAATTTCCTCCATCATATGACCAAAGAAGTCACTCAAGAAATGAATAACAGCCTCACCCAAGAAGTTGAGGAGGATGAAGTCAAAAAGGCCGTCTGGAGCCTCCATCCGGACAAAGCTCCAGGTCCTGACGGGTTTCCTATCAGCTTCTTCAGAGAATATTGGCCAATGATTAAAAAAGACCTCCTCAAGATGATTCGTTGGGTCCTTAGGAAAGGCAAACTAGGGGGCTACACCAACTCAACGTATTTAGCTCTGATCCCAAAAGAGAACAGGCCGACCACTTTCTCCAGATTCCGGCCCATTTCCCTTTGCAATTCCGCTTATAAAATAATCACAAAAATCTTGTCTTCAAGACTCAAGCCTCTACTTCCTTCCTTAATTTCTGAAAATCAGGGAGGTTTTTTAGCCAACAGGCACATCTCTGACTCCATTCTTTTGGTTCAAGAAGCCATCCATTCTAGCCTTAGTCGAAAGGAAAAAGGATTCATCCTTAAACTTGATCTTGCCAACGCCTTCGATAGAGTCAGACACTCCTTCCTTCTTGCTGTTTTGAACAAACTGGGATTCAATACCTCCTTTACAAATATGGTCAAAGCTTGCATCTCTAGTCCCTGGATTTCTCCTCTGGTGAATGGAAGACCTTGTGCAGCCTTTCAATCCTCCCGAGGCCTTAGGCAAGGCTGCCCCCTATCCCCTTGCCTATTCATCCTCATGGCTGAATCCCTCAGCAAAGCCTTGGATTACAACCGAAGAATAGGCCTAATCACAGGTATCCAATTTGCGCAGGGCACAAAGAATATTAATCATTCCCAATTCGTTGATGATACCCTCCTGATGGGTGGAGCTTCGAACTCCATTGCAAGGCGCTTCAAAAAGATCATGGACCAATTCATGGACTACTCTGGAGGAAGAATCAATCAAGTTAAAAGCTGCATCTATGGATGGAATGCAACAGCTCACACCATTCAAAGCATTGCAAATATATTAGAGGTCTCATACAAGCTCGAATGGAGTCATTTCACCTATCTAGGGATGCCGGTGAGTATGGGTCCCCTGAAGACTGAAACTTGGAACGAAATCCTCGACAAAATCAAAAGGAAAATCCAACAATGAGGAACCATGTGGCTGAACCCAGCAGGACGTCTTGTACTTCTCAAATCAGGTTTGATTACTCTCCCCATCTACCGCTTTTCATTGTTACAAGCTCCGATGATTTTCCATCATAAATTGGAAAAGGCCCTTCGACATTTCCTCTGGCAAGGAGGGAAATCGGAGAAGAGAAAGTTCAACCTGGTTGGCTGGAAAAATGTTATCCAGCCCCAAGAAAAAGGAGGCCTCGGAATAAGGTCCCCAAAACTTTTGAATTTAGCTCTCGGGGCTAAAATTGTTTGGAGACTAATCACAGGGGACACAGCTTGGTGGAAATCAGTTTTAGAAGCCAAGTATCTCAGCAGTACCAGGCACAAGCTTCTGGAAACTAATATACCCAACAGAGACAGCTCCAACATCTGGAAATTATGCAAGAAAATTATCCCACTCATGGCCCAACACATCTCCAAAGTACCAGGAGGGGGAAGCAGCATCAGTATTTCTAAAGACAGAATCCTAGGTCAGAGCCCTATAGGATCCAATATAGAAGCAGTTCCAGCCATAAACTGGTTAAACAACAGAGGAATATGGAGCTTAGCCCAAATCACTAAGTGGGGAAGCTCCTCCCAAGCTTGGATTGGTTGGACTTTGCCGGACTACCCAAGGGATCTGGAAACAAGTTTCAAAGCTCTAAAAGACCAATTGCACAGTAAGGCTCCGATTCATAAAGGAGGCAAAGATAGCTATCGCTGGGACCCCACGGGAACCATGTACACAGCCAAAGCAGGGTATCACCATTTATGCGAAAGTGCCTTCCCACAGGACATCTGGAGCCATTGGAGATTGGTTTGGAAAGCGGAAGCCCCCCCTAAAGTAAAATTCTTCTGCTGGCTCCTCCTGAAAGGTAAGATTTTAACAGCTGAGAACCTAAAAAAAAGGGGCATCCTAGGCCCTTCCAGGTGCCCAAATTGTCTTCAAGCTGAAGAAACAATGCAGCATTTGTTTATGGACTGCCAAGTGGCCGCAAAATGTTGGAAAGATATCGCTTCAGTAGGGGGAGCAGAATGGAATCCTAAGTCATCCATAGCAGAGACAGTCCAAAATTGGAAGAAACTTTGCCCATGGAAGAGCAAGAAGAGTACACTATCACAGAGGATATGGAATACTTTACCATTAACTCTTCTATGGAGCATATGGTTAGCTAGAAACAAGAAAGTTTTCCAAGACAAAGGACACAACTCCAGAATTATGTGTCATAAAACCATCAGCTTAGCAGTAGAAGCTGTTACAATTCGCACCCACAGTAAAATCAACCTCAGCAACTACAGTGCAGAAGAAAGAAATTTGATTAATTATGGTAGCATCATCAGCGCCCAAGATCAAGAAAAAGAAAATTCGAGCATGAAGGAGTCAACCACAGCTTGGAAGCTGAGGCCTAAGGAAGAAGAATTTGCTCTATGGCTGAGCAACTGCAACAGATATTGCCTCTTTTTCGATGGTGCCTCAAAATCTAATCCTGGCCTTGCAGGCGCAGGAGGCCTCATATGCAACGCAAATGGAGAGCCTATCTTGCACTTCGAATGGGGATTGGGTGATCTCTCTAACAATCGGGCCGAAGGTCTGGCCTTATTCCAAGGACTCAATCAAGTGATCAAACTGGGCATCAAGAAAGTGAATGTTTTTGGTGACTCTGCAATTATTATCCGGCTCATGGAGCAAAAGCGGAACTCACCAAACATACTGCTGCAACAAATCAACAATAGGAACCAAGTTCTACATAGCATGCTGGAGGAAGCCCATTATTATCACATCCTAAGGGGTCTCAACAAAAAAGCTGACCACCATGCCAACAAGGCCTGTGATCGACCCAAAGGCCAGCTTAGCTGCAATGATAACTTAACTATCCAATTGCTGCCATGAAAGACGCACATCTAATCAGCATGCGGGGCACCCTACCCAATAGAATCTGCCACAGCAACCAAATCACCAGAACAGAGGTCAGAACAGATCAGATTGAAAGGAATTGTATCAGAAGCTGGCTCAGAATCTCAGTCCAAGGTAGGGGAATCAAGATCCACAGAACAAAAAATCGTCCTTGTCACAAAAAAATCGATCACAGCCAAGATACGAGTAGGAATAGTCAGTGGAGCATCGGGATGTGCAGATCCCTCTCCCGCCTTTGTATCCATAGAAATTCGTTATATACCCCTATAACGCAACAACTACATCCCACAGTCGAAGTTCATTGTGGTAAGCTTGAGAGAGGAGTCTATTTTGCAGCATATCTCTGTAAGTCAGAAAGAGGAAATGCAGTAGAGCGTGATAGAGGATTCGTTTTCACCCTGTTAAAAAGTGAGAACGCCGTCGAGCCTAACCGATCCCCAAGTGGTATGCGAGACAACTTCAGGCATTTAAATCACATTCTTCTAAGTGCTCTTAACACTACCGAGAGCCTGAGTAGAACTACTCCTATTAGTAGCAAAGCGAATCGACAGCATCAAGAATATAAGCAAAGAAAAAGTGCCATTACCCAGACAAAGAATTCAATGGAACGCCCAAAACAACTCAAGCAAATGATGGACAAGAAAGATGCTACATCCTCCTCCAACGCCAAGCCAATCGAAGCTGACCAGGATCCAGAGGGATCAACTGCAAGAAATATGAGCCACATCGAGATTGATTAGTCATGTTTTGTAAATGTAAATTTTGGGGACGGCAGTATGTTAAAATCTATAGTAGTATAAGTAGCAATAGGAACAGTCCAACCAAAGTAAGAACCAAGGAAAAAATCCTTTTTGTAATTCCTTGGCTTCAAAATCCTCCTGAAGCATCTTATGTAAGGCATTTAGCCTCCTTTTTTTTTTCAGATTAATACATAGCACCCGACCTTTGTCTAAAAAAAAAATAATGTTATTGAAAAAGGAGACATTTTGTTGGACTTAAGAAGCAACCAAATATTTTGAAAAACTTAGGAAGGTTATGTGCACAACTCATGTCCTAGCAATGCCTAATTTCAAAAAATCCTTTATTGTAAAGTGTGATACTTCAAGGCACATCATTTGTGTAGTTTTAATGCAAGAAGGAATACCCCTTTTCTTTCAATGTAGTTGGCTTGAAGGAAATGACTTACTCAAACCCATTTATGAAAATGAAATATTAGGCATACTACTTGCAATCAAGAAATGGTGTCCTTATCTAATAGGAAGACACTTCGAGGTAAAAATAAGACATGATAGTCTAAAGTGCTTCTTGGAATAATTATTATCTTTAGACAAAAAATAAAAATGAGTTACAACAATGCTAGGATATGACTTTGAAATTATCTTAAAAAGGGAAAACATGTGATGGTAAATGCACTTTAAAGGAAAGAAGACACAGACAGTTTACTTTGTGTTATTTCCACTCTACAATTTAATTAGGTGGAAGAAGAAAAGATAGAATGCACGTAATATGAAAAGGTATGCAAGATCATTCCAAAATTATAAGAGGACTTGAATGCATTAATAAATTTGAGTGGAAAAATGATTCACTTCAGTTTCAACATCAACCATGTTTATGTAAGATGTCCCAACTGAAATAGAAAGTATTTTTGGTATTGAACACTTCACTTATAGAAGGAAATTCATGGTTCCTAGAAAATTACCACAAGATCAAGAAGGGTTTTTTTGGAACTATATTCAAACCATTCTAGAACTTGATCCGAACTAGTGTTTAAAAATTTGTAGCTAAATGTTTGGATTTCCAACATAATAAGGGTGAGACAATTAAGACCCCAAGTCTTCTACAACCATTAGCCATACCAAGTTACCATTGAGAGGAGGTCCCAAATGATTTTATTACAATTCTACCATAGTCTAAAAGAAATAATGTCATGACAATAGTGGTGGATTGAATCATGAAGCATTCCCATTTTTTCTATATTTCTCATTCTTTAAAATTAGGTATAATAGTTGCAACATTCATGGAAAATTTACTATATGCCTATATACAATAATATCTAATATGTTTCTCAAAAAACAAATGCTTTTGGTGAGAAAAGTTCTTTTCAATGAGACTTAATTTCAAAAGTTAGACTCGTCATTTAAAAGGTCAATTTTTTTTGTTCATGTATAAGAATATTTGATATCACATAATCCATTACATAGCAAGGTTATATTTCAACTACTTCATTAAACAATTGAAAATGATTAGGTCTCCAGAGCTATAAACCATGATTGACTTAGTTTAAAAAATTACCTCTTTGGTCTTCTAATTTTATTTTTATTTATTAGCTAAGAAAAAGTCCTCATTGAGAGGATTAAGGTTGAAATTTTTGCATAAAAGAAACCTTGAATAATAGTAGCACTATCATTCAAATTAAGTTAAATCATCTTAATAAAAGAATATTGCTTTCATTCTAAGACTATAAATATCTTGATATAATTCTCTTAATTTTTTTTAATAAAAAATAAAATTAATAAATAATTGTTTACTAAGGTAGTCCAATTAACTATTACCTTGTTATGAAATATTATGTAAATCATAAAATTTAAAGTTCAAATTCTTTGTAAATCAAACCAAATAATAATAATAATAAATCATTATTTTATGAATTTTATATTATTTATATTTACTAATTTAAAATTAATTTTTATGAATTCAATTCATTTTAATTAAATCTATATATTTTAATTAACAATATTTTAATAACAATTTATTAACTAAAAAATGGAAGTTATTTAAATGTGAAAGAAAACTAAAATTATTACTTTCGTGTAATCGAACAAATATCACGTCACATTTAAAATATAAAGATATGAAACACTTTTGAACACTTAATTAGATGTAAAAGATAAAATATCTATATATATATGATGATGATGATGGTTAATGTCCGCTGAGACCCAACATACACTTAATTAGATGTAAAAGATAATATATATATATATATATATATATATATATATATATATATATATATATATATATAATATATATATATATATATATAACATACACTTAATTAGATGTAAAAGATAATATATATATATATATATATATATATGATGATGATGATGATGATGGTGGTGGTGGTTAACGTCCGCTCAGACCAAACATTGGTCTATTGGACTTAAAAAAACAAATTATTTATTTTGATTTAAGATTTTATTCCTAGACTCAAAAAGCTTGGAGAGAAGCCTCAATCTCACTATAATTTTGACATTGTAAAATGCTAGGAAGGTGAGTATTGTAATAAAGATTGTGAAACTGAGATCTAATGTGGTTGTACGGGGGGCACTCTAAATCCTCGATGTTCCTATTCTCACATATATGGTAGATCATTTCCATCCATGGTGTTTTAGAAACTGCCCAATGACTTGTTTCACTATGGAGCTCATGAGAATTCGTTCTAATCTTTGCTATATTAATTTTCTTCTTTAAGCTAGTTAAAATAGAGAGATACTTTTAATCTTCTAGGGTGGGGTTGATGACCTTCTTATAATAATTTGATTTTCTTTTAACTGTTAAATGTTTCTCACACCACATTTTTTATTTGAACTTAGAAGTAAAAATATCTTTAATGTTATTAATGTTTTGCAATGCATCATTCTCGTTGATCTCCCAATAGTTTAACCAGGCCTTTGTGTCTTTATGCCATCCCCGATTGAGCCTTAGGTGGATTTGGCTGGAATTTAAAGCTAGCTTAGGAAGTCTATGATCGTGTGTGTGTATATATATATATATATATATATATATTAAATTTATTTTCGATTATTAAAAAAATTCCTAATATAACTATTATAAATTAATAATAAAAATTTGAAAATCTAAATTTTCATTTTGTTTACTTAATTTTTAATTATTTATAAATTTATCTATTTAATTTCTGAATTATTTATAAGTTTAAATAATTTAATTTTCAATTCAGATACTTAATGCTATATGCATTTGTTTTATGAATTAAAATCATTATGATTCAATTATTGTGGAATACTATTATCAAGATTGTGTGATAATCATAATTGTTTTTTAAGTTTTAATTATGATTATTTTTTAAGTTTTAAAATGTTCCAGATAAATATAGTCAGTAATAAAAAAATATTTCATAATATATATCGAAAATATGAATAAATTTTTTTAACATTCTCATTTAAAAAAAACAAACAAACAAACTGTGTTTAAAAATATATCCTTAATATTTCACTTTTATCTCATCTCATCAAAATATTTGTTATTTGAAAATTACCCATATTCTTACTCAGTATTCAAGTCTCATTCGATAAAATTAAATTAAAAAATAATAATAATAATAATAAAATAAAATTATATTTAAAAATATATCCTTAATATTTCACTCCTATCTCATCTCATCAAAATATTTGTTATTTGAAGATTGCCCATATTCTTACTCAATATTCAAGTCTCCTTCCTCTCCGCCCTGGAGTTCAATTTGATATACCCAACTTCAAGTCTCTTAATATCCCGTAGAGCCTTCCAGCATGTTATTTAGCAATTTACTGTATGTGCTGTCATGTATTTAGCTCTATGAGGGGTGGAACTTAAAGTTGAGTGTATTGGATGGTGTGTAAGAGTTTGAGGCCTCACCTGCTTCCATGGGTTCCCTTTTTTAACCCTGTATTTTCATTATTTTTGTCTTCACTATGGGAGAGTCAAAAGAGTCAATTTTATTTATGAAGATTCTCAGAACGAACATTATTTCTAATTGGATAGTTACAAAATAAGTTTTAATCTTAATTAGTATAGCTTCATTTTAAATACAGATTTTAGATGAACATCTAATATGAATTGAGAAGGATCTAATTTTTTCACGTGCAAGATTTTTTATGAGCTTATATTATTTAAATGTTTTTTCTAATTATTTAATTATTTTTATTTTTATTTTTAAATTTATTTATTTATTTTGGAAAATGTGAGCAAAATTTTAACTTTGATGACGGACTGACACCCTTACACATCATACTAGGCTGTAGAATAAACCTCTTTACACATCATACTAAGCCGTAGAATGAGCCTCTGGGCTCAATAAACTAGACCAACAGATCAGCGATCCATGCTGATAGCAACAGGGTCAACCCAACCCAGTTTGTGGACCCTTACCAATGCTTTCTGAGAAGGTGAGATTCAAATGTTGAAAGGAGGGTCTCCCTGGGTACCTAATTGCCATGGTAAGAGTGAAAAGGACTGACAGATTGTGAGCACCAGCAGGCCTACTTTGACAGAATCGATTCCTACCCACTTACTGTGAACATTGTTTATTACAGGATAGCATACCAAGCGTTTCTGTCATTCGACCCTACCCTAAGAGTAAGAAAGGATACTATTTAACACCCACAGAGCAGCTGTGTTAGGGACTAAGGATGGACAACAAATGCACAACAATCTGAACTCTGTGACTAAAATGGAGATATGAGGTTGGATTGATGGTTGCCTCAGTGTTGTTTGAAGAAATTCTTCGATTCCATTTCGCAGGTCTAAATAGGATGAATTAGAAATGTTTATTCCTACAGTGATCCACAAAATTGAAACAGAAAACCCTAGCTAAACATGTAACAGTTATCCACAAAATTGAAACTTATCATCAATAACTGTAGAAGCTCATTAATGGATTTTCACTGTGCAACGTCCAAGGTCGTTGAAGTTAGAATTGTGAGCCAGTGAACCGTGACGATTGACAATTTGTAACGGCTTCCTATCCAGCATAAAATATCGTCTAAAAGCTCTAATTGGAGATTAAGAACCCTCAAATCGAATATGTAAGAGCATTGGATCAGAAAAGTAAGAAGATAAATGAAAGAGGTAAAGGTATGAATCAAGATACCAAATTACTGGATGAGAATGAACACATGCCCTGCAAAAAAAGTTGTGATCTTTTGTGAATAGAAGCGTCAATGTGAGTGATCGAATTGTTTACATCAATTTTTTTTCAAAACAGCAAGAAAAGTTATCATTACTTATAAGTAATACTCTGTTCATATGCAGCTTGGTGCTGATCATCAAGATTGTGTGAAACTGGGTGCATGGCAATTTGTTGGTGGTCAGTGAAATGTTCACCCAGAAACTTATAGTTGGTAATTATTTGTTCATGGTCAGTAGATTGGTTATCAAGATTGTGTGAAACTTAGTTGATGGCAATTTGTTGGTGGTTGGTCACCAAGAATGTGTGAGACTTGGAAAAGTTTGGACATCTTTTAGAATAGTATAACTATCACAATTGGATCTCACTCTCAACCCCTCTCATGAGATTTGAATCTAAAACACTAAACAACACATAAACCAACTCTCAACCTCTCCCTTGAAATTTGAACTTAAAATAAGATAAAAACTAAACCCCAAACGTACTGATCTGTACCTCATAAGCATATATACACTTTATCTATCACAATCTCACACAAACCAACTCTCAATCCCTCCCATAAAATTTAAACTTAAAATCTGATAAGAGCTAAATCCCACCCAAACCTCAAAGCATATATACACTTTATATACCTCACCATCCCAACCATATTTTATTAACCAACCATGTATCATTCACAACAGAGCCAATTCCCCTTAATGTTACAGCCCAAAAAAACAAAAGATCTAGGTTCATGAAATGATGAAAATTATGCATTGATAAATTTGGAATGGTCGGCCATCAGCGCCTATCCATTCAAGCTCGTTGCATTGGAGTTGTTAACATAACAGAATGGACTTGCAGCATAACCTCCATAAACTTCTTAGTTTATTAGCAAAACATAGTTATTCAAGTAAATTGCAGAGTGTCGATGAAAATTTATGACAATTATGCAAAACGCTTTTGGAACCACGGCAGTTCACAACTTTTTTTCCAGGACAGAAAAAGTGTAATATCAATTATATAAGAGATATAAAAGAGTCTGTATGGTACAAAATAGACAAGATATACATATGTTGCTTCAGAAAAAGCAACAGTTCGACAAAAACTACATATGTTGCTTCAGAAAAAGCAATAATTCGACAAAAACTAAAAAGACATAGACTCCGATATATCAATAGATCTGCAGTTCACAACTTAACAATATTTTGCATTTTTTTTTATTAAGTTGCAGTTCACAACTTAACCAAAAAAAATGCAAAAGAGTTCGAGTATCGACATTGATAGAGCAGTGAAGTCCATGAAATGATCCTACTCTCCAATGTAACAGAGAACTACTTCAATCCCAAAAGCAGCTCTCTTGCCTTGACTGTGATCTCGTCTTTTAACATGATGTGTCGCTCTTTCAGAAGTTGCCGTGTGGTTTCTTCCAGCTCTTCATTTGCTCTCAAGACGGAGAAGAACACTCGATCTGCGGGTAACCCAGAGATTTCTGCTATTGACATTTTAAGTTGTTCTACTTTCTCGGGGCTGTACTCAGCCCATACGGGAGAATTCCTTGAGCCATTCAGGACTGAATCCACCCTGTTAAGAACGAGAATCACATTATCGCACATTCGGGAACGAGCAATCATAGGAAATACCTGCGCTGCTCGAGAAGTATCTCCCCCAAAATTAAGCACAACCACGCACAAGTCTGCCACTTTCTCATATTCTTCCCATATTTTGGATAGATGAGCCCTGTTTCCACCCCCATCAGTGCCAGGAAAATCAACCACAAATATATTATCTCTGAATCTGTAAGGAGTGGCTGCCGTTGTGTGTGTAGTGAATCCTACACCTCCAACATCTTCGCCTAAAATTGAATTGATAAATGTAGTCTTACCAGCATTTTCTGGACCTACAAAGGTCACAAATCTCAACCTTTCCAATGAATTGCATGCTGTTATTATTTCAAACATCTTGCTTGTTCTTTCCTCTATGTCTGCCTGAAGCTCCTCTGGTAGAGAGATCGCGTATTCTTCACCGACTGTCCTTCGCTTAGATTGCAAAGCTTTTTCTCGTAATAAAAAATATCCGACTGGTCATCCTGTAATTCAGTGCCACTGAGAAGACAATAAATAGTCCTCACAATATCCCTGTAATTTAGTATTCCGATTCTTCCTTCAGAAATAGAGAAGTAGCTCCCATGGCAAAACTTAGAGATGGATGCATAATCAGGGATCACAGAAGATATTTCTCGGTCAGAAGAAAGGGATGTAGAAAGATACAGACCACATTTTATGCGTACCCCTGCGGGTGATTCAATGAAACCCTGTCCATTTTTGCAACAGCACAATTTTGAAAGGGAATTTCCACAGGCCTAGCAAAGAAAGATTTCATAATGTCGAAATATTTTCTCTTTGCTCCTGGTATCGAATGGGAAAAATTATCCAGAGAGCCAGGAAATCCCCTTTCAAGAGTTTCAAAAGCCTCCCTGTACAGATCACTTATTTGCGGAACCTCCGACTGCTGCATTAACAGCAGCCTTCCCATGCCTCGGGCCAAAGCAGACGCAACGTAGCCATCCTTCCACGAGTCTTCAACATAGAGAACTGTATTTTCAGAGCCGAAGCAGGTCCTTAATTTTACAGAATGAATTGTTTGCTCAACAGTTTCATCTTTCTTCCAGCTGAATATCGCATCAGTTTCTATTTTAGGTAAAATTCCTTTAAAAAGGACGCTATTTTCACTTTCATCTTCAATTATCCACTCATATCCTACATTTGGCTCTACAATTGGCTTCACAGGGCAATTGTCATACAGATGACTCCCTCTGATGGTTATGACTCCTTCATACCTTGTTTCACGGTCATAAACACTCAGAGTGCAGGCCTGTATACAAGGATTAGGCGCTACAACCATGACAGGCTTGCTCGGAAATCTTTCTCTGTCTGCATCAGAAGCGAACATTTTAACATAGGATTCAACTCTGGAGCATTGCAATGCTTGATTACTGACACCATCACGAGATAACCATTGTTCAATTACTGAAAAATACCTGTCAAAGTGTATGCGAACAAATTCTGGAATTATATTTAGTAAGATCGATCCGCTACCTCTGACCCGTTGTTGAATAATTGACAAAAATCTGCCCAAGTGTATGCGAACAGATTCTGGAATGATATCTAGTGAGATCGATCCGCTACCTCCGAGAGTTGATCCCCTTCCACCGCAGTTCACCCCAACTGATACATAGTGAGGCATATTTGACCGACTTATACTGCGCATCTCCTTTAGAATACTCTGTACATCATTAAGCTCACTAGAACTCGCAATTTCTGCTTCTTCATCCGAATTCGCTGAGTTCAATCTTTCCAAGCAAGAAAGCGCACTCTGAACCCCGGTTCTCCCTAAAGTCATGCTTATACCCTTAAGCATAGAAGGCAGAGGATCAGTACCATTCACAAATGTAAACATTCGCCTATCCAGTTCCATTGTTTTGTGACAAAACCTCTTGGCAGCACTGTCACAGAAATAAGGGGAGCCAAACCCAATAGAAATGTGTTCTCTGTCCTCTTCCTGAGTTTTGAACATGTAGCAGATGAGAAACAAATGGGCTAATGCCCCAGCTAAGCCATGACCTGAAAATATTATCCTGTTTGATTTGTAATGTTGAAAATGAGACATATTTGGCAGTTCAGATGTTATTGTCTGGAAAAGCTCATAGTGAAACAGTCCCTCCACATTCTTCGCTGCTTCCCCGAAGCTTTCAATGAATTCATTTCGATCTGCCACTTGCAGGGCAAACATATTTCGAATGGGTAAACACCTCCTGAATGCAACATACAGCGTCATGTTATTGTCAAAACCCATTATAAAATTCTGGGCCATTAGTATCCTTTCGAAACCAATACGATCGTATTGAGTATCGACGGCTGCCATTGCCCGTTCATTATCCAAGTAAGCCAGTGAAGATAACACCACTGCTCTTGCAATTTCATCAGATTTGGGCTGATAATCTTTGAGACACGGACTTGTGTGTGAACTCATGTTGATGTTCAGGAAGCAACTGACAGAAATTGACTGACGAAGACGATTGTGTCCTATATCTCTTTACGCATTCCTTACTGCCTATCGTCAGTATAGTATTCGGTCTGTGATTTTGGGGAATTCGTTTTCTGCGTCAGATAATTGTAAAAGGGTTTTTCGCTTTTACTTTCGAATCTTGTCATTCGCAAAAAAACGAATTATCTGCGTTCCATCCAACCGGAGGAAGTTTTCCATTCCCTTTCCGCGAATTCAGGGTTCTGATCGAAGAGAATGGGTTTGTTGTTT
Organism: Pinus tabuliformis; assembly: GCA_031772625.1. NCBI lineage: Eukaryota > Viridiplantae > Streptophyta > Pinopsida > Pinales > Pinaceae > Pinus > Pinus tabuliformis. The sequence goes on from CM062812.1 coordinate 518,991,193, forward strand.
ATTTTAAAATATGTTTTTTATAATTATAATTAATGTAGTTGGAAGATTTTCTTTTTCCTCTTTCTTTCTCTTTTTTTTTTTCCAATTTTTTAATAACAATATTAAAATTTGAACGTGGAGAAAATGGAGGAATAAAGGGTCGGTGGTTGTCGCCCCACCTTGTCAGTAAACTAGGGACATGGCAGCACACCCCTACGGCAAATAAATGCCATGAAGCTAGATTAACCACCATTCATAATGATCTACACATTATCAACAACGATGATGTTGGTGAGAGCTTAATGCCATGCAATTTTCGTATTAATTGTGTTGCTCACTTATGGGATGAGGGTGCCATAAAGACTTTACTCATGCTATTAAATCCTTAAATGTGCTTCACAAGTAGTCTTGTGGCAGGGTGTTTGCAGCGTACTGAGCAAGAGGCAACTGCAGAGATTAGGATAATGATGACAAGGCAACACATTTGGAGATTCCATGACGAAAACTTAGGTGGTCGAAAGCTAAATTTCCAGTCGAGTGGTCGATTTCTAGCCAACATTGTTTCCCTCCTCGTCCTGCATCTTTGGCTGGGTTAATCTTGAGTTTCCTTATAGTGTTCTTTGTAGCTTGTTTTTTCTGTTAATTTGCAGGGTCGTTGGTGAATATCTCACCCAGACACATAAAACTCAAATGTTTCTTTTTGTGAATTATTTCCTTTGGTCGTCACAACCAGGCCTTCCCTCCTCCTTTAGTGTCTTGAATGATCATTCCTGTAGCTTTTGCGCTTATTGTGGTCTTGTATCTTTTCTTTTCCCTATGGTGGTGGTTTTGCTTCCCCCCATTTGTGTTTGGTTTCAAGCTTTGTGGTCGCTTTGCAAGGCCCTTTATTGATATTTGTTGAGGGTTAAATGGGGATGGGGACTCACTCTTCTCCTTCACTTTTCTTTTGAGTTGGCTTTGTCAGACTCCCCCGTAGATGTCCCCTTTGACCATGTCTCCTTTATTTGCAGTTCTAATCTTTTTTGGCACTCCCATTACCATCCTGGAAATCCTTGTTGGTCCTAGACCGAACCTTTTCTTTCTAGTTTTGTAGCTTTCTTCCCCATGTCTCGTTAGAGGGTGCAGGTAAGAAGGGCAATCGCTTATTATCAGAAGCAGGCCCACGGGAGCAATACTTAGATTCATTATAGGCTGGGGGAATTTTTCTTGTGGTATAGGGACCTCATGCTAGACCACATTCAGGGAGAAATCAATCAGGCTTATGGAGAAGCCTCCTCTCAAAGGATGAAACTCTTAGATATAGAGCTTCCCATGGAATGGCAAACTATATTTTGGATATAAGCCACATGCGAGGAAGGTTTAATCATTATATGCAAATTATGGATCTTTATTGGCAAATGATTTTTTTACTAGGACACACTCTCCTAAATAGGCATGAGCACCATGAGGATATTCTCTATAACACCCCCATCCACCCCATAGAACATAATAAGGGTAGAAGAAGGCGTTACTATCATTGAATTTACCTCCAAAGTCCTGTCATAGAAATGGGGTCTTAAAATTTTGTCATTTTTCGATCTCCTTGATATTAAAAATGAGACCTTTCTGACAATGTAAAATTATTCAAAAAAATGGCTAATGGTTCAAAAGATGTGGCCATTTAAAGTCAAGTCATTAAACTCTTGCCATACCAGTGTTATGCTACCACACGGTACCCACGTGGATCCCACACGGCAAACCTCCATCCCTCATTAGAGTTCCACGTAGTCATCCTGCATGTCCACATGTCTGTGGCCTTGCTCATGAGGCATTGCCACATCATTAGCTTGTGGTCCCATCGGTCCAACCCAGACCTTGCAATTCTTCCATTTCCTGTTACATGTTATCTCAGCCTTGGCCACCCCTTTTCCTCAGTGCAAAGTGTAACCTCACATAACGCAAACCCCGGGTGAGACAAGGAATTTGTCATCGATTATTGAACAGGATTTCTCATCTCTTGGTCCTCGCCCCCTTTCCCTAGGTCTATCTCTCATGCCACCTTCCCATTTATCTAGGGCGAGATAGACTTATCCACAACAATTGACAGAAGGGTGCTTCTATCATGGCCGCCATCATCCTTGGCCCTTTCTTATCGTGCTCTGCCACAATCCTCCCGAAGTTCCGAGACTCCAAAGGCTGAGATGTCATCATCCCAACATCATTCCCTCCACATGGCTTCTTTTGAGAGTGCCACATGTCACATAATTTTTAGCCTCTCATCCCTATGATAAGGCTTATTTTAGTTGCCACATGGCACACCATTGTGGCACCACATCAACCTGAATCCATGTCACCTTGCCACGTGGCCTGGGTCCCACTAATCCCGACCCTCGGTGCAAAACCAAAATTTTACGTTATAATGATTTGGCCCCTTTTTACAATTTATAGCATTAAGGCTTCCATCCTTGGACTTTTCATCATTGATTTTTTTGGGCGCCACCACATAACCCTGAGGCCCGAGAAGGTAATTCCTTACAGAACTTTTTAGGGAAATCTTTGTCTCGATCTCCATCTCTCACCTTCGCGCATGTGCACATCTTCAATGACTTCCTAGCGTCCCAAAATTGGGATCTTGTTACCTTAATTACTTGTAACATTATTGTCTCACCCCCTCCTCCCTCAACACTTAGTCGAATTCATGTGCGACTGTTTCCTGAGCTTGGGGCATACATCTATATATGTATATAATAAGGGGACACCAAGACATTTAGAAAACTCAAGTTATCCCTCATGTGCTTATATATGTCTGTATGTATATGTAAGCCTTCGTCGAGGGATCTCAGCATTTGGCAACACCTATCTCTCCTAAGTTTTGTAATATATATATATCTTGAGCTTTGTTGTAGCATATATATAATATACCAATCTCTCTTGTGCTTATATGGGATTCAACCTATTCCAATCAACACAGGTGTGTGTGTGTGTGTGTGTGTGTGTGCATAGAAGAAATGCATGCTCCCTGCAGGCAAATTCATAATACAGGGCCTACTATTACAACTCATTCTAACACAAGAATTCAATCAACAATAGAGATTTACCCATCTCTCATACTTGGGCAATTGAACTGAATTCAAGCTCATAAATAGGCACAGGGGTTATCCATTCTTCATCCATTACACAGTAAATAATCCTTTCCTCATCAATCAAACAAGAATTCAACAAACCTATTTATCAGCATATACATCTTTAACAACACATTTAGCATTTACATAACATTCACAAACATGGAAATTTAGACAAACACTTACCTTATAATGAGAGGTTTGGCAACTGAGATTGGGACTTCAACTCTCCACCCAGCCCTAGATTGAATGCATTCTGAGCTTTCTTATAGTCAATCACCCCTGAGCCAGATTCAAAGCTTGAGGGGGAAGTTTGCTTAGGAATTCTCAACCATCACTCGCATATAGTGAACAAATCCCATTTCTTAGGTGTTCTCAGTAACTCCCAGCTATTACACCAAAGGGACATTTAATCCAGCATCAACGTAGAGACTTTTTCATAGTGCAAAGAGTCTCAATTCAATCCTAAATAGAGATTTGCATAAATATAAGGGATACTTATCAATTGAGTTATCGTTGTAGGAGTAAGAGCATACCTACATAGCGATTTCTCATTGGTGCCACACATGTGTTATTAGCTACAAGCTACAACAAGTGCTATCAACCCATCTAATCCCGAAGTGCCTCATCCTATCAACATTTCTCAACCAGCTAGTTTCCTTGTGGTTTATTAGCCTCAAAAACAAGCCACAAATTTGTGATTCTCACCCAACAAGCCCTCTTGGGTTTTTCAGTTGGGTTACCGCTAGAGCGATCTCTTCGCCTTAAACTCTCTATGACATTCTCCTTCAAATAAACATGCACAAACTTCCCATGAGATACTCAACACTAGCTTTCCTTTCCTTCCCCTATGAGGTCTCTGCTCCTCTTTGCATCTCCCTTCTTCCAGCATGGCCTCCTCCCTTGTCTCATGCACTTCCTTAGTGTGTTGACCACATCAATGCCCTTCACGAGGACATGATTTCCTCTTCCCCTCTATTCAGTGCCCTTCACAAGGACATGATTTCCTCTTCCTCTCTATTTAGTACCCATATACTCACTTAATTAATTGTCACACCTTTTGCTTGTATATTATCCCCCAAGAGGAGTATGGGCTTTTCCTCCCTGTTGGGGAAGCCCATACACTTCCTCTACTTCATAAATGTGAAAGTTAGCTTCTTTTAAATCCTACCAATCATCCCCATGCTTGTCATTAAATAACAAATTTTCCGCCATTTTCCCAAGCAATCTCCTCCCCAAAGCTCTAAAATTTGTGTCCCATCTCTCAGCCATTTAATTGTGCTTATATTTTTCATTATGTAATTGCATCAAAATATTTACAAATATTTACAAGAGAGGATTTTACAAAAAGGGTTGTCATAGACCCTACCCCCTTGGAGGAACATAGTCCTCAACATTCTATACCCAAACACAATTACAAACATGCTTTAAACCGAGCATAAAAGATTGTTGTGAGCTTTATGTACACGACTCTATAGAACAATTTACAAATTTATTTAGATTTTCCTAACCAGGAAATAAAAATGGATATGTTTCCCGCATTTGATTAGCCATCTTGCATGTGTCTTCCTCAAGCACAAAGTTCCTCTATTGCACTTTGACTTGCTCGATGACGCAATTCTAGAGCATGAGCTACCTTTAATATAGGATGCACATAGGTTCCGACTGGAACTCTCCCTCTAACTTTACCTATAACACTGACTAATAAATCACATGATTAACATATTGTACATACCTTTTGAGTAAAGAAATGTGAAAAACATTATGAGATTTTACTGTTGGTGGCAAGGCCAACCTATATGCAATCAATCCTATCCTTTCAAGCACTTGAAATGGCCCACAAAACCATGGCGTCAACTTAGCACAAGGCCTAATTTTCAAAGAACATTTCTTGGGTCAAACCTATAGGTAGACATGCTCCCCCACTTTAAATTCTTTACGCACTCTATGCTAGTTCACATATCTCTTCTATTTATCTTGGGCCACCTTTAAATTCTCCCTAATGGTCATCATATTCTTGCTTCATTTCTCTAAGCAAATAAGGACCTTATTCACTAGATCACTCCAGTTGATAGGCGTATTATACATCCTCCCATAAAAAGCCTCAAATGGACTCATTTTCAAGGATTCTCGGTAACCATTGTTGTAGGTGAATCGTTACTTGGGGAAGAAACTCCTCCCACTTCCTAGGTGGGTGCATAACATACAGTCTAATCATGTCTTCCACTGCTATGTTAGTCCTTTGAGTCCTTCCATCTGTTTATGAATGGTATGTTGTATTGAAAGCTAGTTTTGTCCCCAAACCAGCGAACAACTCTTTCCAAAATTTTGAAGTGATTCAATTTTACATCTCTATCTGAGATAATTTTCTTGGGTACTCCATGTAGCCTCATAATTTCCTTTATGAAAACTTGAGCCACATCACTCACTGCATGAGTCGATTTAATAGCCACAAAGTGAGCTAACTTGCTCAACTTGTCCAACACAACCATGATTGTGTCATGTTGTGTGGTTTTCCTTGGCAAGCCTATGATAAAATCCATGGAAATCACTTCCGATTACCATTCCGGAATGGGTATTGATTGTAATAGTCCTATTGGATGTTTCATTCAACCTTGAATTTTTGAAATTCTATGCATTTGGAAATGAAGTCAGCCACATCACTTTTCAAACAAGGTCAATAATATGATTGCTTGATGGTTGTTAACATCTTCTGGTACCCTAGGTGGCCAAAAGAAGGCTTTTTATGAAATTCATTTAATATGAGCCTCTTTAAATTATTGTCACAGGGGATATATACGACCTTTAAATCATAATAGTCTATCGTTTGAGAGGGAGAAATTATTATTTCTCTTGCCTTTTGACTTTTGTTGCAACACTTCTTTTAATTGTTTGTATTCCTTGTTATGTTGTTCGACAACTTCAATATTTTATTTCAAATTTGTTTGACAAGAACTTACTGTTGTTATATGATATAGTTGTAACCTCCTTCTAAGTGCATCAACAAATTTGTTCTATTTTCCCTTTATATATTTAATTTCAAAGTCAAACTCACTAATTAAGGCCAACCATATAGCTGATTGAACATTTAAGTTTGTTTGTTCAAATAAATATTTGAGACCCCCATGATCTGTCATGAAGATGAACTTCCTCCGAAGGAGATAATGTCTCCACATCTTCAATGCGTCAATGATCACTACTAGCTCTAAATCATGAGTCACATAATTTTTCTCATGCTCGTTAAACTTCCTTGACTCACAACATACCACTTAGCCATCTTGCAGCAAGAATGTAATGTAACCCCCTCCCACATTTACCCAATTTCACCATCCTGTCAGGGTAAACATGAAACAAAGAGTTACTATGACATGACCTGACCTCCTAGCTCCAGTTAAAGAAGTGGGGCATACAAACTGACCAAAAACTGACAACTCATAACATCACTCAAAGCTACAAGACACTCTAAGGCTAAAGGACCACCACAGGTGACCAAATCTTGAATTGGGGCTCTTTTCGATGACCTAGACTCCCAACCACATGCATGACAAGGTCTTCATGCAGTTATAGGCCTCCAATTACATGCACAACACTACCTCCATGCAATTGTAACCCAAATTACCCAGTTCAGAGGGTGTGGTCTCAATATTTGAGCCAACTTTTCAGGCCAACCTCTAAACCACTACCCTGAAATTCCTGAGACTTTCCAAAATCATAATTTACTCGATGACAAAGCTAAACATTAAAATTGGAATCAGAATCTTGACCTAGAGTGCCTAGAACACACTAGACATTTCGTCAAACACATGGAAAACATAGAGGATATAGGTCATGAATTCATATTTGATCATAATAGTCTGAGATTCATTTGAGAATCACCAAGAAGTCTATATTTCATCTCCACATAGCTACAATAAAACTTGTTAGACCATGCATTCATCAACCATTCAATAGCTTATCATGAACATGTAAAGAGTCATAGATATAACACATCACATAACCAACATATAACTAGAAAATAACCAACATAGAAACGAAAACAACACAACCATAATACCGCCAATATAATCACTACAAATGCTAATAGATGTCAATAAGGAAATGCCTCATATTAACATGTGAAAATACCAACCAAGTCAGGGACTTCCATGTACCACTCGACCATAGATTGGGCTGAACCAAATCTCTCCTTCAACCAATCATCCCCATGCCATATTCCAAGCATGAAAGTGGTATTTCGTGGAATAAACCAAGACAAAGCTAAACTAGGGCTTCCAAAGGCCAAACCACCTCAACCCTCAACCAGTGATTCCACCTCATGGCCAAACATCACTAACACCAACAAGATCGGTCTCTACCCAAGTTGTACTGGGCTTCAATAACTAGTAACTCAACCCACAAACAGGGCTTCCAGAGCGTTTTTCCAACCAGGTTCCTATTAGAAAATGTAACTAGTTAAGTCTTCATTAATGTATTTATGTCATCATGTAATGTACTTATCAAAAGAATAAAGAAAATATTTTTTATTATTGTAACATTGACTTCTTAAAGCATGGGTTTTATGCTTGGGTCATCATTATATTTGTCAAAGTCCCCATTGTGGACTCCTAGGATTAATATTGAGTTTATAGAGTCATGTTAAAAGGTTTATTATTGAGTCAAATACAATTTATGTATCATCCACATCAAGTCAGCTTAGAAGAGATCAAGTTGGCCTAAGGACACTAATTCGACCTCACTTGGAGCCTATAAATAGAAGAAAGTCGAAGTCATTTGGAGCATCTCATCTCAACCTAATTCAATATCTCAAGAGAAGCTGGAGAGGTCGAAGTGGTTCTATGGAAGATAAAGAAATTGCGAGTTGGGTGGAGTCTAAGGAGAAGAAGAAAATCAAACTTTTGGTGCCTCTCTCTATGTTTCATGCCCTAGTTTGGGAGATTGAAGTCCTCTAAGTTTTGTTGTTGCTTGATGTTGGAAGCTACTACATAGTCGAAGTTGCTGGGAAAGAGGTCAAAGTTCTTGAAGGCCAACTTGGTGTGGAGGGAAGGTATGGTATTTGTCTAGGTTGAAAATTCTCAAAGAATATTATTCAAGGAAGAGAATTTTCACAGGGTTTTCCCCTCGAGGGGGGGTTTTCCCTAGTATAGTGCCTACATATTGTGTCTCTTGTTTTTTGATCGTCATACACACTTAATATGGTAATTTATTGATGAAAGACAAGATAATAAAGAAGTAATCGAAGTTAACATAGCTCACAAGTAATTATCAAGAAATAGGAATCAAACCCTAATCTAATTGCATTAATTTCTCAACAGCTCCAGGGACTAGTAACTCAACCCACCAAGGGATTTGTCCCAACCTAGGTTCCAGGATTAGTAACTCAACCCAAGATTTTCTAGGGCTTCCAAAGTGTTTGTTCCAACCCATAACCATAGGGAACATGAGCACCAACCAGAAAACAATCAAGTGGAAAATAAACCCACAACACCATGGATATCTAGGAAATGGCAAGGCAAGGCTAAAACCACTGTCAATCCAAGAAAATCTCCATGCCAATGACAATAAATAAGAAAAAAAATGCATGTACATACCATGCATCTAGAAATCAGCAAGGAAACCACACATGAAACATGTTACCTACAAAGCAATCTAGTTGTAGTCGCTAATCCAATTGTTCCCTTTCACTTTACTTATTTCCTTTACCTTCATTCTCCAAATCCAAGTGATTACTAGAGTGATCCAAGCATGCTCCAAGAATACTCTAAGTGTGCAAGAGTATGAGAGAGTGAGAGAATAGAAGAAAGCTCCCAAAACTAAATTGAAAAAAGCTGTGAACTGATCCTCAAAAGCCTTTTTATAATTGAGGCCTCTATTTTCTTCATTTTCTTTCATTTTTCCTTCAATTTTCTTCACATGCAAATTTGTGACCCTTCATCTCCCTTTTCTCCTATTTTCCATTATTTCATAAATGAAATGCCAATTATTTCCTTTTTGTCTTTTCCAATTTTTGTATCCATCACTGAAGCATTAGTGATACCCATCATTATGTTTTTTCCCAACATTCAGCTTGGAATACATTTCCCATGACCTTGGTCTTATTTTATTTACATGGAAAATCAACCAGGGCCTTTTACAAACCACTCCCCCTTGGGGGAACACCATCCTCGGCATTCAATAACACCTATAAACCGACAAAACACATGTTGCCCATGGATATTTATAACACAACTCGATGCAACATTTACATCATATCATACAACTGAAGCCATGAACACTGTTGTACCTTAAGAAAACAATTTCCTGGCTGTAGAGAAATTGTGCTTAAGACATTAATAATTATTGTTTGTTGTCACTTATTTGTCACTTTATTGTTTGTTGTATTCTCAAATGAAGGACTTGGAAAAATTGGTCTTTAACCCTTAATACATATGTGACCAGAAAATCTCAGAATTCTATTTGTTGCTAGATATAAATGATGAATGAAGAAAGCTTGAAGGATAATTTAAAGATAATATGTTGCTTAACACAAAAACTATTATCTGTCACTTAGAAGAATTATGAAAATGAGAACTGAATCATAGACATTGTGTTGCTTAACACATAAACTATTATCTGTGACCCTTGGAGAAGTTAAAGATAATATGCTGCCTTACACAGAAACTATTATCTATAACTTAGAAAGGAAGGTGAAAACTTCAAGTATAGGAGCACTCTTTTAAGGAATTTTAACTTTATCTACATAAGCAAATAAAGACCCGCAGCTTCATTACTATACTTGAAAGAAGAAAACATAAGATGACACATGACAGAGAGATTACAAAATTATACCCAACAATTCATGGAAACTTCTGAATCTTTCATTAATCAACAGTTATATCGAGAATACAATGGCCTAGCCTCTGGGTTCTCCAAAATTCGAACAACCCCTTCTCTGTAAACTTTCCTCTTTTTATACATTGTGAAACAGTTACTGATCTCTGAAACTGTTAAACTACTAAAACTGTTTCTCTAACTATCTGAAGTAAGAATTATTACAAAATATTACACAGAGGGTAAAGACATCTCAAAGAACACAAAATAACAGAAAATAAATGAACATGACAATGACTGTTAGCTTTTCGGCTCTGTTAATCGACTCTTGAATTGTTCTGTAGATGCTTTAATAATGATTAATCCACTTTAACCATAATAAACAGTGTTTGACTTTGACTTGTGCATAAATATGGGCTTACGCATGTATCGTGTGTGCTTTAATTGGCCAAAACGCAATTGAACCGCACTAATTACCTTCCTTTGAATTTGCCTCTAACACTGATTTTTCCCCTTTACACAGCGAAATCAACACAACCTTTGATTATTATAGAACTCAAAAAGAATTAATTCTGCTTCAAAAATCCATCGGATCCGCCCATTCAATACTCCATTGACTTCGTATCACAAATCGCAATCGGCACCTTCAATTGATATATCAATACAAAACTTAATGATATGCGACATAACGGACGCGCCAAAAGAATTGAACATAATATATACCATATCGGGTCTGGCTACTATCGCAAATCGCAATTGGTGGAACCCAACGCATATGCATAAGGTGCTTTGTGATATGGCGGACCCATCGACATTATAAAACATAACATAAAGTTTTTCGGGTCCAGCCCATCACATATTGCAATCGGCATGTCCATATACACATATATAAAGTGTTATGCGATATCACAGACCCGTTAGGGCTTTAAAACATAATATATATGTGTTTCGGGTCTGACTATCGTGAATCACAATCGACCAAAGCTGAGGTGCTATGTTATCACTGCCCACTATGATTTTCAATTATGATTTAATCGCATCGCTAACATATATATATATATATATATATATATATATATATATATATATATATATATATATATTGGTTATGGCTACATATAACCATTTATATTATGATTTGATTTGATCCTTGGCTATACCGGGGCCGATTCCTTTACTCTTGTTCCTTTAGCGATTTTCGATATACCATTATCACTTCTTCCTCTTGCTTTTATCTATTTTTTGAAATATTTTCAAGTGATTCTTGAATAAAAAATGAATACTACGGGTAAAAAAATGCATGTTACAACAAACACAATAACATTAACACCATATAGCTTATTGGAGTTTTATAACATAACTCCATGTAGTATTTACAACATACATATGCATATGCATATAACCAACACAACATCAAACACATATATTAGAATGCACCCGCTCAACTGACGAATAGAGAAGGATACATATCCTTCATCTGATTAGCCATCTCCCATGTAGCTTCATCAAACCCAAAGTGCCTCCATTGCAATTTAACTTGCTCAATTGCTCAGTTCCATAGCATGAATTTTTTTTGCTGCAACATGCATTGTGGCTATGGCTGGAATTTTCCCTCTGGTTCCACCTAAAATACTGACTAGTCAATCACATGATCAACATCCTTCACATACTTCTTAAACAAAGAAACATGGAAAACACCATGGACTTTCACTGCCGGCGGTAGTGCAAATCTGTAGACCATTGGTCCAATCCTCTGAAGGATCCTGAAAGGCCCATAATACCGAGGTACCAAATTTTCACATGACCCAATCCTCAAGGAGCTCTTCTTGGTCTTGATGCACAAGTACACATGTTCCCCAATTGGAAACTCCTTAAATACCCTGTGTTGGTTTGCATAAATATTTTGCATGTCATGTGCTGCCTTCAAATTCCTCTTGATAACCTGCATTTCTTATTCCATCTCTACCAGCATGTTTGACCCAATCAATACCATGTTCACTGGATCACTCTAGCTGATGGGAGTATTACAACTCCTCCCATAAAGTGCCTTAAATGGACCCATCTTCAACGACTGTTGATACCCGTTATTGTACACAAAATCAACCAGTGGAAGATACTCTTCCCACTTCCATTTTTTGATACATGACATAGATCCTCAACATATCCTCAATAATCTTGTTAATCCTCTATATCTTTGCATATGTTCATAGATGATAAGATGTACTAAAAGCCAACTCTATCCCCAAACCTGCAAATAACTCCTACCAAAACCTAAAAGTGAACTGGGAATCTCTGTCAGATAGAGTATTCTTAGGAACACCATGCAAACTCACTATCTCCCTCATGAAGACTTGATCTACCTCACTAGCTGAATTAGTAGACTTCACTGGAATAAAGTGAGCTACCTTATGTAATTGATCAAGCGCTCAGTGTTTAACTCAAAAATCAAAGTTCTCATAATGGCTCGAAACCTAAATGACTGCGTCCGTCTCAACAAAATGATCATAACGCAACTCGTTTCACTGAAAAATGAGTTCATATGAGGAATTTATTGAGTTCTGTCCGCTTTTCTAAACAGGGAAAATTAAAAAAAAATGCAGAATCAATGCACAGTTAGCAGTCCATACTATTGATGTGGCATGTGACTGTGCAAGGTCAAAGTTCGATCAAAATCAAATCACAGTTCGCCAAGTGTCATATTTTTATTAGGTTCACAAGTTGGTGACGTGGCACATTTGTATTGGTTAATGGAGGTCCAATGAAGAGGGGACAAGAGGCAAGCCCGGAGGTCGCCATGTGTCCCTCACCAAAGGACCAGTTGGGCGCTTTACCAAAATTTTTATGGAGGCGCTAGGGTTCAACCTCATACCTCCTCTATACAGACCACAACACATAACCAACTCCACTGCTATTGTTTCTTAACCAGTATACAGTTTCTCACACATTTGAAGTTAAACAATTTTAAGGTTGGGGGCTAGAAGGGCCAGCCCTCCCCATGTGAACACACCAACAGTGATAGAAAATGGTTAACAAGTGGTCAATTAATTTCAGCAGACAATGCGACCACAACCGCTAATATTCACTGCAAGGTCATGTGACCACTCCATACATAACTGTGTGGGGAACTGACCATAACGCTGAACTTTCTGCTACATGTGACCGCCTTCATGAAGACTGCCAGAGTTAGCGCAAATGGTTAGTCCTTAACTCTGCATTTAAAGTGCTAACCTATAGTTTAAAATTAATTAAATTCCACTTAATCTTTAATTGAACTGGAGTTAATTCGGTGGAATGTTTCGAAGTACCACCAAATTCAGAGGTTTCTACAGATTCAGCGGGCTTAACTGGAGTTCCTACAGTTTTGGAGGAGATTTTATAGGGAAAGGCAGTTTGATCATAACTGAAGCATTTTTTTACCAAATTGAGCTCAGGAAAAGGTGTTCCTAGCTAATTTCGACATTCTGAACACATTGGAATAGGTTTTAGGAGCAATAGAGCTTTGTAAACAATATTTTAGCCATATTGAGCTAATACATAGGCCCAAGCCATGGAAGCTGGACCAAGGAGATGTAGCCCAAGAGGTGTGAACTCCTTCATCAAAACATTGTGTTAAGTGTTCAATTGATGGTTTGTTGTACTTGTTATTGTTGTTGTTCAACACTTGTCCTTTTTATGCTATTTTGCTGATGAATGTCACATTAAACTTGAACTAATTTACCTGTTTACATTCAAAAACAACCTATTGAAACCCCTGCAAAGGAAGAAATGGAAAAGCATTTGTTTATAAATATGTAATTCAAATTAGCACAAAAAAACTAACATTCAATAACAGATCAATTTGGTATTAGAGCAAAGGTTTATTTGCTTGAGTTTTGTACAAGTAGGGTTTTAATGGTTGCAAAATTGTGATGTTTACAAGGTTAAAATTGCAGAGAGGAGAAGGGAAATTGTTGGTTTCAACTCCTGAGGTAATTCCCAGAAGAAGGAGAGCCACAAGGCCACAAAATCCATCCAAATTTCCAATTCTAGCTGCACTTGAAACACCTCAAGTTTTTCCTTCAATTGAGATTGAAGAGGTTCAATCAGTACCAGTTTCTAAGCCTGAATACACAAAAATTATGTCTAGAGAAAAAGAGACTAAAGTTCTTTCTTCAGAAGAGGAAAAATTCAAGAAATCTTTCTATACTTTAACTAAGATGGTTAAAGTCCTCTATGAAGAGAGGAACACTAGAATGGTTGGAGAGAGTTTTAACCCTCCACATGGAGAAGGAAGCTCAAGAGACAAAAAATACGATAAGAAGCATTGAAAGGGTAATCGAGGAAAGCCTCCTCCATCTCCACCATCTTCATCATCTTCCTCATCATCTTCACTATCATCAATATCTCAAATAGCAACATCTTCCACTTTCACCACCAAAATGTCCATACTCATTTCCAAACCCCAAAAGGAAAAACTCCCTTACTCAAATTGGACATTAAGTTTGAAATTCCCATGTACAATGGTGAGGTGAATGAAGAAAAGTTAGAAAATTGGATTCGATAATCGGAGGTATACTGCAGAATTCGGAACCTTCAAGAAGATGACATAAAGATCCAGTTGGCTTCATTGAGGCTAGAAGGAGAAGCATTAGTGTGGTGGGAAGAAAAGACTCAAGAGAAAATGTGAATTCATGGTAAGATATATGTAGAGTTCCACAACTATTTTGTTTTGACACCCTTTTTCCACCATTTTCCTCTTCTTCATCACCACTATCAACTTAATAAAGGAAATAAATCATAGATTTTGATAAGGTAATAACTCTTACATGTCTTATTTCTCATATGCATTAATGTTCCTTATTGTTATATTAAAGAGTGCACTAGCTACAGAATTAACATGATTCTGCAGCCATTTTGTAAATCTGCAGCTACCTCCATGGTTCGCGGGGTTATGGTGCACTAATGAAACAACTAAGCATATGGGTAGTTGAGGATTGATCCCCTCATGGATCTCCTCCTATTCGCTCGAGCCAGTTCATCAAAAGGATCGCATAGCAGCACGGTCAAAGATATAGGTCAACACAAAACAGCAAGGAGTCCAGACATAACACGTTTTCTCGATTTTCTTTCCAAATAGAAAATCGACGAATAATGATTTTCTTGTTTTAAGTTTCATATTTGAATTAGGATTAAACATAAAATCCGTAGGAATAAAAGTCTCAACAGATTGAGCACGCATTCCATATAAATATGTATTCTCTATAAATGATAACAAGGAGGAAGTATTAAATTAATTGCTGAAGAAATTGTGAACCAGACCTTCACTTTTGTATAAATTTGAAGTTACTTTCCTGATTCGATGCGTATGTGATTGTGAATCATACCTACTGGATGCAGAGGGACCCTATAGTCAGTCAAGGTTTTATTCTATGTTTATTTCATTTCTTTGTAATCGCTTTAATTCAGTTGCTTTCTGTTATCATTGCATTATAGCTTAAATTAATTCGTTGTTTTTCATTATTTCGCATAAACTCAGTTATCTCATTATTATTTCGTTTATAGTTACAACCTTTCACATAGTTTAATCCTTCAATGCTCTTTCGCTTCATTACCTTTAGTCTCTTCATACTTTTCAAAGTTAGAACTTATATCATTTTGTGATTTGTAATTAAGAACTCCCTTCATGCTTTTGAAATTTAGAATTGTATATATTTCATAGAACAAGCTTTTAGATTTTAATACTATGTTTTCATAGAAGAAAAGTGTTTATATAGAATCATAGATTTAGGATGAATAATGTAAGGCATTTTTAATAATCAATTAGATACAATTTGATAGATTCAATCTAAGAATATCTTAACTCTCACAATATCTTAACTCTTATTCAGCCTAATAATAGATTAACTTTCAAATATTGTAGGAATCTAACTCTAATAAAAATCTAGATAAACAATGAAAATCTCAAAACAAACATAATAGGCTTCTAACGTATTTAGTGCACCTGCACTTCACAAGTTTACCAACTCTCGTTAATAATTTATGCTTACAATTTAAGAACATTAAATTCACCAAACATTTTGGCGTCATTGTCAGGGAAGTGTAAACAAAAGCCTTAAAAAAATTTGAATAAAAACATGACATGCATAGGGAAAGATATTCTAGAGGTAGGTTTGTAGGTCGAGGAAGAATTTTAATTCCTGCATCATCACTCACTCTACCATGACCTCATAGTGCCACACCACCCACACAAACTCAAATTCCATCCATAGCAGGCCAATATAGACTTCCTGAAGTCTTAAGATCCGAAATCCAATCTCAAGGATCACCAACCTCATCAACAAAGGCTGTAATAGAAGAAAATCCTACATCTCTAGTAACTGGAATAATTTTTCTGTCTTCAACAGGAGAACAACTTCTAGCTCGAGAATTAGAAGTTCCTTCTGAAGAAGAAGAAGAAGAAATTTAATTCAAACCATTGATAGAGGAACCAGAAGAACTAGAAGAGAAACTAGATAACCCTATTGAAGAACCAAATATCTCTTCTAAAGAGTCCATCATGGATGAAGAAGCAGAAGGAGAAGTACGTAATGTCAATGGTGAACAAAATAGGATTGGAGGAGGAAGAGGAGGAAATAGAGGAGGTGGAAGAGGGGGTGGTAGAGGTAGAGGAAATAGAGGAGATCCAAAACCTTTTGGATTCCCTATCCTTGATGCGGATACAATAGTAACAATGAAAAATATCTCACCCTCTATTCTCCCTAATTTCATGGAATAAGAAGTGAAGACCCAAAGACATTTCTCTTTGAATTTGAAGTATTACGCAAGTCATATGACTATTTGCATGATGGTCAAAACTAAAATTGTTCCCCGCCACCTTAAAGGATGCAATGTTAAAATGGTTTATGAGTCTAGAAACAAATTCTATAAGGACATGGGCATAAATGAAAGATGCATTCTTAGAGAAATATAATGATTATTGTATGCCTCATAGTATTAAAGTTGTAGTCTTCAAAATGGTGGAAAAAGAAGATGAGAATCTTGAAGACATAATCGAGATATTTGTTTGTAATATCAAAAGGGAAAAAATGAACAATCTGGATGAGGAAACTTTGAAACCTCTTTTAGTCAAATCCATTAAAGATGAATGGATAGATCTTCTCAATATAATGGGAAAAGGAGATATTTCTCAGTTACCCTTTACAAACATTTGTGATCTATGTGTACATATTTCAAGAGGTAAAGCAAGAACAGGAAAAAGTTCAAGGGATCCTCTCTTATCAAGAATAAATAAATCTGCAGCGAGGACAGTAAGTAGGGAATCCACCTATGCCATGGCAACCTTGGGCTCAACCACCACAATCTTGGAATCAAGGATGGCAAAATCCCTATGGAATATATTCTCAATATCAACAATATCGCCACCTTATCCAAATTTTCCACCACAATAATTCCCTCAAACCAACAAATTACCTCAAGCTCAAGCTCAAAATGCAAACCCACAAATTTCTTTTCCATTTACACCAAAACTAAATCAATTACTCGTTCAGCCACTTCCAAATCCAAACAATAAAAATTCACAACCTATTTACAAATTAGAAGGAAAAATTCCTCAAACTTATATGATAACTCCATTAGATCTGAATAATGTTCAATTAAGGTCTGGTAGAGTATTAGAAAAGAAGAAACCATCTGTTGTTATTCACAAAACAGAAAAGAATAATAGTAATTTTGAAGAAGAAATTTTTCTTCCTCAGAAAGAAAATATTGAAACAGAGAAGAGTCACACACATTCTAATGACACTCCTATTATAGAACAACCTTTAGTATCTATCTCAAGACCACTTTTTCCTGAAAGGTTGAAAATTGATAAAGGAGTAGAAAAGCAAATCATATTGCCTGATTATGATATGCTAGATGAATTGAAAAATGTCTGTATAAGAATTCCTTTATTACAAGCAATAAAAGAAATACCAATTTTTCAAAAACAATTAAGGAATTAAGTACTAAAGGATCAGGAAGAAAAAGAAAATAAATAAAGAGAATTCAATTAGTCAAGAAAATTGCAAATATTATGATGGGGAAAACAACAATCTAGAAATATTTAGATCCAGGAATACCCATTGTAAAAACACACATCAATGGAACTGAAATACCAAACACTCTGATCGATCTAGGAGCGGCCATAAACATAATGACCAGACAAACAATGGATAAATTAAAACTTCCTAATTGTAGAATTCCCCACTGTAGATCAACAGATTATGCAATATACTAAAGCAAAATACAAGATCTACTTCTACAACAAACTTTGCGGAAGCTTAACCAATTTGAGCAAGATCAATAAGAACACATATAACTGAGAATGAGAAAGCAATCACACATCAACACAAAAGAATACTCTGGGGAAAGCCTTAACCTAAAACCCCGATCTCTGTAATATCATACAAGTGGAAAATAGTCTGGATTACACAAAGCCTTAGCTTGGAAGCTATCTAGCTCTCAGTACAATCCCTCTGCTGCTCATAGACAGTCAAAGGCTTCTCACAAACCTTCTCCTCTGCCCTCCAAGCCTCCTATTTCCTTGCGCAGTTTTTCCTTGGGTCTAGTGCTTCCACTTGTGTGAATTCCCACCTCACACCGCTCACTTGGCTCAGAAGTAACTGCGCAATCCTGAAGGAGATAATTCCTTCTGCATGGATGAGCTTCCTATATAGGAAAAATCCTCCAACTGATAATACACTTTCCCTTCCTCTGATCTCAACTGGGTCTCTAATTGCACTGACATGCATGAGTTATTTATGAGAGAATATTCGGTTATCTGGAGAGCAACAGTTACATACATGCAAGCATTAACTAACTGAACTCACAATTAATTCTACAAACTGTTAGAACTAATCTAACTGGACTTAACTCAGATAATTGAGCTAACTAATTACAACTCAAAGTACAACTCATCCTCATCTCCTTAACTAAGGGATAAATTCCTCAATCAATGGAGAAACTATTGCATGTCTTCACATAGACTTCATGTTTGATTTTCTCCAACTAATTAACTCAAGATGAATTAATTATTAATCAAACAGCTGACAAGAACAAATTCGAATTTTACTTCTCAATTTCAGTTCAGGGACTAACTAAAATTGGAATCCATCCTGAAATGCTATTTATAGCAATACTATTTTTAGCAGTGACATTTTTAATTCCTTGCTGCTAAGTCCAACACTGGTACCTGAACTACTATTTATAGCATTTCTATTTTTAGCATTTCTTGTTGCCATTTTCAACACTTCCTCTCAACAATAAAGGCATTCAACTCGAACCCGATCTTGAACCTTTGGAATGTTCTGCATGCAACACTTCTCCCAAGTGTTATTGCTTCAACAACTCTAGAAACAAAAAAAACTCCCAACTGACCTCTCTATTGAGCTAAAAACATCCTCTGATGCTGAAGCTCCATCTGTCACTGACAAGTGCTCCCTCTCTGACCTTTGAGCTGCTACAACACTCCATGCATCTCGCACCATTGCACACCTCTCTGTGCCATCTTGCACTAGTGCAACACTCATGTGCCTCTCGCATTGCTGCAGCTTGCTAGCTCTGCACAGTCTTGGGATTCCTACACTGTAGCTCTCTTTGCCGCTCCATCTGCATCTATCTCTACCCACTCAGCTAGTCTTATTACTCCTCGTCGGGGCTCCCGTAGCAAGGTCAAATCAATGAGGTTGGGTACCTCAATGATCCTGCCCCTATTCCAGCCTTCTTGGGACTGTCACTCCACATCGCCCCACCTCCTACCTAGAGGTATGGATGCATGTGATCCCTCTACCCACTTGGCTCGAAATTTCCCCCCACTGGAGGTCTCTACATGAGTAAATGCATCCACTCGATCTCCTCTCGGCTTCCCTAGTTGTGGCTGCTTCACAACCTCATGAAGTTGCTTCACCAATCGTGGCTCCACCACAGTTGTTTGAGACTTCTCCTGTGGCTTCATGTTGAGAGGTAATGTACTCTCCCTCTCAACCACCAAGTCTCCAACAGTTGCCTTTCTACTCAAGGCTTTGCATGCATCTTGAACTTCAAGAGCATACAGGTTCTTGACTCGTGAACCAATCTACTTCACCTATCTCGTGGTGATGTGTCTAAGAAAAACCTTTCCCTTACTGAAGACTACATCATAGCCTTTGTCTTCTAGCATTACGATCGACAACAAATTTTTCCTCAGTCCTGGTGCATACTTGACATCGGTCAAGGTAATGCGAGCTCCATGCTCCCTCTGAAAAACAACCGTGCCTACACCCGAGACACTATACTTTTCATCATTACCCATCACTATGAGTATATAGAGATCTTTCTCCTCCAAGGTATTGAACAAACTCTTGTCGCCGGTCATGTGGGAAGAAGCTCCATTGTCAAGAAACCAACCACATCCCACCATGGATGAAACCATGCATGCGAAGAGGGTGAAATCCAACTCGAACTGTGAGGCCAATGCCTCACCTTCAAATCCTTCCTTGGATCCCATCTTGGATTTCTTTAGTGGACAATTTGTAGCAAAATGGCCCACCTCATGACAATGAAAGCATCACACTTTCAATTTGTCAAACTTCTTCCCACCATGGGAAGAACTCAATTCGGGATTAGAATCCTTCTCCTTCCCTTTCTTCGCCTTACTCGCTAAGGCACAATTTTCTTCATCCTCCTTGGATGAAGAGCCATCTCTAGTGCTTCTTCTTATCTCCTCCTGCATCAGATCCGACCAAAGTCGTTCCCAATTTGGCAGTTTCTCTCTTCCATTTACCGAGTCTTGGTAGCTATGCCAACTCTTAGGAAGATCGAGGAGAGCAAGACTGACCATGTCATCATCGGTTGTCATGATCCCCACACTTCCAAGCTCATCCTTGCAGGTGGTGAGCTTGTTCAAGAACGTAGAGATCGTGTCGCCCTTTTCACACTTGATTTTCCAAAGCTTGTCTTTCAACGCCAACTTCTGAATGCTACTATTCTGATATAGATCTTTCAATGTTTTCCACAATGAAAACGGTGTCTCCTTCCCATGGAGACTCAAGAATATGTGGTCTTGAACTCCCTCCAGAAGGATTCTCCTTGCTCTAGCCACACATTTCTTCCATTCTGCCAATTCTATAGCATTAGCCGCTGCAGGCTTGGGGACTTCTTGATAAATGAAGTCCTTTACACTGTTATCCTCTATTACTGCTTCCATGCAATCCTTCCAGGCTATATAATTCGAGTTGCCATCAAGGGCATACTCGAGTCTTAAACCATTGAACGCCAATGGTGAAATTAAGATGTGATAAGAACTCAATTTCTATATTCAGGAACCTCAAACTTCGAACTTCTCCCTTCTTGTATATAGTTCTCTCCTTTTATCACCTTTGCTCTGATACCATGTAGAATTTCCCACTGTAGATCAACAAATTATGCAATATACTAAAGCAAAATACAAGATCTACTTCTACAACAAACTTTGCGAAAGCTTAATCAATTTGAGCAAGATCAATAAGAACACATATAACTGAGAATGAGAAAGCAATCACACATGAACACAGAAGAATACTATGGGGAAAGCCTCAGCCTAAAACCCCGATCTCTGTAATATCATACAAGTGGAAAATAGTCAGGATTACACAAAGCCTTAGCTCGAGAGCTATCCAGCTCTCAGTACAATCCCTTTGCTGCTCATAGACAGTCAAAGTCTTCTCACAAACCTTCTCCTCTGCCATCCAAGCCTCCTATTTCCTTGCACAGTTTTTCCTTTGGTCTAGTGCTTCCACTTGTGTGAATTCCCACCTCACACTGCTCACTTGGCTCAGAAGTACCTGCACAATCTTGAAGGAGATAATTCCTTCTGCAAGGATGAGTTTCCTATATAGGAAAAATCCTCCAACTGATAGTACACTGTCCCTTCCTTTGATCTCAACTGTGTCTCTGACTGAACTGACATGCATGAGTTGTTTATGAGAGAATATTCAGTTATATGGAGAGCAACAGTTACATGCATGCAAGCATTGACTAACTGAACTCACAATTAATTCTACAAACTGTTAGAACTAATCTAATTGGACTTAACTCAGATAATTGAGCTACCTAATTACAACTCAAAGTACAACTCATTGTCATCTCCTTAACTAAGGGATAAATTCCTCAATCAATGGAGAAACTATTGCATGTCTTCACATAGACTTCATGTTTGATTTTCTCCAACTAATTAACTCAAGATGAATTACTTATTAATCAAACAGCTGTTAAGAACAAATTCGAATTTTACTTCTCAATTTTAGTTCAAGGACTAACTAAAATTGGAATCCATCCTAAAATGCTATTTATAGCAATGCTATTTTTAGCACTTCCATTTTTCATTCCTTGTTGCTAAGTCCAACACTGGTACCCGAACTGCTATTTACAACATTTCTATTTTTAGCATTTCTTGTTGCCATTTTCAACACTAATCTTCAATACACACCAACATTATTACAATTAGCAGACATATCTATAATTAAACCCGATGGTGTGTTAGAGGATATATATGGATCCTTAGATTCTTTGGAATACCCTATTGATTTCATTATTTTAACTCCCAAGAATAATTTAGGAGGACATCCATTAATTTTAGGAAGACCATGGTTAGCTACAACCGATGCCTTTATCAATTGTAGATCAGGAGACATGTTTATCTCAGATGGAAGCTCGACAAAGAAATTTACATTGTACCCACCTGCAAAAATAATGATAGAAGTAGAAAATGAAGAATGGATGGATGAAGATGATATACAACCAATTTTCACTATTACACAAATAAACGGGGAGGATAAAATTTTAAATTAAATAGAAAATCATGAACCCTCTTTATATTGTGATGATAATCAAAATTTTCAAGAACAATGTAATATCGAATATCTATCATCTAGACAAATGTCTTTACATTCTATGGAAAATTTTGGAAATTCTTCAATGGAATTTTTTCCAGGAAAAACCTTGAATATCAATGAAAACCTGGAAGAATTGCAGGAAAAAAAAAAACTGGTAGAAATATTACAAAAACACTCTTTTGCATATGCATGGGAATATACTAATATGAAAGGAATTGATCCTAAAACTTGCATGCATCATATCTATATTGAAGAGAATGCTAGACCAATTCGACAACCACAAAGAAGAATGAATCCAAACTTAAAATAAATTGTTAAAGAAGAATTTCAGAAACTTTTAAATGTAAATTTCATTTATCCAATATCAGACAGTCAATGGGTTTCACCCCTAGTAATCGTTCCTAAGAAAAATGGAAAATGGAGAGTATGCATTGATTATAGGGAATTGAATAAAAAAACTTTGAAAGATCACTTTCCACTTCCTTTCATAGATCAAGTTTTAGATACATTAGCAGGGAAGAAATATTTCTCATTTATTTGGATGGTTTTAGTTGGTACAATCAGATTCAGGTACCACTTGAAGATCAAGAAAAAACCACATTCACTTGTCCATGGGGGACTTATGCTTATAGAGTACTTCCTTTTGGACTATGCAATGCTCCAACAACATTCCAAAGGGCAGTACTAGGAATTTTATTTGATCTTATTCATGATTGTGTGGAAGTATATATGGATGACTTCACATTTTATGGAAACCCTTTTGAAGAAGCACTTGAAAATTTAGAAAAAGTTCTCCTAAGATGTAAAGAAGAAAATCATTATTTAAGTCATGAATAGTGTTTTATGATGTTTAATGAAGGAATTGTTTTAGGTCACCATATTTCAGGAAATGGAATTAAGGTTGACTCATCTAAGGTAGAAGTTATTTCCAAATTATCAATCCCTAGTTGTCAATGGGATGTTAAGAGTTTTCTTGGTTTTACTGGATATTTAGAAGATTCATAGAAAACTTCACAAAGATTGCATCACCACTCTTCAAATTACTCACCAAGGACTATGAATTCAGTTGGAATTCTAATTGTCAGAAAGCTTTTGAAATTTTGAAAAAGAAGATCTTTGAAGCACCTATCTTAAAAGGACCTAATTTGAAATTACCTTTTCATATATCAATTGATGCTTCAGATACAGCTCTAGGAGTTGTATTAGGACAAAAATACCTCACTCCTTATGCCATTTATTATTGTTGGAAATAATACTGAGAGGGGGGGGTGAATCAGTATTATCAGAAAAACTTTTTCAATTTCATACTCAGAAACATATACGCTACTTCAGTTAAGTGAACCAGCGTGTACACGCTACTGTGTCTAAAGCAACCAGCGTATAACCAGAAATCTTAAGATTCAGTTAGTTTATCTTCAGTAAATGCATCAGGACATTATTAACCATATTAATAGTAAACAGGTGCAGTATAACAGAATAGATCATCACACAAAAACCACACACATGAACACCATGATATAAGGTGGAAACCCAATGTGGGTGAAAACCACCTGCTGCAAGTCGTCTCTATCTTTCTTTAATAAGAAACTTCAGTTTACAATCTTTTGTACTGGTGCAGCCTTATACCAGTACGCAGGCTACAACCTGCAGAAGGCTACAACCTTCTCTCGTTTTCCAGACTCTCCTGGAAGGGAGCTCCAACCCCCTTTGCTCTTGTACTAGCTAAGATACTAGTACGTAGGTGCTGGCCTACAATCTTCTTTCCTTCAGGTACCACTTTTCATACATTTTCAGACTGGATATTCCTGAAGCACAACATTACAATCTGAAGACCACAAGTCATCAATTTTCATAACAGATCATTGAAGCACAAAACAACCAATACTAGCATCATCAATCTTTGAATCACTGAACCACTGAAACCCTGTCAACACCCAGTCACCAGAACACAGAGCAGACTACAGAACTATGCAATAACAGTCAGACCCAACTGCAACCCCAAAAATTAAACTTCAAAAGATATACGCTACTTCAATGAGATCAACCCGCGTATACACGCGCTTTTACCAAAGACAACCTGCGTACAGATCTAAAAATAGTTTCTCATAATTTGTAGCTGTACCAGACATCAATCATACCCAGAACATAACATTGCGTTAGTATGCAGATCTAAAAATACGCATAATCAACCATATACCGATAGTTCATTTCAAACCATTTGATCCCGATCTATCTTTAGATCTAGTCTTCCATCACCCGGTGTGATCTCTCCTTAGCTTAGATCAAGCAACCCAGAACCTGCATACTAGATCTCCTCCTTTTTCAGATATTCAAGACTTTTTCAATTACACTTGCCTAATGATCTTCTTCTCCTTTTATAGTCTTAGGCCTTGCTCAATACCACGGGCCAAAACCATAGTAATCCAATACCAACAACTTCAAAACTAGGGATCAACACGTCTGTCGAGATACCTTGGTCAAAAACATAGGCTCAAGTACCGAGGACTAACTACCATGGACCAAAAGGAAGCTTCTCGACATGTACGCTCTTTTTTGTTCAAGAAACTGCGTGTATACGCGACTTCGTATATAGCGATCCTGCGTATCCGCGACTTAGTATATAGCGTACCAGCGTGTATACGCAACTTGGGCTTAATGAACCTGCGTATATGAAAATTCTCTTCATTCTTGTAGTCTGGACTGAGATCTGTCATCAAAGAGAGTTGCCATCAAGGACAACACCTGTACCGTAGCGCCACACCTGTGCCAAAATGCCAACAATCTCCCCCTTTGGACTTGATGGCAACCCCAAGATCCAAGATCCTTAGAATCATTCTCCCCCTTTGTCATCAAGGGCAAAGGGTTGTGCTCCCCCTGAGTACATGCTGATATCTCTGTTCTGCTATGTTGAACATGCTCCCCCTGACTGTAGGCAAGATCTGCAAAAGATGTTCTTCAAAGAGAACCAAGACTTATACATCATAAAGTACCTTCCTATCACCAAGAGACTCAATACATACATCCATACTCCCAACCAAGAGGGGATACATCAGAAATTTACATATAACAACCAAATACATTACATTATTCATCCCAGGCAAAGTGGGGAAAACAACAAAGGCCGTTACATGACCTTGACACCATAAAAGAGATATCACAAAAGGGATACATGACATAGAGACGAAAAATCTAGACCAAGAATTATGAAAGTCATCTGCAGCATCTGATAATCATCTTTTAGATCAGCAGCCAAGATTTCCTTCTGTGCTCCTTCTCCTGAAACCAACAATAGTTGTGAACTAGAACCAAAAGCATCTAAATGCCAACAATGCTTTGTTAGACTTTAAGCTGCTCCCCCTGAAACTGTGCCTGCTGTACCCCCTGAAACTGTGCCTGAAGGACTCTAGCATACCCATCTCAGACCTTTTCCAACCAGAGTCTGCCCTTGCTGTTCAGAACTCCATATACGCGACTTCACCTGCATAAATCAGCGTATGTACGCGGATATCCCTTATACAACATGCGTACACAAACTTTTCTTTAGAACAGACAAGCTTCAACAGCAGGATGAAGCATCAACTACTCCCAGCTTTTGTCTGAGATATTCAAAAGTCTCCCTGGGCAGTGGTTTTGTGAGAATATCAACAACTTGTTCTTTAGAAGGAACATACTCCAACTTGACCTTTTGTTCAAGCACTTGTTCCCGGAGGAAGTGATACTTGATTGGTATGTGCTTGGTCTTTGAATGCATGACTGGATTCTTTGAAATGCTGATTGCACTTGTATTATCACATAAGATAGAGACAGGTGGAGTGCAAGTGATTTGAAAATCCTGCAAGGTCTGCATCATCCAAAGAAGTTGTGTGCAACAAGATGCCGCAGCCACATATTCTGCTTCAGCTGTAGATAAAGCAATCGAACTCTGTTTCTTGCTGAACCAAGATACTAATCTGGAACCCATGAAGAATGCACCACCACTTGTGCTTTTCCTGTCATCCACACTTCCGGCCCAATATGCATCTGTGTAAGCATGAAGAGTGAGATCTGTATCTCTAGGATACCATAAGCCATAGTTTTGAGTCCCTTGAAGATACTTGAAGATTCTTTTGACTGCCTGAAGATGAGTTTCCTTTGGGTTGGCTTGAAATCTTCCAACAATTCCAACTGCATGCATAATATCTGGTCGGGTACCTGTCAAATAAAGCAAACTCCCAATCATGGATCTATAAGTTGGTTGATGAACTGCTGCTGATTCATCATTTGCACTGAGGCTGCATCCTGTAACCATGGGGGTACATACTGGCTTTGAATCTTCCATGCCATACTTCTTCAAGATCTGCTTGAGGTACTTGGTTTGAGACAAGAAAATACCTCCTTCATTTTGTTGGATTTGCAATCCAAGAAAGTATGTCAATTCTCCAAGTAATGACATTTCGAATTCTTTCTTCATAACCAAGGCAAAGTTTTGACTCATAGCCTCTTCATTGCTGCCAAATATAATATCATCTACATACACAACAAGTATTAGCAATTTGTTATTTTCAACTTTTATATAGAGATTGCTATCTGCTGACCCTTTTGAAAAGCCTTGTTGGTGAAGATATTTGTCCAACCGATAGTACCAAGCCCTTGGAGCTTGTTTGAGACCATAGAGAGCCTTTTTCAATATGCATACAAGGTTTGGATCATTCCCAAGAATGAAACCATCTGGCTGCTCAATATATACTTCTTCTTCTAAGTCTCCATTCAGAAAGGCTGATTTCACATCCATTTGAAATACCTTGAAGCTTTGAAAGCTTGAGAGAGCAAGGAACATTCGGATGGCCTCAAGTCTTGCAACAGGAGCAAAGGTCTCTTCGAAATCTATTCCTTCTTGCTGCGCATACCCTTTACAAACAAGTCTGGCCTTGTTTCTAATTACTTCTCCATTTTCATTCAATTTATTTTTGAAGACCCATTTTGTCCCTATGACATTCTTATCTTTTGGTCTAGGAACCAATTCCCAAGTGTTGTTCTTTTCGATCTGCTCAAGTTCTTCATCCATTGCTTTGACCCAGCATTCATCTTTGCATGCCTCTTTCACATTTTGTGGTTCAGTGGAAGAGAGTAATGCCAAATAGCTTGAAGCTTCTGCAATTGTTCTTCTTGTTTGTACTCCTGCTTCTTTCTGCCCCACAATCTGAGATTCTGGATGATTCTTCTGAACATATCTGGATGGAGTCTTCTCTTCTATTCTTATCTGCTCCTCTGGTTCTTCTTGAGGTTCTTCTTCTTCTTGAGGTTCTTCTTCTTCATCATTCTGTCTTTGAGGGTAGCCTTAATCTTCTTCGATGTCTTCATGATGAACTTGCCTAGGAATGTATCCCTTCTCATCAACCACAACATCAATGCTGTCAACAATTCTGCCAAGTCTTTTATTGTAGCACTTGTATGCTTTGCTATGTGGAGAATAACCAAGAAGAATGCCTTCATCTGCTCTTGGTTCAAGTTTGCCAAGTTGCTCATCAGTATTCTTGATATAACATTTTCTCCCAAAGATTTTGAAGTGCTTCACTGAAGGAGTCTTACCACACCAGAGCTCATGAGGGGTTTGAGTGCTGTTTACTCGGACATTTGTTTTGTTGAGAATAATAACTGCAGCATGTGCAGCTTCACCCCAGAAAGTTGCGGGAGTACCTGATTCATCAAGCATAGCACGAGCCATTTGTTGGATTGTTCTGTTCATTCTTTCCACAACTCCATTTTGCTGAGGAGTTCTAGCTGTAGAGAATTCTCTTCTTATCCCATGTTCTTCACAGAAATCAAAAAATTCATTCGAGGTAAACTCCCCACCTCTGTCAGATCTGAGGCACTTAATTTTGTGTCCTCATTCATTTTCAGCCAAGGCTTTGAAGGATTTGAATTTTTCGAATGCTTCATCTTTGTGCTTCATAAGTCCTAACCAGACAAACCTGGAGAAATCGTCAATGAATAATATCAAATATTCTTCTCCTCGAAGTGTTATTTTTCTGAATGGACCACATGTATCTGTATGTACTAGCTCAAGAGGCATGCTAGCTGATCCTTCCTTCTCAGGAAAATTAGTTCTGGTTTGCTTTCCAAACTGACATGATTTGCATATGGTGTTGTCTGGAATTTTGATATCTGGAAGATCACGAACTGCCTGATATTTGCATGCTTTCCTTATTTGTGAAAAGCTTAGATGCCCCAACCTCCGATGCCATAGCCAGTGTTCATCATCCTTGCTCAAATAGCATTGTTGTTTTTCTTCAAATATGTATATATTATTTGGAGTCCTTCTTCCTTTGATCACTGTTTCACCTGTATCAAGATCACGAACACAACATCCATTTGATCTAAATATTACCTATGTTCCTTGATCGCACATCTGACTTACACTCAGAAGATTATGCTTCAATCCATCAACATACAAAACATTTCCAGCTTTGACCTTCTCTTTCAACTGAGCAACGCCTTTTCCTTTTATGGCTGCAGAGATATCGTTTCAAAAGAAACTTTCTTTCCCTTTTCTAATGCGGTATATGATTCAAGTTTTTCTTTGTCCCCTGTCATATGCTTCGAACATTTGCTGTCAATGTACCATAGACTTTCTTGACCTTCTGCATAAAAGGCTATCCCACATCTTTCTGGTTGTGGTTCCTTTATTCTCCATGTTCTGACATTTGAGGTTTGTTCCTTCTGAGTTGTCTTCCAGAACCTGCTCCTGCATTCAGAGTCTTCATGACCAAAGTTATTACAAATAGAGCATTCAACTTCATTTTCAAGAACCGAAAAGTTATTATAAGTCCTTTTCATGGTTCCAGTCATACTCCTTTGCTTTTGAGCTTCTCTAGTCATGATTGTCTTGTAGGCAACACATTGAGCTGCTTTGTGACCGAAGTTATGGCAAGAAAAACATTGGCCATTAAAGAAATTTCTGCGATAATCAGATCTATCATCCAACCGATTGTAGCTTCTATTGGCATCCATTCTTGGGGCAAATTGGGAAGATTTTACCTGTGGCTGATTGTAGCTTTTGTTTGTCCTTAAGGCAGCTTGTCCCCGAATTTCTTGATAGTCTTTATTTGTTCTTGAGGTAAACTGTCCCTGATTCACCTGATGACTTTTATTTGGTCTTTGCCCGCTCCTCCTTGCTGCATCAAGATAACTTTTAGAGGTAGAAGCTTGAGATGTTTCTCCATTATATCCCAGACCTGTCTTGATCAGAGGAGAATGCTGCACATTGATAATCTCATCCAAGGTTTCAGATCCTTTAACAAATTTAAGATTAATCGCTTTTGTTTTCTCAATCTCCTTTCTAAGACAAACAATCTAACATTCCAATTTTTCAAGATGTTTTTCCTTTTCAGCCAGTTGACATTGTAGAGAATCAATAATAGCACTTTTCTCTTCTAAGCAAACTTTGAGATTATTCATTTCTTCACAAAAGCCTTCTACATCTATAGCATCCATGTAGTCATCATCTTCAAAAGCCATTAAAAGTTTATATCTATTACCCTGTTCATCTTCGTCACTATTTGAAAGGCCATCACTATCTTCATGAGTGTAATAGCTTTTCTTCTTTTCATTCTGTTTCTTGTTCCATCTAACAGGTTCCTTTCCCTTGTCATTCTTATCTTTGTGAGGACATTTGACAGCATAATGACCTACTCTTCCACAAGCAAAGCATTTAAAAGGTAACTTACCTCTGAATCTTCCAGAACCCCTTTGAAGATTTCTGACAAAATTTGATTCTTCTTCTTCATCTTCTGGCACGTGACTTGCTTCATAATAATCTTCTTTACCTGAAGCCTTGAAAGCAGCTTCTCTTCTATTTGATGGACCTCCCTTTCTCATTTCATAAGCAGTTAGAATTTCGTGAAGCTGAGACATAGTAAGAGTTCGTAGATTTTCCTTTTCTTCTATTGCAGACACTTTAGATTCAAATTTGGGGGACAATGATCTTAGAACCTTTTCAACCACAATAGCCTCTTTAATTTCTTCTCCCAAGTTTTTCATGCAATTTACAATCTCATCTACCCTAAGGAAATAGTTAGCCACACTTTCATCATTATACATTCTGAGAGTCTCATACTTAATCCTGAGAGTTTGAAGTTTAGCACGCTTTACCTGTTCGTCTCCTTCATAGCTCGTGACAATTTTGTCCCATATTTCTTTTGCGGATTTATAGTGCATTACCTTCATGAATTCCGATTGGGATATACATCCCAATAGAGTACTGACTGCTTTCGCATTTGTTTCATATTTCTTTTTCTCGGCTGGATCTGTAGGAGTAGCTGAAGGAAAAGTGTAGCCTGTCTCTACGATATCCCAAACTTCTGTACCAAGAGATTGAAGATAGGCAGTAACTCTTACCTTCCAATAATTGAAGTTTGTCCCATCAAAAACCGGTGGCCTGATTGATGCTTCTCTCTCGTAGTTGCTCATGATGAACGATCTACCTTCAAGCAATCAAGCTTCTCTAAAGGACCTGCTCTGATACCAATTGTTGGAAATAATACTGAGAGGGGGGGTGAATCAGTATTATCAGAAAAAAAATTTCAATTTCATACTCAGAAACATATACGCTACTTCAGTTAAGTGAACCAGCGTGTACACGCTACTATGTCTAAAGCAACCAACGTATAACCAGAAATCTTAAGATTCAGTTAGTTTATCTTCAGTAAATGCATCAGGACATTATTAACCATATTAATAGTAAACAGGTGCAGTATAACAGAACAGATCATCACACAAAAACCACACACATGAACACCATGATATAAGGTGGAAACCCAATGTGGGTGAAAACCACCTGCTGCAAGTCGTCTCTATCTTTCTTTAATAAGAAACTTCAGTTTACAATCTTTTGTACTGGTGCAGCCTTATACCAGTACGCAGGCTACAACCTGCAGAAGGCTACAACCTTCTCTCGTTTTCCAGACTCTCCTGGAAGGGAGCTCCAACCCCCTTTGCTCTTGTACTAGCTAAGATACTAGTACGTAGGTGCTGGCCTACAATCTTCTTTCCTTCAGGTACCACTTTTCATACATTTTCAGACTGGATATTCCTGAAGCACAACATTACAATCTGAAGACCACAATTCATCAATTTTCATAACAGATCATTGAAGCACAAAACAACCAATACTAGCATCATCAATCTTTGAATCACTGAACCACTGAAACCCTGTCAACACCCAGTCACCAGAACACAGAGCAGACTACAGAACTCTGCAATAACAGTCAGACCCAACTGCAACCCCAAAAATTAAACTTCAAAAGATATACGCTACTTCAATGAGATCAACCCGCGTATACACGCGCTTTTACCAAAGACAACCTGTGTACAGATCTAAAAATAGTTTCTCATAATTTGCAGCTGTACCAGACATCAGTCATACCCAGAACATAAAATTGCGTCAGTATGCAGATCTAAAAATACGCATAATCAACCATATACCGATAGTTCATTTCAAACCATTTGATCCCGATCTATCCTTAGATCTAGTCTTCCATCACCCGGTGTGATCTCTCCTTAGCTTAGATCAAGCAACCCAGAACCTGCATACTAGATCTCTTTCTTTTTCAGATATTCAAGACTTTTTCAATTACACTTGCCTAATGATCTTCTTCTCCTTTTATAGTCTTAGGCCTTGCTCAATACCACGGGCCAAAACCATAGTAATCCAATACCAACAACTTCAAAACTAGGGATCAACACGTCTGTCGAGATACCTTGGTCAAAAACATAGGCTCAAGTACCGAGGACTAACTACCACGGACCAAAAGGAAGCTTCTCGACATGTACGCTCTTTTTTGTTCAAGAAACTGCGTGTATACGCGACTTCGTATATAGCGATCCTGCGTATCCGCGACTTAGTATATAGCGTACCAGCGTGTATACGCAACTTGGGCTTAATGAACCTGCGTATATGAAAATTCTCTTCATTCTTGTAGTCTGGACTGAGATCTGTCATCAAAGAGAGTTGCCATCAAGGACAACACCTGTACCGTAGCGCCACACCTGTGCCAAAATGCCAACAATTATACCAGTAATAATTTAATTCCGACAGAGCTAAATTATACTGTAACTGAAAAGGAGTTTCTAGTTGTGATACATGCTATTAATAAATTCAAACATTACATTACTGGCTATGAAAATTTCATTCATATAGATCATTCTTCCATTAGATATTTAATGAACAAACCAGTTACTAATGGTGCAGTAACAAGATGGCTATTACTATTACAAGAATTCAATATCACCATTCTGGACCAACCTGGAAAACAAAACACAATTGCTGACTTTTTATCTAGAATTCAAAATGATAACAATGATATACTTGTAGAGGATAAGTTTCCTGATGAATACCTTTTTGCAGTGTCTACTAAATCACCTTGGTTTTCAAATATTGCCAATTATTTAGTTTAAGGAAAATTACAATCCTATTTGTTTCCTAGATAAAAAAGAAGAATAATCCAATCAAGTGCATCTTATTCATGGATAAATGAAGAATTATAAAAAACAAGACCAGATCTCATCATCTGAAGATGTGTAAGAGAAGATGAAATACCTGAAATACTTAAAGCATGCCATGATGAACCATGTCGGGGTCATTTTGCCGAAAAAATAACTGCTTATAAAGTCCTTCTTTTGGGATATTATTGGCCTTCCCTTTTTAAGAATGCCAAGGAATATGTTAAGAGGTGTGATAGTTGTAAAAGAATGGGGAAACTTGTTCCTTCAGATGAAATGCCACTACAACCTTAGGTACTCATTGCACCTTTTGAAAAATGGGCTTTGGATTAAAATTCTTATGACCCTGATCCCAAAGTCAAAATTATCCGTTGGTCAAGTTAGTCGTTGGAGGCTCTGCTTAGAGTATTTAACAGGCAAAGTTGGATCTGTTTCTTCAACTTGTCCTGACGATGAACCACATTGGTTGGTTCGAAATGCGTCGACAAATGGTATTTCATGTGATTTTCGCCGAAAAATCTCTCGTAAACTTGATATGGATCACAGAAGCCTCAATTATACAAAAAAATATATATTCTTGTATGCATTTATTATGTTACTAAGTGGGTAGAAGCTAAAGCACTTTCTTTTGCTACTGAAAATGTTGTAGTTTTATTTCTTTTTGAGGATACTTTAACGCGTTTTGGTGTCCCAAGAGAAAGTGTAACAGATCAAGGAAAGCAATTCACATCCAGAGTAGTTCAAAAGATAGTGGAGGAATATAAAATCAAGCATCATAAGTCTACTCCATAGCATCCACAAGCAAATTGGCAAGTAGAGTCTACCAACGAAGTGATTGAAGCAATCCTTACCAAGACAGTGCACTTGCACAGAAGGGACTGGGACAAAAAGCTTCTAGAAGCTTTATGGGTCTACCGTACCACATGGAGAAACACTACAACACATACTCCCTATGAACTTGTTTATGGGAAGCAGATCCTATTTCCAATTGAGTTCCATATCTAGACATACAGGACAGTAGTCAAGTTGGGACTTGACTTATCATAAGCACAAAAACAAAGAATGGGACAACTCAATGAGCTTGATGAAATAAGGCAAGATGTTATCTAGAAGACTAGTTTAGTCTAGTAATAGAGATGCAGATGGCATGATAAGTACATCAAAGAAAGAAAATTTCAGCTAGGAGACTGGGCATTACTCTTTGATTCAAAGTTCAAAAAATTCCAAGGAAAATTTCAAACTCACTGGCTTGGGCCTTATGAGATTGAAAATGTTTTTGATAATGGAGTAGTCAGAATTAGGACTCTTGATGAAGAAAAATTTCCTCTCCTAGTGAATGGACATCAACTCAGGATATATCACAAGCCTATGACAAAAGAGGAATTTGTAAAGATTTTCCAAGACAACTATGATTTGAAGTTGGTTAAGAAGAACTCTTCTTCTTCTCCACCTTAGATTTTTTTTTAATTATATATATATAAACATGAAAACCAACAATTGTTGGCATGTTTATGCAGAAATTGAAGATGAAAACCAAGAATTCTTGGCATCTTAAATTTTCTTTGTATTCCATTTCTAGAATCCCATTTTCTTGTATCCCTGTCTTTTTCAAAAATAAATAGCCACAAAATCATTGATTTTTTTGCAGCTTTGATGACTTTCTGCAGCTGATGTGACATATACTTTTGATCATGCAATTAAAGGAATGATTGACTTTCTCTAATGCAAGGTACCGGATGACAACATAAAGAGCAACCAAAGGTTAGCAAGAAAAATAACTCCAAGGTATGCATTGCTTTAATTTTATAATATGGATTAAAACATTACATATATGAATTATAAGACATAGTTCTACCAAAGAAATCAAAATCATTATTGTAAAGAGTTGCTTGTGACATATCAATTCTTGCATAAGTCGCCATTCACTTACAGTCATCATTGCTTATATTACGATCCATTGAATCAGTTGTCCAAAACATAAGAATAAATAATTCTAACGGTTAGATTCTGCATCATTCCATCATAACCTCACGACTTACGCCTTCATTGTTCTATCACTCACGCTCTCAACCTCTCCGCTCTGAAAACCCTACCTAGCTAGCCAATTCTACCAAGAAATTCTGCCCTGTCAAACAAAATAGTTGTGAAACAAAGCTTCTTGACCATGGGTGTGATATTCAGGAGAGAGCCGATAGGCAAGAAATTCTTGGAAGGATATCCTCAAACAAAAGAATTATTGCAGAAAGCACAGTGGCTCGAATTTGTAGAAAAAATTGATGGCTTCCATAAAGAAGTGACTAAATCTTTCGCCAGGGCCTTTGATGGAGTAAAGTGGAGATAAGTGACATCAAATTCACAGTAACAGATTCATTTATAGCCGAAGCCACTCAATTGTCGCGGATTGGAGAGAAATGGTTCAAGAACAAAGGAATAGAAACAAAGGATTGGAAAGTTCTCTTGAAGAAGTCAAGCATGGACACCACCATTTTTAAGAAGGGCATCCCAAGAATAGCACTGGAAAGTAAGTGGAGAAACCTACTTCTAATAATTCAAAAAATTGTTACCTGCGAAGGAAGGTTCGGATGTATGTTCTTCTATCATATTCGGCTGCTAATGAATTTCCTCGAAGAAAATGAAATAAACCTTCCATATTTCTTGCTGAATAGGAAGATGTTAGGAAATGTACAAAGGAGAATTCAATTTATAGATAATACAATGTATCACCATGGTCTGGTCAAAATACTTCTTGAATTTCATCTCGAAAACATAGGTGATAATTGGGAGAGATTTTTAGTTAGAAATCACTTTTAGGAAGAAACTCATGGGAAACCAAATACCAACAGACCTAAAAGGTGAAGGAAAAGGAAAATTGAGCAACCACAAGAACCACATAATTTATCAGAAGATGACATACCACTTGTAGAAGTTTTAGAGAAAATGAACAAAAGAAATGTTAGAAGAAAGAAAGCTAGAGAAGAAATACAGACTTCATCACAAGCAGAGAAGCCTAAAAGAGAAAAGAAGAAAATTCAAAAGACTCTTGTCATAGCCTTGAGAAGTAGTACCAGACACGACTTAGCAAAAAAATTATCCTCACAGAGCGTGTCAATATAGAAATAGAAGAGAAATCAGAAGTCGAAGAATAGAATTCAAGAGTTTCGTCACCAAGGGTTTCACCACCAAGGACTTCATCACCGGCTGCTACATTGCCTCCTCAGAGTCCAAGATGAAGAACACTAGAGATTGATCTGGTGTAGCAAGAGATTTATGATTATAAAGAGTCCTTGGAGAAAAGGGACGCAACAAGAACATCAATTCCAATTCAAGAGGAGGACGAAAATCAGTTTAATGAACCGCAAGACCTCTAGTAGTTAATATATTGAAACAAGAAATTTTTGAACTGGAGACATTAAATAGGTATATCAAAAATGAAAATCAAGCCTTGAAAACTTAGAATGAAATTCAAATAGCTAAGAGTGATAACCTCCTCTTACATTTAAGTCTGTGGTTTAACAAGAACAAGAAATTGAAGAAGAAAAACAAGGTATTAGAGAAACAGGTCATAAACCTGAAATACAAGATCCGCATGAGGAAACCAAGGATGGAAATTACTGGAAAGAAAGTGAAAAAGAGGAATTTCAATGTATTGGCAGAAGTATCCAAGAAAATTTAGTAGTTCAAGATATCAATTTTGTAGTTTGTATGAGGACATACAAAATCTTCAGTGTGGGGGAATGTAGAGTTCCATAATTGTTTTTTTTTGACATCTTTTTTCCACCATTTTCCTCTTCTTCATCACCACTGTCAACTAAATAAAGGCAAAAAATCATATATTTTGATAAGATAATAACTGTTACATGTATTATTTCTCATATGCGTTAATGTTCCTTATTGTTATATTAAAGAGTTCACTAGCTACAAAATTAACATGATTCTACAACCATTTTGTAAATCTATAGCTACCTCCATGGTTTGCAGGGTTCTGGTGTGCTGATGAAACAACTAATCATATGGGTAGTTGAAGATTGATCCCCTCATGTATCTACTCCTATTCGCTCGAACCAGTTCATCAAAAGGATCACACCTCAGCATGGTCAAAGATACATGTCAACACGTAGCAGCAAGGAGTCCAGACATAACACGTTTTCTCGATTTTCTTTCCAAATAGCAAATCGACGAATAATGATTTTCTTGTTTTAAGTTTCATATTTGAATTATGATTAAACATCAGATCCATAGGCATGAAAGTCTCAATAGATTGAGCACACGTTCTATATAAAAATGTATGCTCTGTAAACAATAACATGGAGGATGTATTAAATTAATTATTGAATAAATTATGAACCAAACCTTCGCTTTTGCATTAATTTGAACTTACTTTGCTAATTCGATGTGTATATGATTGTGAATCATACCTACTGGATGCGGAGGGCCCCTATAGACAGTCAAGCTTTTAGTCTGTGTTTATTTCACTGCTTTGTAATCGCTTTCGTTCAGTTGCTTTCTGTCATCATTGCATTATAGCTTAAATTACTTCACTATTTTTCGTTATTTCACATAAAATCAGTTATCTCGTTATTATTTCACATTTCATTTATAGTTACAGTCTTTCACCTAGTTTAATCCTTCAATGCTCTTTCGCTGCATTACATTTAGTCTCTTCATACTTTTCAAAGTTAGAACTTAGATCATTTTGTGATTTGTAATTACGAACTCCCTTCATGCTTTTTAAACTTAGAATTTTATATATTTCATAGAACAAGCTTTTAGATTTTAATACTCTGTTTTCATAGCAGCAAAGTGTTTATATAGAATCATAGATTTAGGATGAATAATGTAAGGCATTTTTAATAATCAATTAGATACAATTTGATAGATTCAATCTAACAATAGTTTAACTCTCACAATAGCTTAACTCTCATTCAGCCTAACAATAGGTTAACTTTCAAATATTGTAGGAATCTAACTCTAATAAAAATCTAGATAAACAACAAAAATCTCAAAACAAACATAATAGGCTTCTAGCATATAGTGCACCTGCACTTCACAAGTTCATCAACTCCGATCGATAATTTATGCTTGCAATTTAAGAACATTAAATTGACCAAAAAATAGCCATTTCTTGGGTTGAATTTGTTTCTGCAATTAAAAGATAGTTTTACCCTTTAGCCTATATGCAAAAATCCGTTATGATTTGAGATAATTTTAGGCAGCTTAAAGGCCAAAGAGTCCAAGACTATACCCAAGAGTTTAGAAAGAGGGCTTTGTTGTTAAGAGTAAACTTGAATTCCCAAGATGCATTGTTGAAATATATTGGGGGTTTACATTCCTATTTAAAACATACTATCCTTATGTTCAATCCAAGCAATTTGGATGAGGTATGTGTGCAAGCCACGCACCTTGAAGCAAGGGAAATATCATTCAGGAAGAGGGTAGTAAGGGTAAGGAGAAAGAGAAGGGTAGAGAAGGGAGAGGTAAGAAGAATGCAAGTGTGAAGAAAGAAGGGGATAAAACCATATGCCAACATTGTTCCAAAGTTTGGCATGATGAGGCCCATTGTTGGAAATTACATCCCGAACTAAGGCTTCAGAAACAAAACAATAAGGGAAAACAAAATGTGACCTCTACCACACATCATGACCTTGGTTTAGATTTTGGTGATGAGACCAAGATTTCAGCCATGGTCACAAAAGGAAAAGAAGTTGTTGCAAGCACTAGTTTCTCACATAGTTAGAACAACACTCCAAATGAAGAATCAAGAATAGAGTTGTTTCATGTAAGGGTAATTTCAAATCATACAAAGATTGATGCATTATTTGATAGTGGGTGAAAATCAAACTTAATTTTAGAAGACTTGGTAAAAAATCTTAACCTTGAAACTGTACCTCATCATAAGCCATATCCATTGTGTTGGATATTCAATAATGAAATTTTACAGGTTACAAGGAAGTGTTTATTCAAGTTCTCCATTATTGAAAAGTTCATTGATGAAGTTGAGTTAGATGTAGTTCCACTTGACATATCAGGAATAATTTTGGGTAGTCCTTATTTGTATGATAGGAAAGCAATATTTTATCGCCATGAGAACAAATACTTCTTGATCAAGAATGGGGTGAAGTACATTGTGAGAGCCCATCGTAAAAAGCTGAACATTTCTTTGGTTAATGTAGGGCAGATGAAGAGACTAGTAAATGCAAGTAAGAATTTTGTGCTTCTCATGATCAAGAAAAAAATGATATTGGTTATGAATCTTTTGAAGGTTGTGATGACAAATTGAAATCTTATCTGTTTGATGTGGTAAGAAATCATGGCGAGATGTTTCAGGAACCAAAGGGGTTACCTCCGAAGAGGGGAATTCAGCATGAGATACGGCTACAACAGGATGTTCCAATTCCAAATATTGGCATGTATTGCATGTCGATTATGGAGAGCATGGAACTCAAGAAGAAAATTAAAGAATTGTTGAACAAATGTATATACGTCCATCTACTTCACCATGTGGTTTGCCCAGTGTCTTGGTGACAAAGAAGGATAGAAATTGGTGCATGTGTGTGGATTTCTGTGCACTGAACAAAATCACGGTAAAGAATCGTTATCCACTCCCAAGAATTGATGATTTTCTTGAATAGATGAGGTATGAAAAGTATTTCAATAATTTAGACTTACGAAGTGGTTATCATGAAGTTAGAATAGATGAAGAGGACATTTGGAAAACCACATTTAAAACTAAACAAGGATTGTTTGAGTGGCTTGTTATGCCTTTTGGTCTTACAAATGCTCCAACTACTTTCATGAGAGTTATGAATGATGTATTGAGACCATTTCTAGATGATTTTTTCATTGTGTACTTATATGCTATTCTCATATTCAGCGAATCCAGAGATGAACATGTCATGCATGTAAACAAAGTACTTGATGTTTTGATAAAAAAACAGTTGTTTTTAAAGATGTCAAAGTGTGAATTTGGCAAGACTTATTTAGTGTATTTGGGATACATTGTTGAAGGATGTGAGCTGAAGATAGACCCCTCTAAAGTTGAGGTCATTCTGAATTTTCCCAAGCCCAAGACAGTTACAGAGGTAAGAAGCTTTTTAGGGGCAACACAATATTGGAGGAAATTTATTGCTAATTTTTCTTCCATTGCAGCTCCATTACATGCATTGAATAGTGTCAAGAAAGTATTCCATTGGGGAGATGTACAACATAAAGCATTTGATGCTTTGAAGCAACAGATCAGTTCAACACCAGTATTGGCTCTTCTAGATCTTAGACAGTCATTTGAGATTCAAATGGATGCTGGTGATTACACCATGGGAGCAGTTCTTATAGAGCATGTTAAGCTCATTTCATTTGATTCTCAAATTTTTAATGGAGATGTAACTAACTATCCCACTTATGACAAAGAACTTTACGCATTGGTACAAAGTGTAAAAAATGGAAACACTACTTGATGGGAAAGGAGACCATTATCCATACCGAACATCAACCATTACAGTACTTACAGTCATAGTCAAAGTTGCAGTAGTCACGACACTTCAAATGGATGGGTTTTCTACAATAGTTTCATTTGGTTATCAAGTAAAAAAAGGGAATCTACAATAAGGTAGCTGATATGCTTTCTAGGCCTATTGTAAATTCATCTATTATACTTAAGCATAATTATGTTTTGCATGAAAGTTACATTAAGCAATATGCATATGATAATGACTTTCGAGATGTGTATGAAAGCTTGAGTCAAGGAAACCAAATTGAAGAGTTGGATTATCATGTACATAACAGTTTGTTGTATCACTTGGGAAAGTTATGTATTCCACAGGGAGAAAGAAACAATATCATAAGGGAGGTGCACACTTCATTGATTGCTGGACACTTTGGTGTAGGCAAGACAGTAGCGAATCTCCAAAGGTATTGTTATTGGCCACACATGTTTGATAATGTATCTCATTTCATTAGAGGATGTTCTTTGTGTGCAACTAGTAAGCATAGCAATAGGAAACTAGGATTGTACACTCCACTTTCGATACCTTCACGTCCATGGGAGAGTATCTCAATGGATTTTGTAGGAGGTCTTCCATTGTCAAGGAAAGGTCGTGATTACTTGTATGTATTTGTAGACAGGTTCAGCAAAATGTGCATACTAACACCATGTAAAAAGAAAATTACAACTAAACAAACAACTAATCTTTTCTTCCAAAACATTTGGGTTCATTTTGGTCTTCCTACTTCCATTGTAAGTGACCGAGATTCTTGATTTGTTGGGAATTTTTGGTCAAATTTGTGGGACATGATGGACACGAAGTTGAAGAAGAGTACAACCTTTCATCCGCAAACAGATGGAAAAATCAGGTGGTCAATAGAGCAATTATTCATCTTCTTAGAGGATATTTCAGCAAACATCCCAAGTTGTGGGATGAACAATTGCATTACATACACATGCATACAATAGGGCAAAGCATTCTTCCACAAACGCATCGCCATTTGAGGCATGTTTTGGGTACTTGCCAAGATTACCATTGGACTTCATCTTTGAGAAACATGTCACCATCGATGGTCATAGTGACATCGATAAGGCAAGGAATTTCATAGAGAAAATTCAGTTGATACATCACCAGTGTAGGAACAACTGGAAAAGAGTCAAAGTAGCTACAAGGAAAGGCATGACAAACATCGTATTGATCACAAATTTCAAGTTGGAGACAAAGTTTGGTTATATATTAGCAAAGAGATACTTCAAGGGGAAGGTAAAACACTTAAGTCAATCCATTATGGTCCTTTTAAAATTCTGGAAAAGATTGGTAACAATGTATTTAAGCTTGATTTGCCTCCTTATATGCAAATATACTATGTTGTTAATGTTGAGAATTTGAGATTGTTTGAGCCTCCTTTGATTGATGATCAAGGAGAGCATGTTCAGTTGCCATGAATAGATGATTTCTCACCAGAATATCTTGATGAAATTCAGCAGGATCTCATACTTGACAGAAGAACCAAAACTTCAAAGAGAGAGGATGTTGAATACCTTAGAGTGGGACTCAAGGGAGAAAAGCCTTCTAAAGCCAAATGGTTGCAGATTGAGAAGGTGAGGGAGTTGTACCCTCACCTACTGAACAATTGATAGTATCTTTTGGGGTCCAAAAGGCTTCTAGAGGGGAGGAATGATCAGGCGCTCAGTATTTAGCTCAAAAATCAAAATTCTCAGAATGGCCTGAAACCTGAACGACCATGTCCGTCTCGACACAATGATCCTAATGCAACTCATTTCACTAAAAATTGAGTTCGTATGAGGAAGTTATTGAGTTTTTCCGCTTTGCTAAACAAGCAAAATTTAAAAAAAATGCGCAGTCAGTAGTCCGTATTGCTGACATGGCATGTGACTGTGCGAAGGTCAAAGTTCGGTCAACATCCAATTATAGTTTGCCAAGTGTCAGATTTTTATTGGGTTCACAGGTTGGTGACATGGCATGTTTGTATTGGTTAATGGAGGTCCAATGAGGAGGGGACAGGTGGCAAGCCCGAAGGCCGCCACATGTCCCTCCCCAAAGGACTGGCTGGGTGCTTTACCAAAAATTTTATGGAGGCACCAGGATTCGACCCTGCGACCTCTTCTACACAGTCCACAACACATAACCAACTCCGCTACCGTTTTTTCTTAACCAGTATATAGTTTCGCGCACATTTGAAGTTAAACATTTTTAAGGTTGGCGGTTAGGAGGGCCAGCCCTCCCTATGTGAATGCACCAATGGTGATAGCAAACGGTTAACAAGTGGTCAGTTAATTCCGGCGGACAATGTGACCACAACCGCTAACATTCAGTGCAAGGTCATGTGACCAATCCATACATAACCGCGCAGGGAACTGACCATAACACCAAACCTTCCGCTACATGTGACTGCCTTCATGAAGACTGCCAGAGAGTGCAAACAGTTAGCCCTTAACTGTGTGTTTAAAGCGTTAATTTGTAGCTTAAAATTAATTAAAATTCACTTAATCTTTAATTAAACTGGAGTTAATTCGGCAAAATGTTTGGAGTACCACCAAATTCGGATGTTTCTCTAGATTTAGTGGGATAAACTGGAGTTCCTCCAATTTTGGAGGAGATTTTCTAGGGAAAGGCAGTTTGAGTCATAACTGGAGCATTTTTTGACCAAATTGAGCTCAGGAAAAGGTGTTCCTAGCTAATTTCAACATTCTGAACACATTTGAATAGGCTTTAGGAGCAGTAGAGATTTGTAAACAACATTTTTTTCCATATTGAGCTAATATAGAGGCCCAAGCCATGGAAGCTGGATTAAGGAGATGTAGCCTAGGAGGGGTGAACTCCTTCATGAAAACACTGTGTTAATTGTTCAATTGATGGTTTGATGTAATTGTTATTGCTGTTGTTCAACACTTGTCTTTTTTATGCTATTTTGATCATGAATGTCACATTAAACTTGAACAAATTTACCTGTTTACATTCACAAACAACCTAAGGAAACCTCTGCACAAGAAGCAATGGACAAGCACTTGTTTATAAATCTGTAATTGAAACTAGCACAACAAAAATAACATTCAATAATAGATCAGTAACAGGCCTGGTCAAAATTCCATGTAAAAGTTAATAAAGGCAAAAATAAGACCAAGGTCATGGGACAAGTATTCCAAGAAGAAATTTGGGCAAAACATCCTAGTGGGTGTTCATTCTGGTTTAATATGGCCAAGGAAATTGGCAAAGGAAACGGAAAATGCTTTGGAAAGGAAAGAGGCATTAATTGGCATTGTATTTATGAAAATAATGGAAATTAGGAGAAAATTAAGGTGAAAGGTCACAGGTTGCATGTGAGGAGGAAAATGAAGGAAAATAATGGAAAATAAAGAAAATAGAGGCCTCGTTGATAAAAGGGCTTCTGAGGATCAATGTATAGGCTTGGTCAGTGTAAGTTTTTGCTCATGCTTGGTTAGTGTAAGATTTTTCTTAGGTTTGTTTAATGTAACTTTTTGTCAGTTCAGTCTTAGAGCTCTCTCATTATTCTTTCTCTCTCTCACTCTTGGACACTTAGATTTTTCTTCGAGCATTCTAGCTTTGGAGCAAGGAAGGGAAAATCAAGCAATGGAAGGATAAGGAAAAGAAAGGAAAGCAAAGAGAAATAAAGGAAGATCAGGATCAAGTAGCTTCAACATGAATACTTGTAGGTAACATATTTCATGTGTGATTTCCTAGTTGGTTTTGACATGCATGGCTTTGCATGTTGGTATTTGGTTCTCTGACTATGGGTGGCATGGTCTTGCCAGGTTATGACAATGGTTTTCAAGCTTACCTTGCATTTTTTTGGATAGCTATGGTGTGATGGGATTGTTTCTCGGTTTTGAGCTTTGGTATTGCTAGATGGTTTCAGAATTCGGGGTGGATGTGGTCTTAGGAAAATTCCCAAAGGCCTATGTTGGGTAGCGGAAGCCCCGCGCAACAGTTAAGGGGCGTGGCGCTGGACATTTTGGGTAAAGTTAAGGTAGAGACTCCACTGAATGCATGGAGTGCGAATTGTAATAGGTCGAGTCAAAGGGTAGTCCACCCGAAAATAATGTAAAAAAATATAAATAGAGTTAGCCCGCGCAGAGGTCGTGGGCCAAGGAAGGGTATAAATAGAGCAAGGCTCTATGGGGAGAAGGCAGTTGTTTTTGGAGAAGAGGAATTGTAATAGGTTCTTAAAGAAGATAGCCTGGAAGCGTCTGTAAGTCCG
This sequence comes from Pinus tabuliformis, assembly GCA_031772625.1. Taxonomy (NCBI): domain Eukaryota; kingdom Viridiplantae; phylum Streptophyta; class Pinopsida; order Pinales; family Pinaceae; genus Pinus; species Pinus tabuliformis. Next base: position 519,036,143 of record CM062812.1, read on the forward strand.
AGTCTGGGTTTAGGTAGGAGGTAGAGGCTCTGCAGATGTGTGCACAGAGGCCTAGAAAGTTCGCAGCTGTGTGCGTGGACCCTGCAGTTGAGTGCGCAGGGTAGATTTGGATGTATTGGTGAAGAATAAAAATAAAGAAAAGTTTGCTTCTGTAATTCTGTATTATCGCACATCTACCTTCTTTAAGAACCCATTACAATTCCTCTTCTCCAAAAACAACTGCCTTCTCCCCATAGAGGCTCGCTCTATTTATACCCTTCCTTGGCCCGTGACCCCTACGCGGGCCGACTCTATTTATATTTCTTTACATTATTTTCAGGCGGACTACCCTTTGACTCGACCTATTACAATTCGCACTCCACGCGTTCAGTGGAGTCTTTACCCTAACATTGCCCAGAATATCTGGCTCCGCACCCCTTAACCGTTGCGCGGGGCTTCCGCTACCCAACAGCCTAGGAATCCCTTGACCAATTTTGGCGGCATACACAGTAAAGCCTGAGGGTGGAGTCTCGGTTTAGGGCCTAGTGATCCAGTATGAATTGCGGTAAAGTGTGAGAGATAAGGAGATGGAAAATTCCTCAAGTATAATGATAGAGTTTGGAGGCATTCCAAGATTAGTTTGGTTTTGTGATCTCGGTGTCAGTTTTGGTGAGATCACGTTTTGGTGAGGGTGGAGGTGGTTTAACCTCTGGATTCTCTTGGTTGTTTTTGGATTGGTTTATCCATCAGATCCCATATTCATGCTTGGAATATGGCATGGGGGTGATTGGCTAAAAGAAATATTTGGTTCAACCATGTCTATGGTCGAGTGATATGTGGAAGTCTTGAACCTGGTTAGCTCTTGCCTATGTTTAATAAAAGATAAGTTCTCTTGTTTTTGTACTTGTGATTATGTAACCTTAATGGTTGTTATCTCATTTCTATTTACATGGCTTAATGTTGGTTATAAGCATGTTTTATGGCTGGTTATAGTCATGGTTATTTCATGTATTTACTTGTAAATGAAAGGATAAGTGATGCAAGACCTAATTGATGTCAAAATAGTTAAGGGAGGAGGGTGGTGGTCCTTCTTGTCAAGTCTCATATGAGTTATCAGTCACTTATGCTTTGTCTTGTATTCATTTCCTGTAGATTTCATTAATGCCAAGTGTTTGACATAATGTTGGTCCCGGGTCAGGCCTAATCCTAGAGCCAAGTTTTGGTTTGCAAGTCTTGTTGTCATGTAAATTATGGATTCTAAAAGCTACATGGTTTTCTAGGCAGTGATCTAGATTTTGGGCTTGAAAAGTGGTACAAATCTCAAAGTCACAGGAATAGGATTGAGGAGAAAAATCCCCAAAATCTCCCTTGTCCTTTCTGTGGTAGCTTCTGGAGCCTCCCAGACACACCCTTGTCCATATCAAGGGAGCGTCCAGGGTTTGATGCACTAAAAATTCAGTTGGTCTCAGGGGCTGGTTACTTGAATGGTGTAGGAGGTGCAGCTTATATGGGAACCTCTTTAGGGATTTCCCCTTCACCCACAAAGAGAATTCACATCTACAATATGAAAAAAAAAACAAATCACAAAGGATTCACCCTAGTTGGATCTTTCAAATGATAAACCCACATTGCTCCATTGTTGAAACAAGTCACCACATCAACGACAATAAATAACTTAAATTATCTAGCTCAATAGGAGGATATTTGCCCAAATAACCCTTGACATGTCCACCGTAGAAAAATCATGGATTAAGAGACCCTAGTCACTCACAAGAAAGATGGATTTGGATGACTCCCACCTTCAAGAAATTACCAATGCTTGGATCAATAAATACACTCTTTCCATTCCTAAGTCTCAAGTGCAACTCATTTGAAAATAACTTTTAAACACCCACCATCACCACCGTTAGGAATAGATGGGATCCATCCCTTCCCCTTCCCAACTATGGATTCATACCCATCACTCAAGGTCCTTTCCAAATCCTTAAACCTAAGAAAAACAATTTTGAAAATACAATAGCCAAAAGATGCAAGGAATAAGTGAAAATATCATCAATTCAGGTAGAATATTGTTGATTACTGAGGCGTTCCCCTCCGATCAACATAAGTTCTTATGAATATCATCTCTTGGAACATTTTGGGCCTCAACAACCTTAGTAAGTAGAGGATTCTCAGAGAAAGAATTAACAAATATTCCCCAATGATTATAGTGTTGTAGGAAACTAAGCACTCCAGTGAAATGATAACTAAGCTAGCCCCTAAAATTAAGAAAGGCTCTCAATCAACAGCATTAGATGCCTACAGTCATATCGAGGGCCTAGAAATCTCATGGAACCCAGAAGAAGTCAACTTAATAGACCTATTTGTAGTTACACACATTTTGATGACGTGATTCAACCTATCAAGTACCTCAAAGGAAGGATCCATCAAAAATGTATATCGAACACATTTGGTAAGTAAAAAGCAAAACCTTTTGAAGAATTTTAGTCTCCACACCCTCCCCTAGGATTTGCTAGGGATCATAGGGGGTGCTTTTAATTTATTCAAATCCCTAGTAGAGAAAAAAGGTGGTTTAAATACATTGGACACTGAGGCATGCCTCTTTAGAGAAGTTATTCACAACATGCATATGGTATATGTGGAAACTCTCAATGGCATCTTCATATGGAACAGAACAAGAGGAGGCCATAAGAAAATAACCTATTTTTTGGATAGACTCCTTCTCTTTATATCCATAACAAGTAGATACATCCTCTTTGAAAGATCCATTCTCCCTTACTAAGGCTCGTACCACTGGCCCATCTACTTTGAGATTTGTATCTAAAACTATATCAAAGCTTAATCCCTTCTACTTTGAATCATTTTGGTTAAGTGATTTGTCCTTCATGACAAAATCCAAGGACTAGTGGGAGGAAGAAAAATCCATCTTGGGCACTATTATGTACAAATTTTAACAAAAACTCAAATTCCTGAAAAATAAAATCATAAAATGGAACATTGAAGAATTTAGTGACATTCTTCAGGAAAAATAGATCCTAGAGACTCAAATGGAGCAACTTCAACAATGCATCATTTTAGAAAGCAGAATGGATGAGTTGGTTATGTTGGAAATAATACTGAGAGGGGGGGTGAATCAGTATTATCAGATTAATCAAACTTTTCAAATGCCCAAAACATATACGCTACTTCAGTTAAGTGAACTAGCGTGTACACGCTACTGTGACGAAGTAAAACAGCGTATAAGCAGAAAACTCACAATTTAGTTGGCTTATTCTTCAATTAAGTGCATCAGGACATTATTCATCATATTAACAGTAAACATGTGCAGTATAACAGAACAGATAAAAAGCCACACACATGAACACCAAGATATAAGGTGGAAACCCAATGTGGGTGAAAACCACCTGCTGCAAGTTGTCTCTATCTTTCTTAATATGAAACTTCAGTTTACAATCTTTTGTACTGGTGCAGCCTTATACCAGTACGCAGGCTACAACCTGCAGAAGGCTTCAACCTTCTCTCGTTCTCCAAACTTCCTTGGAAGGGAGCTCCAACCCCCTTTGCTTTTGTACTAGCCAAGATACTAGTACGTAGGTGCTGACCTACAATCTTCCTTCTTCCAGGTATCACTTTTCATACATTTTCAGACTTGGATATTCCTGAAGCACAACATTACAATCTGAAGACCACAATTCATTCAATTTTCACAACAGATCATTGAAGCATAAAACAACCAACTTTGAATCACTGAACCACTGAACCCTGTCAATCACCAGTTACCAGAACACAGAGCAGACTACAGAACTCTGTAATAACAGTCAGATCCCACTGTAAACCCAAATCAAGCTTCAAAAGATATACGCTACTTTAATGAGCAGAAACCGCGTATACACGCGCTTTTACCGAAGCCAACCTGCGTACAGATCTAAAAATAAACTTTCTCAACTTGCAGCTGTACCAGATATTAGTTAGACTCAGAACGTAACATTGCGACAATATGCAGATCTAGAAATACGCATAATCAACCATAACATGATAGTGCATTTCAAACCATTTGATCCCGATCTCTCCTTAGATCTAGTTCTCCATCAACCGATGAGATCTCTCCTTAGCTCAGATCAACCAACTCAGAACCTGCATATCAGATCTCTTTCTCTCTTAGATATTCATGCCTTGTCAAAAGATGATCTTTGCCTAATGATCTTCTTCTCCTTATATAGCCTTAGGCCTTTCTCAATACCAAGAGCCAAAACCATAGTAACACAATACCATCAACTTTAAAACTAGGGATCGACACGCCCGTCGAGACATAATGGTCCGAAATCATAGGCACAACTTCCAAGGTCTAACCACCATGAACCAAAGGAACCTTTCCACATACACGCGCTTTTTCTGAATCTAACTTGCGTGTACACGCGACTTGGGCTTAACGAAAGAGCGTGTATGAGCTTTCTTGCCATGCTGTACTGAGATCTGTCTTCTGATTGAGTTGCCATCACCTGTACTAACCTTTGAGCACCTGTACCATCCACTGAGTGAGTTGCCATCAAGGACAACACTTGAACCATAATGCCAACAATCTCCCCCTTTGGACTTGATGGCAACCACCACACCAAGTCACTCTCCCCCTTTGACATCAAGGGCAAAGGGAGGACCAAGATATTCTCTTCCTTGGTAATCCTTCTGCTGTCTATACTGCTGTCCATACTCCCCCTGAGTACATGCTGAAATCTCCAAGTGTGCTCCCCCTTTGTGAATGCCAAAGAGTAACAATCTATCCATCCTGCTCACCAAGTGCTGTTCATGCTCCCCTTGACTGTAGGCAAGATCTGCAAAAGATGTTCTTCAAGAAGAACATGACTCTATACATCATAAAAGACCTTCCTATCACCAAAGACTCATACATACATCCATTTCTCAACTAAGTGAGGATATACAAAAAAATGACTCATCCACCCAACCAAGTGGGGATACAAAAATTTACATCTAACAACCAAACACATTGCATCAATCATCCCAGGCATAGTGGGGAAACCAACAAAGGCCGTTACATGACCTTGACACCATAAAAGAGACAAGAGAGATACATGACATAGAGACAACAGATCTAGACCAAGACTTAGGAAAGACATCAGCAGCATCTGATAAACATCTTGTTAGATCAGCAACTAGAATTTCTTTCTGAGCTCCTTCTCCTGAAACCAACAACCAAAAACATCTGAATGCCAACAATGCTTTATGAGACTTTTGAGCTGCTCCCCCTGAACCTGTGCCTGTTGCACTCCCTGAAACTGTGCCTGAATAATTCTGACATTCCTATTGCTGTTCAGAACTTCAGAGTTTTCCCTTGCTGTTCAGAACTTCATATACGCGTTTTCTCCTGTATAAAACAGCGTATGTACGCGGATATTCTTTCTGCAACAAGCGTCCAGCATACACGCGACTTTCCCACCATGAATCCGCGTGTATACGCTCATATTACTTCCGTAACCTGCGTATACCAACTTTTCTGTAGAACAAACAAATTTCAACAACAGGATGAAGCATTAACTACTCCCAGCTTTTGTCTGAGATATTCAAAAGTTTCCCTGGGCAGTGGTTTTGTGAGAATATCAGCAACTTGCTCCTTAGAAGGAACATACTCCAACTTGACCTTCTGCTCAAGCACTTGTTCCCGAAGAAAATGGTACTTGATTGGTATGTGCTTGGTCTTTGAGTGCATGACTGGATTCTTTGAAATGCTGATTGCACTTGTATTATCACATAAGATAGAGACAGGTGGAGTGCAAGTGATTTGAAAGTCCTGCAAGGTCTGCATCATCCAAAGAAGTTGTGTGCAACAAGATGCTGCAGCCACATATTCTGCTTCAGCTGTAGATAAGGCAATCGAACTTTGTTTCTTGCTGAACCAAGATACTAATCTGGAACCCATGAAGAAAGCACCTCCACTTGTGCTTTTCCTATCATCCACACTTCCAGCCCAATCTGCATCTGTGTAAGCATGAAGAGTGAGATCAGTATTTCTAGGATACCATAAGCCATAGTTTTGGGTCCCTTGAAGATATTTGAAGATTCTTTTGACTGCCTGAAGATGAGTTTCCTTTGGGTTGGCTTGAAATCTTCCAACCATTCCTACTGCATGTGTAATATCTGGTCGAGTACCTGTCAAATAAAGCAAACTCCCAATCATGGATCTATAAGTGGGTTGGTGAACTGCTGCTGATTCATCATTTGCACTGAGGCTGCATCCTGTAACCATGGGTGTACATACTGGTTTTGACTCTTCCATGCCATACTTCTTCAAGATCTGCTTGAGGTATTTGGTTTGAGACAAGAAGATACCTCCTTCATTTTGTTGGATTTGCAATCCAAGAAAATATGTCAATTCTCCAAGAAGTGACATTTCGAATTCTTTCTGCATAACCAAGGCAAAGTTTTGACTCATAGTCTCTTCATTGCTGCCAAAAATAATATCATCTACATAAACAACAAGAATTAGCAATTTGTTATTTTCAACTTTTATATAGAGATTGCTATCTGCTGATCCTTTTGAAAAGCCTTGTTGGTGAAGATATTTGTCCAACCGATAGTACCAAGCCCTTGGAGCTTGTTTGAGCCCATAGAGAGCCTTTTTCAATCTGCATACAAGGTTTGGATCATTCCCAAGAATGAACCCATCTGGCTGCTCAATATATACTTCTTCTTCTAAGTCTCCATTCAGGAAGGCTGATTTCACGTCCATTTGAAATACCTTGAAGTTTTGAAAGCTTGAGAGAGCAAGGAACATTCGGATGGCCTCTAGTCTTGCCACAGGAGCAAAGGTCTCTTCAAAATCTATTCCTTCTTGCTGTGCATACCCTTTACAAACAAGTCTGGCCTTGTTTCTAATTACTTCTCCATTTTCATTTAACTTATTCTTGAAGACCCATTTTGTTCCTATTACATTCTTATCTTTTGGTCTAGGAACTAATTCCCAAGTGTTGTTCCTTTCGATTTGCTCAAGTTCTTCATCCATTGCTTTGACCCAACATTCATCTTTGCATGCTTCTTTCACATTTTGTGGTTCAATGGAGGAGAGTAGAGCCAAGTAGCTTGAAGCTTCTGCAAGTGTCCTTCTTGTTTGTACTCCTGCTTCTTTCTGCCCCACAATCTGAGTTTCTGGATGATTCTTTTGGACATATCTGGATGGAGTCTTCTCTTCTATTCTTGTCTGCTCCTCTGGTTCTTCTTGAGATTCTTCTTCTTCTTGAGGTTCTTCTTCTTCATCATTTCGCCTTTGAGAGTAACCTTCATCTTCTTCATGATGAACTTGCCTAGGAATATATCCCTTCTCATCAACCACTATATCAATACTGTCAACAATTCTGCCAAGTCTTTTATTGTAGCACTTGTATGCTTTGCTATGTGGAGAATAACCAAGAAGAATGCCCTCATCTGCTCTAGGTTCAAGTTTGCCAAGTTGCTCATCAGTGTTCTTAATATAACATTTGCTCCCAAAGATTTTGAAATGCTTCACGGAAGGAGTTTTACCACTCCAAAGCTCATGAGGTGTTTGAGTGCTGTTTACTCGGACATTTGTTTTGTTAAGAATGATAACAGCAGCATGTGCGGCTTCTCCCCAGAAGGTTGCAGGAGTACCTGATTCATCGAGCATAGCACGAGCCATTTGTTGGATAGTTCTGTTCATTCTTTCCACAACCCCATTTTGCTGAGGAGTTCTAGCTGTAGAGAATTCTCTTCTTATCCCATGTTCATCGCAGAAATCAAAAAATTCATTTGATGTGAACTCCCCACCTCTGTCAGATCTGAGGCACTTGATTTTGTGTCCTGATTCATTTTCAGCCAATGCTTTGAAGGATTTGAATTTTTCGAATGCTTCATCTTTGTGCTTCATAAGCCCTAACCAAACAAACCTTGAGAAATCATCAATGAATAATATCAGATATTCTTCTCCTCGAGGTGACCTTTTCCTAAATGGACCACATACATCTGTATGGACTAGCTCAAGAGGCAAGCTAGCTGATCCTTCCTTCTCTGGAAAGTTAGTTCTGGTCTGCTTTCCAAACTGACAAGATTTGCATATGGTGTTGTCTGGAATTTTGATATCTGGAAGATCGCGAACTGCCTGATATTTGCATGCTTTCCTTATTTGTGAGAAGCTTAGATGTCCCAACCTTCGATGCCATAACCAGTGCTCTTCATCCTTGCTAAGATAGCATTGTTGTTGTTCTTCTTCAAATATGTACAGATTATTTGGAGTTCTTTTGCCTTTGAGAACTGTTTTACCTGTATCAAGATCACGAACAAGACATCCATTCGATCTGAAAATAACCTCTGTTTTTTGATCACACATCTGGCTGACACTTAGAAGATTATGTTTCAATCCATCAACATACAAAACATTTCCAGCCTTGACCTTTTCTTTTAAAGGAGCAATACCTTTTCCTTTTATAGTTGCAGGAGTATCATTTCCAAAAGAGACTTTCTTTCCCTTTTCTAAAGTAGAATAAGATTCAAGTTTTTCTTTATCACCTGTCATATGTTTCGAACATCCACTGTCAATGTACCATAGATTTTCCTGTCCTTCTGCATAAAATGCTATCCCACATCTTTCTGTTTGAGGTTCCTTTATTCTCCATGTTTTGGTGCTTGTGGCTTGTTCCTTTTTCTCCTGAAACCTGCTCCTGCATTCAGAGTCTTTATGACCAAAATTATTGCAAATAGAACATTCAACTTCATTTTCAAGCACCGAAAAGTTGTTATAGGTCCTTTTTGTAATCCCTGTCATACTTCTTTGTTTTTGAGCTTCCCTAGTCATGATTGTTTTATATGCAACACATTGAGCTGCTCTGTGACCAAAGTTGTGGCAAGAAAAGCATTGTCCATTGAAGAAGCTTCTGCGGTTATTGAATCTACCAGCCAACTGATTGTAATTTCTATTTTCATCTATTCTTGAGCCAAACTGAGAAGATTTTACCTGTGGTTGGTTGTAGCTTTTGTTCATCCTTAAGGAGGATTGTCCCTGATAGTTTCTGTTTGTAACTCGTCCCTGCTTTACCTGATTATCTTCATTGTTCTTCCGCTCATTTCCTCTTGCTGCATCAAGATAACTTTTTGAGGTGGATGCTTGAGAGGTTTCTCCATTATAGCCCAAACCTGTTTTGTTTAGAGGAGACCGCTGCACACTAATAATCTCATCCAAGGTTTCAGATCCTTTGACAAATTTAAGATTAATAGTTTTTGTTTTCTCAATTTCTTTTCTGAGACCAACAATTTCACCTTCTAGTTTTTCAAGATGTTTTTCCTTTTCATCAATTTGAAATTGCAAAGTATCAATAATCACATTCCTTTCTTCTATGCTTCTCTTGAGTCTAGTGATTTCATTATAGAGATTATCCACATCTATAGCATCCTCATAATCATCATCTTCAAATGCCATTAACAGCTTATATTTATTACCTTGTTCATCTTCATCACTGTTTGATAAGCCATCACTATCTTCATGGGTGTAGTAGCTTTTCCTATTTGCACTTTGTTTCTTGTTCCATCTAGCAGGTTCTTTTCCTTTATCCTTATAAGGACATTTTGCAGCATAATGACCTACTTTCCCACAAGCAAAACATTTGAAAGGTAGCTTACCTCTGAACCTTCCAGAACCCCTTTGAAGATTTCTGACAAAATTTGATTCTTCTTCCTCTTCTTCTGGAACATGGCTTGCTTCATAGTAATCTTCTTTTCCTGATGCCTTAAAAGCAGCTTCCCTTCTGTCAGATGGACCTCCCTTTCTCATTTCATAAGCGGTTAGAATTCCATGTAGCTGAGACATAGTGAGAACACGGAGATTTTCTTTTTCTTCTATTGCAGATACTTTAGATTCAAACTTGGGGGATAAAGATCTTAGAACCTTTTGAACTACTATAGTTTCTCTTATTTCTTCACCCAAGTTTTTCATACAATTAACAATCTCATCTACCCGGAGAAAATAATTAGCCACACTTTCATCATTATACATCCTGAGAGTCTCATATTGAATCCTGAGTGTTTGAAGTTTAGCTTCCTTTACCTGTTCATCTCCTTCATAGCTAGTGATCATTTTGTCCCATATTTCTTTTGCTGATTTGAAGTGCATGACCTTCATGAATTCTGTTTGAGATATACTTCCTAATAGGGTAGCGACTGCTTTTGCATTTGTTTCATATGCCTTTTTTTCATCTGGATCTGTAGGAGTAGCTGAAGGAAAAGCATAGCCTTTTTCTACAATGTCCCAAACTTCTGTACCAAGAGATTGAAGATATGCAGTAACTCTTACCTTCCAATAATTGAAATTTGTTCCATCAAAAACCGGTGGCCTGATTGATGCTTCTTTCTCGTAGTTGCTCATGATGAATGATCTTCCTTCAAGCGATCAAGCTTCTCTGAAGGACCTGCTCTGATACCAATTGTTGGAAATAATACTGAGAGGGGGGGTGAATCAGTATTATCAGATTAATCAAACTTTTCAAATGCCCAAAACATATACGCTACTTCAGTTAAGTGAACCAGCGTGTACACGCTACTGTGACGAAGTAAAACAGCGTATAAGCAGAAAACTCACAATTTAGTTGGCTTATTCTTCAATTAAGTGCATCAGGACATTATTCATCATATTAACAGTAAACATGTGCAGTATAACAGAACAGATAAAAAGCCACACACATGAACACCAAGATATAAGGTGGAAACCCAATGTGGGTGAAAACCACCTGCTGCAAGTTGTCTCTATCTTTCTTAATATGAAACTTCAGTTTACAATCTTTTGTACTGGTGCAGCCTTATACCAGTACGCAGGCTACAACCTGCAGAAGGCTTCAACCTTCTCTCGTTCTCCAAACTTCCTTGGAAGGGAGCTCCAACCCCCTTTTGCTTTTGTACTAGCCAAGATACTAGTACGTAGGTGCTGACCTACAATCTTCCTTCTTCCAGGTATCACTTTTCATACATTTTCAGACTTGGATATTCCTGAAGCACAACATTACAATCTGAAGACCACAATTCATTCAATTTTCACAACAGATCATTGAAGCATAAAACAACCAACTTTGAATCACTGAACCACTGAACCCTGTCAATCACCAGTTACCAGAACACAGAGCAGACTACAGAACTCTGTAATAACAGTCAGATCCCACTGTAAACCCAAATCAAGCTTCAAAAGATATACGCTACTTTAATGAGCAGAAACCGCGTATACACGCGCTTTTACCGAAGCCAACCTGCGTACAGATCTAAAAATAAACTTTCTCAACTTGCAGCTGTACCAGATATTAGTTAGACTCAGAACGTAACATTGCGACAATATGCAGATCTAGAAATACGCATAATCAACCATAACATGATAGTGCATTTCAAACCATTTGATCCCGATCTCTCCTTAGATCTAGTTCTCCATCAACCGATGAGATCTCTCCTTAGCTCAGATCAACCAACTCAGAACCTGCATATCAGATCTCTTTCTCTCTTAGATATTCATGCCTTGTCAAAAGATGATCTTTGCCTAATGATCTTCTTCTCCTTATATAGCCTTAGGCCTTTCTCAATACCAAGAGCCAAAACCATAGTAACACAATACCATCAACTTTAAAACTAGGGATCGACACGCCCGTCGAGACATAATGGTCCGAAATCATAGGCACAACTTCCAAGGTCTAACCACCATGAACCAAAGGAACCTTTCCACATACACGCGCTTTTTCTGAATCTAACTTGCGTGTATACGCGACTTGGGCTTAACGAAAGAGCGTGTATGAGCTTTCTTGCCATGCTGTACTGAGATCTGTCTTCTGATTGAGTTGCCATCACCTGTACTAACCTTTGAGCACCTGTACCATCCACTGAGTGAGTTTCCATCAAGGACAACACTTGAACCATAATGCCAACAGGTTATGGAGAAGGCATCCCTATTGATCAAGCTAGAAAATAGACGAAAATAAGACGAAATTCTTTGAAAACAAAAGTCTCGAATCAAGTGGCTTAAAGACGGGTAGAAGAACAAATTTTTTCACAGCTTCATGATACAACACTAGCACAAAATTTGAATCATGTCTCTCTTTTCAATCTCAGGAACCTAACTCATAAAGCATCAAGATATAAAACAAGAGTTGACCAAATTCTATGAAGATCTACTCAAGGATCCACAACCTAGGAAAATGGAGGCCATAAGAAAAATTACTCAACATATCCCCAATTTAGTTAGTCAGGAACATATTCATGTGCTTTTAATACCTATCTCTTTGGAACAAGTGGAGGATGCAGTCAAAGGAATGCCCAGGAATAAAGCCCCTGGCCTGAATGGATTTACAACAGGTGTCTGTCAGGCTTGTTGGTGGAGGAATCTTGATGACATTCTTTAATATTACCTTCCTTTAAGGCCACCTTCTCTATGCTTTCCGCCAAGGTGGAAAAAATTAAAAACCCTATTTCCCAATAACATTGTGCAACATCATCTACAAAGTCTTATCCAAAGTAATAACCAACAATGTAAAATCAATCCTACACTTTCTCATCTCCCCTGAATAAACAAGGTATGTGGAATTTTGTCAAATATTAGATGGAGAACGGGACAATTGAGCAGAAAACAAAGGGTGCAAAGAGGAAGAAAAGGAGAAAGGATGGAAACCGAAGATAGAGCTAGTTATGAAAAATCCAAGGAAGAGGATGGAAACTTGTGAGCAAATTCCTTCTACTACTGAGAAGCACACCAATAGTTGATACAAAGATAACAAAGGGCATGAAAGGGAAGAAGAGGAGAGCAGAAATAAAAAAGAAACAAAACCTATAGTGAAAAAACCAAGGAGAAGAATGTAAACTTGTGAACAAAGCTTTATTCCTATTAAGAAGCACATGCATAGACAACGAGAAGAAATAACAAGAATGGATGGTTTGCACTAGCGTGATTTCCTTTGAAACCCAACTGTTAACCATGATAATGGGACTACATGTTGCTCTGCTCGAGGGGTCGAACACCATGATGAAAACAAGTGCTATTACAACTATGAGTAATTTGGTTCATGTAGAGATTGTTAGCAGCATATGGTCCATCTCTTTAGCATTGAAACCAGTCGATGTTATAAATTCCCATGCGGCTTGAAGAGACCATGCTTCAATGAATGGTGTGGGATAGTGGCACGTCAACCTCTCTATGTAGGGGAGGTGGGTGCTTGCACACCCTTCCCACCATTGAACAACTCCATCGACATACGACACGAGGGGACATATATCAATGTTAATTAGTATATGATTTCTTTAATTATTTTTCTAAATAAAATATTCATTAATTTTAATTAAAAGAATTAACAATTAGAAATAAAAAAATCATTAAAAAACGTTAAATTCTTATATTAGTTTTTTTTACGTCTCAACCTTTTTGAATTAAGTTTTAAAATTATAATATATAATCTTAAGAATAGATTTACTATTTTTACGAGTATTAACTTTATTTTTATTTTAATCTATCTATTTTAAAAGACACGGCATACCATCATTTAAGTTATATCTTAAATAAGAAACATATTTTTGTTTTATATTAATATTATTCTTTTCATAATATACTTTATAAGTGTTTTCTAAGTATATTTTATGAATATTTTATATTTTCCTTTTTTAGACATTCTTTTCTTTTTACTTTATTTATATTAGCTTTATCTTTATTTTAAAATAAATTGAAATTTCATAATGCTTTTATTTTTTGTATTTGAAAACTTCATTTTTGTATCTCCAAACCGGGACAACTTCATCACATATACTTGACTGCATAGCTATTAAAAGTAATAAAAACTTTACTTTGAGAGATCGTGTAGAGGATTGCTATTGGAGTCGTTTATGGAGGTGAAGGAATTGTCTGGATAGTCAAGAGCAACAAAATTTCAAAAAATCTTGTAGAGGCAGTGTTTGAATTGTGTTTTTGATGGTGGAAATTGATTCAGCACCATTAAAAACATCTAGGCACCTAAAATTTTGAAATTTAACAACTGTAACTTAGGTTTACAAAAATCCTTGCCGGAATTTCTCAAAATATGACCAGACTTTCCATAACTTTCAGGGCAAAAAAGCAGTCTCGTTAGACTAGGGCATTGCCATTTATTATGTCAAATTCTAATGAAATTAAAGTAGTGAATATTATAAAATAGAAATTTGGTTTTTAAGTTATTTTGGATCATGGTTTGAAGAATTTTAATTTAATTATTAATAATAGTGTAGTTTAATTTATAGGCCAAATAATTTTTTTACAATATATTTCAAGTTGTTTTTAATTAAAAAATTCTCATAAATTTTTAAAAATTTGAGCTTAAGATGAATTCTAGTACCATAGGTGATATATTTTAAGAAACAAAAATAGCATTCTTGCTTGAAATTGTATCATCATATTCAAGTGAAAAAAGTTATTTCGCCTAGTTAGACTACCCCATTAATAATTATTAAATAGATAATAGATATTTAATTTATATACAATATTGAGATAATATATTTAATAGTATTTAAAATACAAGGTTGAGATTTATCTACAACATAGTTATGTCTCTTTAGATTTTCAATTTAATTAAAAGAAATATCATGTTCACAAATGTCATTAAGAGTATGTATGCCTTCCTAGACTTAGCAGTCAAATCACGAGGTGGGCCCCTTCTCCCACAAACCAGGGGTCTCATACACCAATTTGGTGTCTAGCTTGGTCGTGACCTTAAAATTGGATAATAATAATAATAATAATTACTTGTTTGTTAATTTACTATATTTTTATTTTTATATGCTCTTTTAAATGTATGTGTTTAACTCATATATTAATTAATTTTAATAATAATAATAAAGCTATAATTTAATTAATTTTATTAAAAAAAAATAACTTTGACAATGTCTAATGTATCATAAAAGTAAATATTTTGGTACTTAGTATGGGTTGAAGCCAATTAGCGGTCATTTAATTTAGATGGCTTCACTAATTTGTTGATTAGTATTTACGAAGTTTAATCAGCGCTTGAAATGGTTGATCATGGAAGTTGTAATTTAACAAATATCGTTCATTTTAATAATGTATTTTTTTCTAAGAAAAAATAGTAACTTTTATTAAGTGTGAAAATTACATTTTGAATGTGCATGGATATCCAAGAAAATGTGGTAACTTTCATTAAATGTGAAAATTACATTATGAATGTGCCTGTATAACACTCTTAAAAAGACCAGCCATATATGGCTACACAAAAAACACATGTATGTGTTTGGACCACATCCTCGTATATGCATCCCCAAAATGACATCCAAGATAAATCAATAGTGAAAAAAAGATTAGTGTCCTCATATATAAATCCACAAAATGACATCCAAGATAAATACATAGTGAAAAATTATAATAACAATCCTTACTTAAAACAATATGAGTTTTTGAGCATTTAGAATATACATTTAGCATATATAACCTAAGAAAGTTTAACAAAAATATAAATAAACTCTATTCGTTGCTCTACAAGAGAGCCCTCTATGAAGGGCCATTGATAGAACCTATGCCCCTAATCATTTATGCACTCCTTTATGAGCCATGTGGCCATACCCTACGAATCACCCTCCTTAGACAAAGCATCGACAACCCCATTTATTTCCCTATAAATGTGGTAGATAGAGATTTCATCAATTTATTGTTTTAATAGATAGATCTCCTCTAGAATGGGGCTAAGTGTGTGCATGTGACATCTCGATGTGTTGTTGAACCAAATAATAACTATCTTTGAGTCACCAAATATCCGAATGTGGAAAATTCCATTTTCAATGGAAAACAACATAAACAACTTCAAACTCATAAACTCAACAAAGTTATCGCTTTTCATCATGAAAGAATGGTTGTGTGATATATGAAGAACAACCCTACCCCCAAAATCTCATCTAGAAAGAGAGGCACCATCAAGATATGCCCAAGGATAGATAAAGTCAATAATTTCTTCTGTTATGATACACGAACGAGGTAGAGAGTCAAAATCTAAAATTAGAGAGTAGATAGCTGAAGTTTGAGAAACCACTTCATCCGGTATGGAAGTCTTGTCCCGAAAGACCTCAACATTCCAAGCTAGCCAGATTCCCCATGTGATGATAATTAGTGGTAAACTTCTAAATTTTTTTGGATTAACATTGTTCCACAAAGATTCCCATGCTCACATATGTCACTCACCTTGTCATTGAAATGTGAAACCCAAATAAATGCATACATAGGACTAGATAGCTAGAGAAAACAAGCATATGAAGAAAAGATGATTTACGAAATCCACATCATTTTTGCATAATGGACACCAAGTCAGCCCTATGATGTCATGCTTGATAAGATTGTCTCCCATAGGGACTCGATTCTCCAAAATACACCATTGGAAAAGGAAAACTTTTGTAGTACATTCCACTTTTCATAACTTCTTCCACCATCATGAGAGGTTTACAGGGTCCCTGTTTTCAATGAGGAATACATATCCCAATTTTGGAGTGTAATCACCAGATGAAGCATGCACCCAGACCAAAGAATCCTCATTGTATCTTATGCAAACACAGGCTGCATTTAAACTAGTAGTGAATCAACACCATTGATATTCCCATTCCCTAGGGAGAGCAAGATGTTGCACGGAGAGCCATCCATGTCCCTAAATAGATGCATTGTCTCATCTATGACCTGAGCCAAAGTGTCAACCGTGTGCCTGAAGGAATTCAATAAGCTCAGGCGGGAGATGATAATTTGTGTCACTCCCTACCCATGGGTCTGTGCCAATTTGGACCTATTCACCAATACCCACTTTCCATGCAAGACCCTTTTTTATCACCTAGAATGATTGGACTACCGCCTTCCATATGACTGAACATTTGGTCTACTATGATTAGGGGCATGAACCCATTCCATAGTGGACCAAGGCTGAATGTACTTTTGATATGCTACCTCTGTCCATAAAGTGTTAGTTGATATCAGATGCCATCCCACTTTGGCTGTCAGGGATGGCATCTGATATTCTATCCCATTTTACCCAAGAAAATAATTTTCCCTCCTTCTGTCCATCCCACAAATAACAACAACATATTTTGTGAACTGAAGAAAGGGTACCTTTGGGGATACATGAGAGGGAAAACTAGAAAATGGGATCCTTCAAGAACTGATTTAGTGAGAATTAGTCTGCCAACACGTGATATACATCAAAACATGTAGGACTTTAGCCTCTTTTCGATTTTTGTAAGAAGCCATTACCAATCAATCTTTCGATAATCATTTGGTTTAAGATAGATGCCCAAATATTTTAGGCCATCATCAAGGGATTTGAATTGATAAGGAAGGAAATGTTTAGCATAACTTTATTCCTCCCTGGATAGACCATTAAAGGATATAGAAGACTTCAGATGATTTTCCTGCATGCTTGTAGTTTTTTCAAATAAAAAGAGCACCTCCCTTATGGATGCACCATCGTGTCGAGACCTATCATAAAACAGTGAGCCATCATCCACAAATAACAAGTGAGTGATGAAACAAACCTCAACGACTGCAATACCTCTTAAAACTCCCCTTCTTCTAACATTTGATAATAATATACTAAGCCCCTCAGCCAAAAGCAAGAAGAGTAATGGGGATAAAGGATATCCTTGACACAATCCCCTCTAAGCATGGAAAAAAGAGGTAGTCGTTCCATTGATGAGAACCACAAACAAGATAGAAGAGATGCAACTCATAACCCAACTGATAAAAGGAACTTCGAATCCAAGGTGGGTCATCAATGTACGGAGATAAATCCAACTTACTCTATAGTAAGCTTTTGAGAGATCAAGCTTTATAACTAGCCCTTTTAGCTTCCAAGTTTTGAGCATATGAAGTCCTTCTTAAGCGACCCCAATAACATCTTAATAATGTATTAATAGTAATGTCGTTAATTTAATTAATGCATTGATAATTACACTGCAGTACACTGTTAACATGCTCTTCTGAAAATGTCACTAGTTTCAACTCTGGTAAATGCACTAGACTCCCTACCTCAACTGATTTGGTAATTTATGTTTTTTTTTCTCCTTTAAACAACAAAAAGATATATTATATTAACAAATCAGGCATAAATACACAGAAAACATATTCATAATTTCCAGTAACCTAATATAACAAAATTTCCAACACATCCTAGAGAAAACAAATTATAATTTCCAACAACCTAATGTAACAAAGTTTCCAATGCATCCTAGAAAAAACACATTAATAATTATAAATCTATTTCAGTAATTTAACAATCAATTCTCAATTAATTTGATGTTTCATTTTTGGTTGTTGTGATTGAATGTCTTTTTACGAGTTGTTTTTAGTGCGATTTTTGGGAAGTTTTTTGGGTGGATTTTTCTGGTATTCATTGAAATCACAAGTTTGATGGGTAACCCCTGCAACATAGAAGTTCCCTAGGGGTTTTTGAGTGTGTTAAACCCATATATATAGAGTCAAAAAACTAGTTTAAATAAGACAAATCAAGATTTCACCATAAATTTTTCCATCAGATTTTAGGACCGAAAACTCCAAAATGTCACACTAAAAACCACTCTCATTTTTTAATGGTAACCAAATATATTATAATAACAAACTTGTGCAAAATTAAAATAAACATATATTCATAGTTTTCAATAACATAATGTAACATTTTTTAAATTATTTTTTAATATTTTAAAAAACATAACTTTTGTATTTCTTTCTTTTAAATTGAAAATATGATTTCCATAAAATGAAAAGTTACAACCATCTCCACCATGATTTGCCTTATGAGAAACTAACATATTGATTATATTAGTGGAGAATCCATAACCATTTTATAGAATATCAAGTCTTTCAGAATAACAATTGCAAAATGAAATCAAAAACTTGGCTCACAACCTATAACTCTCCAATATATCATAGAACACAGAATGAAACAGACATCAAGCCTGAGCATCAGGCCTGTCCTCCCCAAACGCCTTAGTGAGCAGATCTATCTCCATATCCTTTTCTTTGAGCAGTGTGGGATAGCTTAAGGTAGCCATATAAGATAGTGGGATTTGCTTAAGGGCCCTTTGAAGCAGTGGGATTTGCTTAAGGGCCCTTTGAAGCTTAGTATCTCTTCTCCTCCTTGGAAGTGCCTGCTTTTGTTGAATCATAAACCAACAAAGTTTGAAATTAACCCAGGGATTTGCTTGAGGGCCCTTTGAAGTGTTGGAAATAATACTGAGAGGGGGGGGGGGTGAATCAGTATTATCACATTAATAAAACATTTTCATTTCCATAATCAGATTCATATATGCTACTTCCACAACTTCTTATGATTAAGTTAATTGATCTTCAATGAGTGCATTAGAACATTGTCAACCATATTATCATATAACAGATGCCGTAATAGAGAATAGATCATCACACATAAGGCACACACATGAACACCATGATATAAGGTGGAAACCCAATGCGGGAGAAAAACCACCTGCTGCAAGTCATCTCAATCTTCTTCTTAATAAGAAAATCCTTTTACAATATTTGTACTGGTGCAGTATTATACCAGTACGGGAGCTACAACCCCCTTTGCTCTTGTACTAGCCGATCCATTTACTAGTACGCAGGCTGCTACCTGTTACAATGCTCCAAAGATCTCCCTTAGCTTTTGTACTAGCTTAGATACTAGTACACAGGCGCTGGCCTACAATCTTCTCTCCTCTAGGTACCACGTTTCATCAATTTTCAGACTGGATACACTGAAGCACAACACATAATCTGAAAGGCCACTTTTCATCCAATTTTCATACTGGACCCAACAACAACATTGAAGCTCATAATCAAACAACCTTCTGAATCACCTAATCACCAGATCCATACATATACAATGATATTATGAGAGTTATCAACAAGATCTAGTACATAAAGATAAGTCATTAATCATGCTGTTATCTGAACTCAATACCAGTAACCAAACATCAGTTATGCACCCAAAACCCTGCAGAATAGTCAAAGGCAGTTAAAACAAATTTTAAGCAGGGATTGCAACTTCACTGGTATAGATCTGCGGATATCTGTACTACCTCCGCACCTGCGCCTTCTGTGGCGCCGCGACCACCACACCTGCGCCTTTTGTGGTGCCTCCGCACTGCGCCTTCTGTGGCGCCTCCGCATTGCGCCTTCTGTGGCGCCTCTGCACTGCGCCTTCTGTGGCGCCTCCGCACTGCGCCTTCTGTGGCGCCTCTGTGGTGTCTCCGCACTGCGCCTTCTGTGGCGCCTCCGCACTGCGCCTTCTGTGGCACCTCCACACTGCGCCTTCTGTGGCGTCTCCGCACTGCGCCTTCTGTGGTGCCTCTGCACTGCTCCTTTTGTGGCGCCTCTGTGGCGTCTCCGCACTGCGCCTTCTGTAGCGCCTCCGCACTGCGCCTTCTGTGGCGCCTCTGTGGTGTCTCCGCACTGCGCCTTCTGTGGCGCCTCTGTGGTGTCTCCGCACTGCGCCTTCTGTGGCGCCTCCGCACTACGCCTTCTGTGGCGCCTCCGCACTGCACCTTCTGTGGCGCCTCTGTGGCGTCTCTGCACTGCGCCTTCTGTGGCGCCTCTGTGGCGTCTCCGCACTTCTGCAGCTGCAGCGCTCGAGAGATCACCCTTCACAGATTCGCTTTCAACTTCCCTTTCATAGATCAAACTTTTAAAACAATAACCCAATATTTCAGATCTTAAGATATTCGATTTGCAAGAATGAATTAGCCAAGTGATCTCCTTTGCTTTATATAGGCTTAGGCCTTTCACAATACCACGGGCCAAAACCATAGGATCAAAAAACTGTTGGACTAATACCATGAACCAAAGGTAAGTTTTCCAACATATACGCGCTTTTCCTCATAGGTTCAAATACCAAGGACTAACTACCATGGACCAAAGGTAAGTTCTCCAACATATATGCGCTTTTCCTCATAGGTTCAAATACCAAGGACTAACTACCATGGACCAAAGGTAAGTTCTCCAACATATACGCGCTTTTCCTCATAGGTTCAAATACCAAGGACTAACTACCATGGACCAAAGGTAAGTTCTCCAACATATACGCGCTTTTCCTCATAGGTTCAAATACCAAGGACTAACTACCATGGACCAAAGGTAAGTTCTCCAACATATACGCGCTTTTCCTTGCATGAAAGTGCGTGAACTTTTTCTCTACATGAAATAAACTTTTCTCTGCATAAAAGTGTGTGAACTTTTCTCTACATGAAATAAACTTTTCTCTGCATATAAGTGCGTGAACTTTTCTCTACACTATAATTTATTATCTGAGATGAGTGGGTTGCCATCAAGTACAACATATGTATCATAATGCCAACAATCTCCCCCTTTGGACTTGATGGCAACAACAACCAATCACTCTCCCCCTTTGACATCAAGGGCAAAGGGTTATGCTCCCCCTAAGAACATGCTCCCCCTGACTATAAACCAGATCTGCAAAGAAGAACCATGATCCATGACCATGAAAGAGATAGATTGCAGCAATAATCAGACCAGCATCCAAGATCTCCTTCTGTACATCCTCCATAATGCCAACAATGCATTATAAGCTCCCCCTGAGTACCTGTTGAAATCTCTGAATGAGCTCCCCCTTTGTATATGTCATGGGGCACCAATCTGATCATGCTCTTTCTGAGAACAAGCTGAAATGTTTGTTCTGCTATATAGTGTTGTTCATGCTCAGGCTCCCCCTGACTGTAAGCAAGGTCTGCAAAAGGATGTTCTACATCACAAATGACCTTCCTAAAAGATTCAATACATACATCCATCACCCAACCAAGTGGGGATATATCAGAAAAATGAAAACCAAATACATTACATCTTCATCCCAGGCATAGTGGGGAAACCAACATAGGTCGTTACATGACCTGAAGAGATGACACTATTACATCATGAGTCTTGATATGACATCACCTAAATAAGATGAACATCAGCAACAACACTTTATGATCTGCTCCATAGTATCTGCCAACAACAACTAAACCAACAACTTGTATTAGTGCATGAATCATCAAGGTGTGTCCGCATCAACAGAATTTCACATTCTATGTGAGAAACATCATAGCCATCCAGATCTACATGAATCAAGTATCATCAATTGGGAATATCTGCATTAATCAACATATGTATGAAACAATCCTATCATCATATAGATAAGAGCTCATTATCATCATGTCTCCAATAATGCAACTTTGAATAATCATCCCTGTATCCAGCCAACAATCCTCATCCATTTGTGCCAAGAATGAAAGGAATCATAACTGTAATATATGATCTTTATGCATATGATGACAACAGCATATGAGTGACTCAACATCAAGAAGATGTGAATTCAAGCTAAGTCAAGCATCATTAGAGAATCAACCATAAATCTAATCCAAGAACCATGTGAACAACTCATAACCATAGCAAGATGAATCATTTATCCATATAAGTATCATCACCAAGGACTATTAACCATAATGCCAATAATGCATTAAGTCCATATGCTCCCTCTAAACCTATGCCATCTGTCTGATCATGCATATCAATAAGAAGTATCAAGACATCATCAATATCAAGTTAGAACCAAAACACTTCTAACCATCATATCCACACATCATTATTATTAACTAGAGCAAAACTGATCCTTCTCTTGAATCTGTCCCTACTGCCTTTCTTCAAACAATCATATACGCGACTGTGTAGTAACTAACTCGCGTATATATGCAACTTTCCTTTATGGAGTTTGCATATGAGATTCAGGACACTGAAGTTTTGTACTTTCAGCTCCCTCTGATTCTGGTATGTCTGTACGTTGTGCAGTGCAGCCTTTTTCTGACTGTACTTCCTTTTTCCTCCATATCTTCAAGCGTGATGATGACATTTTCTCCTTTTGATATGGTGCCCACACTTTGTTCCTGCATTCCTTAGCTATATGTCCAAGCTTGTTACATGCATAACATCTTACATGTTTCATATTCCTCCTGTAACAATCAGCAGCTTTGTGACCAAACATATTGCAAGCAAAGCAATATCCATAAAAGTACCTTGAATGTGATGATCTTTCTGCATAATGGTCTTGAACCCTTCTTCTTCTACATCTAGCTGCAACATGTCCAAGATTATGACACACATAACATTCAACATTATTCATAGGAGGAGTAAAGGATTTTCTTTGAGGAATCTCTTTTCTTGGTTGATGATGAGATTGATCTTTCATTTCTTCGTTGATCACTTTAGATTTCTCTTTAGAGTTCCTTGCCTCACCTTGTGAACTAGATTCACCTTCAACAGATTCATGGAAACCAAGACCAGTCTTTATAGCAGGAGACCTTTGACTACTAAGAATATCATCCAAGACTTTAGAACTATCTTGAAATCGTAAAAGCTTATCCTTTTCTTCTAGTTTACCTTTCAAGATATTTACCTCAACCTGAAGCTGTTCTTCCTTTTCAAGAGATTGCTTTTTCAAATCTTCTTCAGCTTTCCTTCATTCTTCCATTTGTTCCCTTAGTTTGAGAATCTCCTTTTCTTGTTCTTCATTCAGATCCTGCTGCATTTGACGAACTCGGAAGGCACATTCTAGTTGAGATTTTAAGCTGGTGACTTCATTTTCTTGTTTTGCAATAGCTTGGAGTAGATCTGTATTCTGCTTCTTTGATTCTTCAAGATCTCCTTTTAGTGAGAGGATTGTAGCTTCAAGATTTTCATAGTAGCTGGATCTATCTTTGAGTTTCTTGATGGTTGTGCTTCTTTCGTTGACTTCTTTTCTTAATGATGTCACTTCATGCTACAATTTTTGACATTGGTCTTCCTTGTCCTTGAGTAGCTTTCTTACCTTGTTTCCTTCTAGTTGGGCCTTTAGTTTGGTAGCTTCTTCTTTGAAATCGCATTCCCTTTTGTTCAATAGATCTTGTTGATCTCTAATTTTGTCTGTCAGCCTTTTAAATTCTGCCTCTATTTGATATCTTTCTTGTTCACCCATAAGAGAAAATTCAGTAGTTTCGCTATCACTTTCATCTCTTCCAAAAGGAAAGATAGCTGGAACATCAGAGGATAATATATTCATACCTGATAATGATTCTGAATCTGATTCTGAATCTGAAGAGCTTCTTATACCTAATCCCCAATCGATTCTCCCACTGTCATAGTTCTTCTGAGATGACTTCTTTTTCTTAGGTGCTTTCTTCTTAAGCTTATTTCCCATTGTTCCACGGATCTCCTTCAAGCGATCAAGCTTCTATCAAAGGACCTGCTCTGATACCAATTGTTGGAAATAATACTGAGAGGGGGGGGTGAATCAGTATTATCACATTAATAAAACATTTTCATTTCCATAATCAGATTCATATATGCTACTTCCACAACTTCTTATGATTAAGTTAATTGATCTTCAATGAGTGCATTAGAACATTATCAACCATATTATCAGATAACAGATGCCATAATAGAGAATAGATCATCACACATAAGGCACACACATGAACACCATGATATAAGGTGGAAACCCAATGCGGGAGAAAAACCACCTGCTGCAAGTCATCTCAATCTTCTTCTTAATAAGAAAATCCTTTTACAATATTTGTACTGGTGCAGTCTTATACCAGTACGAGAGCTACAACCCCCTTTTCTCTTGTACTAGCTGATCCATTTACTAGTACACAGGCTGCTACCTGCTACAATGCTCCAAAGATCTCCCTTAGCTTTTGTACTAGCTTAGATACTAGTACATAGGCGCTGGCCTACAATCTTCTCTCCTCCAGGTACCACGTTTCATCAATTTTCAGACTGGATACACTGAAGCACAACACATAATCTGAAAGGCCACTTTTCATCCAATTTTCATACTGGACCCAACAACAACATTGAAGCTCATAATCAAACAACCTTCTGAATCACCCAATCACCAGATCCATACATATACAATGATATTATGAGAGTTATCAACCAGATCTAGTACATAAAGATAAGTCATTAATCATGTTGTTATCTGAACTCAATACCAGTAACCAAACATCAGTTATGCACCCAAAACCCTGCAGAATAGTCAAAGGCAGTTAAAACAAATTTTAAGCAGGGATCGAAACTTCACTGGTATAGATCTGCGGATATCTGTACTACCTCCACACCTGCGCCTTCTGTGGCGCCGTGACCACCGCACCTGCGCCTTCTGTGGTGCCTCCGCACTGCGCCTTCTGTGGCGCCTCCGCACTGCGCCTTCTGTGGCGCCTCTGCACTGCGCCTTCTGTGGCCCGCTGCACTGCGCCTTCTGTGGCACCTCTGTGGCGTCTCTGCACTGCGCCTTCTGTGGCGCCTCCGCACTGCGCCTTCTGTGGTGCCTCCGCACTGCGCCTTCTGTGGCGTCTCCGCACTGTGCCTTCTGTGGCGCCTCCGCACTACGCCTTCTGTGGCGCCTCTGTGGCGTCTCTGCACTGCGCCTTCTGTGGCGCCTCCACACTACGCCTTCTGTGGCGCCTCCGCACTGCGCCTTTTGTGGCGCCTCTGTGGCGTCTCCGCACTGCGCCTTCTGTGGCGCCTCCGCACTGCGCCTTCTGTGGCGCCTCTATGGCGTCTCCGCACTGCGCCTTCTGTGGCGCCTCCGCACTACGCCTTCTGTGGCACCTCCGCACTGCACCTTCTGTGGCGTCTCCGCACTGCGCCTTCTGTGGCGCCTCTATGGCGTCTCCGCACTTCCGCAGCTGTAGCGCTCGAGAGATCACCCTTCACAGATTCGCTTTCAACTTCCCTTTCATAGATCAAACTTTTAAAACAATAACCCAATATTTCAGATCTTAAGATATTCGATTTGCAAGAATGAATTAGCCAAGTGATCTCCTTTGCTTTATATAGGCTTAGGCCTTTCACAATACCACGGGCCAAAACCATAGGATCAAAAAACTGTTGGACTAATACCATGAACCAAAGGTAAGTTTTCCAACATATACGCGCTTTTCCTCATAGGTTCAAATACCAAGGACTAACTACCATGGACCAAAGGTAAGTTCTCCAACATATACGCGCTTTTCCTCATAGGTTCAAATACCAAGGACTAACTACCATGGACCAAAGGTAAGTTCTCCAACATATACGCGCTTTTCCTCATAGGTTCAAATACCAAGGACTAACTACCATGGACCAAAGGTAAGTTCTCCAACATATACGCGCTTTTCCTCATAGGTTCAAATACCAAGGACTAACTACCATGGACCAAAGGTAAGTTCTCCAACATATACGCGCTTTTCCTCATAGGTTCAAATACCAAGGACTAACTACCATGGACCAAAGGTAAGTTCTCCAACATATACGCGCTTTTCCTTGCATGAAAGTGCGTGAACTTTTTCTCTACATGAAATAAACTTTTCTCTGAATAAAAGTGCATGAACTTTTCTCTACATGAAATAAACTTTTCTCTGCATATAAGTGCGTGAACTTTTCTCTACACTATAATTTATTATCTGAGATGAGTGGGTTGCCATCAAGTACAACATATGTATCATAATGCCAACATGAAGCTTAGTATCTCTTCTCCTCCTTGGAAGTTCCTGCTTTTGATGAATTATAAACCAACAAAGTTTGAAATTATCCCAACAACAATGACAACAGAAATAAGATGAATACAAAATTAATCCAACATAAAAAGGGAAAACTCAAAGCAGTATGACTTTTTCATTATATTTGGCTAATAATATTTATAAAAAAATTACAATAAATCCATTCAACCACACATAAAATATAGGCATTTCCTAAAACTATTTTTGTTTGGTTATTCTTTAGAAGTAAGGAAATGGGTAAACAACCATGACCCAGAGCATCTAGGAAGAGTGAAAGCGTGCTTTCTTAGGGACCACCAGCATGTAATTACAGGTGGTGTAGTTTTTTTTGAATAACAGTGATAAGTCAACCTACATTAGCAAATAGCAACCAGTAATAACTATCCCACTACTAATTTGACAAAAAGAAAATCCCGTGTTATATATATATATATATCTATATATATATATATATATATATATATATATATATATATATATATATATATATATATATATATATATCTTAATCTATCCCAGAGTCAGGTGACCAAATACTCATAATTACAGATACCAAATACATTTACAAGTAATAATCTAAAAGTTTTAGGAACCGCTAGACACACACAGTGGGTGAATACATCGCCTTGCTGACTTTACATGATGTGCATTATTGTTATTGTTATACTATTTTTTATTTTAATGTCGTAATTTACTTTTGGGGGGAATTTTTATTTCAATGTTGTAAAGAATTCTTTAATACAAGTGTCTAGTAAAAATATTAGATTGCTCAGTGTATGAGTCAAAACACATAGAAAGAATAAACCTAGAGAAACTGAAAAGTTGCCTTGAAAAGATTAATTCCCTTTAAAAGAATGCAACCCGCCCAAAAATAAAGAAAAATTAAAACTGAATGAAATGAAAATTAAGGTCCAGAAGTGTTTGGGCAACACATTTATCTCGGGTTATGACATTAAATTTATAGAATGAGGGGTCAAATAATTAACTATCTAGTGATTTTCATCTTGTTATTTATCTTATTACTAAATTTTTTCTATGTATCTTTCTCTCTCAAAATAGGGAAAAGCTAGAAACCCGAAAATTCTCTGATTTTTATCTAACAACTTTTTCCTCGAATCTTTGCTGCCATTCCCTGACATATCTACAAATCGGTTAGCCAACGAAAGTTGTGTTTCACTCTTTATGTTCAGCTATTTTTGTTTGGTCTTCCTTTCCCCTTCCTAACCACAACAAGAATGCCAGAAAATAGTAATTCAAAATTAGTTCGTTTTCTTTTACTTCCATGCTCAGATTAACTTTTTGTATGGATTCCCATCTCATTTTGCAAGTTATTGATTCTCTACTTTACTGCCTCCGATATGGTTCCTAAAGTGATAACCCAAAGACAATAATTTTGCTAAACTGATGTAAATTTTCTCTATTATAATGCAAAGACAACTTACCAAAAACAAAAAACACTCTCCTTCTTAATTTCTCTGCCATGCCTTCAAATGTTAATGGATCCAAGGAACCCAAAACTGCATTGGATCATAACTCTACACCACACTTGTCTCTGGTGCAAATAGATTTGAGAAGTCCAGAACAAAACTTCCATACAAACCTCCGATCAAACCCCCATTTCAAACCTGACTTGGAACATAAACTAGTTCCTACAGTACAAAATTAGTCCATATATGTGCCAGACAACAATGAGCTCAAGAAGGTGATATTGACAAAGTTTCATGCGAAACCATATTCAGGTCACCCAGGCTATTAGAAGACACTGACAGCAGTGACGAAGCTTTACTATTGGTCAAATTTTAAGAGAGATGTGGCAGAGTTAATAGCTAGGTGCTTGGATTGTCAGGAGGTGAAGGCAAAGTGTAAGCATCCGAGTGGACTACTATAATTGATTTCGATTCCAGAGTGGAAATGGGAGGTCATTTCCATGGATTTTATCATAGTATTGTTGAGGACATATAGGAAACATTATTCGATCATGGTTGTGGTGGATAGTTTGACGAAGGTAGCGCACTTCATTCCAATGAAGTCTACATACGCAACGAATGATGTAGCATGGGTCTTCATCAAAGATGTCCTGAGATTGCATGGTGTTTCGTAGAAGATTGTGTTAGACAAGGATGCGAAGTTCACTTCCAAGTTTTGGAAGGAGTTGTTTGTGGGTTTAGATACAAAGTTGGCCTTCAATACAACTTATCATCTATAGATATATGGAAAGACAGAGAGGGTCAACATGATATAAGAGGACGTGTTGAGAATGTATGTGATGCATCAACAACGGAAGTGGGAAGAGTATATTCCACTGGTAGAGTTCGCTTACAACAATGGGTAGCACAATTATTTGAGGATGAGTTTATTTGAGGCATTGTATGGGAGGAGTTGCAATACTCCCATCAGTTGGAGTGATCCCGTTAACAAGGTTTTGATTGGACCATACATGTTGGCAGAAAAGGAACAAGAAATGAAAGTAATCAAGAATAATTTGAAAGAAGCACAGGATAGGCCAAAGAGCCATGAAGATCGGAACATTTTGTTTAAGGAGTTTTACGTTGGGGAGTAGCTGTACTTGCGCATCAAGCCGAAGAAGAGCTCTTGTAGATTGGATCATGTGCCAAGCTGGCACCTCAGTTTTGTGGACCTTTCAGGATTCTTGAGATGATTTGTCCAGTATCCTATCGAATTTCACTTCCTCCAACAATGAAAGACCATGATATTTTCCATGTGTCATTGCTTAGAAAGTATGTTAAAAATGTTGATCATGTGGTTGATTGGTCTATATTGTAGGTGGATCCAGAAGGAGAATTCTAGTTGGAACCTCAGTGCATTTTGCAGAGAAAGATGCTCATGCTCCGAAACCAAGCAATTGAGCCGGTTTAAGTGCAGCGGAAGCACTTTGGGCCCGATGAAACTTCATGGGAGATGGAGGGTCAGATGCAGGCTATGTAGCCTTCTCTATTCGCTAGTTGAGCAAATGTTTTGGTATATGTATCTAGTATATGTGGTATGATGTTTTGGTATATGTATATATGTATATGGATGTAAATACCACCACGATTTGTGTTATAAAGCTCCAATAAGTGGTATGGGTGTCATGTCATTATGGTTATCATGTTGGTTTGCTTCTTAGTAGGTTGATCATTATAAATATTACAATGAGCTAAGTTATAAAGCTCCATGGGAAGTATGTTTTGTTTACAATGGTTTTGTGGTTGTAGGTGTCATTGAACACCGAGGACGGTGTTCCCCCAAGTGGGAGGGTTCTGTAATAGCCCTGGTCAAAAATCCATGTAAAAAATAATAAAGGTAAAATAAGACCTTGGTCATGGGACACGTATTCCAAGCTGAATGTTGGGAAAAAATATAGCGATGGGGATCACTTGTGATTAATTAAAGGATAAGGAAATTGGAAAAGGTAATGGCTAAGGCTTTGGAAAGGAAAAGTGGAATTTACTGTCATTTATTTATGAAAATAATGGAAAATAGGAGAAAAGGAAGGTGAAAGGTCACAGGTCGCATGTGAGGAGGAAAATGAAGGAAAATAATGTAAAATGAAGAAAATAGAGGCCTCATTGATAACAAGGCTTTTGAGGATTAGTTTGTAACCTTTTGCCAGTTCAGTTTTGGAGCTCTCTCTATTCTCTCTCTCTCTCATACTCTTGGAAACTTAGATTTTCTTGGAGAACTCTTGGAGGAGTGTGGCATACTTGAAATTTTGGAGCGAGAAGGAAAAGGAAGAGCAAGAAAGTGCAAGAGGACATTGAGATCAGCAACTACAGTAGGTTTTTCTTGTAGGTACTCAGTTGCATGTATGTTTTCCTCACTAGTTTTGACACGCATGGCACATGCATGTGGTTTCTTAGTTATGATCTGTCATTGGCATAGAGGATTGCCTATATTTGACAGTGGATTTTCCTAACCTTGCCATTTCCTGGATAGCCATGGTGTTGTGGGTAATAGTTTTGTTTTCTGGTTAGTTTTCTTATGCCTTTGGTTGTGGTTTGAGTTATTAGTTCCTGGAAGCCTTGGTTGGACAAACGCTCTAAAATTCCCTGTAACAACTTAGGTTGAGTTACTAGTCCTGGACTCATGGGTTGGAAAAATGCTCTAGAAGCCCTTGGTGGGTTGAGTTACTAGTCCTGGAATACCTAGTTAGACAAACACTCTGGAAGCCTGGTGGAAATTGTGGGTTGAGTTACTAGTTCTGGAAGCCCTGGATGGAACAAATGCTCTAAAGCCTTAGACAACTTGGGTAGAGACCAATCTAGTGATGGTTAGTGATGTTCATCCATGAGGTGGAATCACTGGTTGAGGGCTGAGGTGGTTTAGCCTCTGGAAGCCCTGTATGGTTTTATTGATTTGTTTTATGAGATCCCACATTCATGCTTGGAATATGATACGGGGGTGACTAGCTAAATGAAAGATTTGTTTCATCCTAGTCTACGGTCGAGTGGTTCATGGAAGTACCATACCTGGTCAACTTATGCAATCATCAATAAGATCTCTCTTTCTCCTTGGTATTTTATGGATAAATATACTTGTTTATATGTGGTTTATATGGTTGTTATATCCTTGATATTTATATTGGTTATATGCTGGTTATAAATGAATTCTATGACAATGCAAATGTATGGCTCCCATCATGTTTTGGTTCATCACTTAATGTACAACGAATATATGGTAATTTAGTTATTGTGATGAGGCACCAATGCTTCTTAGTGATTCTTAGATAAGTATGAGACCCTTATGCTCAGATATGTTGTTTAAACATGTAGATTGCATCTTAGTTACATGTTTGACGAAATTCCAGTCATGGATAGAAGGGGTCTAGTCAAGTCCTTTTTCAAGTAATTTAATTTGTATCATTATTTCGATGTTATCTTTAATTTCAAGAAGTTTCGTGGAGTTCTAGGCAGTGACCTGAGCCCTGGACTTGGAAATGTGGCATATAATTCGGAGTCATAAGCACAGAACTACTTGGGAAAGTCCCTAGCCATATGCATACCCATGCTTTGGGAGTGACTATAGGTTCCCAATCGCACTCATGACCATGTTATGGGAGCGTATAGGGTTTAATGCAATAAAAGGTCATTTTATCTCAGGGGCTAGTCAGCTGGGAGGCTTGGATGGCTCCTGGGGGTTTTGTAGTATGTTTGGAAGGTATATGTAGTGTGTTATGTCAGTTCCACTTCCTTAACTGATACATGGGGAGTTGAATCATGTCATAGTAACTCTTCGTCACATGTTTATCTAGGTTGGCCAGTTACTTGGGTAGATGTGAGAGGAGGGTGGTTACAATAAAAGGGCGGAATTACATAATTGAGTAATTTCTCATAAATGTTTTGTCAAAATTTTAAAATTATGATAATAATTATTTCATAATTGAGACAATTGAGAAAAATATCATAATTTTGAAAAAGGTTTCTAGAGTTTGTCATTCCCAGTGATATCAACTTAACCCACTTGTGTATGATTTGGTTAGGGTCCACTATTGTAGAATTTTCCTAACTTCTCAAGCCCCTAGGTGTCTAGATACATTCTCCCAGAGGATAGAAGGAACCTATATAATCTCACCAAGATGAAAGGGGGTTAGAGAGAGGATCCATATTATAGTGCGAGATATCTACTATATTGGGAGGAGGAGGCCATGCTACAATCTTGAGGAGAGGATCTCACCTGTGAAGATATACATTTTGTATCAATTTAATTTCATGATTAATAGAAGTGAATTTTCTCTCCTATCAGATCTAAATGTATAACTTATTGTTCATGTTTATGTTCATTTGTTTAAGCTAACAATCCTCTGCGGAAGGCCATTTGTGTTCCTTGTTAGGTGGTGATTATGTGAAGGTTCTGGATCTATTGTGGACAATGGGATCTCCTAGTCAGGGTGAGAATTTTTCATCATACCCAACATCCGCCCCCAATCTATGAGGATTTCAAGTGCTCACCTTAAACCCTTGATAGAGAAATTTATGCATGGATGATCTGTTTGATTGATTGATTTAGGGATTCATTGATTTGTTCACTTCTTGCCATATACTCCTCTATTGTCAGGTAGTCTTGTCAGGGCCAAGACTACATAGCAATAGTTCCTAGTGGTTGTGCATTAATTGCTACAATACCATGTTATGAAACCAGCTCAAGAAAAGATAGAAAAGATAGATCAACGCCTTAGAATTCAGCCTCTTCGAGGGGGCAACCTCCTTTACATTACATAAATGAATAATTCTTGGATGATACAAATGACAAAACCTCCTTTCTATATATAGGAGTCTAAGGAGTCACAATATAATCCAGCCGACCTAACAATAATAATATAAAGCCACAAAAATAACAATAGAGGGATTCTATGGGGCACATAAATAACAATATGGGGGTAATAGGGGCACAACAATATAAATAAGGGGTATAACTACAATAGTAATGGGGTAATCACTAGTATTATAGGGACCCAACATGCCCCTCTCCTTCAAAAAAGTGTTGTCCTCAACGCTTGAGTAGTTCTGGATACTTCTGCATAAAATTCTCATCCTCCCATGTGGAATCTTCAGCGGATAAGTTCTTCCACTTGATAAGATACTCTGAAATTGATCGATTTCGTAGCTGTCGAGTTCTTGTTTCTGTGACTGCTTCCGGTTCCAATATAATTTTTCCTTCCTCGTCAAGTTCTGGCAATATTGTTTGAATTGGGAGCTTGTCACCTATAACCTTCTTTAAACATGAAACATGGAAAACTGGGTGCAATCGAGAAGCTGCAGGAAGCTCCAATTTGTATGCCATAGTACCAATCTTTTCCAACACCTTGTACGGACCATAATACTTTGGTGATAATTTATTATCCTTCTTAGCTTGCTTTAGGGACATTTGCTTATATGGTTGTAGCCGTAGGAATACCCAATCACCTACATCAAAACTTCTTTCACTGCGATGTTGATCTGCCTGTTGTTTCATTCTATTTTGTGCCAACACGAGGTTATCCTTTAAGAGTTGGAGGACTTGTTGTTGATGTTCGATGTGATGTTCCACTGCCTGAACCTTAGAATTTTCTCTTAAATATGATGTGATGGATGGTGGTTGATACCCATAAAGTGCCATAAATGGGGTCATTTTTGTTGCTGTATGGAAGGAAGTGTTATACCACCATTCAGCCAGAGGCAACCATTTGACCCATTGTGTCTGTTTATCAGATACAAAGCAACGAAGATATCCTTCCAAACATTTGTTTACTATCTCAGTTTGCCCATCAGATTGAGGATGATAAGATGAGCTATGAGCTAACTGAGTACCAAGACAAGAAAATAATTCTGTCCAAAAATTTCCAGTGAAAATGGGATCTCTGTCACTTACAATAATCTTTGGGTTTCCATGTAGCTTTTGAACTGTTTCCATAAATGCAGTAGAAACTGTACTGGCTTTAAATGGATGTGATAATGCACAAAAGTGTGCATACTTGGTAAGTCTGTCAACTACCACCATGATGACACTCTTTCCCTCAGACTTGGGTAAACCTGTGATAAAATCCATTGAAACCTCCTCCCAACGTTGGCTTGGAATGGATAAAGGTTGTAATAGACCTGGTGTCTTAATTGTTTCAACTTTATTTTGCTGGCAAACCAAACATTCCGCCACAAACTTTTGAATATCTGATTTAAGGCCATCCCAAAAAAATTCCTTCTTAACCCTGTGGTAAGTTTTTAAAAATCCTGAGTGCCCTCCTAAGGGAGAAGTGTGCAATTCCATAAGAATCTTTTGTTTTAGCTGGGAATTCTTACAGAGGTATAAGCGATCTTTGTACCATAACGAATCATTTTTCCAGCTAAATGTATCAGAAGTACTGGAATCTTGTTGTAGCTTTCGAATAAGTGCCCACACTTCTTCGTCATTCTTCCATTCCTCCCTTGCTTCGTTTATCCAATCTGGTTGGATAATAGAAATGGCACACAACAATGCTTCCACATCCTCATCCTTTCTTGAGAGTGCATCTGCCACCACATTTTGCTTCCCTTTTTTGTAGATGATTTCAAAGTCATAACCCAACATCTTTGTGACCCACTTTTGTTGCTCTTCAGAGGATAATCTTTGTTCTAAAAAGTATTTAAGGCTATCATGATCCGTTTTTACCTTGAAGTGTCTTCCCATTAGGTAGGGTCGCCATTTCTTAAGTGCATGGAGTATTGCCAACATTTCCTTCTCATAAATAGCTTTGCTTAAAAACTTTCCCTTGATTGGACGACTTTCAAAAGCAATGGGTCTTTCATCTTGCATTAGAACAGCACCAATTCCATTTCCTGAAGCATCACATTCCACAATAAAGGTTTTTGTGAAGTCCGGTGTAGCTAAGACCGGTGCTTGGCACATTGCCTCTTTAAGATGTTCAAAGGCCTTTGTTGCTTCCGGAGTCCATGAAAATGAATCTTTCTTCAATAATGTTGTTAGAGGTGCTGCTATTCTCCCATAATTCTTAACAAACTTGCGATAATACCCTGTCAACCCAAGAAATCCTCGCAGATGCTTTATGGATGTGGGGATTTTCCATTCCTTAATGGCTTTAATTTTGCTAGGGTCTACCTTAACTCCTTCATGAGATACAATATGACCCAAATATTCCACCTCCTGGACTCCAAAGAAACATTTGGATCTTTTTGCATATAATTGTTTCTCCTCCAATAGTTGTAGCACCCTGTCAACATGTTCAACATGATCCTTCCAAGACTTGCTGTAGATTAGTATATCATCAAAAAATACTAACACAAATTTTCTAAGGAATGGTTTGAAAATTGAATTCATCAAACCTTGAAATGTTGAAGGTGCATTGGTAAGGCCAAAAGGCATGACCAAAAATTCATAATGACCCTCATGAGTTCTAAATGCCGTTTTCGGAATGTCTTCAATCTTCATTCTGATTTGATGATATCCTGAACGAAGATCCAACTTGGTGAAGTAAATTGATCCATGCAATTCATCCAGTAATTCATCAATAACAGGAATGGGGAACTTATCTTTAATAGTGAGCTTGTTGAGCTCCCTATAATCCGGACACATGCGCCATGATCCATCCTTCTTGTGCACCAATACTACTGGAGCTGAGAAAGAACTTTGACTTGGTTGAATTATACCAGCCTCTAGCATTTCTGCAACCATACGTTCAATTTCACTTTTTTGGACATAGGGATATCTGTACGGCCTGATGTTTGGAGGAACACTTCCTGGAATCAGATGAATAGCATGATCATGATCACGCATAGGTGGGAGACCTTTGGGAGTCTCAAATACCTTGGAATGATTGTCCAGGACTTTTTGGAGATCTGGAGAAATAGATGATTCCAATGTGGAAACATCTAGCGAACATAATTGTGCAATTACACCTCTTTGCTCCTTTTTAAGAAGCTTTGTCATGCCATTAGAGCTGATTATCTTTCCTGGTTTCCCTGCAATACCCCTTAATTCAACTTCCTTTCCTTCCGTAGAAAATTTGATGAAAAGTTCTTGAAAATTAAAAGCTATTGTACCCAAGGATTGTAGCCATTGGACTCCTAGTACAACATCAGCACCTCCCATTGGAATGGAAAGCATTGGGCTAGTCAATACATATTCTCCCATGGATAGCTTGATATTATGGCACTTTCCAGAGCAATTTATTGTTCCTCCATTTGCAATCATCACTTGACACTCTGGTGCTGGATATAGGAAGCAATTCAATTCTTTTGCTACCCTACAATGAATAAAATTGTGGGTGCTTCCTGAATCAATCAACACTATTACCTTTTTCTTCTTGATTTGTCCTTCTATCTTGATGGTTTGAGGAGTGGTAATTCCCGCCAATGCATTACAAGATATGGTCGGATTTATTTGTTCTTCATCTAGGCTTTGTTCCTGGAGTATATCTTCTTCTTTTGACCTTTCTTGCTCCTTTTCTTCTTCCTCTTCACAATCTATGTAGAATAATTTCTTCTCAGCACACTTATGACCTTTAGTGTATTTGCTATCACAACTGTAACAAAGCCCTTTTGCTCTTTTTTCTTCCAATTGTTGTGGTGTCAACCTTATAGGTTGTGGAAGACTAGGGGCAACAACACTTCCGTCTTTATAGTTGTGAGTGGTATGCTTCCTGGTTGCCATAATTTTGCTTTCCATTTTTCTTGCTAACCTGAATGCCTTCTCTAATGAATCAGGTTCCCAAAGGCGAACATCATGTTGGATATTATCCTTTAAAGACCCTATGAACACATCAATCCTATGCTCCTCTGGAATATCTTTTACCCTTATGTTCAATTTTTGGAACTCCTCAATGTGCTCCATTACTGAACCCTTTTGTTTGAGACTTATCAATTGGCTAAAAAAAGTGTTGCTTTTTGTATCTTCATAATGTGCTATCAATTCTTCCGTAAAAATTGCCCAAGTGATAAATTGTTTACGAGAGCAAAGCCATTGATACCATACAAACTGATTTGGTTCCAAATATACAGTTGCCATACGTACCTTTTGTGTGTTTTGCACATTATTGAGATCGAAGAATTGCTCCATCTGTAATATCCATGTGGCGGGATCCTTGCCATCAAACTTCCTCATATCGATTTTTGGAATATGGTGATTCTTCGATCCAACATTAGTGTCTATGGAATCATGATTAACATTTCTTTTGTTCTCATCATGAGTTTCCTTTACTACCTTTTCACCATTAGTGACCCTTTCTTGTAGCAACTTCTTCAATTCTTCCATGTCTGTCTTCAAATCTATCTTCAAATTTGCCATCGAATCCTCCATCTTAGCTTCCATGCCCTTTATCTTAGATTCCACGCCATTTATCTTAGATTCCACGCCATTTATCTTAGATTCCACGCCACTTATCTTAGCTTCTGTTAGCTTTTGTGAGCGTGACATTTGTTGCACTTGTTCTTGTAATTTTGATATATCATGTAGCATTTCTTCCTCTTCTTCATGAGTCATGCTAGAGCTTTCAGGTTCCTTACTAGGTGTTTGCATTTTCTTTCCTCGGGGCATCAGTTACCGATAATAATGCTTTACTATGCCCTTTGAATTCCGTTAAACCAAGCTTACACAAAAATTTAAAAAAAAAACTACACACCTTTTTTCACTTTATAGCAGCCTGATATTGAATCTGATGTATCTCTGTAATTTCGGATCATCCAGTTTTGAAATTGCTACCTGTAGTAGCCTTCTATGTCCTCTTTCCAATGCCACAAGTCTGAGCCAAATTGGATTCTCCAAGGGAGAGTTATGTGAAATCTTCCACAGTGACTTGCTTTTAGACTGGTTCAGTAGAGTGAACTTGTACGACGTGCCATGAGTCACTGTTTCAACCTTTGAATCTGAAACACACAAACAAGAAACTACAGTCCGTCCTCTTTCTGTACCTTCTTACGAAATTTCAATCCGATCCCCAGAGAGAAAGTTATGACGATTTTCCCCAGGTCACCTGTTTTGAATGTAATTCAGGAGTCTGCAAAAAGACCAACTTCCTCAGATCATATCTCCGCAAATATCGCGCGAAAAGCTCTGAAATTCGGACCCAAGGTTCACCGCGATTTCTTCTCAAATGGGTTTTTTTGAGACTTCTGAAACGTCACAGAAAAAAAGTTATAGCGAAAATGCCACGATGACCTGTTTGGAGCAGCGAAACCCTAGAATCCAAAGCTCTGATACCAAATGTTATGAAACCAGCTCAAGAAAAGATAGAAAAGATAGATCAACGCCTTAGAATTCAGCCTCTTCGAGGGGGCAACCTCCTTTACATTACATAAATGAATAATTCTTGGATGATACAAATGACAAAACCTCATTTCTATATATAGGAGTCTAAGGAGTCATAATATAATCCAGCCGACCTAACAATAATAATATAAAGCCACAAAAATAACAATAGAGGGATTCTATGGGGCACAAAAATAACAATATGGGGGTAATAGGGGCACAACAATATAAATAAGGGGTATAACTACAATAGTAATGGGGTAATCACTAGTATTATAGGGACCCAACATACCACATCCAACGAGTAACTATTGTGTATACTTTTGAGAATACCCACGTTGATAAGAATTGAGGATATGTTAAAAAAGTGTGTTCAAAAATGTTTTTTAATATATATTCATTTTTTTATCAATGTGGGTCTTCTCAAAAGTATGCATAATGGGTACTCGTTGGATGTGGAATTTAATTCCGCATATGACTGTCTATACTTGAAATTTGAGTAAACTTATAAGGTGATAAGCCAAAAATACAATTATAAAAATGCAGTTCTCTCCTTTTCCCTCCAAAATTATTAACTCTTATTTTATTTTTTTCCTTAGGAGGCCACTTTTAGGCTGAAATTTCCATAATGTGTGTTTGTGGATGTATAAATCATGTGGCATCCATAAAATGTCAATCCATTTATTATGGATTAGAATACAACCGTAGT
Organism: Pinus tabuliformis; assembly: GCA_031772625.1. NCBI lineage: Eukaryota > Viridiplantae > Streptophyta > Pinopsida > Pinales > Pinaceae > Pinus > Pinus tabuliformis. Next base: position 519,075,093 of record CM062812.1, read on the forward strand.
TCCTTAATATAAACTACAAAACCACCATGCAACAAAAATTCTAAAGGAGAAAACCATGTGCGCAACCACCAAAAATGGATGCAAAATCTTGGCCAATTTTTTTTTTTTTTGGGTCCTTCGTTCAAAACCACCCTAGCCCATTGTGTTCAGCACAACATACAATCGCTGGTGATATTCATGCAAAGAATATAACACATATCTAGCAAATTAATCATGTATTTTAACCCCCGACATTGTCACAAAATCCAGTGCTACGTTGAAGAGTTTAGTTCCTCAATGAATGAAGGGAAATTCCCAATCGTGCATGTTATTGAGGATTTTAGTCCTTGTATATATGTTTGCAATCTCAATATTTACCATGGTCCAAAGATTCATGTAGTGATAGTCGACTAGGCTTGTCCAAATTGAAGCATATTAAAGTGAGTCCAAACGTAGGATGCACTTGGATAATGGAAAGATGTTTGAATAACAAAGACATAGTTCTATGTGGAGTATCAAGTGAAAATAAAGTTGTTGCCATAAATATTTGAGAAAATGATGAGAGTAATGAACAAAAATATTTCTCTATAGACATAAGGCCCTGTTTTGGCTCTATAGTTTCCAAAGTAAATAATATAAATCCACGAAGGGATGGTTATATTACATATGATTTAAACTTTACCATGGGAAATCTATTATTAATATAGTGATCAAAAAATCTGAGTGGAAGCCAAATGTATAGCGAGGTTTATGAAGCACTTCATCATGTTTTCTACCACCCATTCCATCTTTCTAAGGAAACAATTAGAGAATATAAAGAGATCGTCGTCTCCCCTTCTGTTGTTCCAAGTGAATATTCCATTAGGAGTTTACACATCTACCATATGCATGATGTGAATGACTTATTTGAAGAGGCCAACCTCAGTCCACTCTATTTAAACCATCATTTTTTCTTCCAGGGTTTTGATTAGGTTAAAATCACCTCGTTTGATCCATAAGGAGGGGTTAGAGACTAAAATTATTCATAATTTCTTGTTTTTTCACTTACCAAATGTGGCCTATATACATTGATGATGAATACTTCCTCTGAGGCACCTAGGGGTTAGCTCAACTATCATTTTCTGAAACACTTAGTTTATCGCAACATTATAATCATTGGAGAATATTTCTTGATTTTTTCTCTATGGAGACTCTGCTTATTGATATTTTTGAGGCCCTAAATATTCCAAGAAATGAGATTCATGAGAGTTTATGTTTACCAAAGGAGTACACCTTTGTAATCAACAATATTTGACCCAAATTGATGATTTGTTTTCCTAGTTATTGCAGACTTTGGATACTGAATTTTCACCCCCCGTTTTTCTCTAGTTTAGGGATACACAAAGGATCTTTTGATTGATGGGTTTGAATCCCTAATTGGGAAGGGGAAGGGATGGATCCGGAGGGTTCCTGATGATGCTAATAGTGGGTGTTTAAGAGTGATTTTCGAATGAGTGGCACTTGAGACTCAAGAATGGAGAGAGGGCCTTCACCATGCCAAGAATTATTAATTGTAGAAAATCCTGCAAATTCACAAGCTCAATCCTCTCTCTGTGAAACTCGAATTTACATATTGAAAATGGCTCTGTTAAAATGTCAGCATCTTGCTCCTCTGTGGGACTGTACTCTAACAATGTGATCCACCTCAATAAACAATCTCTAAGATGCTGATATCAAATATCAATGTGCTTGGACCTATCATGAAAAATTGGATTTTCAGAGAGTTTGATACAACTATGCTTATCACAATAAATCACTGTTGGGTCAATCTGCTGACCAAAAAAACCAACTAGGATCTTCCTCGTCTAGATGGCCTCACACGTTTCCTGACTTGCAGTCATGTACTCTGCCACTGTCGCACCGAGTGCAATTGATCTTTGTTTCCTGCTGTACCAAGAAACTGTCAATGGCCCAATACTGAAAATCCCTCTTGATGTGATTTCCAGTCGGTGGACTCCCCATCCTATCTGCATTTGTGAAACCTTGAAGCTTCACTCCCTTTTTCCTTTTGTACCATAATCCATATTGAGAAGTTCCCCTGAGGTATCTCAACACATGCTTTGGTGCCTTCTAATATAGCTTGGAAGGCCTAACCATCGCTTGACTAAGCTGGTTAACTACATAACACATATCCAGTCATGTGTTCACCAAGTCCATGACTGAACCCACAAGCTGCCTTTAAACAATAACTTCCACTACTTCGCTTAAGTAGCATCCTCCTTTCTCCACTTACCTTCTAAAGGAGTCTCCATGGGTTTTTTTCTCTCCATGCGGAATCTCCTAAGTATCTCGTTGGCATACTTTCCCTGAGACACAAACAACTCCCCATCTCCATTCCATGCCTCCATGCCAAGAAAGTAAGGCATGATCCCCATTTGCTTCATCTCAAAATCTCCTGTAAGGTCCTCCTTGCAATATTTAATCAGTTGAGCATCACCTATCATTATGAGATCATCAACATAAAGTACAAAGATCAACAATTTACCTTCCACCACTATGTGGTACAGGTTTGTATCCGCTTCACTCTTCATGAAGCCCAACCCGGTGAAGTAGGTATCTATCCTAGTGTACCAAGCACAGGGTGTTTGCTTTAGCCCATACAGTTCTCTCTTGAGACCAACACACATGTGACTCATGGTCAAAGGTCTCAAAACCTTCAGGCTTCTCTATGTACACCTCTTCCTCAATCATGCCATTAAGGAAGGTTGTCTTCACATCCATCTGATGTATCTTCCAACCCATCTGTGGTGATAGTGCCAATATAAATCTGATTGAAGAGTTCCTTGCAACAGGAGCAAAGGTCTCATCATAGTCAATCCCCTCTACCTGTGAAAAGCCACAGGCCACAAATCTATCCTTATGCTTCTCCACACTACCATCTGTAGCTTGCTTTACCTTATAAAGCCGTCGAGATCTCACCAAGGAATTATCTTCCATTCTCCCAACCACATCCCAAACACTGTTACGAACTATAGCGTCATACTCCTCCACCATGGCATCAACCCAAGCCGACTGATGCACTGCTTCCTCAAAGGAAGATGGTTTTGTCAAAACACATCCACTCATAAGAGCCATGTATCCAATGTACATGTCATATGACCTCCTCTGTCTGCACTGTGATGTGGGTTCTCCCACATTCTCTCTAGCATCTAACAACAATCTATCTACCTCTTTGGTGTGCTTTCTCCCATCTCTGGAAGACTCTGCCTAAGTGGATGTCTCCACTACTGGATCCTATGCATGTGGATGCTCCACATCAATCTGAGGCTCCTCAACCTTAGATCTAAAATATCCTCATGTGCATGTATCTCAAGCTCCCTTTCACAGGAAACTCACGTGGCCTTCTCCTCATCAAATCTGACATCCCTGCAAACCACTGTCATCCTGTTGGTCAACAAGTACACCCAATAGTTGTGAGGTGTATCAATGTACCCCACAAATATTCCAAAATCTAATGTCGGCTCAAGCTTCTTCCATGCATCTTTGGTCACATGGAAATATAACGATGAGCCAAAAAACCTGAAGTGACCAACATCTGGCCTCTTACCAGAATAAGCCTCCTCTGGTGCCTTCATCTCAAGTATCTGACGTGGGCTACAGTTCTGAACATAAACTATTGTGTTGCATGCCTCAGCCCACAAGTGTAGTGGTAGTCCGCGATCATGCAACATTACCCTCGCTGCCCCTACTATGCTTCTATTCTTCCTCTCGGCCACCCCATTCTGCTGAGGGTTATGGGGTGTTGTCAAATCCCATTTAATCGCTTCCGCTACACATGAGTTCTTAAACTCGTTTGTGACATACTCACCACCATTATCACTTAGTCGAGCTTTAACCTTCTTTCCAAACTCTTTCTCCACCAATGCTTTAAACTCACAAAAATTTGTGAAAGTTTTATCCTTTTTATGCATAAACAATATCCAACATTTTCGAGAAAAGTCATCAACAAATATAACATAGTACATGTGTTTTGTCATGGATTCTATCAAGAATGGTCTGCACACATCTGAATGGACTCAGTCTAGAATAGCCTTTGCTCGACTGTCTTTGTCGTGAAAGGAATACTTGGTGTATTTTCCCAAAGTACACCCCTTGCATGTATCAACTTGCTCAAGCATACCTTTGGGAAGATCGGTAGAGATCTGCTGCAATATCTTTAAATCCCCATGATGCAAGTGCCGAATCGCCTGTGCCATAACTCGCCAATGTCTCAGCTCTGCAAATTTTTTTATTTTATGATCAAAGCAACACACTCTTCTACCTTCAGCTTATACAGATTCTTCACCCTAATCCCTATCTTCTTTACTTGATCCTTGGCTACGTGTCGAAGGAACGCCTTTCCTTTCGAGAAGATCACATCATAACCTCTATCCTCAAGCATGGCAATGGATACCAAGTTCTTCTTCAAACCAAGTGTTAGCGCTTGAGATTTCACCCTAGGCTGAGGAAGGTAAACCTTCAAGGCAACATCAAACCATTTCACCTCGTAGCTAGCCCTACGGGGTATGAGAAGGCTCTCTCCAGTCAAACTCGGTAGATCTTTCAATAGGATGAGCTGACCCAATTAGGAACACTGATATTAGGCTAGTAAACTGATAAGGAGGGTTGATTTAAAGTTTTTTGGGGTTTTTGGTGGCAATTGGAGGGAGTGCAATTCAGGGTGCGGGGATTGAGCTTAGGTTTTGCAGGTGGGTCTTTGGGGCAAGGTAGGAGTTTGTGCTGATGCCTTTAGCTGAGATGGATGATCAAGGAAGAAAAAAGAGAAGCTAAAGAGGGCAAACAATGACTTTGAATCCTCTCTAGACAGTGGAAAACATAAACATTAAACAAATTTGAAAGCTGAGCATGGCAAGCATGAATTCAAACTTTATCACTTCATTTGTTTAATAAGCTGCAGTAAAGAAAGAGATGGAACACATAAACACACTTACAATTACAATAAGAGAACACACCATCAACACAAGAGTCCACAAGAATCCCAATGATGTCTGCAAAACCCTGGTCTTCCCTTTCCTCAAATTGCAGAGATACAAGTAAGTATACAATAGGAGCTTCTCCCTCAAGAGTCCAACCTTCCAACCTCTCAAAATGATTGAGAAAATACATAATATAGGCAAGCCAACCTCTTCCCTTGCCTCTAGGGGTCGAGCTCAGCTTCCTAGGAGCTGTTTCAACTAATTCTAAACTGAGCACTAGATAATAGGCAGTCAAAACAACTTGCCTCTAAAACTTAGGAAACCTATCCATGCATTAAATATTTACCATTTACATCAAAGAATCTTCTAGAAGTGTTCAAGGAGAATAAAAGCATCTAAGTGCCATGAAAATTACACAAAAATCCATCATTTACATGCCTCAAAAGTCAACCAAGATGAAAACAGTGTTTTGCTGGCTGAATTGGTCAAAACAGGCAAATTTCCCTGACTCGTCGCGCACATCACTCTGACTGGTCGTGCACATTCACAGCTCTGTTTGAGGGCCTTCGCGGTGTCCCAATTAGGTGCAAGATAGCTCGTTGGAAAGGTCTGCGAGTCTACTTTACAACCCCACCGGAATTTTTGAATTTGGAGTTGATTTGACCCCTCAAAAGTCATTTCTCCCAAGACAGCTTTCTGCAACTCAAAATAGAGGCAGAAAGTCAAAATTTGCATGTATTTTGAGCTTTTGGAAGCCCAAATCTCCATAAAATCTGAAACCCATCCATAGGCAAGTGTATTTTTGCATGAAAATTCCAAAAATGCAAATTTTTCCCCGTTCTGAGTTGCCCCCATGACTGGTCGCGCGCGGGGTGAGACGCGTCAAATGGCCAAAACCTGTAAAATTCCCACAAATGCCAAAAATGCTTCAAAACTCTCAAAATTTCTTGTGCCAGCTGCTAGGAAGATGCTAATGAGTATCATGGTGAGTGAGAGAGGCCTCAGCCAAGATACAGAGCGGGTTGGTCTTCTTCTTCCTCTTGCGGGCCTCGGACAACTTCCTTTGGAGTATCTTCATCTTTGCTTTGCAAACATGCATTCTCGCCCAATAATGATTTTTCTTGTTCCGTAGCAGCCTCTTGTCTTGGTTGGCTTTCTCCAACAGTCTCTCCAAGTGTGCATTCACACGGATAAGCATGGATTCCCTCTCCTTGGGCAGCAAGTCACCGGGCCTCCTACGGTTGATGACTCGGTCACTTCGAATCCTCCACAGCTCATCAAGCTCCTTTTCATCCTCTGTACCTCAACCTCTGTAGAAGATGAATGGTCATCACTTTTCTCACAGGTTTCGGTGTCTGACATGGTTTAGGAGCAAAGTGGACAAAGTGAACTGCTGTCTCTGCCTGCAAAAATGCTGAACTCTATGTTGTTTCAAGGGGAAAAAGACACGAGGGAAATGTTAGGGGAGGGATTTTTCAATAAGGAAAGGGAAACATATGAAAACAGGGAATTTTCGAGGGACAATTCACAAAGTGCCAAACATATAATCTCATCTTAGTCACCGGGAAATCATTTGCAAAGAGATATTTTTATTAGGGAAACATAAATGATAATAATTAAGGGAAAGGACATACATGTTCAACAGGGGTATGGGACAGCATAGGTCACTTGCTCATTTGAGTTTTTTGTTTTTTCAATGTACATCATAAGGTAAACAGTGTTTTTCAAAGGATTTTATGTACATTTAGTCATAGGGGAACAAGGCTTCTTTTACATCTTGTCATAAGGGAAAAGGGATCTTAATTGAACAGGATTTTAGGGAAGGGGTAGAGAGGAAAACAGGGCTTAGTTTTGGGGAGACACAACAATATTCTTTTGCAAACAATATTTACAGCAATATGTCCATTTTATACATATACACAGCTGCATTTTTCTTGTTTTTGCTATGGATATGCAACAGCAGTGTGTCTTCTATTTTCCAATGACTATGCACAACAACATCTTTTTTCTATTTAGTCATTTTGCCATATTATTGCTCTTTTCTCTTTTTACATAACATTTTTTATCCTTGCTGTTGTTCATTTATTTTCCTTGCCGTGTGGAGGGTATTAGGGTTTGGGTAGAATACATGAAAGGGCATTAGGGTTTTGTAAAGGGATTTGGGGGAGGGATAGGGTTTTAGGAATTTGGGATGAGAGATTTAGTATTTATTGCAAATGAGATAAGATATAAACATATTATGACATTTGTGAATTTAATAGGAAACAAGGAGGGAATAAATAGGGATTTAAAGCCTTGAAAAAAAATCAACCCTAGCATAATGCCTACATGAACAAGCAATCACCCAAATCCATTTCTCCTTACATTTCTTGGTGATAAACATATATATGCAAGCCCATCATTTCATGTTTCAAGCATTCAAACGCACTAGAAGACCCTACCTCGATCAGTTGAGCAAGCAAGAGGGAGATTTAGTCGATTTGGAGTGGTTCTGTAGAAGACAGCTTGAGTGGTCGCGCCCCTGCTCTGAGTGGTCGCGCCCTGCCTGAGTGGTCGCGCCCTACCCAACTGGTCGCGCACTGAGCCTGAGTGGTCGCGCCCCTGAGAATGACTCCAACTTTCTGCAAATCGCCTCTTTTGACCTCTCACTCGTTTTTGCAAGCTCTCAAATGCATAATGAGGCTGTTTAGAGGGAAATTTACTCTTTATAGGCCCAATTTGAAAAAATTAACTTACCAAACCCACTTTCTAATGTTTTTGTTTTGACATTCACTTTGTCCTGAATTTGATCTTTTGGGTGCTTTAACTCCGTTCTTTTTGCAGGTTGACCATCTGATGGACTCTAGTGAGGAGACCAGGGTTATTGCCGGCATTTTGAAGAATTTTGAAAATTTCCTTATTTTTTGCAAAATTGACATGACCTTGGCTTTAAAAACATGGTTTTTAAATCCAAGGTACAAATGAGCTGTACCTGATGAAAATATCCATGAAACATATTTACATACCTCCTTCCGGCTTGCTGGGGACCCATGGACCTCTGACTCATGATCTTGCAATGACATTTGACCGAAACCCTAGACCTAAGACTTTGGACTTCAAGACAAAACAAAACAAGTGTAACACAAGCTCATTAACTGATATGACCTGATCCAGCAAAGCCAAGAAGGGAACAAGGACCAGCTCCTCCATCAGTTTTATGGCATGCTTAATGGAATGCAAAACTGACATCGATGAGACACCTACTTATGCATATGCAAAGAGCTTTTGATCACCAATGGAGGGCATCATGACCGACACTAACATTGGCTCCAATGGGGATGGTAGCTCCTTGGAGGTGCCAAGAACCTTAGACCTCTGGGAGAGCAGACCAGTGCCTTACAATTATTGGGCAATGGAGTCAAAAACTCAAGCTGAAATGCATGACTGAAAACTGACACAAACTAACTTAACAACAAGACTGAAAATTGACTCACACAGGACTCATGACTCAACTAAAAACTGACTCAATACTTAAACACAATCGACAAACTGAAAATGATGCTCAAAGTGGAGCTTATTCATCACAACCTACTCTAACAGTTTCATTCATCACCTGATCAAGTGAAATGAAACAACCAATGCAACCAAGTAAGTATCCCGTCTGCTGTTCGAATTCTCCACAAGTGTTCGCTTATGAACAACAAGAGAGAACTACTTAAAGGCAACTCTGATGGCAACTTAGAAACAGATCCGTTGAATGATACAAACTCTCTATCCGCCTCCAAAAACACTGCATAAGGATCTTGAAATTCAAGCTCACCGGAACTTAGCTCATCCAATGGATTACTTCTCTTTTCCTCATACCATGCATGCAAACTTTGATCTGAGCCTTGTGATGAGACCCTTGCTGAAAATGACGAAGAAACTGGCTGCCAGATCAAATTCATATCAGCACATTTTTCAAGCTCACATGTAGTCAATGGAGATAGATTTTGACTGCAAAACTCATCCAAAACATCAGCTATTGGATCATGAAAAACTTGAAAATACTGCTGCAATCCCATTTCTATTGGTTCCATTGTGATTACATGATTGCCTACATGCTGCTCATCTTGTTCTTGAGAGATTTTACAAAAATTCTGCCTTATAAACTGAAATGCTTCGAAACAAAAGGGTATAGAATCTTCCTTCATCATCACATCATGTATTTCATCTTCCACAACTTCATCTATAATCTGACCTTCATCCTCAACATTAAAACTGAGTGATTGTTGATTTGTTATAGGCTTTTCATTTGAAGATGTACTATGCAATCGACCCTTCAAAAACTGAAATGATTCAAAACAGAATGGTACGGAGTCGCCTTGAATCATTAAATCAGCTGCAATTTGACAATCAATGGCTTTCGGGGGTTGCAAATCTGAATATGAGAAGTCTTGAACAAAGTTTTCATCGCGCTCAAGAGGATCCAAATCAAGACTAGTCAACAACGGATTTGTGATTGCATGGAAGTTGTCTCTGATGAACTGACATGAATCAAAACAAAAAGGCAAAGATCCTTCACTTACTTCAAGCTTTGCTACACTTTCCTCATCACTGTCATAGCTGATATATGATGGTTGATCATTGTATGTGAACTGCTGAAAATGAACTTCTTCCTCCCACAAACGAGCTGCTGATTTGTCTGCAAGATTAGCTGCTGTTTGGAGAACATAATCATCATCATACTCATCAAACTGAGGCAAATCATCAGTATAAAACACGTCATCAAGCATACATGTCATATCAACAGTTCTTTCTTCTCCAAGATGATCTACAAAACAATCACTACGAGTGCTACGACAACTAGGATGGGAAACAAAATGTTTTGGATCAGCAACTTGTTCTTCTTCAATCAGCGAGCCATGAGCTTGAACATCATAAGCATTTCTTGCGGTGATCTTGTCCATCATCTCTTCTACTGCACTTACCAAAACGTCAAGCTTTACCTCTAGAGATTCGGCCGGATCTATGTTTTTCATCTCTTCTTCCTTCATCCTTGCCCTTCGGATCAACAGATGAGCCTCTACACTTACTGCACTGTTTTGCATCTCGTGAAGTGTTGCAATATCCCTTTCTCTCAGCTGAAACTCCATCTCCGGATCAAAGGCACCCGGATAGTGCAAGAGAGCAGATCTAGGAGTAGGCCTTATATCAGCCGGCATCGAATAATAAACTTGGTTAAATCTGGCTGAAAACTGTTGTACTGTCTCCCCAGGCAATCTTTTCAGCTGGTTATACTCTTCTACAATCAAGAAAAGGTTCTGCCCGATCATCCACCTATCGAGAAAAACTTTGACGAACTGCTGGAAATCTGAGATGCTTGCATCAGGCAGGGTTTTGAACCAACTCTTAACTTCAGCTTGCAAAGAAAGAGCAAAAAGCCTCATACTAACATCTTCATCATCGACTTCAAAAAGGTCAAGAAATAACTCAAAATTCTGCACATGTTGCTCAGCGTTGACATCCTTACTTTCACCATCAAACCTCGGCAAGTATAGATCATAGCTTTTGGGGAAAGCATGAAGAACCGAAGGTAAAACAAGAGGTTTATACCGATCTGGAATTTTACAAGGTGTAGGGTTATGTACAGCAGGTATAGGATCAGTCTTGGTCTCTTGGGGCTCATCAATTTGAATATGGTCATCACAAAATTCGGAAAAAGGATCTTGATCAAGCTCAAAGGCATGCAAATCTTTGGTATTCACAATCTTCGAAGGGAAAGAATCAACTGCAGGCCGAGGATCTCTTCTCAAATACAATATGCTTTGCAAAACAGTCTTGACATTCTCGGGAAAAGAGAAGAAATAATTTACAACAAAGAACAAAATGTCCTGGATGAAATTCCAACTTGAGTACCTGATCTTGCCATATTCTCCTTTCATGTTTCTGCTGGTCGGGATCATCCTCCAGTGGAGTCTTTGGATCTGATCTCGAAACTGATTTAGAGTCGCCGGGTGAATGATTTCAGCCTTGCCAGTGTCTGATCATTGTTCACCATCAACAATCAGATCTAAAATTGATACATGTACTGGGGTAAAGTGTCAATGAAGCGCTACGTTCACAAGCTCACGGAGATTGACTGAAGCAGCGTTTATCTACTAACTCTGATGTAAAACAAGAGCGTTTTCAAAGGCTACCTGGCGTAACTTCAGGCTCCGTCTAAGACTTATGAAATAACACGTCAATGGGCAAACGATCAGTTGTTCTCCCCAGTATGGTCGCCACTATGTTAGCGCTTGAGATTTCACCCTAGGCTGAGGAAGGTAAACCTTCAAGGAAACATCAAACCATTTCACCTCGTAGCTAGCCCTACGGGGTATGAGAAGGCTCTCTCCAATCAAACTCGGTAGATATTTCAATAGGATGAGCTGACCCAATTAGGAACACTGATATTAGGCTAGTAAATTGATAAGGAGGGTTGATTTAAAGTTTTTTGGGGTTTTTGGTGGCAATTGGAGGGAGTGCAATTCAGGGTGCGGGGATTGAGCTTAGGTTTTGCAGGTGGGTCTTTGGGGCAAGGTAGGAGTTTGTGCTGATGCCTTTAGCTGAGATGGATGATCAAGGAAGAAAAAAGAGAAGCTAAAGAGGGCAAACAATGACTTTGAATCCTCTCTAGACAGTGGAAAACATAAACATTAAACAAATTTGAAAGCTGAGCATGGCAAGCATGAATTCAAACTTTATCACTTCATTTGTTTAATAAGCTGCAGTAAAGAAAGAGATGGAACACATAAACACACTTACAATTACAATAAGAGAACACACCATCAACACAAGAGTCCACAAGAATCCCAATGATGTCTGCAAAACCCTGGTCTTCCCTTTCCTCAAATTGCAGAGATACAAGTAAGTATACAATAGGAGCTTCTCCCTCAAGAGTCCAACCTTCCAACCTCTCAAAATGATTGAGAAAATACATAATATAGGCAAGCCAACCTCTTCCCTTGCCTCTAGGGGTCGAGCTCAGCTTCCTAGGAGCTGTTTCAACTAATTCTAAACTGAGCACTAGATAATAGGCAGTCAAAACAACTTGCCTCTAAAACTTAGGAAACCTATCCATGCATTAAATATTTACCATTTACATCAAAGAATCTTCTAGAAGTGTTCAAGGAGAGTAAAAGCATCTAAGTGCCATGAAAATTACACAAAAATCCATCATTTACATGCCTCAAAAGTCAACCAAGATGAAAACAGTTTTTTGCTGGCTGAATTGGTCAAAACAGGCAAATTTCCCTGACTGGTCGCGCACATCACTCTGACTGGTCGCGCACATTCACAGCTCTGTTTGAGGGCCTTCCCGGTGTCCAAATCAGGTGCAAGATAGCTCGTTGGAAAGGTCTGCGAGTCTACTTTCCAACCCCACCAGAATTTTTGAATTTGGAGTTGATTTGACCCCTCAAAAGTCATTTCTCCCAAGACAGCTTTCTGCAACTCAAAATAGGGGCAGAAAGTCAAAATTTGCATGTATTTTGAGCTTTTGGAAGCCCAAATCTCCATAAAATCTGAAACCCATCCATAGGCAAGTGTATTTTTGCATGAAAATTCCAAAAATGCAAATTTTTCCCCGTTCTGAGTTGCCCCCATGACTGGTCGCGCGCGGGGTGAGACGAGTCAAATGGCCAAAACCTGTAAAATTCCCACAAATGCCAAAAATGCTTCAAAACTCTCAAAATTTCTTGTGCCAGCTGCTAGGAAGATGCTAATGAGTATCATGGTGAGTGAGAGAGACCTCAGCCAAGATACGGAGCGGGTTGGTCTTCTTCTTCCTCTTGCGGGCCTCGGACAACTTCCTTTGGAGTATCTTCATCTTTGCTTTGCAAACATGCATTCTCGCCCAATAATGATTTTTCATGTTCCGTAGCAGCCTCTTGTCTTGGTTGGATTTCTCCAACAGTCTCTCCAAGTGTGCATTCACACCGATAAGCATGGATTCCCTCTCCTTGGGCAGCAAGTCACCGGGCCTCCTACGGTTGATGACTCGGTCACTTCGAATCCTCCACAGCTCATCAAGCTCCTTTTCATCCTCTGTACCTCAACCTCTGTAGAAGATGAATGGTCATCACTTTGCTCACAGGTTTCGGTGTCTGACATGGTTTAGGAGCAAAGTGGACAAAGTGAACTGCTGTCTCTGCCTGCAAAAATGCTGAACTCTATGTTGTTTCAAGGGGAAAAAGACACGAGGGAAATGTTAGGGGAGGGATTTTTCAATAAGGAAAGGGAAACATATGAAAACAGGGAATTTTCGAGGGACAATTCACAAAGTGCCAAACATATAATCTCATCTTAGTCACCGGGAAATCATTTGCAAAGAGATATTTTTATTAGGGAAACATAAATGATAATAATTAAGGGAAAGGACATACATGTTCAACAGGGGTATGGGACAGCATAGGTCACTTGCTCATTTGAGTTTTTTGTTTTTTCAATGTACATCGTAAGGTAAACAGTGTTTTTCAAAGGATTTTATGTACATTTAGTCATAGGGGAACAAGGCTTCTTTTACATCTTGTCATAAGGGAAAAGGGATCTTAATTGAACAGGATTTTAGGGAAGGGGTAGAGAGGAAAACAGGGCTTAGTTTTGGGGAGACACAACAATATTCTTTTGCAAACAATATTTACAGCAATATGTCCATTTTATACATATACACAGCTGCATTTTTCTTTTTTTTGCTATGGATATGCAACAGCAGTGTGTCTTCTATTTTCCAATGACTATGCACAGTAGCATCTTTTTTTTATTTAGTCATTTTGCCATATTATTGCTCTTTTCTCTTTTTACATAACATTTTTTATCCTTGCTGTTGTTCATTTATTTTCCTTGCCGTGTGGAGGGTATTAGGGTTTGGGTAGAATACATGAAAGGGCATTAGGGTTTTGTAAAGGGATTTGGGGGAGGGATAGGGTTTTAGGAATTTGGGATGAGAGATTTAGTATTTATTGCAAATGAGATAAGATATAAACATATTATGACACTTGTGAATTTAATAGGAAACAAGGAGGGAATAAATAGGGATTTAAAGCCTTGAAAAAACATCAACCCTAGCATAATGCCTACATGAACAAGCAATCACCCAAATCCATTTCTCCTTACATTTCTTGGTGATAAACATATATATGCAAGCCCATCATTTCATGTTTCAAGCATTCAAACGCACTAGAAGACCCTACCTCGATCAGTTGAGCAAGAAAGAGGGCGATTTAGTCGATTTGGAGTGGTTCTGTAGAAGACAGCTTGAGTGGTCGCGCCCCTGCTCTGAGTGGTCGCGCCCTGCCTGAGTGGTCGCGCCCTACCCAACTGGTCGCGCACTGAGCCTGAGTGGTCGCGCCCCTGAGAATGACTCCAACTTTCTGCAAATCGCCTCTTTTGACCTCTCACTCGTTTTTGCAAGCTCTCAAATGCATAATGAGGTTGTTTAGAGGGAAATTTACTCTTTATAGGCCCAATTTGAAAAAATTAACTTACCAAACCCATTTTCTAATGTTTTTGTTTTGACATTCACTTTGTCCTGAATTTGATCTTTTGGGTGCTTTAACTCCGTTCTTTTTGCAGGTTGACCATCTGATGGACTCTAGTGAGGAGACCAGGGTTATTGCCGGCATTTTGAAGAATTTTGAAAATTTCCTTATTTTTTGCAAAATTGACATGACCTTGGCTTTAAAAACATGGTTTTTAAATCCAAGGTACAAATGAGCTGTACCTGATGAAAATATCCATGAAACATATTTACATACCTCCTTCCGGCTTGCTGGGGACCCATGGACCTCTGACTCATGATCTTGCAATGACATTTGACCGAAACCCTAGACCTAAGACTTTGGACTTCAAGACAAAAAAAGACAAGTGTAACACAAGCTCATTAACTGATATGACCTGATCCAGCAAAGCCAAGAAGGGAACAAGGACCAGCTCCTCCATCAGTTTTATGGCATGCCTAATGGAATGCAAAACTGACATCGATGAGACACCTACTTATGCATATGCAAAGAGCTTTTGATCACCGATGGAGGGCATCATGACCGACACTAACACCAAGAACATACATAACATTCTTCAAGGTGACTAGAGCCCCATGCTCCCTTTGAAAAGTAATCATGCCCAATCTAGTAACACTATACTTCCTGTCGTCACCCATCTCGATATGCATATGGAGATCTTTCTCTTCCAGGTCACTCAATAACTCTTTATCGCCAATCATGTGGAATGAATCTCCATTGTCTAAGTACCATACACTTCCCATCATAGATGACACCATGCATGAAATGAGAAAAAATTCCAATTCAAATTGAGAGGCCAAAGCCTCACACGCCGCTCCTCCTGAGGCCTTCTTCTTGGACTTCTTGAGTGGAAAATTTGTAGCAAAATGGCCCAACTCATGACAATGAAAGAACTTAACTTTTTTCATGACTTTCTTCTTACCTCCATGATAAGAATCCAATTTGGAATGGGAATCTTTCCATTTCCCCTTCTTCGCCTTAATCGCTAAGGCACAATTCTCTTCATCATCATTCTTTGATGAAGAGCCATCCCTGGTGTTCCTCCTGATCTCCTCCTGCATCAAATCCAACCACAGTTGTTCCTAATCTCGTAGCTTCTCTAAACCATTGATAAAGTCTTGATAACTATGCCAACGCTTTAGGAGTCCTAGAAGAGAAAGACTCACCATATCATCCTCGACAACTGTGATTCCAACACTTCCAAGTTCATCATGACACTGAGTGAACTTGGTCAAGTATTTTGGAATTGTCTCGCCTTTCTCCATTTTGATTTTTCAAAGTTTTTCCTTCAGTGCCAATTTCTTTTGGTCACTTTTGTTCTGATATAAGTCCATCAATGTTTTCCACATATCGTACATAGTTTCCTTTCCATGGAGACTCGAGACAATGTGGTCTCAAACTCCCTCAATGATTAACTGCCTCGCCTTTGCCACATAATTCTTCCATTCCACCAAATTTTGTGTGTCTAATGTTGTTGTCTTAGGAATTTCTTGATCAACGAATTCCTTCAAGCCATTATCCTCTAGCACAACCTCTATTATGTGCTTACAGGCTATATCATTCGAGTTTCCTTTCAAGGCATACTCGAGCTGCAAACTGTAGAGTGCCATATGCCGATCCTGAAGTATGTATTACAAATTTGAATTTCACCTATAACCCAAAAATCAAAACTTTGAAATCTCCTCTAGTATATTGAATTTAGCTCTGACAGCATGTAGAAAATCATGTAGATTCACAATCTCATGCAATGTACTAAAGCACAGGACAATAATCTACTTCTACTTTCAACGAGTAGAATCCAATAGATCGATGAAAACAACATGAAAAAGAAGAAGATAAATCAATGGAACATAACACAAGATGTATATGGGGAAATCCACTACTAAAACCCCACTATCTGTATTGAACATATCAAAAATATGAGTGAAGATACAAAGCTTTTTCATACTACAACAATTCTGCACAAGTATGCTCAACTCTCTCAACTCAAAAGCTAGCTCAAGCTACATCCTTAGCCTATTCAACATCTCTCCAAGCCCCTAATATCTTACGTATTTCCTAGGATGAATAGCCACTATTTAAAGGGAATTCATGCTTCCAAAACTGTGCAATGAAAACATAGGTCCTTCTCTGATTGCATGCATGATATTACAACTTAGTAAATCACACAACTGATAGTACAATGTTCCTGCGCTCTAGTCTCAACTAGGTCTTTCTCAAAATTGGCATGCATGAGTTTCTGATGAGGGAATATTCAGTTAACTAGATTTACACTTGTGGATGCACTAGTGCACCAACACACTGTTAAACTCTCTATTAGTCCCACAAACAGTTTGGAACTAATTTAACTAAACTTAACTCAGTAAACTAAGTTATCTAATTAACAACTCAATTTAAACTCATAGTGGACCCTGAAAACTTAAGGAGAACATCTATATGACTTCAGAAAGACTTCCAACTTGAAATTACTAAGATAATTAAGTTAATTAAACTTAATTAACTATTTACAAGCTGCTATGAGAACAAATTCGATTTTAATTCACAATTTAAATTCAAGGACAAACTTAAATTGGAATTTCTTGTTGCCATTTCTCAACATTAATTCCCTAAAGACATGGGTCATCTAGATCCACCTCCTCAATTCGTCTTGGTTCTGTTGTAGTGGCTACAACCACTCTCCAAAATTTTACCTTAGCCTGTTTTAGAGCCTCTCTACCAACCTTCACAACAACTTTCCTTGCTTCATCAAGTCCTCAAGCTTTAGTGTATTTCTTGCTCAAAGGTAGCTTGTCGATCACAGTTTGATATCTTCCCTTCACAGGCTACTCACCTGGACCTGTTCCAGCTGCAGGCTGAGCAAATTCCCCTTGAAAATTGCGCATTTCTGGAGGGCAACCAGCCTTCCCTCCAGAAATTGTGCAATCCTCTCTAACAGCCTATTGGGCTCCAGGATTGCGCAATCCTGCCAACCAACCTTCCTAGCAGGATTTGCACAAATTTTCCCAGTAGCAGGCTATTAAGCCTAGGATTTGCGCAAATCTGGGTAGCAGTTAGCTGCTCTACCCAAAAATTGTGCAAATCTCCTAGGAAGCTAGCCCATCTCCCAACCAGAAATGCACATTTTTCTCTAGCAATCGAGTAGTCTCTTGCATGTGCAATTGAGTTAACCGACTCCCTCCGAGACTGAGCAAAACAAACTTGCATGCATGGGTTGCTTCTCCTAAGGCAGAATGCAAAGGCATCCCTTGTTTCAAGGATCTATGTTTAGCAGTTGGAGGTTACATGCAAGAAGCCATTCAAAAACCTTCTACCAAGTGTCGCTTCCCCTAGATTCGTGGCATGCGCGTCACAACCTCGGTGTCATCAAAACTCATCAACCGGACGCTGCAGATCTCATTCCTAACATAAACCTTGTAGTTTTGACATCCCACATCACATCTAGGAGAAGTCGGCACACTCAACTCAGTTATTTTGGGGTAAGATCGCTTCCCATACCTTGTGTTGCATTTCTGTCGCTTTTTGTGTTTTCACTTGTGGAGTAATGTTTGCTTGATTTCTTTGAACACTTGTTGTCGTTTAAATGTATACCAGCTTGTCCTAGCTCTATTTAGGTTTTCATTGCTATCTCATTGCTGTCACATGCATGAAACTATTTTGCACAGACATTTTCCCAACTGGCAAACTGCCTTACCCACATGCATGTTGATCTATTTGCTGAATCTTTCATTCATGCTTTGCATGCACTGTTAATCACTTCTGCTATCACTTAGTGTCTCCGTGCATTCATTGACTTACTTTCTTTCAATTGTCCATCCGTGAGTGAGGACAACCTTGGCCCAGGCTCTGCCTTCACCAAAGTTGCATTGCACAATATGAGAAAGGAAGGCTCACCTTCCTCTCTAGATTTGCGCATTCCTGCCCAGCACTAGCCTCCAGGACTGTTTTCCGCATTTCTGGAGGATAGTGGCTGCTTGGCCCAAGAAATTGCGCAAATCTGTCCCTAGGCCAACAGTCCTTCCCAGATGGAATTGCACATTGCACAATCCCATAGTCAGTAGCCAGACTGAACTATGCATTTCATAGTTCCAATAGTCAGTCAGTCTCCCAGCAGCTTGGATTGTGCCTTGTGCAGTCTTGGCAGTCGGTCTCCCGACTTCCTGACCCAAATTTTGCAACCTTCATGATCATTCACCCAGGTATGTTACAAGTCAGTTCTCATGTCCAATTTGGTTTTCAACTAACAGATTTCCTACCATGAGTGTTGTGATGTCTCCACGTATTGTAGGTGTTCATCTACCTCTCAACAATACAAGAACAATGGTTTCTAAGAGAGCAGAGATGAAGACACCATTCAGAGCACGCCTAGGGATGCAATCGATCAAGTGTCCATGGACTTGCCTATCCACAAAGACATTAAGTTGTTGGTAGACAAGGAAATCAAGATATGACAGCAGCAACATCACAGCGAGCAACATCATGAACAATAGGTGAAGACAACATACTAAATGCAACGAATGCAAGAGGAGGGTTGTTGACAACACGGAGGCAGAACAAGGTTGCAAGCTCAAGCATGTCCATTGATGATGAAAGCAACTTTTGAGACTCTGGCTATGAAGTGACGACATGACATGAAGATCGTGCAGAGGCAGAAGATGGAACAAAGAAGGAGTTGCATGTGTTGAAACAAAAACTCAGGAAGAACATGAAGCTGCATAGACAGACGAATGAGTTGCAGCAGAAATAGGAACAATAGTGGGCACAACATGCACTCATGGATGAAACTGCACCCGTACAAGTTAAGGATCCATCCCAATAGCTAACATAGAGAAAACATGGTGAGCAGTGTTGTTGATCACATGCAAGGGATTCGGCGGCATGCATGTCGTTGAGCGCACGCATGCAATCCAACCCATTCAACACACTCACCAAGACAAAGACAAGAAGTAAGTCCAACTGGAGTTGAACATGTACTTTGGCAAGTTGATGTGGATGACCACAAGTACACACTTGAAGATTAGCACGGACACCATGCATCAGTGTGTTGTCGGTTCAACAATACCCAAGAAGACCATGCACATGTTAGTAGACGAGTTGGATGAAGGGGTCGAACCAATGCACCGGATGCAACAGAGGCAAGAGTTCGCTTCAACAATGTGTCACCATGAGGTGCATGCACGCCATCACGGACAAACAAGCTTGGCATCATCTCACCACCTTCACCATCACAAGCATGTCAAAGAGTTGGTCTCATCACAGCGGACCGACTGTCAGTGATGTATTGCAAGGCTTGCTCAAGCCATGTTGTCTCACATGAGTACATGTGCATTGTAATGTTGAGTCATGTCAAGTGTAAGCCAAGTGTCAATGGCTGGATGTAACAGTCATAGAGTAGGTGAAGGGTCATGAGGGTAGTTGAACTGTCACAAAGGGGAATGTCAAGGGTCACCCCACCCTTTGCTATAAATAGTCCCTCATAACTTATTATATAGGCTTTTGGTCAGGCAAGCTTCTACTAAGACCATCTTGAAGAAGGTTTGGATAGTATTGTAACATGCCTTAGCTTCTCCGCTGCATAGATCTAGTACATCTCTTTGGAGGAGCAGGCGGATGTGGCTGCAACGTTACACTGTTGGGGCTAGCAGGTTTACATGGTGTATTGTATGATTGTGACTTACACTTCTTTAATAATAAGAGTCAACACATTTTCATGCATATGTTGTTATTGTAGTTGGACTGTTCTGGTTGCCTTAATGATATATGTTGTTTAACCTACATACTTGTATATGAACTGATTTGTATGCAATTATATGAATCTTGTTGTTAATGTGTTGCATATGTTGTTAATGTTGTCACCGTCCGTGTCGACTGCTCTGCCAAACATCAGACAGACCTTTCTCATGAACCTTGCTATTTCAACCATCACACTCGTCTCAGACTAATCCGTGAGTGTTGTTCATGTTATCTTACCTTGTTGTTGTGACTGCCGCATCCAAGTGGATTGCTTCGCCGGAAGCTTTGCATATCCTTTGTGTGGTGTGTTCCAAGCCGAGTTGGGACTGATCCCTTTCAACCTGGAACTCACCTTCACCTTCCTCTCCCTTCGAAGTTTTGGAACCTCTCATACACATTCCTTGATTCTCTACATCAGTCACACCCTTGCTACTGACAGAGTTATCTTACTTGCCTTCGTGCGACATCACAGTTAAGGCATTACCTTACAACCCACTGTTGGGACTGCTACACCAAACGGTCTGAGGTCTAATTGGGACTTCTTACCAAGGAGATCCCCTTGACATGGTTATGGGTCCAGCACCGTCAACATTTCTAGCACTAGAAGGAGGGCCTGATGACAAGTAGTGTCCTCTAATCCAGTTTTGAACCTTTGCATATCTGTCATGGAGTCTTGCATTCTTCTTCGCCCGAGGTGTTTTCCAAATCGTGAAGATGTCTCCATCTCGAGGAAACTTTTCAATCTCTTGTCCACTCACACGTATGATGGTGAAGGCGAAGTGGCATGGCCTGAGAACTTACATAACTTTCTTTCCATGATTTATGAGGAAGATGAGTTTACTGACTAACACGTCGGGTTGTTGCTCGCATACACACTTCGCGAATCTCCATTTCGTTGGGTGCTCAACCTACCGGCTGACACCATGTACACATGTGAGCACTTATGTGATCTTATTGAAAACACATTCTATCACTTTGATCCAGACCATCTTGATCGGAAACTGTTACAACAACGGAGGGCTCTGTATGAATCCATTATTGATTTTTGGCAACGCTTCTGTGACTTGCAGTTTCAAGCTCTGAGGAGCCAGATGAAGTTCGCTTGTCTCTAGGACTGGTTCAAGTACTGTCTTAAGAAATCTGCCCATCCCAAGAGAAAGCTTGATTTCAAGCCTCGCTCAACCTTCTTCGTTGATGGAATTGAGTAATCCCATGTGGGAGCAGGCACTGTCTCAATGGATAGTCTACCTCCCTCTCATTCAACAGTTCCACCATTGCCCAATGATGCTGAGGATCATGTTCGCACATTTGTTCATCCTTCACACCCTCCCAACATCACTCCACTCAATTTTCACGCAGAGTTGGTTGTGAGTCCTTCGAGTTCCCATATGCATTCTTTTCTTCGACCTTCGTCTTCGCACTTAGGTGTTCCTCCAGATGATGTTGTCTTATGTTCGTCCATTCTAGACTCTTCACTTGTTGTGAACGAGGAACACCCCGCTGATAGAGTTGGTGCTGCACAACCAACATGCGCTGTAATTCATGAAGAATATGAGTTGGAGCTTGAACATAAACACTCGACGAAGGATGACTCCCTTCCACCTAAGCCCACTCCATTCTTTCCTAGCTTCTTTGGTGAACCTACCATCCATGACTTTTCATGTGTGTCTTCATCCATGGATGGACCCATTTTTATCACTTGCAGGACTCACCAGATGCTAGTCCATCATTTGACAACAGAGAGGATATGTTATCCATTGAAGATCCACTTGGTCCTTCTTTTGTCTTTTCCAAAAACACAAAGGATGAATTCGTTCACTTTTCATTTACCCCTCTGTTTGATTCATCTGATCATGAGGATGCCGAAGAATTCATTGATTTTTCTTATCGTGGCGACTGTGATCCATTTGCTTCCATTTTTTATCACGATCATGAATCTATCATAGTTGATCTTTCGAAGCCACCAGTTTATGATGATCTACTTGATGATGAAGTGGAGACACCCAAGACTATCGAGGCACTTTAGCCCGAGCTGATGGTTATGTCAAGCCCTCGCTCTCTTGGGGTTAGTCTCACTTCCAATCATGAAACTGTTCAATCACCCAAGGCTCCTCATCACTCATCTGTATGCATTGAAGATCCATCTCACTCACAAATCACACTTCCTCCACTCGAACTGCACGATCCCATTGCTCATGCTTTTGAGGAGTCTTACATTGCAAGCACTCATTCATGACCCAAGTTGTATTTGTTTCTTTCGTTTTCTTACATGTATCAGTCAAGAGTGTGCTTTTTCTTCAAAGTTTCACGTAGTGTCACTTATCACCATGATAAGTCCACGAACTGTTAGTCGTGAACATGCACTCACTTATGTCCAGTGGGCACTTTGAAACACAAAGTGTGGCTATCTTCAATGTTATATCTTTATGTATGCTAGTTCACATGACTGGGTTACTCTTGAACCAAACCTTCACCAACATAGGTCTACCAATGTGCCGGTGGCTGCATTGGAAGTATCACTTCACGTGATCAGGCCCATGCATCATTAGTGTAGGAGTAGGAGTAGTGTTTTATTGCATGCTTGTTTGTTTACATGCTTTGTTTTCTTGTTTGTTTGTTTGCTTGTTTGTTTACTTTCTTTGCTTTCACTTTTGCTTCTGCTCTTGCTTTTCTTTGTTATTAGTTCATTCGCTCGTTTCGTTTGTAGGTTAGTCATGAAACCATGTGTGACTCATGAAACAAGCTGGGTAAAATACAAGAGGGCTTGTACAACTATCACTACTTGGTTACATGTCATCTTGCCTCTGTATGATGAGTTTGTTACTTTTAGTCCATGATAAGTAGAAGGAAAATACGTACTGTTCGAAGTGAACCTTGGTGAAAACATAATTCATGTGCGTTAACTAGTGTCACCCTCTCTAGTCGATTGTTTTTGGGTTAACCCTTGTCAGCTCAGTCAAGTAGAGTAAGGTGAGGGAGAAAACCTTAACAGGCACGTCAGAGATACAATAAACTACTTCTCTGCTGGAAAAACCTCTTCTGCTCTCAATAAGTCCGAATCCGTCTTCGGCATCTGAAATTAATAAGTGCTATGCATAGTGAAAAATGAAAAAAAATCAAAAGTAAAAAAAATCAAAATGAAAAATGAATAAGAGAAAGGCTTCCTGTGCAGGGAGGTGATGCAAGTAACTCCATCGAGGTACTGACCAGGCTCGCTGGCAGCGGAGCCATGCTTGTGTTCCTATGTGACTCCATTGAGGTACTGTCCAAGCCTGTTGGTAGTGGAGCAACACCAGAGATGAAACTAAGACTCTGATGACTATACTGCTTATGCACCTATATACCCCTCAACCCCAATCGAAACAACTGTGTTGCCTTGGCTTGGAATGTGTGTCAATCGACCAAGGGTCTGACAGATGCAACATCTTACAATCAATCTAGTGTGAAGCCAAGATGAGCTAAGAACTGAACAATACTTCCGGAGGTGTTAGACTTGCTTTTCACGAACAAGGTCCATTAAGAGAGCTGGAGTTCTACCAATGTGTCGCCAAGTCTTGTAGTTGCTAAAACCACCCTCCAAAAATTTTCCTTAGCCTATTTTGGAGCCTCCTTACCAACCTTCACAACAGCTTGCCTTGCTTCGTCAAGTCCTCAAGCTTCAGTGTCTTTCTTGCTCAAAGGTAGCTTGTCGATCACAGTTTGATCTTTCCCTTCACAGGCTGCTCACTTGGACTTCATCCAACTGAAGGATGAGCAGCTTCCCCTTGACAATTGCGCATTTATGGAGGGAAACCATCCTTCCCTCCAGAAATTGCGCAATCCTCTCTTACAGCCTGCTGGGCTCCAGGATTGTGCAATCCTGCTAGCCAACCTTCCAAGTAGGATTTGCGAAAAATTTCCCAGTAGCAAGCTGTTCAGCCGAGGATTTGCACAAATCTGGGCAAGAGTCAGCTGCTCTGCCCAAAAATTGTGCAAATCTCTTGGGCAGCCAGCACAGATCCCAGCCAAAAATGCACATTTTTCTCTAGCAGTCGAGCAATCTCTTGCATGTGCAACTGAGTTGACCGATTCCCTCTAAGACTGAGCAAAACATACTTGCATGCATGGGCTCCTTCTCCCAAGGAAGCATGCAAAGAAATACCTTGTTTCAGGGATCGATGTTTAGCAGTTGGAGGTTACATTCAACGATCCATTCTAAAACCTTCTACCAAGCGTTTTTCCCCTAGATTCGTGGCATGCGTGTCATAACCTCGGTGTTATCAAAACTCATCAACTGGACACTGTAGAGCTCATTCCTCACATCAACCTTGTAGCTCTGACATCCCACATCACATCTAGGAGCAATCGACACACTCAACTCAACTGTTTTGGGGTAAGCTCGCTTCCCATACCTTGTGCTGCATTTCGGTCGCTTTTGGTGTTTTCGCTTGTGGGAGTACTGTTTGCTTGATTTCTTTGAATGCTTGTTATCATTTACATGTATACTAGCTTTTCCTAGCTCTGTTTCAGTTTTTGATGCTATCTCACTGTTGTCGCATGCATGAAACTGTTTTGCATGGACATTCGCCCAACCGGTGAACTACCTCACCCACATGCATGTTGATCTATCTGTTGAATCTTTAATTTATGCTTTGCATGCATTGTTAATCACTTCTTCTATCACTTAGTGTCATCATGCATTCATTGACTTACTTGCTTTCAGTTGCCCATCGACGAGTCGGGCCAACCTTGGCCCGGGCTCTGCCTTCACCAAGGCTGCATTGCTCAATCTAGGAAAGGAAGGCTCACCTTCCTCTCCAGATTTGTGCATTCCTACCTATCACTGGCCTCTAGGACTATTTTGTGCATGTCTAGAGGACAGTGGCTGCTTGGCCCAAGAAATTTCACAAATTTGTCCCTGGGATAGCAGTCCTTCCCAGTTGGAATTTCACATTGCGCAATCCCATCAGTCAACAGCCAAACCGAATTGTGCATTACACAGTTCCAGCAGTCAGTTAGTCTCCCAGCAGCCCAGACTATGCCTTGTGCGGTCTTGGCAGTCGATCTCTCGACCTCCCATCTGAACTTGCGCAACCTTCATGATCATTCACCCAGGTATGTTGCAAGTCAGTTCTCATGTTCATTTTGGTTTTCAACTAACAGATTGCTTGCCGTGAGTGTTTCCATGTCTCCAAGTATCACAGGTGTTCATCTACCTCTTAACAATATAGGTACAATGGTTTCCAGGAGAGCATAGATGAAGACACCATTCAGAGCATGCTTGGGGATGCAGTCGATCAAGTGTCCATGGACTTGCCTACCCACGAAGACATCAAGTTGTTCATAGACAAGGACATCAAGATATGACAACAGCAATGTCACAACGAGCAGCATCATGAGCAGTAGCTGAAGATAACATACCAAATGCAACGAATACAAGGGAAGGGTTGTTGACAGCACGAAGGCGGAACAAGGTTGCAAGCTCAAGCAGGTCCATTGATGATGAAATCAACTTTGGAGGCTCTGTCTATGAAGTGACGGCGCGACATGAAGATCGCGCGAAGGCATAATATGGAACAAAGAAGGAGCTGCATGTGTTGAAATAACAACTCAGGAAGAACATGAAGCTGCATAGACAAATGAATGAGTTGTAGTAGGAACATGAACATCAATGGGCACAACATGCACTTAGTGATGAAACTGCGCCTATATAATTTAAGGATCCATCTCAACAGCTGACACAGATCATACATGGTGAGGAGTGTTGTTAACTGCATGCAAGGGATTTGGCAACATGCATGTCATTGAGAGCGTGCATGCAATCCAACCCATTCAACACGCTCACCAAGGCGAAGACAAGAAGCAAGTCCACCTGGAGCTGAACATGTACTTTGACAAGTTGATGCACATGACCACTAGTACACACTTGAAGATCAGCACGGACACCATGCATCAGTGTTGTCAGTTCAGCCATACCCAAGAAGACCATGTGCATGTTAGCAGACGAATTAGATGAAGGGGTCGAACCAATGCACCAGATGCAAAGGAGGCAAGAGTTTTCTTTAGCAAGATGTCACCATGAGGTGCATGCACACCATCACAGACGACCAAGCTTGGCAACAACTCACCACCTTCACCATCACAAGCATGTCAAAGAGTTGGTCTCATCACAATAGACCGAGTGTTAGTGATGTCTTGCAAGGGTTGCTAAAGCCATGTTGTCTCACATGAGTACATGTTCATTATAATGTTGAGTCATGTCAAGTGTAAGTCAAGTGTCAATGGTTGGATGTAACAATCACAGAGTAGATGAAGAGTCATGAGGGTAGTTGAACTGTCACAAAGGGGAATGTCAAGGGTCACCCCACCCTTTGCTATAAATAGTCCCTCATAACTCATTGTATAGGCTTCTGGTCAGCCAAGCTTCTACTAAGACTATCTTGAAGAAGGCTTGGACAGTATTGTAATGCGCCTTGGCTTCTCCACTGCATGGAGCTAGTACATATCTTTGGAGCAGCAGGTGGATGTGGTTGCAACGTTCCATGTTGGGGCTAGCAAGTTTACATGGTGTATTGTATGATTGTGACTTACACTTCTTTAATAATAAGAGACAACACATTTTCATGCATATGTTGTTATTGTAGTCGGACTATTCTGGTTTCCTTAATGATATATGTTGTTTAACTTACGTACTTGTATATGAACTGATTTTTATGCAATTATATGAATCTTGTTGTTAATGTGTTGCATATGTTGTTAATGTTGTCAACGTCTGTGTCGACTACTCTTCCGGACATCAGGCAGACCTTTCTCATGAACCTTGGTATATCAACCATCACACTTATCTCAGACTAATCCGTGAGTGTTGTTCGTGTTATCTTACCTTGTTGTTGTGACTACCGCATCCGAGTGGACTGCTCCGCCGGAAGCTGTGCATGTCCTTTGTGTGGTGTGTTCCTAGCTGAGTTGGGACTGATCCCTTTCAACCTAGAACTCACCTTCACCTTCCTCTCCCTTCGAAGTGTTGGAACCTCTCGTACACATTCCTTGACTCTCTACATCAGTCACACCCTTCCTACTGACGGAGTTATCTTACTCGCCTCTGTGTGACATCGCGGTCAAGGGATTACCTTACAACCCACTGTTGGGACTCCTACACCAAACGATCTAAGGTCTAATTGGGACTTCTTACTGGGGAGATCCCCTTGACATGTTGGTGGGTCCAGCACCGTCAATAGGTTCCTCATTAGATTTAATGTCTTCCATGGGCTCTCCTTTGGAACCTTTTTATTGTTTGATATTTTTAATGCTAGCCTCTTTCTTGTGAGTGATCGGGGTCTACTGAACTGTGATTTTTCTAGGGTGGAGATGAGAAGGATTCTTTGATCCAATTTTCTATTCTTGAGCTAGGGCATTAAATTTGTTGCTTATCTGTGGAATAGTTCCTATATTTGGAAATGGAGCATTGTGGGTCTATCATCTATGATATCCAACTCAATTGAACCATTCATATCTTTTTTTTGTTGCAAAGGAAAATTATCCTTGGGGTAAGGGGGAAATCCCTAAAGAGGTGCCCATATTCATGACACTGTCTACACTAGAAGGTAATATGCTCACAATTGATGGGTTTCTTCCAAACCTCATCTTGACAATAGATTTTAATCATGTAGATAGGGAATGTGTGATGTCTATGAAAACACAAGTTCTTGCATATGAAATGTAGTATCCTCAATTAGTAAGCTTTGAGGTTTCCACAAATCGACCTAGAGAATTTCCAATTCCTTCAAGTGTTTCGTCCTCGAATAATCCTAAAGGCAGAGAGAATACGTGAATCTAGACTAAGGAAACTTTAAATTCTTCTTTTCTAGGATGAATATTTAAGTCTGAAAAACAAAGAAAAGAGCCCACCGAATTAAATAAATAGGGCCTACTTTCAAAGACTCTAATTTGATCTTCTAGATTGGTCAGAATTTAAATTTTCAATCCCCAAGCCCCTAGTTCCACAATAATTTTCCCTTGGGTTTCCATTTCTTCTTAATCTAGCCCATAAACACCTTCTCTAAAGACCCAAGCCCTAAGAATTTTGCTATCAAGGCATGCTCTTGCATGTACTAGATTTACATGTTTAGTTCTTCTTCTTCCTTAATGAATTTTTAATATTGATTAGATCAAGTTTTGTAAAATAATATATTATATTTTTATTATTAAAACATTTAAACTTGATGATCCCTTTAGAAAATATTTTTGACTAAGTTGATTAAACAATTAATCCTACTGTCTGCAAGTTTCACTAGGGTTTTTCTTCTTATCTCGATCTTTCCATGTGCAAGGTAAAATTAGGGAGAGAGGACCCAAGGCCCTCCTTTAGCTAGATTTCTTCAAGGAATGGGTGCAACCTAGGCCCAAATCATTATCTCAATTCATAATCTTCAAATCTATGAGACATTTTGAACCCTAAAACTCCTACAAGCGTTGCTTGGCAGATTCAGAGAGCCAGCATATGCTTACCCAAGATGATATTTGACCCAACATTTGAATTTAAATCCAACAAAATTTCCAACTACATCTAGTACGTGCAATATCTTGCCTTGATAGGGAAATTATTAGGGCTTTGGCCTTTAAAGAAGGCACTTAAGGGTTGGATTTAAAAAAATGGAAACCCAAAGAGAAAATTTCACTAGAACTCAGGGCTTGGGGATTATTCATAGAAATATTTGCCAATATAGAAGATGGAAGTAGAGTATTTAACAGAAGACCTTATTTCTTCAATTTGAAAACCTTTTTCTTCTTTTTTGGACTAAAATATTCATCCTAAAGAAGGAGGAATTTAAAGTTGTTCCATTTTTCACTTGTTTATTCTCTGTTCCTAAGAATTTTGGGAGGAGGAAACACTTGAAGGAAATGGAAATGATCTGGGTCAATTTTTAAAAACCTTGAATCTCACTAAGTAAGGATGCTACATATCCTAAACGAGAATCTGTGTTTTCATGGACATCACATAACCCCTACCTTCCTCACTCAACATCTACTATCAAGAGGAGGTTTAGAAGTAGCCTATAATTACAAGCACATTCCCTTACGTTGTAGGAGGTGCAGTGAATATGGGCACCGCTTTAGGGATTTCCCCTTCACCCATAAAGAGAATTCGCCTCTACAATATTAAAAAATAAATCACAGAGGATTCACCCTAGTTGAATCTTGTAGATGATAGACCCACATTGCTCCATTGTTGAATCAAGACACCACATCAAGGACAAGAAATAACTTTAATTATCTATCTCAAGAGGAGGATATCTGCGCAAAGAACCCTTGACATGTCCACGTTGGAAAAATCATGGACTAAGAGACTACAATCACTCACAAGAAGGAGGTTATCATTGAAAATATCAAACCAAAAAAAGATTCTAAAGTAGAGCCCATGGAAGATATATAAGCTACTGAGGAACCAAAAATCATTGAGTAGATGGATTTGGATAACTCTCACCATCAATAAATTACTAATGCTTAGATCAATAAATATCCTATATCCATTCCTAAGTCTCAAATGCATCTCATTTTAAAAGAACTTTTAAACACCCACCATCACCTCTATTACGAACATATGGGATCCATCCCTTCCCCTTCCCATCTAGGGATTCATACCCATCACTCAAGATCCTTTACAAATCCTTAAACCTGAGGAAAACAACATTGAAAATACAATAGTCAAAAGATGCAAGGAATAGATGAAAATATTATCAACTCAGGTAGAATATTGTTGATTACTGAGGTGTTCCCCTCCGATCAACATAAGCTCTCAAGAATATCATCTCCTGGAACATTTTTGGCCTCAACAACTTTAGTAAGTAGAGGATTCTCACATAAATAATTAACAAATATTTCCCAATGATTATATTGTTGTAGGAAACTAAGCACTCTAGTGAAATGATAACTAAGCTAACCCCTAAAATTAATAAAGGCTCTCAATCAACAACATTAGATGCCTAGAGTCATATTGAGGGCCTAGAAATCTCATGGAACCTAGAAGAAGTCAACTTAATAGACCTATTTGTAGTTGCACACATTTTGATGATGTGATTTAACCTGTCAAGTACCTCAAAGGAAGGATCCATCACAAATGTATACCAACAACATTTGGTAAGTGAAAAAGAATTCTTTTTGAAGAATTTTAGTCTCCAAACCCTCCTCTAGGATTTTCTAGGGATCATAGGGGGTGCTTTTAATGTATTAAAATCCTAGGACAGTAAACGGTGGTTTAAATAGATTGGAAACTGAGACAGGCCTCTTTAGAGAATTTATTCACAACATGCATATGGTATATGTGGAAACTCTCAATGGCATTTTCACATAGAACAAAAAAAGAGGAGACCACAAGCAAATGACCTCCTTTTTGGATAAATTCCTTCTCTCGATATCCATAGCAAGTAGATACATCGCATGTGAAAGATCCATTCTCCCTTACTAAGGCTCATACCATTGACTCATCTACTTAGATATTTATATCTAAAACTATACCAAAACTCAATCCCTTCTGCTTTGAATCATTTTGGTTAAGTGATTTATCCCTCATAACAAGAGCCAAGGACTAGTGGGAGGAAGAAAATTTCAGCTTGGGCACTACTATGTACCATTTCCAACAAAAACTCAAATTCCTGAAAAATGCAATCCTAAAGTGGAACATTGAAGAATTTGGTGACATTCTTTACAAAAATAGATCCTAGAGACTCAAATGGAGAAAATTCAACAATGCGTCATTTTAGAAAGGAGAACAGATGAGTTGGTTATGGAGAAGGCATCCATGTTGATCAAGCTAGAAAATAGATGAAAACAAGAAAAAATTCTTTGGAAACAAAAGTCTCGAATCAAGTGGCTTAAAGAGGGGGAGAAGAACACCATTTTTTTCACAAATCCGTGATACAACACTAGCAAAAATTTTTACTCATGTCTCTGTTTTCAATCTTAGGAACATGACTCGTAAAACATCAAGATATAAAACAAGAGTTGACCAAATTCTAAGAAGATCTGCTCAAGGATCCACAACCTAGGAAAATGGAGGCCATAAGAAAAATTTCTCAACATGTCCCCAATTTAGTTAGTCAAGAACATAATGATGTGATTTTAAGACCTATCTCTTTTGAAGAATTGGAGGAGGCAGCCAAAGGAATGCCCAAGAATAAAACCCCTGGCTTGAATGGATTTACATTAGGTGTCTATCAGGCTTGTTGGTGGAGAATCTTGGTGACATTTTTCAATATTACCTTCCTTTAAGGCCACCTTCTCTATTCTTTCCCCCAAGGTGGAAAAAATTAAAAAACCTATTTCCCAATAGTGTTGTGCAACATCATCTACAAAGTCTTATCCAAAGTAATAGCCAACCATTTAAAATAATTCCTACCCTCTCTCATTTCCCCTAAGTAAACAAGGTATGTGGAATTTCATCAAATATTAGATGGACAAGGGGACAATTGAGCAGAAAACAAAGGGTGCAAAGAGGAAGAATGGGAGAAAGGATGGAAACCAAAGATAGAGCTAGTTATGAAAAATCCAAGGAAGAGGATAGAAACTTGCGAGCAAATTCCTTCTACTACTGAGAAGCACACCAATAGTTTATACAAAGATAACAAAGGGCACGAAAGGGAAGAAGAGGAGAGCAGAGATAAACTAGAAACAAAACCTATAGTGAACAAACCAAGGAGAAGAATGTAAATTTGTGAACAAAGCTTTATGCCCATTAAGAAGCACATGCATAGATAGCGAAAAGAAATAGCAAGAATGGATGGTTTGCACTAGGGTGATTTCCTTTGAAACCCAATTGTCAACCATGATAATGGGACTACATGTCGCTCTGCTTGAGGGCTCGAACACCATTATGACAACAAGTTCTATTACAACTATGAGAAATTTGGTTCATGAAGAGATAGTCGGCAACATATAGTCCATCTCTTTGGCATTGAAACCACTTGACGCTATAAATTCCCATGCGGCTTGAAGAGACCACGCTTCAATAAATGGTGCGGGAGAGTGGCACGCTAGCCTCTCCATGTAGGGGAGGTGGCTGCTTCCACACCCTTCCCACCATTGAACAAATCCATTGACGTACCACACAAGGAGACATATATCAATGTTAATTATTATATACTTTCTTTAATTATTTTTTTAAATAAAAATATTCATTAATTTTAATTAAAAGAATTAATAATTACAAATAAAAAAAATAATTCAAAAAACACTAAATTCTCATATTTTTTTTTTTTTTTTTTTTTTTTTTTTTTTTTTTTTGCATATTTTGACTTTATATTAATATTATTCTTTGATAATATACTTTGTCAGTGTTTTCTAAGTATATTGCCTATTTCAAAAGACACGACATACCATCATTTAAGTTATATCTTAAATGAGAAGCATATTTTCACTTTATATTAATATTATTCTTTCATAATATACTTTATCAATGTTTTCTAACTATATTTTATGAATATTTCATATTTTCCTTTTCTTAATTTATTCCAAACATTTTTTTCCCTTTTACTTTATTTCTATTAACTTTATCTTTATTTTAAAGTAAACTGAAATTTCATATACTTTTATTTTTTAAATAAATTTATTTTGAAATTACAACTTATAAATTATTCATATTTTTCTTTTTCTTAATTTATTCTACATTTCTTTTCAGTTTATATTTATTTATATTTTAATTTTCTATTAACTTTACCCTTCCATATTATTCCAATCTAAACAATATAAAAATTAGAGGCTAATGTTGTCAGAGATTGGAAGAGTCACACGTCGAAATATCCAAAAAAAAAAAAAAAAAGAGGTTGATCATTAATCTTAATTTCATAATAAAGACTAAACATGCATTCGAAAACTTTATTATGGTGTCTCCAAAGCGGGTCAACTCATCACATATACTTCACTGCACAACTATTAAAAGTAATAAAAACCTTACATTGAGCGTAGAGGATTGCTATTTATTATTTAAAATTTAAGTGGTGGAATTTTTTATTTTTATATGTTTTTGAAAGGTATGTGTTTAATTTATATATTAATTATTTTTAATAATAATAATGCTATAATTTAATTAATTTTAGGATTTTTTTATTTTGGCAATGTTGAATATCATATAAGTAAATATTTTGGTATTTAATATGGATGGAATCTTATTACCATTCATTTAATTTAGATGGCTTTACTAATTTGTAAATTAGTATTTACAAAGTTTAATCGGCTTTTGAAATGATTGATCATAGAAGTTGTAGGTTAACAAATATGTGCCTGCATACACAAGAGAATGTTGTAACTTTCATTAAGTGTGAAAATTACATTATGAATGTGCTTGGATAACACTCTTAAAAAGGCTACATATGGCTACACAAAAAACACATGTATGTGTTTCGACCACGGTCCTCGTATATACATCCACAAAATGACATCCGAGATCAATACATAGTGAAAAAAGGACTAGTGTCCTCATATATACATCCACAAAATGACATCCGAGATCAATACATACTTTTGATATACTATCCCTGTCCATAAAGTGCTAGTTGATATCAGATGCCATGCCACTTTGGCTGTCAGGGCCTTTGCAAATAAATTAATGTTTTTTGAGCCCCAACCACACCATTTTTTTGGTAGAGATATTCTATCCCGTTTTACCCAAGCAAATAATTTCCCCTCCTTATGTCCATCCCATAAATAACGACAACATATTTTGTGGATTGAAGAAAGGGTACCTTTGGGGATACATGAGAGAGAAAACTAGAAAACCAGGATCCTTAAAGAACTAATTTAGTGAGAATTAGTCTGCCAACACGTGATATCCATAAAAAATTGTAGGACTTTAGCCTTTTTTCGATTTTTGCAAGAGGCCATTACCAATCAATCTTTCGGTAATCATTTGGTTTAAGATAGATGCCCAAATATTTTAGGTCATCTTCAAGGGATTTGAATTGATAAGGAAGGACATGTTGAGCATACCTTGATTCCTCCCTGGATAGACCATTAAAGGATATAGAAGACTTCAGATGATTTACCTGCATGAATGTTGTTTTTTCAATTAAAAAGAGCATCTCCCTTATGGATGCAACATCATGTCGAGACCCATCACAAAACAGTATACCATCATCCACAAATAACAAGTGAGTGACGAAACAAACCTCGACAACTGAAATACCTCTTAAAACTCCCCTTCTTCTAACATTTGATAATGATCTACTAAGCCCCTCAGCGAAAAGAAAGAAGAGTAATGGGGATAAAAGATATCCTTGACACAATCCCCTCTGAGCATGGAAAAAAGAGGTAGTTGTTCCATTGATGAGAGCCACAAACAAGATAGAAGAGATGCAACTCATAACCCAACTGATAAAAGGAACTTCGAAACCAAGGTGGGTCATCAATGTACAGAGATAAATCCAACTTACTCTTTCGTAAGCTTTTGAGAGATCAAGCTTTATAACCAGCCCTTTTAGCTTCCAAGTTTTGAAGCTATGAAGTCCTTCTTAAGTGACCCCAATAACATCTTAATAATGTATTAATAGTAATCTCGTTAATTATAATGCATTGATCATTACACTTCATTAGACTGTTTATATACTCTTCTGAAAATGTCACTAGTTTAAACTCCGGTAAATGCAATAGACTCCCTACCTCAATTAATCCTCAATTGATTTGGTAATCTATGTTTTTTTTCTCCTTTAAACAATAAAAAGATATATTATATTAACAAATCATGCAGAAATACACAGAAAAACATATTCATAATTTCGAGTAACCTAATATAACAAAATTTCCAACACATCCTAGAAAAAACAAATTATAATTTCCAACAACCTAATGTAACAAAATTTTCAACGCATCCTAGAAAAAACAAATTCATAATTATAAATCTATTTTATTAATTTAACAATCAATTCTCAATTAATTTGATGTTTTGTTTTCCAGTTGTTGTTATTGAATGTTTTTTTACCAGTTGTTTTTAGTGCGATTTTTTGGAAGTTTTTCTGGTGGATTTTTCTGGTGTTCATTGAAATCACAAGTTTGATGGGTAACCCCTGCAAAATAGAAGTGCCCTAGGGGTTTCTTAGGTGTTGAATCCATATATACAATAAAAAAACTAGATTAAATAACACAAATCAAGATTTCACCACAAATTTTTGGGCCTGATTTTAGGACGGAAAACTCCAAAAGTCCCACTAAAAACCACTCTGTTTTTTTAATAATAACCAAATATATTATAATAACAAATTTGTGCAAAATTACAATAAACATATATTCATAATTTTCAAGAACATAATGTAACATTTTTTTTTTAATTATATTAATTATTTTTTAATATTTTAAAAAACATAACATTTTTATTTCTTTCTTTTAAATTAAAATATCATTTCCATAACATGAATAGTTACAACCATTTCTACTATGGTTTGCCTTAAGAGAAACCAACATATTAATTATATTTGTGAAGAATCCATAACCATTTTATCCAATATCAAGTCTTTCGGAATAACAATTGCAAAATGAAATCAAAAACTTGGCTCACCACCTATAACTCTCCAACCTATATCAACCTTGAGTATGAGGCTTGTCCTCCCCAAACGCCTTAGTGGGCAAATATGTAAACATATCCTTTTCTTTGAGCAGTGTGGGATAGCTGAAGGTAGCTAGATGAAGGTAGGTAGCCATATAAGACATTGGGATTTGCTTGAGGGCCCTTTGAAGCTTAGTATCTCTTCTCTTCCTTGGAAGTGCCTACTTTTGCTGAATTATAAACAAAGTTTGAAATTAACCCAGCAAAAATGACATGAGAAATAAGATGAATACATAATTAATCCAAAAAAAAAAAAGGAAAACTCAAAACAATATAATGTTTTCATTATATTTGGTTGATAATTTTTATAAAAAAATTACAATAAATCCATTCAACCACACATAAGATATAGGCACTTCTTAAAACAAAAAATTGTTTGGCTATTCTTGAAAAGTAATGAAACAGGTAAACGACCATGACCCAGAGTATCTGGCAATAGTGAAAGCCTTCTTTCTTAGGGACCTCTAGCAAGTAATTACAGGGGGTGTAGGTTTCTTTGAATAACAGTGATGAGTCAACCTACATTAACAAATAGCAACCACTAATAACTATACCACTACTAATTTGACAAAAATGAATTCCCCATATATATATATATATATATATACACACACTTAATCTATCCCAGAGTCAAGTGACCAACTACTCATAATTACAGATACCAAATACATTTACTAGTAATAATCTACAAATGAGAAGATCCGAAATCGAGCTAGATAGACACAATGGGTGCATACATCGCCTTGTCGAGTTTACATGATGTACATTATTGTTATGGTTATACTATTTTTTATTTTAATGCCGTAGTTTACTTTTTGGGGTATTTTTATTTCAATGTTGTAAAACATTCTTTAATACAAGTGCCTAGTGAAAATATTAGACTGCTCAGTGTATGAGTCATAACATGTAGAAAGAATAAACCTAGAGAAACTGAAAAATTTCCTTGAAAACATTAATGCCCTTTAAAAAGAATGAAACCTGCCAAAAATAAAGAAAAATTAAAACTGAATGAAATGAAAATTAAGGTCCAGAAGTGTTTGGGCAACACATTTATCTCAAGGTATGACATTAAATTTATAGAATGAGGGGTCAAAGAACTAACCATCTAGTGATTTTCATCTTGCTATTTATCTTATTACTAAAGTTTTTCTATGTATATTTCTCTCACAAAATAGGGAAAAGCTGGAAACCCAAAAATTATCTGATTTTGATCTAACAACTTTTTTCCTCAAATCACCACAGATCTACAAATCGATTAGCCAATGAAAGTTGTGTTTCACTTTTTATGTTTGGCTATTTTTCTTTGGTCTTCCTTTCCCCCTCCTAACCACAACAAGAATACCAGAAAATAACCTTTCAAAATTAGTTCGTTTTCTTTAATTCCATGCTTAGTTTAATTTTTTGTACCATAGACTCTTTTGTTCAACAAGGTTGTGATTTTTTTCACATATCATTAATCTTCCATTGAATAGGGCAGAAAATGGTTTTGGTCTCTGTTTTGTATGGATTATCATCTCAATTTGCAAGTTATTGATTCTCTACTTTACTGCCTCGATATGGTTCCTAAAGTGATAACCCAAAGAAAATAATTTTTCTAAACTGATGTAAAATTTCTCTATTATAATGCAAAAACAACTTACCAAAATAAATAAAAAACTCTCTTTCATAATTTCTCTCATCTAACGAGTGATTTAAACTTGATTAAATTTATTATAAATTTGTTCAAATCGGTTGAAATTGCTGATTTTTCTTAATTTCTCTCATCTAACTAGTGATTTAATCTGGCCAGTTTAAATTTATCATAAATCTGTTCAAATGGGTTGAAATTACTGAATTTGATTACATAAATGGATTGAACAAGGTAACAATCCTTATTGAACTTTAATACTAAATCTATAAATTTAATGTATATAATTTTTGAGTTCAATAAAAAAATATTGGCTTAACATTCCATTTTTCCAAAATTCTGGTAAAAGGTCATTGGTTTAAATTTCCATTAATTAGAGCAGGTACGGAAGCGTAGAGTAAAGGTTGTCCCCAAAAACCCAGGGCCAGTGATTTAAGCTTCCATTATTTTGACGGGATGAAAGGGATTTATGAGAGAGGCAGTCAAGATATGTGAAAGCAGTCAAGGAAACCCTATCCAGAGAAAAGAGTGAAGGACAGTGTGTTTGATGCAGAGCCAGCTACAGACTTGCATGGGACAAACATTCAAACTCAAAACTCGCCAGTCCACATCCTCTTGTAGAACCTTATTCTGCCATTCTCATACTCCATGAGTTGTCATATATTATGTTCCTTTATATTCAATGTTGACTCTGGTTTTACACCAAATGGCGAAGCCATTCCTATGACTTGATTTCATGCCACACCATTCCCATTATCTACAACTATGTATAATACAGATTAAAAATCTAAAACACACCAGAGTTTACCTTTTTGCTCTGCTTTCAAGTCATTCTTACACAAATGATCTTCTCTTGAATTATATGTGTATTGCAATCTTTGCTAGAGCTAATGATATCCGTCAATTAAATATCAAATTCCTTCATCACCTCTTCAACTGATTGATGAAAATGGGAAGCACTTCATCACTGACACTCATAATGCTCTCTGCTCCACCAGTCCTCCCAGGTCGATGAAATTAGGATTAACAGAAATATAATGTGGTCTTGTTAGAAGGGTAATGGTTCTGGTCAAATGAGTGATGGTTTTGGTATAAAATTTCTCTACCATGCCTTACTTCAAATGCTAATGGATCCGAGGAACCCAAAACTGAGCTAGATCGTAACTCTACACCACACTTGGCTCTGGTGTGAATAGATCTAAGAAGTCCATAAAAAAAGTTCTATACAAACCTCTAATCAAACCCCCATTTCAAACCTGACTTGGAACATAGACTAGTTCCTACGGTACCAAATCAGTCCACATATGTGCCAGAAATAGTGAGCTCAAGAAGGTGATATTGACGGTGTTTCATGCGAAACCATATTCAGGTCACCTGGGCTATTAGAAGACACTGAAAATAGTGAAGAAGTTTTACTATTGGTCGAATTTGAAGAGATACATGGCAGAGTTAGTGGCTAGGTGCTTGGATTTTCAGCAGGTGAAGGCAGAGTGTAAGCATCCAAGTGGACCACTATAACTGATTTTGATTCCAGAGTGGAAATGGGAGGTCATTTCCATGGACTTTATCATAGGTTTGCTGAGGACATATAGGCAACATGATTCCATCATGGTTATGGTGGATAGTTTGACGAAGGTAGCGCACTTCATTCCAGTGAAGTCTACATACTCAGCGAATGATGTAGCACAGGTCTTCATCAGAGATGTGTTAAGATTGCATGGTGTTCCATAGAAGGTTGTGTCAGACAAGGATGCAAAGTTCACTTCCAAGTTTTGGAAGGAGTTGTTTGCGGGTTTAGATACAAGTCAGCCTTCAATACCACTTATCATCAGTAGAGATATGGAAAGACAAAGAGGGTCAACAGGATATAAGAGGACATGTTGAGGATGTATGTGATGCATCAGCAGTAGAAGTGGGAAGCGTATCTTCCACTGGTAGAGTTCACTTACAACAATGGCTATCATGAATATTTCAGGATGAGTCTTTTTCAGGCATTGTACGTGGGGAGTTGCAATACTCCCATCAGTTGGAGTGATCTAGTTAACAAGGTGTTGATTGGACCGTACATATTGGCAGAAATGGAACAAGAAATGCAAGTAATCAAGAATAATTTGAAAGAAGCACAGGATAGGCCGAAAATCCATGAAGGTCGGAACATGTTGTTTAATGAGTTTTACGTTGGGGAGAAGGTGTACTTGCGCATCAAGCCGAGGAAGAGCTCTTGCAGATTGGATCATGTGCCAAGCTGGCACCTCAGTTTTGTGGACCTTTCAGGATTCTTGAGAGGATTTGTCCAGTAGCCTATCAAATTACACTTCCTCCAACAGTGAAAGACCATGATATTTTTCATGTGTCATTGCTTAAAAAGTATGTTAAGAATGTATATCATGTGGTTGAATGGTCTGTATTGCAGGTGGATCCAAAAGGATAGTTCTAGTCGTAACCTCAATGCATTTTGAAGAGAAATATGCTAATGCTTTGAAACCAAGCAATCGAGCAGGTTAAAGTGCAGTGGAAGTACTTTGGGCCCAATGAAGCTACATGGGAGATGGAGGATCAGATGTAGGCTATGTATCCTTCTCTATTCGTTGGTTGAGCGAATGTTTTGGTATATGTATCGGTATATGTGGTATGATGGTTTGGTATATGTACATATGTATATGGATGTAAATACCAACACGATTTGTGTTATAAAGCTCCAATAAGCGGTATGGGAATCATGTCATTATGGTTATTTTGTTGGTTTGTTTCTCAGTAGGTTGATCATTATAAATACTGCAATGAGCTAAGTTATAAAGCTCCATGGGAAGTATGTTTTGTTTACAATGGTTTTATGGTTGTAGGTGTCATTGAATACCGAGGACTATGTTCCCCCAAGGGGGAGGGTTCTATAATAGCCCTTGTCAAAAACCCATGTAAAAATTAATAAAGGTAAAATAAGATCTTGGTCATGGGACACGTATTCCAAGTTTAATGTTGGGAAAAATATATTGATTGGGAATCTCTTGTGATTAATTAAAGGATAAGGAAGTTGGCAAAGGTAATGGCTAAGGCTTTGGAAAGGAAAAGTGGCATTTATTTATTGAAATAATGGAAAATACGAGAAAAGGAAGGTGAAAGGTCACACGTCGCATGTGAGAAGGAAAATGAAGGAAAATAATATAAAATGAAGAAAATAGAGGCCTCATTGATAACAAGGCTTTTGAGGATTAGTTTGTAACATTTTTTCAGTTCATTTTTGGAGCTCTCCCTCTATTGTCTCTCTCTCTCATACTCTTGGAAACTTAGATTTTCTTGGAGAACTCTTGGAGGAGTGTGGCATACTTGAATTCTTGTAGCAAGAAGGCAAAGGAAGAGCAAGAAAGTGCAAGAGGACATTGATATCAACAACTACAACAGGTTTTTTTTGTGGGTACCGAGCTGCATGTATGTTTTCCTCACTAGTTTTGACACGCATGGCATATGCATGCGCTTTCTTAGTTATGATATGTCATTAGCATAGAGGATTGCCTAGATTTGATTGTGGATTTGCCTAGCCTTGCCATTTCCTAGATAGCCATGGTGTTGTGGGTAATAATTTTGTTTTATGATTAGTTTTCTTGTGCCTTTGGTTGTGGGTTGAGTTATTAGTTCCTGGAAGCCTTGGTTGGACAAGCCCTCTAAATTCCCTATAACATCTTAGGTTGAGTTACTAGTCCTAGAATCCTTGGTTGGAAAAACACTCTAGAAACCTTTAGTGGGTCGAGTTACTAGTCCTAGAATTCCTGTTTGGAAAAACACTCTAGAAGCCTGGTGGAAATTATGGGTTGAGTTACTAGTCCTGGAAGCTCTGGTTGGAACAAATGCTCTGGAGCCCTGGACAACTTAGGTAGAGGCCAATCTGGTGATGGTTAGTGATGTTCATCCATGAGGTGGAATCACTGGGTGAGGGTTGAGGTGGTTTGGCCTCTGGAATCCCTGAATGGTTTTACTGATTTGTTTTATGAGATCCCACAGTCATGCTTGGAATATGATATGGGGTGACTAGCTAAATGAAAGACTTGGTTCATCCTAGTCTACGATCGGGTGGTTCACGGAAGTACCATACCTGATTAGCCTATGAAATCATCAATAAAAGCTCTCTTTCTCCTTAGTATTTTATGGGTAAATATACTTGTTTATAAGTGGTTCATATGGTTGTTATACCCTTGATATTTGTGTTGGTTATATGCTTGTTATGAATGAATTCTATGATAGTGAAAATGTATGGCTTTCATCATGTTATGGCTCATCGCTTAATGTACAACGAATATATGTCTTAATATATGGTAATTCAGTTATTGTGATGAGGCACCAATGCTTCTTAGTCGTTCTTAGATAAGTATGAGACCCTTATGCTTAGATATGTTGTTTAAACCTGTAGATTGCATCTTTGTTACATGTTTGACGAAATTCCAATCATGGCTAGAAGGGTTCCATTCAAGTCCTTGTTCAAGTAATTGCATTTGTATAATTGTTTCAATGTTATCTTTCATTTCTAGAAGTTTCATGGAGTTCTAGGCAGTGACCTGAGCCCTGGACTTGAAAATGTGGCACATAATTCGGAGTCGTAGGCACAAAACTACTTGGGAAAGTCCCCAACCACATGCATACTCATGCTTTGGGAGTTCCTATAGGGTTCCATTGACACTCATGACCATGTTATGGGAGAGAACGAGGGTTTAATGCAATAAAAGGTCATTTTATATTAGGGGATAGTCACCTAGGAGGTTTGGATGGCTCCTGGGGGTTCTGCAGCATGTTTGGAAGGTCTGTGTACTGTGTTATGTCGATTCCACTTCCTTAACTGACACATGGGGAGTTGAATCATGTCATATTAACTCTTTGTCACATGTTTATCCTGGTTGGTTGGTTACTTGGGTAGATTTTGTAGAAATTTTGAATAATATGACACTTATTCACAGAGATTATCCTGATTATACACTATTGTGGAATACATGCATAATACATAACCTCCTATACGTTGATCATCAATTTTGCAGAATTAAAAACAATGAAACATCAATCACATGCACCCATTAACAGAGTATGTAACCCGGGGAAAGCACACAGCTGAAAACCCCACAGTATCTGTATATTATAATGATTGAGAACATGTAACAATACATAGTACAATACTCCTCACAAGTACTCAGTACTATCTCCACCCGCTACACACAAAACTAGCTCAGATATAAATCAATCACAGGTTCAAATCTCCTCCACATCTTTGCGTGCCTCCACTGCGCAATCCTGCATGAGAATAATGATGAATGGCTGATCCAAACTCGTATTTCCTTGGCTGAACCAGGCAATCCTCATTGGCATTACTCAATCCATTGATTGTGCAAGATCTCATGCACAACTATAGTCACAACTGATAGCAATCTCAACCTCTAACACCTGTCTCCATTGAACTGTCCATGCACTGAGTTAACTGATGTATTCTTTAGTTGCTTTATGAGTTAATAATTAGTTAATTAATTAAAAATTAATTCGCATCACTTATCACTAGTGTATTCTGCAGTTAGACTAAATACAACTAGTTTAACCAAGTCAAACTAAACACAACTCCATCAACTCCTTAATCAACTCCACCAAACTCAACCACTTGAATTCTAACTGAAGTCCTCCATGCAATAGCTCAACTGACTCATAAGAAAAGCGTATTTCCTTCTGACAACTGCATGTGCCACATCTGTAGCTCAAACTGAAGTGCTCCAAGAGGATAAGATAATGTTTATAGTCCAAATATTATTATGAGCTAATAATATTCGACTATTCTATTTTTAGCCTCGCAGTCTAAAAATAGAATTTGCCCATATGTCTAAAAATATACATAGTCTAAAAATAGACTTTGCGCCAAAAGTAGTCTGCGGGCCCACTTAGTGAAGGCGACTTCTTTCCACTAAGCTCCATCATCTTGTTGCATTCTCAACAGATGTGAGAGGAGGGTGGCTACAATAAAAGGGTGGAATTACATAATTGAGTAATTTCTCATAAATATTTTGTCAAAATTTTATAATTATGAGATAATAATTATTTCATAATTGAGACAATTGAGAAAATCTCATAATTTTGAAAAAGGTTCTCAGAGTTTGTCATTCCCAATGATATCAACTTAACCCACTTGTGTATGATTTGGTTAGGGGTATACTATTGTAGAATTCTCCTAACTTCTTAAGCCCCTAGG
Source organism: Pinus tabuliformis (assembly GCA_031772625.1). NCBI lineage: Eukaryota > Viridiplantae > Streptophyta > Pinopsida > Pinales > Pinaceae > Pinus > Pinus tabuliformis. The sequence goes on from CM062812.1 coordinate 519,118,681, forward strand.
TGTCTAGATACATTCTCCCAAAGGATAGAAGGAACCTATATAATCTCACCAAGATGAAAGGAGGTTAGAGAGAGGATCCATATTATAGTGCAAGATATCTACTATATTGGGAGGAGGAGACCATGCTACAAGATTGAGGAGAGGATCTCACTTGTGAAGGTATACATTTTGTATCAATTTTCTTTCATGATTAATAGAAGTGAATTTTCTCTCCTATCAGATCTAAATGTATAATTTATTGTTCATGTTTATGTTCATTTGTTTAAGCTAACAATCCTTTGTTGAAGGACATTTGTGTTCCTTGTTAGGTGGTGATTATGTGAAGGTTCTGCATCTATTGTGGAGGATGGGATCTCCTCATCAAGGTGAGAATTTTTCCATTAGACCCAACATCTGCCACCAATCTGTGAGGATTTCAGGCACTCACCTTAAACCTTTGATAGAGAAATTTATGCATGGATGATCGATTTGATTGATTGATTTAGGGATTCATTGATTTGTTCACTTCTTGGCATATAATTCTCTATTGTCGGGTAGCCTTGTTAGGGCCAAGAATACATAGCAATAGTTCGTAGTGGTTGTGCATTAATTGCTGCAATACCACATCCAACGAGTACCTATTATGCATACTTTTGAGAAGACCCACGTTGATAAAAATTGAATATACGTTAAAAATGTGTGTTCAATTTTTTTTTTAACATATATTCATTTTTTATCAATGTGGGTCTTCTCAGAAGTATGCATAATGGGTACTCATTGGATGTTGAATTAAATCCGCATATGACTGTCTATACTTGAAATTTGAGTAAACTTATAAGGAGATAAGACAAAAATACAATTAGAAAATAGTAGTTTTCTCCTTTTCCCTTCAAAATTCTTAACTCTTATTTTATTGTTTTTCCTTGGGAGGCCACTTTTAGGCTAAAATTTCCTCTAATGTTTGTTTGTGTGCGTATAAAACATGTGGCATCCATAAAATTTCAATCCATTTATTATGGATTAGAATTCAACCTTAGTTAATTAATATAAACTACAAAACCACCATGTAACAAAAAATTCTAAAGGAGAAAACCATGTGCCGCAACCACCAAAAATGGATGCAAAAACATGGACATTTTTTTTTTGGGTCCTTCGTTCAAAACCTCCTTAGCTTGTTGTGTTCAACACAACATACAATAGTTGGTGATAGTCATGCAAATAGTATAACATATATCTAGCAAATTAATCATGTATTTTAACCCCCGACACTGTCACAAAATCCAATGCTATGTTGAAGAGTTTAGTTCTTAAATGAATGAAGTGAAATTCCCAATCGGGCATGTTATTTAGGATTTTAGTCCTTGTATATATGGTTTCAATCTCAATATTTACCATGATCCAAAGATTCATGTAGTAATAGTCGACTAGGATTGTCCAAATTGAAGCATATTAAAGTGAGTCCAAACATAGGATGCACTTGGATAATGGGAAGATGTTTGAATGACAAAGGCATACTTCTATGTGGAGTATCAATTGAACTAAAGTTGTTGCCATAAATAGTTGAGAAAATGATGAGAGTAATGAAAAAAAACTTTTCTCTATAGAGATAAGGACCTGTTTTGGCTCTATAGTTTTCAAAGTAAATAATATAAGTCCACGAAGGGATGGTTATATTACATATCATTTAAACTTTACCATGGGAAATCTATTACTAATATAGTGATCAACAAATCTAAATGGAAGCCAAATGTACAACGAGGTTTATGAAGCACTCCATCGTGTTTTATATCACCCATTCCATCTTTCTAAGGAAGCAAATAGAGAACATAAAGAGATCATGGTCTCCCCTTATGTTGTTCCAAGTGAATATTCCATTAAGAGCTTCCACATCTACCATATGCATGATGTGAATAACTTCTTTAAGAGGCTAACCTCAGTCCAGTCTATTTAAACCATCATTTTTTCAGTTTGATTAGATTAAAATCACCTCCTTTGATCTATAAGGAGGGGTTGGAGACTAAAATTATTCATAATTTTTTGTTTTTTCACTTACCAAATGTGGCCTATATACATTGGTGACGAATACTTCCTCTGAGGTAACTTACAGGTTGAATCACACCATCAGAATACATGGAGATACAAATAAGTCTGTTAAGTTGAATTATTCCGGGTTCCACAAGATTGCCAAGCAGTTAACATGACCCAAGGAATCAAATGTTATCGATTCAGATCCTTTCCAAATTTTAGGGGTTAGCTCAGTTATCATTTTGTTGAAACACTTAGTTTATTGCAACAATATAATCATTGGAGAATATTTCTTGATTTTTTCTCTAAGGAGACTCTGCTCATGGATATTTTGAGGCTTTAAACATTCCAAGAAATTAGATTCATGATAGTTTATGTTTATCAAAGGGGAACACCTTTGTAATCAACAATATTTGACCCAAATTGATGATCTTTTTTCCTAGTTATTGTAGCTTTTGGCTACTGTATTTTCATCCCTTGTTTTTCTCTGGTTTAGGGATACACAAAGGATCTTTTGATTGATGGGTGTGAATCCCTGATTGGGAAGGGGAAGGGATGGATCCGAAGGGTTCCTGATGGTGCTAATAGTGGGTGTTTAAGAGTGATTTTCAAATGAGTGGCACTTAAGACTCAGGAATGGAGAGAGGGTCTTCACCATGCCAAGAATTTTTAATTGTAGAAAATCTTGCAAATTCACAAGCTCATGCAATGTACTAAAGCATAGGAAAAGAATCTACTTCTACTTTCAACCAAAGGAAGTCAATAGATTGATGAAAACAATATGAACAAGAAGAAGATAAATCAGTGGCACATAACACAAGATGTATCTAGGGAAATCCATTGTTCAAAACCCTGCAATCTATATTGCATATATCATAAATATGAGTGAAGATACAAACCATGTTCTCACTAGAAAAAATCCGCACAAGTATTCTCAACTCTCTTAGCTCACAAGCTAGCTCAAGTTAAATACTTAGCCTATTCAGCGACTCTCCAAGCCCCTAATTTCTTCTATAATTCCTAGGATGAATAGCCCGTATTTAAAGGGAATTGATGCTTCCAAAACTGTGCAATCCAAACATAGGTCCTTCTCTGATTGCATGCATCATATTTACATCTCAATAAATCACACAGCTGATAGTACAATGTCCCTGCACTCTAGTCTCAACTAGGTCTTTCTCAGAATCAACATGCATGAGTTTCTGATGAGGGAATCTTCAGTTAACTAGAGTGACACTTGTGGATGCACTAGTGCACAAACTGATTGTTAAACTCTATATTAGCTCCACAAACAATTTGGAACTAATTTAACTGAACATAACTCAGTAAAGTGAGTTATCTAATTAATAACTCAATTTAAACTCATACTAGACCCCTAAGACCCCTAAAACTTAGGGAGAACATCTACATGGCTTTATAAAGACTTCCAACTTAAAATTCCTAAGATAATTAAGTTAATTAAACTTAATTAACTATTTACAAGTTGCTATGAGAATAATTCAATTTTAATTCACAGTTTAAATTCAAGGACAAATTTAAACTAGAATTTCTTTTTACCATTTCTCAACACTTCCTCTCAACAAGAAAGGGATTATCAGCTACCTCAATCCTCTCTCTATGAAACTTGAATTTACATATTGACAATGCCTTTGTTAAAATGTTAGCATCTTGCTCCTTCGTGGGAATGTACTCTAACAACATGATCTGCCTCAATACACAATCTCTGAGATGATGATATCACATATCAATGTAGATGATGATATCAGATATCAATGTGCTTGGACCTATCATGAAAAACTGGATTTTCAGAGAGTTTGATACAACTTTTCTTATCGCAGTAAATCCCTGTTGGATCCATCTGCTGACCAAACAAACCAACCAGGATCTTTCTCATCCAAATGGCCTCACACGTTTCTTGACTTGCAACCATGAACTCTGCCACTGTCGCACTAAATGAAACCAATCTCTGTTTCTTACTGTACCAAGAAAATGTCAGTGACCCAATACAAAAAATCCCTTCTGATGTGATTTTCTAGTTGGATGGACTCCCCACCCAATCTGCATTTATGAAGCCTTGAAGCTACACTCCTTTTTTCCATCTGTACCATAATCCGTACTGGGAAGTTCCCCTGAGGTATCTCAACACATGCTTTGGCACCTTCCAATACATCTTGGAAGGTCTAACCATCGCTTGACTATTTTGGTTAACTGCATAACACATATCTAGTCGTGTGTTCACCAAGTACATGAGTGAACCCACAAGCTTCCTATAAACATTAGCTTCCACTAATTCCATTAAGTAGCAACATCCTTCCTCCAATTACCTGCTAAAGGAGTCTCCATGGGTTTGTTTCTTTCCATGCGGAATCTCCTTAGTATCTTGTTGGTATGCTTTCCCTAAGACACAAACAACTCCCCATCTCCCTTCCATACCTCCATGCCAAGAAAGTAATGCATGAGCCCCCTTTCCTTCATCTCAAACTCTCTTATAAGGTCCTCCTTGCAAGATTTGATCAGTTGATCATCACCTATCAGTATGAGATCATCAACATAAAGTATAATGATCAATACTTTACCTTCCACCACTATGTGGTACATGTTCGCATCCGCTTCACTCTTTGTGAAGCCCAACCCGGTGAAGTAGATATCTATCCTAGTGTACCAAGCACAGGGTGCTTGCTTCAGCCCATACAATGCTCTCTTGAGCCGACACACATGTGACTCACATTCGAAGGTCTCAAAACCTTTAGGATTCTCTATGTAATCCTCTTCCTCAATCATGTCATTAAGGAAGGTTGTCTTCACATCCATCTGATGTATCTTCCAACCCACCTGTGCTGATAGTGCCAATATAGATCTGATTGAAGAGTTCCTTGCAACAGGAACAGAGGTCTCATCACAGTCAATCCCCTCTACCTATGAAAAGCCATGGGGCACAAATCTAGCCTTATGCTTCTCCACACTACCATATGCAGCTTGATTTACCTTATAAATCCATCGGGAGCTCACCACAGACTTATCCTTCGGTCTCGGGACCACATACTAAACACTGTTACGAACTATAGAGTCATACTCCTCCACCATGGCATCAACCTAAACCGATTGCTGCACTTCTTCCTCAAAGGAATATGGCTCTCTCACAACACATCCACTCATAAGAGCCATGTATCCAATGTACATGTCATGTGACCTCCTCTGTCTATGTTGTGATGTGGGTTCTCCCACATTCTCTCTACCATCTTACAACAATCTATCTGCCTCTTTGGTGTGCTTTCTCCCATCTCTGGAAGACTCTGCCTGAGTGGATGTCTCCTCTCTCGAATCCTCTGCATGTGGCTAATCCACATCAATCTGAGGCTCCTCAACCTTAGAATATAAAAGCTCCTCATCAGCATGTAGCTCAAGCTCCCTCTCATGGGAAACTCACATGGCCTTCTCCTCATCGAATCTGACATCCCTACAAACCACTATCATCCTGTTGGTCATCAAGTACACCCAATAGTTGTGAGGTGTATAAGTGTACCCCACAAATATTCCCAAATCTAATGTCAGCTCAAGCTTCTTCCATGCATCTTTGGTCACAAGGAAATATACCAATGACCCAAAAATCCTGAAGTGACCAACATCTAGGCTCTTACAGGAATAAGCCTCCTTTGGTGTCTTCATCTCAATTATCCGATGTGGGCTATGGTTCTGAACATAAACCGTTGTGTTGCATGCCTCAGCCCACAAGTGTAGTGGTAGTCCCTGATCATGCAACATTTCCCTCGCTACCCCTACTATGCTTCTATTCTTCCTCTCAGCCACCCAATTCTACCGAGGGTTATGGAGTGTCATCAACTCTCGTTTAATCCCTTCTATTGCACGGGAGTTCTTAAACTCATTTGAGACATACTCACCATCGTTATCACTCAGTAGAGATTTAACCTTCTTGCCCAACTCTTTCTCCACCAATGCTTTAAACTCACAAAACCTTGTGAAAGTTTTATCCTTTTTATACATAAAAAATATCCAACATTTTCAAGAAAAGTCATCAACAAATATAACATAATGATCTGGAATTTATCAAGGACAACGAATTAAAGGTATTACAGACTCATGTGCATGGATGTGCCTATGTTACTTTATGCAATGGATCGATAAGATTGCGAAATACAAAGACACTGAGGCAGTTAGAGAAAACATAACATGCAAACATGTAAACACAACAAGTTTAATAAGGAGTTCACCCAATGCTCCTGGGCTACGTCTCCTGGTCCAACCTTTAGTGGTGGCCTCTCTATTATGTTTTCAAAGCAGAGTTTTTACAACAGTGAGCTTAATTTGAGTCTCACTCAATAGATATGAATCAATAGGACTAGAGTACGCAGACTCTCCTTACTGAAACTCGAGCTCTATTGGTCACAGTGGTACAAGCCCAATCTGAGACTCATACATGATAGGCCTATGCCGAGGAGCTCGCTTGAACCTCTAAAGCTTTCTCTGGAGTACACAGACTCTCTGACTCTCTCTGGCTCTGTCTGGCTCAATGATGCCTTCAAGTCAGCTTGGCTTCTTCTCTCTGTTGTCTGCTATTAGCTTCTGCGTCTAACTAACTCTCCTCTATTTTGTCCTCTGCTTCTGTTAGTTCATGGCTTTAAATTTGCTTCTCAGTGTTCTGGTTCTTCTGTCCCTGCCCATTTGAATTCCCTTGTTCTCCATCATCATCACTATGTAACGCTTCACAGGGAGGTGGCCACCTATTCTGCAACGGGTGAGTCTATCAGGTTCCTTGGACCCATTTGAATGACTATTATTTCCGTTTGCCCCAAGATTGCCCGCGAAACACGAATATTTTGCCAACTCATCATCCACGTCGGACTTCAAATCCCATGTAATCTTGCTTTATAACCTTGTCAAATCTGGTCATTTGTTAGGACGCGACTCCCTCGTTGATCTGGGCCCCCCCAAATCCTATGGTGGTCATTCATATCGATCGGGTAAGTCACATGACGTTTACCCGTCTGATGTGGGCGGTTTTCTCTCTCTTCTGCCGGATGTGTGTCACTCGATGTGCGGCATTGGGCAGGACTCAGTTGAAACTGCTTACAACCTCAAGGCCTTCCGATATCCTCCCTGTTTTGTGGAATCCCACTCTACGGAACCGAATTAATTACTTTCTGCATTTCATAGTCATTTTGGGTCTGGGCGCTCGAGGCTTTCCTTCACTGAGGGGGACGCCCTACTTTAGCGCTAATCGCATATCAGAAACTACCCCCATTTCTTGAATTAGCCTTTCGTTTTGCCAATTTGCTCCAGTGCACATTACCATGGGCCAAAAATTTGCACGCTAGACCCGAGGGTCCTCGTTGCTCCGTGCTGATCACAAATTGCAACTTTCATGAGGATTCCTTTTGATAGCTTGATCTTTCTAAGACTTGAATCTTTTGGCATAACTTTAAAGAGTTTATGAAAACTTAGAGAGTGTTTAGGATCCAATTTGGATCACGGCCTTCCCACTGAAAAAGTTTTTGGATCACCAAAAGTTGGTTTTTAAGCATCCATCAAGTGAGGGTATTGATTCATCGCTTGCCCAATTTCTATCCATTTTGCACTATTTGGTTTCAAACCTTTGAGTCTAATCCTGAGGTACTCAACATCCCCTCTGCGCGTAGTTCTCACCTTCCGGTCTAGAATTGTATCTTCCTGCAATTCGTTAAGATATTCAGGCAACAGATCATCAATAGAAGGCAATTGACTCTACTCTTCAGGATCTTCAATTAATGACTGTTCAAATAGTCTCAAGCTGTCTGCATTAACAACTGAGTAGATGTGCATGTAAGCTGGTAAATCAAGGCGAAAATCATTCTTACCAATTTTCTCAAGTATCTTGAAAGGTCCATACCTTATTGGCTTCAGCTTCTTACCTTCACCTTGCATTCTATCTTTTCTAATATACATCCAGACTTGATCACCAACTTGGAAACTATGCTCCATCCGATACTTATCATGCCTTGCCTTGTACTTGGCTTGGCTCTTTTCTAGCTGTTTTTGTACTGCCTGGTGAATCTCTTGGATTTATTCGATGAACTTGGTTGCCTTGTCCACATCACTGTGTCCATCAACCACTGTGTCTTTACCAAAGACAAAATCCAAGGGATACCTTGGTGCGAAACCAAAACAAGTCTCAAAAGGAGATCTCCGAGTAGAAGAATGTTTAGCTTGGTTGTAAGCATGCTGCACATAACATAAATGTTCATCCCAAAGCTTGGGATGTTTGCTGCAATAGCCTCTGAGCAACTGGATCATTGTCTTGTTGACCACTTCTTTTTGGCCAGCTGTTTGCGAATGAAAGGCTGTGCTCTTTTTTAGTTTGGTGTCCATCAATTCTCACAAACTTGACCAAAATTTCCCAACAAATTGGATATCTCGATCAGATATAATGGAAGTGGGTAATCCAAAATGAACCCATACATGCTGAAAGAACAACTTCGCAGTTTGTTCAGTTGTAATCTATTTGTTAAAAGGTATTAAAATACACATTTTGCTGAACCTATCCACAACAACATATAAATAGTCATGACCTTTTATAGATTTAGGCAGTCCCCCAAAAAAGTCCATGGAAACAATTTACCAAGCATGAGAAGGAACTGGTAGTGGAGTGTACAAGCCTAGTTTTCTATTGCTGGGCTTTCTTTTAGCACACATGGTACACCCTCTTACATATATAGAAATTGTCTCATTTATTTTTGGCCAATAACAAAATCTTTGCAGATGTGCAACTGTTTTACTTACACCAAAATGACCTGATATTAGAGAAGTGTGTGCCTCTCGAATTATCTTTACTCTTTCAGTTTGTGGAATGCATAACTTTCCAAAATGATACAACAGTTGGTATTTAACATGATAAGCCAATTCTCCTACTTGTTTTCAATGACTTAAAGTTGCATATACATCTTTAAAATCTATATCTTGAGCATATTGTTCAATGTAGCTTTCATGCAATACTGAATTATGCTTAAGTATAATATATGCATTTATGATTGGTTTGGACAACATATCTGTAACTTTATTGTGTATGCCCTTTTTATATCTGATGACTAGATGAAACTATTGTAGAAAACCCATCCATCTATAGTGTCTTGATTGCTGCAACTTAGTTTGGGAGTGTAAATAATGAAGTGGTTGATGATTAGTATGTATAACTATCTATTTTCCCATTAAATAATGTTTCCACTTTTTCACACTCTATACTAATGCATACAATTCTTTATCATATGTGGGATAGTTAACTACTGCAGAATTAAATGTCTCAGAATGATAACATATAGGTTTACCGTGCTGCATCAACACTGCTCCCATGGCATAGTCACTGGCATCCGTTTCAATCTCAAATAGTCTTTGAAGATCGGGCAGTGCTAGTACTGGTGCTATACTAATCTTTTCTTTTAAGGTGTCGAAGGCTTTCTACTGTTTTCCTTCCCATTGAAACACCTTTTTCAATCCTGTTAAATCATGTAAGGGAGCTACAATTAAGGAAAAGTTAGAAATAAACTTTCTCCAATACTGTGTTACTCCTAAGAAGCTTCTAACTTTTGTAGCAGTTTTGGGTTTAGGCCAGTTTACAATGACTGCAACCTTAGATGGATCTATCTTCAATTCACCACCCCCTACAATATGACCCAAATAATTCAAAGATGTTTTGCCAAATTCACATTTTGAGAGCTTAACATAAAGATTTTCTCTTTTCAAAACATTTAGAGTTTGATTAACATGCATTAATCTTCTTCCCATGTTTTATTGAATATAAGAATGTCAACCAAATATACAATGACAAAATCATAAAGAAAAGGTCTGAGTACATCATTTTTTACTCTCATGAAAGTAGCAGGAGCATCAGTTAAGCCAAAAGGCATAACCAACCACTCATACAATCCTTGCTTTGTCTTGAAAGCAGTATTCCATGCATCTTGCTCTACAACTCTAACCTGATGATAGCCACTATGCAAGTCCAACTTGGAAAAATAAATAGCTTCTTTTAAGTGATCTAATAAATCATCTATGCGAGGAAGGGGATAACAATTTTTATCGTTATCTTATTCAGTGCTCGGTAATCAATGCACATTCTCCATGAGTCGTCTTTCTTTCTCACTAGGACAATTGGAGACCCACATGGTGATGTGCTAGGTTTGATGAACCCCTTCTCGAGCAGCCCTTGTACCTGCTTCTTGATTTCTGCATTCTCTAAAGTAGACAACCTATACATTCTTATGTTAGACAATGGAGCATCTTGTTGCAAATTAATATCATCTTCTATTTCCTTTTTGGGTGGCAGACCGTTAGGTTCTTGAAATAGTATATCATATTCTGAAACAACTTTTTCTAAATCAGCTTGTTGTTTAGCATCACAACCCTCAAATACATTGGTTTTATCAGGTTTCTTTTCCTTTACAACCATCAATAAAAATTGTTTGCATGAATTTTTAATTCTTTTCATCTGCCTTGAGTTTATGAGAGTATAATTATTCTTGAGTTTATGAGCTCTTACAATATATTCAATTCCATCTTTAACGAGTTGATACTTGTTCTCAACTCTATAGAAAATAGCTTTCCTATCATACAAGTAAGGACTTCCTAAAACAATTCCACATATATCCAAAGGAACTATATCTAACTCAACCTCATCTACAAATGCTGACCCAAAAGAAAACCTATGTTTACATTTTCTAGTCACTTGTAGCTGTGCTTTATCACACAACCAACCTAATGGATATGGATTTTGTGAGGTGTGGTTAGTAATCCCAACTTCTTTACAATTGCTTCAGAAATTAAATTTATTTGTGAGCCACTATCAAACAAAGTATCAATGTTTTGATGCTTGGAAATAACTCGAATATGAAAAAGCTCATGTCTTTTCCTCTCATTTTCTTCATTATCAATAGATTGTGCAGAATTACTAGTAGATGCTTTAGAATTTTTACCTTTTATACCTGTGGCTACGATTGTTGTTTCATCTCTTGAGTTTGACCACAAATCCTTTTGAATAGCCTTTTTTCCCCGAACTTCTTAGGTCTCAGCTCTGGATGCAGGGTCCAGCAGTGTTCATCATCATGCCCATCCTTCTTACAATAGAAGAGTTTAGGGGCGAATGTTTTCCCTTTGGCGAAATTAAGGGGTTTTAAATTTTTAGTGGGCGAATATTTTGTATCATAGTACATTTTTACAAATCACCTCAAATAGCCCACCTTATTTTAAGGGAGAGGGTAAAAAAGGTAAATTTAGCCCTTGAAATTAGGAGTTACAACCTTCCATTCACCCATTTTCAAGAATAGGTTTTATTTAAGTGAATCCATTCACCCATTTTCAAGAATAGGTTATTTAAGTGAATCCTATGGGCCAAAGGCCCAAATACCATATTTATAAAAGAGGTATGGTAAATTAATAAAAATATAAATAAATGAGAGGTATGGTAAATAAATAAAACATGCTTTATATTTACTCCATAAGTCACCTTATATACATGCAAGGGTGTAAACAAATAAAATATAAGTAAAGTGGAGGTATGGTAAATAAATAAAACATCTTTTTATACTTACTCAAAAGGTATGGTAAATAAATAAAAATATAAATAAACTAGACGCATGGTAAATAAATAAAACCTCTTTTTATATTTAATCCATAACCCTTGTTCTATTTATGAAGGCTCAAGAAAGAGGTTTTATTTAAGTGAATCCTATGGGCCAAATACCATATTTGTAAAAGAGGTATGGTAAATTAATAAAAATATAAATAAACAAGAGGTGTGGTAAACAAATAAAACATTTTTTTATATTTACTCCATAAGTCACCTTATATTTACGAACACTCAAAAAATGTGTTATATTTAGGTGAAACCTATGGGCAAAATACTATGGGACAAATACCATGGACTAGATTGTTATTAATACCATGCAAAAAAACATTATTAACCCTAATATTAGTATTAATAAAAATAAAAATGGCACATGGTATTGACCCATGGTATTCACCAAAATGGCACATGGTATTGACCCATGGTATTCACCTGGAATGTAGCCTATTTAAATGGGGGAATTAAACATTCAACTTTACTCTGGATCTACTAACCCCCGAGAGGTATCAAATATCGTGATATGCAAACTAGCATAGAGTGAAAAAATATTTGATCCGATCAAGAGTAAAAATGGATGTTGTAATTTAATATATGTTAAACATTTTAGCTTGGTTAAAATAAAAAATAAAAGAAAAATCAACTGTTAATTTTATTAATTTTTATAAATTACTAATAGTAATTTTTAAGCTCCAGGTTTATGATAACCCATGGTATTGACCCATGGTAATACCATGGTATTCATGTGAGCATAGACTATTTAAAGGTGAAATTCTATCATCTTAGATCCATCTTAATTATGGGTCTACCAAGTGCTCAGAGGGATAAATAGATTTCATCCCATAGATTTCATCCCCCTAAAAGTGGTAGATGTGGAGTTAAGATGGATATAGGTTGGTTTTTATGATAATGAAGATATTAAATAGACTTAGGAAATTATATTGTAAAAATATCTTAAGGTGAATGGTTAAAGCATAGACATTGGACAAGCATATTTGTATACTTCTGTTTTAAACTGAAACAAATCCAGGGCTAAAAGGAATCGATTTATTGCACTAGTCATCCTTCTATAACTTTCCAACATATGCTGGAGTAAACAAATTGTAATTTGGGTAATTTTTCTAATTGCAAACAAGAACATACTTGTGTATTGGCAGGGTGGTTACGAGGTCCCTAGAAGTGATGAATTTGAATTTTTCTTGGTTTTATATATAGTATTAGGTTTTTTCTCAGGCTTTCTGTGAATGGCACGGGTGAATTTTATCCTACACCCACTATGTTATGGATATGTAATTTCGGTAATTTTGATTTCAAAAGATATTTTAAAGAAATGCAATGATTTCATTTGTGTATTCAATAAACACAAGATTTTATAATTGAGTAAAATATTGGCCATGCCTGGCGAGAGATTCGCCAAAAAATTATATATACATATCATATTATTGATAAAATCGCCTTCCATTTTTCCTATATACCATGGAGATTCGCCCATTTATTATACATGTAAATTTAGGGGGGTTCTTAAAATTTTCCCTGCTTCTTACAATGAGTGCATGAAGACTTGGTCTTCTGTATAGTATTTGCCTTCCTCTCTTTCCATTTTTGCTTTCTTTTCTCCTTGCTTTTGCTTGTAGTGGGTTTTGATGATCCCCCAACTTTTGGGTTCACATTCTTGCCTCTAGCCTCTAGATGTGTAATCTGAATAGATACCTCATCTATGCTAGTGGGATTAAACATGAAAATAGTGTGCCTTAAGTAGCTGTGTAGACCACCTATATACTTCAGTAGAGTTTTAGGTGAGTCTAATGAAATTCCTAGAATCAAAGCTCTTTTCCTAAATTCTTGAGTGTAGCCTTGTACACTGTGCCCCTTTAATTGGTGAAGAGTTTGCCAGCTCATCATGGCTTGCTGCATATAGGCTAGTGGATAGAATTTCTTTTTAATTGCAGAAACAAATTCACTCCAGACAGAAAGAATTTTACCATGCTTCTTCATTTCAGCTTCTGTCCTACCTTCCCACCATACCAAGGCAATGCCTCCAAGGCATAGGCTGGCCAGCTGAATCTTACTATTATCTGAATCGATGCTATGCACTTTGCAATAAACATCAATCTGTCTAATCCAATTATCCAGCTTTTCTACATTCAACTCTCCATCATATATCGGAAAATCAAATTTAACATCTAATTTAATCAAAGATGTTTTCTTTTTGTTTTCAGGGCTACTAGGAGGTGTGGGAAGTTTTTCTTCTTTCCCTTTTCCTTTAGAGTGGTCATGGAGGAGAGATTCTTCTGCTCCTTTATCTTGTTTGGAGTTTGATGGATCTCCTTCTCTACCTTTCTTAAATTCTCTATACATTTCCTCTACCATGGCTTTCATGGTCATGAAACCATCCATGAACTGGGAGTCTAACTCCAAGGGACTTTCTTCTGACATTTTCCTCTTAGGATAGACTCTTCCAATTTTAGGGTTAGCTTCAGCCAATTATTCTTCTCCTAATCTAAGCTTTGATCTAGTTAGCATTCAACAACAAAATCCAGCACAAGCTTGTCTAACCTTAGTAACCTAGAGCTCTAATACCACCTGATCTGGAATTTATCTAGGACAAAGAATTAAAGGTATTACAGAATCGTGTGCATGGATGTGCCCATGTTAATTTATGCAATGGATCGATAAGATTGTGAAATACATAGACACTGAGGCATTTCGAGAAAACATAACAGGAAAACATGTAAACACAACAAGTTTAATAAGGAGTTCACCCAATGTTCCTGGGATATGTCTCCTGGTCCAGCCTTCAGTGGTGGCCTCTTTATTATGTTTTCAAAGCAGAGTTTTTACAACAGTCAGCTCAATTTGAGTCTCACTCAATAGATATGAATTAGTAGGACAGGAGTACACAGACTCTCCTTACTGAAACTCGAGCTCTATTGGTCACAGTAGTACGAGCCCAATATGAGACTCATACATGACAGACTTATGCCGAGGAGCTCGCTTGAACCTCTAAAGATTTCTCTAGAGTACATGAACTCTTTGACACTCTCTAGCCCTGTCTGCCTTTAGGTCAGCTCGGCTTCTTCTCTCTATTCTCTGCTCTTAGCTTCTGCGTCTAAATAACTCTCCTCTGTGTTGTCCTCTGCTTTTGTCAGTTCATGGTTTTAAAGCCAGTCTGCTTTCTATCAGTTCGTTTCCGCTTCTTGGCATTCTAGTTCTTCTGCTACTACCCATTTGAATTCCCCTATTTTGCATCATCATCACTATGTAATGCTTCATAGGGAGGTGGCCACCTATTCTGCAATGGGTGAGTGTGTCAGATGCCTTGGACCCATTTGAATGGCCTTTATTTCCGTTTGCTCCAAGATCGCCCATGAAACACGAATCTTTTGCTAACTCATCATCCACGTTGGACTTCAAATCCCATGTAATCTTGCTTTATAACCTTGTCAAATCTGGTCATTTGTCAGGACGCGCCTTCGTCGTTGATCCGGGCCCCCCAAATCCTACGGTCATCATTCATATCGGGCAGGTAAGTCACATGACGTTTACCCATATGATGTGGGCAATTTTCTCTCTCTTCCACTGGACACATGTCACTTGATGTGTGGCATCAGGCTGAACTCGGTTGAAACTACTTATCGCCTCGAGGCCTTCTGATATCCTGTCGATTTTGTGGAATCCCGCTCTATGGAACCAAATTAATTGCTTTTCCAAATTTCATAGTCATTTCGGGTCCGGGCACTCGAGGCTTTCCTTCAATGAGAGGGACGTGCGCTAATCGCGTATCAGAAACTACCCCCGTTTCTTGAATTAGCCTCTGGTTTTGTCAATTTGCACCAACACGCATTACCATGGGCCAATGGTTTGCGCGCTCGACCGAGGGTCCTTGTTGCTCCGATCTTATCACAAATTGCAACTATCACAAGGATTCCTTTTGATAGCTTGATCTTTCTACGACTTGAATCTTTTGGCATAACTTAAAAGAGTTTATGAAAACTTAGAGAGTGTTTAGGATCCAATTCGAATCACATAATAACTGTGTTTTGTCATGGATGCTATCAAGAATGGTCCGCACACATTTGAATGGACTTGTTCTAGAATTAGCCTCTACTCAAATGTCTTTGTCGTGAAAGGAAGACTTGGTGTATTTTCCCAAAGTACACCCATTTCATGTATCAACTTGCTCAAGCGTAGCTTTTGGAAGACCAGTAGAGATCTGCTGCAATATCTTCAAAGCCCCATGATGCAAGTGGCCCAATCACCTGTGCCACAACTCGACAATGTCTCGGCTCTGCAACTTTTTTCTTTTGTGCTCAAAGCAACGCACTCTTCTACCTCCAGCTTATAGAGATTCTTCACCCGAATCCCTATCTTCTTTACTTGACCTGTGGCTATGTGTTGAAGGAACGCCTTTCCTTTCAAGAAGATCACATCATAACCTCTATCCTCAAGCATGGCAATGGATACCAAGTTCTTCTTCAACTCGGGCACATACATAACATTCTTCAAGCTGATTGGAGCCCCATGCTCCCTCTGAAAAGTAATCGTGCCCATTCTAGTAACACTATACTTCCCGTCATCACCCATATCGATATGCATCTAGAGATATTTCACCTCCAGGTCATTGAATAACTCTTTTTTGGCAATAATGTGGAATGAAGCTCCACTGCCTAAGTACCATACACTTCCCATCATTGATGACACCATGCATGCAATGAGGGAAAATTCCAATTCGAATTGAGAGGCCAAAGCCTCACTCGCCACTCCTCCTCAGGACTTCTTCTTGGACTTCTTGAGTGGACAATTTGTAGCAAAATGGCCCAACGCATGACAATGAAAGCACTTAAATTTCGTCATGTCTTTCTTCTTACCTCCATGATAAGAATTCGATTATCTATTGGGAATCTTCCCCTTTCCCCTTCTTCGCCTTAATCGCTAAGGCACAGTTCTCTTCATCATCATTCTTTGATGAAGAGGCATCCCTGGTGTTCCTCCTGATCTCCTCCTGCATCAAATCTGACCACAGTCGTTCCCAAATCTGGCAACTTCTCTCGACCATTGACAGAGTCCTGATAACTATGCCAACTCTTTAGGAGTCCTAGAACAGCAAGACTCACCATATCATCCTCGGCAACTATGATTCCAACACTTCGAAGTTCATCACGACACTTAGTGAACTTGGTCAAGTATTTTGGAATCGTCTCACCTTTCTCCATTTTGATTTTTCGAAGTTTGTCCTTCAGTGCCAATTTCGTTTGGTCACTTTTTTTTTGATACATGTCCATCAATGTTTTCCACATATCATACAGAGTTTCCTTTCCATGGAGACATGAGACTCTCGAACTCCCTCAAGGATTATCCACCTCGCCTTCGCCACATACTTCTTCCATTCGACCAAATTCTATGCATCTGATGTTGTTGGCTTAGGAATTTCTTGATCAACGAATTCCTTCAAGCCATTATCTTCTAGCACAACCTCCATTATGTGCCTACAAATTATAAAATTCAAGTTTCCTTCCAAGGCATACTCGAGCCACAAATCGTAGAACATCATCTACCGATCCCGAAGTATGTATTGCAAATTTGAATTTCACCTGTAACCCAAAACTCAAAACTTCAGAATCTCCTCTAGTATATTGAATTTAGCTCTGATATCATGTAGGAAATCATGTAGATTCACAATTTCATGCAATGTACTAAAGCATAAGACAATAATCTACTTCTACTTTCAACCAGCAGAATCCAATAGATCGATGCAAACAATATGAACAAGAAGAAGATAAATCAATGGCACATAACACAAGATGTATCTGGGGAAAGCCACTGCTAAAAACCCTACATTGTGTATTGAATATATCATAAATATGAGTGAAGATACAAATCTTTTTGCCACTAGAACAATTCTGCACAAGTATGCTCAACCCTCTCAACTCACAAGCTAGCTCGAGCTACATCCTTAACCTATTCAGTAACTCTCCAAGCCCCTAATCTCTTACGTAATTCCTAGGATGAATAGCCACTATTTAAAGGGAATTCATGCTTCCAAAACTGTGCAATGAAAACATAGGTCCTGATTGCATGCATGATATTTACAACTTAGTGAATCATACAATTAATAGTACATTGTCCCTACACTCTAGCCTCAACTGGGTCTTTCTTAGAATTGACATGCATGAGTGTCCGATGAGGGAATCCTTACTTAACTAGAGTGACACTTGTGGATGCACTAGTGCACCAATTGACTATTAAACTTTCTATTAGTTCCACAAACAATTTGGAACTAATTTAACTGAACATAACTCAGTGAACTGAGTTGTCTAATTAACAACTCAATTTAAACTCATATTAGACCCATAAAACTTGGGGAGAACATCTACATGACTTCAAAAAGACTTCCAACTTGAAATTACTAAGATAATTAGGTTAATTAAACTTGATTAACTATTTACAAGTTGCTATGAGAATAGAATTCGATTTTAAGTCACAGTTTCAATTCAAGGACAAACCTAAATTGGAATTTCTTGTTGCCATTTCTCAACATTAATTTCCTAAAGACATGGGTCATCTAGATTCACGTCCTCGATGCTTATTGGTTCCTCATTAGATTTAATGTCTTCCATGGGCTCTCCTTTGACACCTTCTTGTAGTTTGATATTTTTAATGCTAGCCTCTTTCTTGTGAGTGATCGAGGTCTCCTGAACTGTGACTTCTCTAGGGTGGAGATGAGAAGGATTCTTTGAGCCAATTTTCTATTCTTGAGCTAGGGCATTAAAGTTGTTACTTATCCTTGGAATAGTTCCTATGTTTTGAGATGGAGTATTGTGGGTCTATCATCTATGATATCCAACTCAGTTGAACCATTCATATCTTCTTCTTTTTTGTTGCAAAGGGAAATTATCCTTGGGGTAAGGGGGAAATCCCTAGAGAGGTGCCCATATTTATGACAAGGGAACAATTGAGATGTAATAGTAAAAAAAAATATAAATTAAATTCTTGATAGAAATATATGCTGACAAATAATTTTATATCTATGTTACCTGCGATCAAGGTTTGCCAGATGACAACAAGGTTGTGGGGACGACTCTCCACCCAACCATAGGCTCAATTGTGCAAGGATTCTGCTACAACTGGCCACCCCCGAGCCTCATGTTGGAAATAATACTGAGAGGGGGGGTGAATCAGTATTATCAGATTAATCAAACTTTTCAAATGCCCAGAAACATATACGCTACTTCAGTTAAGTGAACCAGCGTGTACACGCTACTGTGACGAAGTAAAACAGCGTATAAGCAGAAAACTCACAATTTAGTTAGCTTTATTCTTCAATTAAGTGCATCAGGACATTATTCATCATATTAACAGTAAACATGTGCAGTATAACAGAACAGATAAAAAGCCACACACATGAACACCAAGATATAAGGTGGAAACCCAATGTGGGTGAAAACCACCTGCTGCAAGTTGTCTCTATCTTTCTTAATATGAAACTTCAGTTTACAATCTTTTGTACTGGTGCAGCCTTATACCAGTACGCAGGCTACAACCTGCAGAAGGCTTCAACCTTCTCTCGTTCTCCAAACTTCCTTGGAAGGGAGCTCCAACCCCCTTTGCTCTTGTACTAGCCAAGATACTAGTACGTAGGTGCTGACCTACAATCTTCCTTCTTCCAGGTATCACTTTTCATACATTTTCAGACTTGGATATTCCTGAAGCACAACATTACAATCTGAAGACCACAATTCATTCAATTTCCACAACAGATCATTGAAGCATAAAACAACCAAACTTTGAATCACTGAACCACTGAACCCTGTCAATCACCAGTTACCAGAACACAGAGCAGACTACAGAACTCTGCAATAACAGTCAGACCCCACTGTAAACCCAAATCAAGCTTCAAAAGATATACGCTACTTTAATGAGCAGAACCCGCGTATACACGCTCTTTTACCGAAGCCAACCTGCGTACAGATCTAAAAATAAACTTTCTCAATTTGCAGCTGTACCAGACATTAGTTAGACTCAGAACGTAACATTGCGACAATATGCAGATCTAGAAATACGCATAATCAACCATATCATGATAGTGCATTTCAAACCATTAGATCCCGATCTATCCTTAGATCTAGTCTTCCATTAACCGATGTGATCTCTCCTTGGCTTAGATCATGCAACTCAGAACCTGCATATCAGATCTCTTTCTCTCTTAGATATTCATGCCTTGTCGAAAGATGATTTTGCCTAATGATCTTCTTCTCCTTATATAGCCTTAGGCCTTTCTCAATACCAAGAGCCAAAACCATAGTAACACAATACCATCAACTTTAAAACTAGGGATCGACACGCCCGTCGAGACATAATGGTCCGAAATCATAGGCACAACTTCCAAGGACTAACCACCATGAACCAAAGGAACCTTTCCACATACACGCGCTTTTTCTGAATCGAACTAGCGTGTACACGCGACTTGGGCTTAACGAAACAGCGTGTATGAGCTTCCTTGGCATGCTGTACTGAGATCTGTCTTCTGATTAAGTTGCCATCACCTGTACTAACCTCTGAGCACCTGTACCATCCACTGAGTGAGTTGCCATCAAGGACAACACTTGAATCATAATGCCAACAATCTCCCCCTTTGGACTTGATGGCAACCATCACACCAAGTCACTCTCCCCCTTTGACATCAAGGGCAAAGGGCTGTGCTCCCCCTGAGGACATGCTGATATCTCTGTTTGGCTGTGCTGACTTGTGCTCCCCCTGACCGAAGGCCAGATCTGCAAAAGATGTTCTTCAACAAGAACCAAGCCTTATACACCATAAGGGACCTTCCTATCACCAAAAGACTCAATACATACATCCATACTCCCTACCAAGAGGGGACATAACAGAAACAACCAATTATATTACAGCATTCATCCCAGGCATAGTGGGGAAACCAACAAAGGCCGTTACATGACCTTGATACCATAAAAGAGATATGACAAGAGAGATACATGACATAGAGACAACAGATCTAGACCAAGACTTAGGAAAGACACCAGCAGCATCTGATTAAACATCTTGTTAGATCAGCAACCAGAATTTCTTTCTGAGCTCCTTCTCCTGAAACCAACAACCAAAACATCTGAATGCCAACAATGCTTTATGAGACTTTTGAGCTGCTCCCCCTGAACCTGTGCCTGTTGCACTCCCTGAAACTGTGCCTGAATAATTCTGACATTCCTATTGCTGTTCAGAACTTCAGAGTTTTCCCTTGCTGTTCAGAACTTCATATACGCGTTTTATCCTGTATAAAACAGCGTATGTACGCGGATATTCTTTCTGCAACAAGCGTCCAGCATACACGCGACTTACCCAGCATGAATCCGCGTGTATACGCTCATATCCCTTCCGTAACCTGCGTATACCAACTTTTCTGTAGAACAAACAAATTTCAACAACAGGATGAAGCATTAACTACTCCCAGCTTTTGTCTGAGATATTCAAAAGTTTCCCTGGGCAGTGGTTTTGTGAGAATATCAGCAACTTGCTCCTTAGAAGGAACATACTCCAACTTGACCTTCTGCTCAAGCACTTGTTCCCGAAGAAAATGGTACTTGATTGGTATGTGCTTGGTCTTTGAGTGCATGACTGGATTCTTTGAAATGCTGATTGCACTTGTATTATCACATAAGATAGAGACAGGTGGAGTGCAAGTGATTTGAAAGTCCTGCAAGGTCTGCATCATCCAAAGAAGTTGTGTGCAACAAGATGCTGCAGCCACATATTCTGCTTCAGCTGTAGATAAGGCAATCGAACTTTGTTTCTTGCTGAACCAAGATACTAATCTGGAACCCATGAAGAAAGCACCTCCACTTGTGCTTTTCCTATCATCCACACTTCCAGCCCAATCTGCATCTGTGTAAGCATGAAGAGTGAGATCTGTATTTCTAGGATACCATAAGCCATAGTTTTGGGTCCCTTGAAGATATTTGAAGATTCTTTTGACTGCCTGAAGATGAGTTTCCTTTGGGTTGGCTTGAAATCTTCCAACCATTCCTACTGCATGTGTAATATCTGGTCGAGTACCTGTCAAATAAAGCAAACTCCCAATCATGGATCTATAAGTGGGTTGGTGGACTGCTGCTGATTCATCATTTGCACTGAGGCTGCATCCTGTAACCATGGGTGTACATACTGGTTTTGACTCTTCCATGCCATACTTCTTCAAGATCTGCTTGAGGTATTTGGTTTGAGACAAGAAGATACCTCCTTCATTTTGTTGGATTTGCAATCCAAGAAAATATGTCAATTCTCCAAGAAGTGACATTTCGAATTCTTTTTGCATAACCAAGGCAAAGTTTTGACTCATAGTCTCTTCATTGCTGCCAAAAATAATATCATCTACATAAACAACAAGAATTAGCAATTTGTTATTTTCAACTTTTATATAGAGATTGCTATCTGCTGATCCTTTTGAAAAGCCTTGTTGGTGAAGATATTTGTCCAACCGATAGTACCAAGCCCTTGGAGCTTGTTTGAGCCCATAGAGAGCCTTTTTCAATCTGCATACAAGGTTTGGATCATTCCCAAGAATGAACCCATCTGGCTGCTCAATATATACTTCTTCTTCTAAGTCTCCATTCAGGAAGGCTGATTTCACGTCCATTTGAAATACCTTGAAGTTTTGAAAGCTTGAGAGAGCAAGGAACATTCGGATGGCCTCTAGTCTTGCCACAGGAGCAAAGGTCTCTTCAAAATCTATTCCTTCTTGCTGTGCATACCCTTTACAAACAAGTCTGGCCTTGTTTCTAATTACTTCTCCATTTTCATTTAACTTATTCTTGAAGACCCATTTTGTTCCTATTACATTCTTATCTTTTGGTCTAGGAACTAATTCCCAAGTGTTGTTCCTTTCGATTTGCTCAAGTTCTTCATCCATTGCTTTGACCCAACATTCATCTTTGCATGCTTCTTTCACATTTTGTGGTTCAATGGAGGAGAGTAGAGCCAAGTAGCTTGAAGCTTCTGCAAGTGTCCTTCTTGTTTGTACTCCTGCTTCTTTCTGCCCCA
Source organism: Pinus tabuliformis (assembly GCA_031772625.1). Classification (NCBI taxonomy): domain Eukaryota; kingdom Viridiplantae; phylum Streptophyta; class Pinopsida; order Pinales; family Pinaceae; genus Pinus; species Pinus tabuliformis. The sequence continues at coordinate 519,141,341 of CM062812.1, forward strand.
CAATCTGAGTTTCTGGATGATTCTTTTGGACATATCTGGATGGAGTCTTCTCTTCTATTCTTGTCTGCTCCTCTGGTTCTTCTTGAGATTCTTCTTCTTCTTGAGGTTCTTCTTCTTCATCATTTCGCCTTTGAGAGTAACCTTCATCTTCTTCATGATGAACTTGCCTAGGAATATATCCCTTCTCATCAACCACTATATCAATACTGTCAACAATTCTGCCAAGTCTTTTATTGTAGCACTTGTATGCTTTGCTATGTGGAGAATAACCAAGAAGAATGCCCTCATCTGCTCTAGGTTCAAGTTTGCCAAGTTGCTCATCAGTATTCTTAATATAACATTTGCTCCCAAAGATTTTGAAATGCTTCACGGAAGGAGTTTTACCACTCCAAAGCTCATGAGGTGTTTGAGTGCTGTTTACTCGGACATTTGTTTTGTTAAGAATGATAACAGCAGCATGTGCGGCTTCTCCCCAGAAGGTTGCAGGAGTACCTGATTCATCGAGCATAGCACGAGCCATTTGTTGGATAGTTCTGTTCATTCTTTCCACAACCCCATTTTGCTGAGGAGTTCTAGCTGTAGAGAATTCTCTTCTTATCCCATGTTCATCGCAGAAATCAAAAAATTCATTTGATGTGAACTCCCCACCTCTGTCAGATCTGAGGCACTTGATTTTGTGTCCTGATTCATTTTCAGCCAATGCTTTGAAGGATTTGAATTTTTCGAATGCTTCATCTTTGTGCTTCATAAGCCCTAACCAAACAAACCTTGAGAAATCATCAATGAATAATATCAGATATTCTTCTCCTCGAGGTGTCCTTTTCCTAAATGGACCACATACATCTGTATGGACTAGCTCAAGAGGCAAGCTAGCTGATCCTTCCTTCTCTGGAAAGTTAGTTCTGGTCTGCTTTCCAAACTGACAAGATTTGCATATGGTGTTGTCTGGAATTTTGATATCTGGAAGATCGCGAACTGCCTGATATTTGCATGCTTTCCTTATTTGTGAGAAGCTTAGATGTCCCAACCTTCGATGCCATAACCAGTGCTCTTCATCCTTGCTAAGATAGCATTGTTGTTGTCCTTCTTCAAATATGTACAGATTATTTGGAGTTCTTTTGCCTTTGAGAACTGTTTTACCTGTATCAAGATCACGAACAAGACATCCATTCGATCTGAAAATAACCTCTGTTTTTTGATCACACATCTGGCTGACACTTAGAAGATTATGCTTCAATCCATCAACATACAAAACATTTCCAGCCTTGACCTTTTCTTTCAAAGGAGCAATACCTTTTCCTTTTATAGTTGCAGGAGTATCATTTCCAAAAGAAACTTTCTTTCCCTTTTCTAAAGTAGAATAAGATTCAAGTTTTTCTTTATCACCTGTCATATGTTTCGAACATCCACTGTCAATGTACCATAGATTTTCCTGTCCTTCTGCATAAAATGCTATCCCACATCTTTCTGTTTGAGGTTCCTTTATTCTCCATGTTTTGGTGCTTGTGGCTTGTTCCTTTTTCTCCTGAAACCTGCTCCTGCATTCAGAGTCTTTATGACCAAAATTATTGCAAATAGAACATTCAACTTCATTTTCAAGCACCGAAAAGTTGTTATAGGTCCTTTTTGTAATCCCTGTCATACTTCTTTGTTTTTGAGCTTCCCTAGTCATGATTGTTTTATATGCAACACATTGAGCTGCTCTGTGACCAAAGTTGTGGCAAGAAAAGCATTGTCCATTGAAGAAGCTTCTGCGGTTATTGAATCTACCAGCCAACTGATTGTAATTTCTATTTTCATCTATTCTTGAGCCAAACTGAGAAGATTTTACCTGTGGTTGGTTGTAGCTTTTGTTCATCCTTAAGGAGGATTGTCCCTGATAGTTTCTGTTTGTAACTCGTCCCTGCTTTACCTGATTATCTTCATTGTTCTTCCGCTCATTTCCTCTTGCTGCATCAAGATAACTTTTTGAGGTGGATGCTTGAGAGGTTTCTCCATTATAGCCCAAACCTGTCTTGTTTAGAGGAGACCGCTGCACACTGATAATCTCATCCAAAGTTTCAGATCCTTTGACAAATTTAAGATTAATAGCTTTTGTTTTCTCAATTTCTTTTCTGAGACCAACAATTTCACCTTCTAGTTTTTCAAGATGTTTTTCCTTTTCATCAATCTGAAATTGCAAAGTATCAATGATCACATTCTTTTCTTCTATGCCTCTCTTGAGTCTAGTGATTTCATTATAGAGATTATCCACATCTATAGCATCCTCATAATCATCATCTTCAAATGCCATTAACAGCTTATATTTATTACCTTGTTCATCTTCATCACTGTTTGATAAGCCATCACTATCTTCATGGGTGTAGTAGCTTTTCCTATTTGCACTTTGTTTCTTGTTCCATCTAGCAGGTTCTTTTCCTTTATCCTTATAAGGACATTTTGCAGCATAATGACCTACTTTCCCACAAGCAAAGCATTTGAAAGGTAGCTTACCTCTGAACCTTCCAGAACCCCTTTGAAGATTTCTGACAAAATTTGATTCTTCTTCCTCTTCTTCTGGAACATGGCTTGCTTCATAGTAATCTTCTTTTCCTGATGCCTTAAAAGCAGCTTCCCTTCTGTCAGATGGACCTCCCTTTCTCATTTCATAAGCGGTTAGAATTCCATGTAGCTGAGACATAGTGAGAACACGGAGATTTTCTTTTTCTTCTATTGCAGATACTTTAGATTCAAACTTGGGGGATAAAGATCTTAGAATCTTTTGAACTACTATAGTTTCTCTTATTTCTTCACCCAAATTTTTCATACAATTAACAATCTCATCTACTCGAAGAAAATAATTAGCCACACTTTCATCATTATACATCTTGAGAGTCTCATATTGAATCCTGAGTGTTTGAAGTTTAGCTTGCTTTACCTGTTCATCTCCTTCATAGCTAGTGATCATTTTGTCCCATATTTCTTTTGCTGATTTGAAGTGCATGACCTTCATGAATTCTGTTTGAGATATACTTCCTAATAGAGTACTGACTGCTTTTGCATTTGTTTCATATGCCTTTTTCTCAGCTGGATCTGTAGGAGTAGCTGAAGGAAAAGCATAGCCTGTTTCTACAATGTCCCAAACTTCTGTACCAAGAGATTGAAGATATGCAGTAACTCTTACCTTCCAATAATTGAAATTTGTTCCATCAAAAACCGGTGGCCTGATTGATGCTTCTTTCTCGTAGTTGCTCATGATGAATGATCTTCCTTCAAGCGATCAAGCTTCTCTGAAGGACCTGCTCTGATACCAATTGTTGGAAATAATACTGAGAGGGGGGGTGAATCAGTATTATCAGATTAATCAAACTTTTCAAATGCCCAGAAACATATACGCTACTTCAGTTAAGTGAACCAGCGTGTACACGCTACTGTGACGAAGTAAAACAGCGTATAAGCAGAAAACTCACAATTTAGTTAGCTTTATTCTTCAATTAAGTGCATCAGGACATTATTCATCATATTAACAGTAAACATGTGCAGTATAACAGAACAGATAAAAAGCCACACACATGAACACCAAGATATAAGGTGGAAACCCAATGTGGGTGAAAACCACCTGCTGCAAGTTGTCTCTATCTTTCTTAATATGAAACTTCAGTTTACAATCTTTTGTACTGGTGCAGCCTTATACCAGTACGCAGGCTACAACCTGCAGAAGGCTTCAACCTTCTCTCGTTCTCCAAACTTCCTTGGAAGGGAGCTCCAACCCCCTTTGCTCTTGTACTAGCCAAGATACTAGTACGTAGGTGCTGACCTACAATCTTCCTTCTTCCAGGTATCACTTTTCATACATTTTCAGACTTGGATATTCCTGAAGCACAACATTACAATCTGAAGACCACAATTCATTCAATTTCCACAACAGATCATTGAAGCATAAAACAACCAAACTTTGAATCACTGAACCACTGAACCCTGTCAATCACCAGTTACCAGAACACAGAGCAGACTACAGAACTCTGCAATAACAGTCAGACCCCACTGTAAACCCAAATCAAGCTTCAAAAGATATACGCTACTTTAATGAGCAGAACCCGCGTATACACGCTCTTTTACCGAAGCCAACCTGCGTACAGATCTAAAAATAAACTTTCTCAATTTGCAGCTGTACCAGACATTAGTTAGACTCAGAACGTAACATTGCGACAATATGCAGATCTAGAAATACGCATAATCAACCATATCATGATAGTGCATTTCAAACCATTAGATCCCGATCTATCCTTAGATCTAGTCTTCCATTAACCGATGTGATCTCTCCTTGGCTTAGATCATGCAACTCAGAACCTGCATATCAGATCTCTTTCTCTCTTAGATATTCATGCCTTGTCGAAAGATGATTTTGCCTAATGATCTTCTTCTCCTTATATAGCCTTAGGCCTTTCTCAATACCAAGAGCCAAAACCATAGTAACACAATACCATCAACTTTAAAACTAGGGATCGACACGCCCGTCAAGACATAATGGTCCGAAATCATAGGCACAACTTCCAAGGACTAACCACCATGAACCAAAGGAACCTTTCCACATACACGCGCTTTTTCTGAATCGAACTAGCGTGTACACGCGACTTGGGCTTAACGAAACAGCGTGTATGAGCTTCCTTGGCATGCTGTACTGAGATCTGTCTTCTGATTAAGTTGCCATCACCTGTACTAACCTCTGAGCACCTGTACCATCCACTGAGTGAGTTGCCATCAAGGACAACACTTGAATCATAATGCCAACACCTCAATCAACGTACTACTGCCAGTGCTCCTAAGTCTTAGTATACCATTCTCCCAAGAGAATGAAAGATACAATCTCGGACTGATAGAATGCCGGAAAAAATAATGCCCTCTCATCTTCCTTGCCCTCTATTAAATAGAAGTCTCATGCCACTTTCTTTTGATTTCTTTCCTTTTTGATAGTTTCATTTTCTTGTTTTATTTCCTTCTTTTTGATAGTTTCCTTTTCTTGTTTTATTTCCCTTTTTTTTTTTTGATAGTTTCCTTATTCTTATCTAGAGCTTTAGTATGGTTATTACTATTTTATTTTATTTTATTATTTTATTATTTATTTATTTCTTTGTATATATTTTTAATCTTATTTATTATTTAACATTTATGATTTATTATTTTTATTATTATTAAGTGATTTATTTATTATTATTTATAATTTATTTTATTAATTATTATTTTTGTATTATTTATTACTCATTATTTTTATTATTTTTGTTTATTATTAAGGGGAGGGATATTACATACTCTCCCACTTTAAGGAACTTCGTCCCAAAGTTAAGTTGAATTATTTATTATTTATTATTTTTATTATTTTTTTATTTATTATTCAATTTACTTCATGTTGCCAACACCCTCTGCTGAACTAGTATAACCAGCAGGGATCGAAAGTCCCCACACCCTGGGAAATCTCAAGGAATCTGTGTCCTTTTTCCCACTTTCGGCACCAGGCTAAGCCTGACCCGCTCTATATCCTAGTCCAAGGCTGGCCCCAAGGCTCGCACCTGACTCAGACCTCATCTGCCCCAAGGCAGGCATCCGGTCTGGTACTCAATGACCCCGGGCATCTCGCAAGGCTAGCACACTCCCTCCACAATCCAATAACAGGCACCTAGCCTAGAACATCAGGCACTTGGCCTCCTCAAGATGATCCCATAGCTCTTCAAGAGCTATCCATCAAGAGCTATACACAAGACAAAGGAACCACTGGCATATGTAGTGTTGATTGAGTTTTTCCCCAACCCATATGATGTTAGTTATTCTCCCTCGTGCATATGGGCTCGCATGAAATCATCAAATAAACCAGCCCTCATGGCCCATTGTGGATTCCTGTTAATCATCATACTTCAACATGCAACCAATGCATTATATATACCATCATAGTATCATAGAAATTGCATTCATCATAGTTAATCGCAAATACATGCTTCATCTCAAGAAATACTATCATAAGTTATAACATCAACATCAAATACCTATTCATCATGTAGTAAACGAATATGTTAATATACTGCGACATAACATCACAATCATAAGGATACATCATCACTATAAGAACACATGTGCATCATTATTCCCTTACCATTATACTCAACATCTTAACAGTTCATTAAACTAAATGGAAATCATAGTGTATGTATCCTAAAGTTTAAACAATAAAACATGATTTAGATTCTCCATAAAAGTATCTGTCTTAGCTAAGGAGCACTATTCACCACACATTTTAATCAAGTAAATAAGGAAAGTCTTGAAAAATAACAGCTGCATCTTCCCAGGTAGCTGACCCTGGGCTATATTGGTCCCATTGGACCTTGACTTGCTCAAACTCACGGTTCCTGAGTCGACGAACCCGGCGGTCCAGTATATAGAATGGTTCGACTTGAAGGGCTCCTTCCTCGGAAACCTACAATTTTTCAAATTTCAAAACATGGGACGGGTCGGGTACATATTTTCTAAGCATAGAAACATGAAACACATTATGCATCCTTCTTAGATGGAAAGGCAGCTCGAGCTTGTAAGCAACTGGTCCAATCCTCTCTAGGATCGTGAATGGCCCAACAAATCTAGGTGATAGCTTTGTTCCCTTACCCATCCTAAAGGAACTTTTAAAGGGTTTGATTCTAATGAAAACTTGGCTTCCTTCCTCAAAGTTTCTATCAATTCTCTTTGCATCAGCATAACTTTTTTGGCGATCCCTGACTTCTTTTAGTCTCTGTTTAATTGTGGTCATTTGATCTTCCATTTCTTGGAGCATTTCAGGTCCCAACATGACTCGGTCCTCTAATCAATCCCAACTTAATGGAGTACGACATGGTCTTCCATACAAGATCTCGAAGGGAGCTGCCTATATTGAACTGTGGTAACTATTGTTGTAGGCAAACTCTACTAAGGGGAGGTATTTCTCCCATTGGTTTTGTTGATCCATGACATACATTCTTAACATGTCCTCCAACACTTGGTTTACTCTTTCTGTTTGACCATCTGTCTCTGGGTGATATGCTGTACTAAAATTCAGTTGTGTTCCCATAGATTGTAATAGACTTTTCCAAAATCTGGAAGTAAAACGTGCATCTCTATCAGATATTATCTTTTGTGGTACTCCATGAAGGTGAATTATTTCTTTCAGGAAAATGTGAGCGATAGCTGATGCTTCAAAGGTGGTCTTGACTGGAATGAAGTGAGCACTCTTAGTTAATTTATCAACCACAACCATAATACAGTCATGTCTCTGGGATGTCATAGGTAAGCCTCCAACAAAATCCATCGAAACAACTTCCCACTTAGTTTCTGGTATATCATGGGGTTGTAAAAGCCCTGCCGGGTGATGATGTTCAGCATTAACCTGTTGACATTCTAAACATCGAGCCACAAACATTGTTATATCCTTTTTCATTCTTGTCCAGAATAATAGTTGTTTTAAGTCTGCATACATTTTCTGGACTCCTGGATGTGCAGCGTATGGAGCTTGATGGGCTTCCTTGATTATTAAATTCCGAAGATCATCATCTTCTGGAACATAAATCCTACCCTTATATCATAGCAATCCATCATTTTCTAAGGTGTATTCCTCCCACTTGGTTGCCACAGGTACCTCTTCTTGTAAGGCAAATTTGATTTGCTGGTAATGTGGGTCCCTTACTAGATGATTTAAAATCCGGCTCCTCAAGTCTATCTTTAATGTCGACATTGAATGAAGTCTAGGTCTCCTGCTTAAAGCATCTGCCATTGAATGAAGTCTAGGTCTCCTGCTTAAAGCATCTGCCACTTTGTTCTCTTTTCCCTTAATATAGGATATCTTGAAATCATAATCACTAAATAACTCACTCCAGCGTCGTTGTCGAGCATTAAGATCATTTTGTGTGAAGATATACTCAAGACTTTTATGATCTATTCTTAACTCAAATTGACGTCCCATTAGATAATGTCTCCACAATTTCAAGGCCATTACAACGCTGCTAACTCCAGATCATGAGTTGCATAATTGATTTCATGGTTCTTAAGTTTTCGAGAAGCATAAGCGATAACCCTTTCATCTTGCATCAATACTGCACCTAATCCTTCTTCTGATGCATCCGTGCATACAAGAAAGTCCTTGTCCATGTCAAGTACTTTTAATATTGGGGCCTTTGTTAGTCGATGCTTTAGCTTATTAAATGCTTTCTCGCACTCACTTTTCCATTCAAACTTAACCCCTTTTCTTTGGAGGCAGGTGACGGGATTTGATATCTGTGAGAACCTTTCTACAAACCTTCTATAGTAGCCTGCCAATCCCATGAAGCTACGTACTTCCTTGACATTCCGGGGAGAGGGCCAAGTCATTATAGTTTCTATCTTACTGTAATCAACTACAATGCCTTTGCCACTAATGGTATGGCCTAGATATTGAATTTCCTTCTCAAAGAAAGAACATTTAGAAAGTTTTCCATATATCTTATGTTCCCTAAGGCATTGTAGTACCAACCTCAAGTGTTCTAGATGCTCTTTCTCATTACGAGAGTAAATGAGGATGTCATCCAAGAAAACTTGGACAAAGCGGTCCAGATATTTTCGGAAGACACTATTCATCAAGTTCATGAAGGCTGCTGGGGCATTAGTCAAACCAAATGGCATAACAATAAACTCATAGTGCCCATAGCGCTATCTGAATGTCGTTTTAGGTATGTCTTCCTCCTTGATTCTTAGCTGATGATAACCTGACCGTAAATCTATCTTGGAGAATATTGAAGCTCCTTTTAGTTGATCAAAGAGGTCATCGATTCGAGGCATGGGGTACCTATTTCGAATGGTGGCCTTGTTTAGATCTCGGTAATCAATACATAACCTAAGAGTTCCATCCTTCTTCTTTACAAAAATCACTGGTGCACCCCAAGGTGACACACTGGGTCTTATAAAACCTTGATCAAGAAGTTCTTTGAGCTGTATACTCAATTCATTAAGCTCTGGAACAGTCATTCGATAAGGTGCTTTGGATATGGGTTCCACTTCTGGTTTCAAGGTTATGGAGAAATCAATTTCTCGAACGGGAGGCAAACCTGGTAACTCTGGAGGAAATACATCTGCAAATTCAGAAAGTAGTGGTTGCAATTTATCCGAGGACTTCTCATTGGTAGGAACCATTTCTACCGCATAAATCTTGCACCCTTTCCTCATACACTTATTAACTTTCTTCGCTGATATGAGGCGTAATGTAACACCATGTCTAATCCCTTTTATTACCTTGGTTTCTCCTTGGTCATTTTTTATGAGGACTGTTTTATTATAACAATCCAGTATAGCTTGATGGGGTTCAAGACAATCCATTCCCATGATTAAGTCATACGTTCCGAGAGTTGTACTATATAGATTCATCTTGGTGTCACACCCCCCAATGTTAACACTACAATCTCTTACCATTGACCCTACTGATTGCTGAGAGCCTGATGCCATTTCAACCATTCTAAAGTTACTTTGCTCATGAGCTATCAATCCACATCTAAGTATTGTTGAAGGTGAAATAAAACTATCAGTAGCACTTGGATCAATTAACACAGATAGAGGAATGTTATTGATCATACCTGCAGATTCTACTACAGTAGCTTGGTGCTCAGCCTGGTGATGGTTTGTAGCTGCATGAATTTGATGTGGGTTTTGTGGGCTGCCTCCATTTTCTTTGTATTCTCGTTGTTTAATCCCTGATTGATAACTTGGACAATCTCTTCTATAATGTGGACCTTTACAATGCCAACATTCTACTTGTACCTACTTTCCACGTTGTACTTGTCTTTGGTCACCAAATCTTCTACTCCTCCCATTAATTAAGTAGGGTTGACCCTTATGTCCTCTTGGAGGCAGTCGAGAAGTTGCGCTAGCGATCCGAGAAATAGGGTTTTGTCTTCCTTGGAATCTATATGACTGCCCCCCTGGTTTATTCAGCCTCATTGAGGAATGCTCCTTTCCTGAACTTTCATCAACTACCATTTGCTTCTTCATATTGATTTTCCTCAAGACTTGTTTGGCTAAACTAGTGGTTGTTGCCATAGTGGTGGGTTTTCACATGGCGACCTCTGCTCGGACTAAGGGGTCGAGTCCATGTAAGAATCTTTCAGCTTGACGTCTATCATCAGCCATATAGTCCACGTGATGAACCAACGAATAAAATTCAGCTTCATAGTCCTCGATAGATCTACCATTCTGTCGTACTTCATGGAAAGCTCCTACTTGTTGGTGTTTGTACTCCTCTGATAGGTACCTATTTCGGAAGGCTTCTTCAAACATTTCCCAAGTAACTTGTACTGGGGTGACTTGCATCTTCATTTCTTCATTTACCCACCATAATAAGGCATCTCCTTTTAGTAGACTCATTGATATCTCGGCTTTTTCCGTAGAAGTGTATGCCTTAAAACTAAGTGCTCTTTCGATAGCCATTACCCATGCTTCCGCTTTTGAACCCCCTTCTAGACCTGTAAACTCTGGTAATTTGGATTTTTGGACTTCTTTCATAATATCAAGTGTTGCTTGTCCATCTTTGACATTGAGTTGAGAATTTAGGTCTTGTCTCTGTCTTTGTTCCAATTTGCACATTTCCCTGATCTCGTCCTTGGCTTGAGACCCATTCCTTAAAGATATTGGTCATTTCTCCAAGGGAATGTAATATAGCTTGCTAAGCTGGGGTTCCTATCTCTGAAGTGGCGGGAGGTGGTGATTCTACTCCAAGGTTGTTTCGGGTTTGTCTTTGCCGTTTAGGAGCCATGATCTACCCTGTAATATTCAGTGGATTTATTCATTACCTTTATGCCAAAAGCTACAATAAATTTAGAATATGTTTGAATTTAAAAATTTTAGTTTACTCAATTGAAGTATAATACTTAAAGCATAGTTTATCACAAATTTCGAAGTATATATATATATATAAAAAAAAAACATGGAGTTTATGAGTTCATCAATAATCACAATTTTTGTAGTATAAGCCATAAAACTTAGAGAATTGGATCCATGTAAAATAAAACAAAATTCGAATGAGTAAAGCATTATATGACTTTAAGTATCTGTTTATGCAATCATCACTTATGTAGAAAAATAAATGGATTGTTTTTAAAATACGTATAAGAAAATTTATGAATCAAGCATAAAAATATTCCACACCATAAAGGAAAGACACTGCCACCCGACCCAGAACTGGATCGGATGACTGGGAAGGTTACTCCTCCCCAAAAAAAAAAAATTAATCATTTTATTAATTATATGGTCTGCCTACAAGCGCACCTGCAAAGGCAACACCATTTTGAATCCCTTAATTTACAATACATTTAGCCATAGAATTGCATGCATAAGGCAGAAGGCTATGCGTGTTCCTGCAAATTCCATTGTTCCTTTTGACAATAATGTCGAGAAATCTGCCCCTACTTTAAGATCAACTGATCAACCTCACATTGTAATTTGAAACATTCGTTAATCTGAATTCAATTTACAAATCTAAATACTTCTCCCTGTTGCATCAGACTCAGAACGATTGATAAGGTCGCCAAAACTGGTCACCGTTTATTATATAATATTGCCGCTCCCAATTAGCCGTTTCCTGGAAAATTTTGGGGAAACCTCTAGCCGTTCCAGACACCCATACCCAAGTTCTAAAACTCGTGCAACATAGGAGATAACGTATTTGCATCCAAAGAAAGAGAGGTTCAAGGAAAGTATCCAAGTCATCAATCCATAATTGAGGTGTTTTTAAAATATCTTTCCTTTTCTAATTTAGCTTCTCATTTAATTGTGCCATGAAGTTATCATTTCTTCATGTCCCTTAAAAAAAATGACCTTGAAAGAACACACTATTCCTTATACATGAAATTCACACTTAATTAAGAGCAGTGTAGCGAGAGTATCAGCATGCAAATCAATCAGAGTAATTGTAAACATAAGTACACTGGAATTGAGTTTACCTTGCATTCTAATACCACTTGCTAGATGCACGATCAGGATTTCTTCATGCAACCCGAGAAATGCAACAGAAACAAAAAATATTTGAAGTCCAGCGTAATTCCACGGTATTACAACCGGAAATCTCGAACATTCGAATCCAATCATATGTACTAAGGAATATGAGCTAACATTAATGTAAAGAGCTATCCAGCTAAAGCCTCATTAAAAAGAAATTCCTGTGAATAGTAAATAGCCTACCAGCATCCCGTAAGAGTCTTTCCATAAGCTATAAAGGTTGAGAGATTCAGAAAATGGTAAACAAGAACACATAAGGCTAAATCGCCTTTCAGCGATAGAAGGGATTTTGTATTTCGATGTGAACAGATATTTTAAATCGGTGAATAGTAGAAAGGGTATTGAGTTCACATTGTTAGCCAGTCAATGAAGTGGTGGATATGGTTACATCATATATTTTCATTGAATGCTTTGATCCATAGCACACTAGTAATTTCCCAAATAGCCACTAATCTAATAACATCGTAAATTTTAAGTCTGTAAACAAAGTCAATTCTGGAAGGATTATGCTCTGTTGTTATCTGAGAAGAGATATCTACAAATCTAGCGTGTACTTTCATCTCTATAGCAATATTTAGATTTGAAAAAAAATTGAAGATAATGTACATGTGATGTTGAACTCTGCAGAGATGACCAGATAAGAGAAAAACGCTTAATAAAGTGAGATGTGAAGACTATACAGAGTTTGTTTTGCCTGTCTGCCAAGCAATTTGGCATCTACATTAAAGATGTCTTGCAATATCAGAGGACATGTTTAGACAGTTTAGACATGACCTAAATACAGTTTAACCGGATATACCTTTAGATCCTTTATAGATTGGAGTTAAATTCTTCGTAAAACTGTAAAAATATAAAAATATAGATTAACAGTAAAAAATAAAAATATATGTAACAGTAAAAAAAAATATAAATTAATTTCTTTACTTGTCGTGTAGATGCTCAGGGCTTTCTGTGGATGCTAATAAAATTTTATTTCAGATAAATGTCCACCTTACCACCCATCTCCTTTCAGGTTAAGAAGGCATGGATCCAATCAGCTTAATTGACATGACAAAATTGTAATAGAGTTATAAACCTATTTCCAGCCGCCAATTCCTTTATGGCAAATAATGTCTTCAACAGAAAAACTCTTCTTGACTCTTGATATGGAGACTAGGATTCCTTTCAAAAAAACGGTGGGTATCTCAAAAAGTCCCATTCCAACCAATTGTAATCTGTTTCTAGTGGTTTTTTCACTTTTCCCTACAAAGTCCTCTATAAAATTAGACTTGGTCCAAAGTATTAGAAAGAGTTTGTATGGAAATAGACTTGGACAGATGGTCTTCTTGAGGAAATCCTTTTACAAGTAGTTTGTGGTGAGATGGTAGACTATGAACAAGTTTCTTTCAGTAAGCATCCTTGGCCAAACCTTGTCCAGTACAGACTTTTGAAGCTGCTGCTATGAAGACAGAGATCAATAATAATAAAACCAGGAGAACAGGAGAAGGTACATAATACTATAGTTGGCTTACCCTCCAATAAATAAAAAAAGGGACCCCATGCAAAGATAATCCAAGGCAGTTTCATCATCTACCAGGTATTGATCATTCAGCTAGCTCAGATTATAGATCAACATATATAGATGTTGAAAATACAAAGAAATCTAAGGTGCCTGCAGAAATTTATTAAAGAAAACAAAACAAAAACAAATCATTTTAAGTTTGATAATAATGTCATCGATAACATTGCCAGGATAACTGTTTCTTTAGCAAAGTAAGAAACCGTCTGTGATTGCTTTCAAAATTCAGTATACTTTATTCAGGATGCCTGTAAGAACCAGAGGCTCACCATTGTCCAAGTATGTAATTCTTCGGCATTTAAATGCATTTTGGTTCAAAATTTGAAGGCATTTATTTCGGTTCAAAACTAACATGTGTGTACTGAAATCCCTAAGGGGGAAAATGCGACGTGTCAATAAAAACCAAACCCCCTCACCAAGAGTTTCAATGTGTGTTAAAAAATGAGCATCTAAGTTGAAGTAAATGATCACCCATACTTATTATAACTCTGAGAGCACATTAACGATAACAATAGAACCTGATAACAACACTGGCAATCAAACTACAAACCCTGCAAACTTAAAAGCTAACACATACCCCTGAAAATGGAATTCTAAACCCTTTAAAAAACAGCAAATCACCCTGACAATCAAACTCTAAATATTAGTCATAAAATATGCAATATATTTGGAAAACAAAAAAGCTATATAATCCTACGATAAAAACCCTATACGACATCTACACCTCATAATTAAACCCTACCTATTGCAACCTAAATATATCCCTGTTTCAAGACCGGGAAAGACCATGCGCTAGCCTAACATTAAAAATCAATGTAATACCCAATATTATAAGAATGGTAGAACTGTTATCCGCCATGCTTTTCACCATTTCAACAGAAAAATGAAGGAAGCCATAAGCAGGGCCGCGTATAAGTTCGGTATCGCTTACGATTATGTTGAGAACTAGGAACAATGATTTCTTAGCACTCGACCGTCGATAAGCTTAGCCTCGCAGCAAAAGAGGAGGGCCAAAACTGAAAACATGAATAATCAAAATTTCATAAAAAATAAGGACGAGACTGACGTGCCAGTATCATCAGGCAAACATACGAAGATATCGCATTTCTCGCCATATCGCTCCACACATATGTTTTTATCGTGAGCAGAATAAAAACATGTAAGTGAATCAGGTTACTGCAAAGCCAGATCTACAGATATATCCGGGATCCGGACTCTTATAAAAAGATTCATTTAAAGTAATCTCGAATATCTACAAACCAGATTACAGGTTCATTTGCGCAAGAGATAAAGGGCGTGAATCAAGCACCGGGGATTAAGTTATCTGGATAATTTGTAATAGTCTATGTAATAATTTATGAGACAGATTGACTTTTTTTTTTGTTTTTTTTTGGTCTGGAATTTTCAAAATAAATGTTCCAGCGTCACCACAAATTTCTGGCTAAATAAATTATCCGGAAACTAGCTGCTAACCTATTGAAAACATACAAAATTGATCAAAAACATAAAAAATTGATCAGGGCAGCTATCTGAGAAAGATATGCGGCTTCCTGGAAGTAATCAACCTGTAACTTTAAAACATGTCAAGTTAAAAAAAAATACCATATGTAACAGTAAAAAAAAATATAAATTAAATTATTGATAGAAATATATGCTGACAAATAATTTTATATCTATGTTACCTGTGATCAAGGTTTGACAGATGACAACAAGGTTGTGGGGACGACTCTCCACCCAACCGTAGGCTCAATTGTGCAAGGATTCTGCTACAACTGGCCACCCCCGAGCCTCAATCAACGTACTACTGCCAGTGCTCCTAAGTCTTAGTATACCATTCTCCCAAGAGAATGAAAGTTACAATCTCGGACTGATAGAATGCCGGAAAGAATAATGCCCTCTCATTTTCCTTGCCCTCTATTAAATAGAAGTCTCATGCCACTTTCTTTTGATTTCTTTCCTTTTTGATAGTTTCGTTTTCTTGTTTTATTTCCTTCTTTTTGATAGTTTCCTTTTCTTGTTTTATTTCCCTTTTTTTTTTTTTTTGATAGTTTCCTTATTCTTATCTAGAGCTTTAGTATGGTTATTACTATTTTATTTTATTTTATTATTTTATTATTTATTTATTTCTTTGTATATATTTTTAATCTTATTTATTATTTAACATTTATTATTTATTATTTTTATTATTATTAAGTGATTTATTTATTATTATTTATAATTTATTTTATTAATTATTATTTTTGTATTATTTATTATTCATTATTTTTATTATTTTTATTTATTATTAAGGGGAGGGATATTACAGATTCTTTGAGCCAATTTTCTATTCTTGAGCTAGGGCATTAAAGTTGTTACTTATCCTTGGAATAGTTCCTATATTTTGAGATGGAGTATTGTGGGTCTATCATCTATGATATCCAACTCAGTTGAACCATTCATATCTTCTTCTTTTTTGTTGCAAAGGGAAATTATCCTTGGGGTAAGGGGGAAATCCCTAGAGAGGTGCCCATATTCATGACAAGGGGACAATTGAGCATAAAACAAAGGGTGCAAAGAGGAAGAAAAGGAGAAAGGATGGAAACCAAAGATAGAGCTAGTTATGAAAAATCCAAGGAAGAGGATGCAAACTTGCGAGAAAAATTCGTCTACTACTGAGAAGCATACCAATATTTGATACAAAGATAACAAAGGGCACGAAAGGGAAGAAGAGGAGAGAAGAGATAAACTAGAAACAAACCCTGTAGTGAAAAAACCAAGGAGAAGAATGTAAACTTGTGAACACATCTTTATTCCCATTAAGAAGCACATGCATAGACAATGAGAAGAAATAACAAGAATGGATGGTTTGCACTAGGGTGATTTCCTTTGAAACCCAACTATCAACCATGATAATGGGATTGCATGTCACTCTGCTTGAGGGGTTGAACACCATGATGACAACAAGTACTATTACAACTATGAGAAATTTGGTTCATGCATAGATTATCAACAACATATGGTCCATCTCTTTAGCATTGAAACCACTTATACTATAAATTCCCATGCAGCTTGAAGAGACCACACTTCAATAAATAGTGCGGGAGAGTGGCACGCCAGCCTCTCCGTGTAGGGGAGGTGGTTGCTTCCACACCCTTCCCACCATTGAACAAATCCATCGACATACAACATAAGGAGACATATATCAATGTTAATTACTATATGTTTGCTTTAATTTTGTTTTAAATAAAAATATTGATTAATTTTGATTAAAAGAATTAATAATTACAAATAAAAAAATCATTCAAAAAACACTAAATTCTCTTATTCCTTTTTTTACATCTCAGTCTTTTTTAATTGAATTTTAAAATTATAATATATAATCTTAAGAATAGATTTACTATTTTTACCACTATTAACTTTATTTTTATTTTAATCTATCTATTTCAAAAGACATGACATACCATCATTTAAGTTATATCTTAAATATGAAGCATTTTTTCCCTTTATATTAATATTATTCTTTTCATAATATATTTTATAAGTGTTTTTAAAGTATATTATATCAATATTTCATATTTTCCTTTTCTTAATTTATTCTAGACATTTTTTCCTTTTTACTTTATTTCTATTAGCTTTATCTTTATTTTAAAGTAAGCTAAAATTTCATAATTTTTTATTTTTTCTAAATAAGTTTATCTCCAATGACAACTTATAAATTATTCATATTTTTCTTTTCTAAATTTATTCTACTCATTTTTTCTTTTCAGATTATTTTTATTTTTATTTTAATTTTACTATTAACTTTACCTTTCTCTCATAAAATAAAATTTTTTACCTTTAACTTTATTCCATACATTATTATCATTCTTTTCTAATAAATTAACATTACAATCTAACTTTATCTTTATTCTTTACATTACTACCATATGTCTCTATCAATCACTTCATCAATCCTTTTATTCTATCACCTTTGATTAGTAAAATCTGATTTCCCTTTTGCTTTTGTACTAGTGTCTCTTTCTTCCTCAAGATTTCAGGCAAAGAAAGGATGGAATTTCACAGGGTGATTTGATTGTCAGATAAATTTGCAAAACTGTCCCAAAAAAAAAATTGTTGAAATTTTTAAAATGAGTGGGGAGATTGAAAACTATCTAATTTGACAAGTAAATCTATTTTAAAATTTTAACTATAATAACGTTTCAAGACTGCGAACAAAATCTATAGACTCTATAAGAATTGTGTATCACACTAATAAAAATCAATAAAGTAGTCTAAACCAACAGCCAATATATACAATGCTATAACATCATTAATAAAAAAAACAATATATACTTCAGGTCGAAAAAAGCGTAATTGTATTTATATCAGAAATATAAATATAACATTATACCAGTATAACTGTTCCTCATATATATGAGACTATACATAGGAATGGAGAAATTAACACCAAAATGAGCTCCAGCCAAAACTAGAAAGCATCAAAACGGAGCATGCCAAGAGACCAGAAAACTAATAGCCATTAAAGGCCAGAGTCTAAAATGGTCTCACTGATCATAGAGAAGACTAAAATTAACCTCTGAGAAACAAAAAGGATCATTACAATCTGCTCCCCGCCAACAAGAAAGCCAGATTGCAGACATCAAGCTTGGAGAACCTGTGTTCACTGGAAATAGCAACATTAGAGGATGACAAACTTCAGCATCCAGAGAGAATCATCTGAACTTAATCGAAAATAAAACCAAAAATTGATGAAAGATCCAGAACCGAAGCAAAAGCAAGGTTAGAAATCGGGAGGAAAGAAGTCCTGGATGGAGAAAATATTGCCCTCATAGGAAACCTGCATGAACCATAAGCTTGGAGCCGCCTGTAGACCCCCTTTTGATAAATCATTTGCGCGTTGGTTAAGGTCCCTTTTGATGTGATGAATGGAAACTCCCTTGGATCTGTTCCATAAATATTTGATCCTGTCAATCCATCCAATGAGCTGCGGTTTCCTAATGATATTCTTACCAAGAACACCATCAACCATGACCTTTGAGTCACCAAAAATGGAAACATCCTGGAGATTGATAAAGAGGCAGAAATGAAGAAGGCCAGCAAGGGCCATCGCTTCCGCCTTGCTGTTTGATCCTCTCCCCCCGTTCTAGTAAATGAGAAAATGACAATTTTCATTTACCGAGATTGAGACCCCACAGCCACAATGACCACCCTGTTCAGCCCCGTCGAAAAAGGCCCTCGGCATAGGAGACAGTTCATGCTGAACCTCATTTCCTTTCTGTTCAGGTTCCTTGGATAGGCACTGCGGAATCGACTCATAAATGGAAATGATGATGGAGATGATTTCCATAAAAGGGGAGGCCTTACTGTTGAAAATAAACTTATTGCGCCACTTCCAGATACACCATATAGTAATAATGAAGATTGATCTCCTTGATTTTTTTTGAAGACTGCTCCATAAAAAAGCATATGAAATAGAGGAACGAGACATATGCTGGATAGCATGGGATTCCTCCAGAGTCCTCCAAAGAAGACGAGTTTTATTGCAATCTAGAAAGAGGTGGAAGTTGGTTTCTTCTTCTAACCAGCAGATGGGACAAACACCAGGACCCTGCCATCCGCGTTTTCTTAAATTTTCCCAAGAGAGATTTCTATTGTGGAAGGACAACTAGGAGAAAAGGATCATTTTAGAGGGGCATCCCAATTTCTAGAGGATGGGCAGGAAAGTAGGCTTAAGGAGAGAAGGCTTAAGCCTAATCAGGTCTCTATAAACATCTTTTACCTGTACAGCAGACAAAACTTTTGAACTTCTCCAAATGAGACCGTCCTTATTCTCTGTGCGAAAGATTCCACAGTTCCTAGGACGGATTCTGATTTGATCCCACTGAAAAGCTATGTCTGTCGGCATCCCCATACAAAAAACTTCCTTCCAAAGAGGAATCGGGCCTTGCCAGCCTGCAATTAGACTCTCCCAATAAAACAATCCTTTCCTGTGGAGAAAATTTAGAAATGAATCCTGAAACTCAATCACTTCAGCACCACTCATGAAATGGTCTTTTCTAATGAGTATATTTTTACCTGTTTGGAAGTGCCAATATAAATTTTCCAGAAAAAATTTTCCAATCTTTCGGAGGCTTTGCCAAACAGGAGACCCCTTAGAAGATCCTAAATTTTTCTTTCTGAGCCAAAATGTCAGATCCTTTCTTCTTAGATATTTGTTCCGAACTATATTTCTCCACGTACCATCTTCAAAAATGCCTCTCCACAGAGTTTTACAAAGTAAAGCCCTTCCAAAAGATTTCAAGTCTAAAAGCCCCCATCCGCCGCAGCTCTTCGGTTTGGAAATATTGGACAGAGTTGAGAGATGAAATTTCTTTTTACCCACTTGACCTCCCCATATGAAATTCGTCGTAAGCTTGTTCATTGCCGTAATTATGCTTGCTGGGATGAAGAATAAATGAGCCCAGTATACAACCATCTGATTTAAAACCGATTGGGCGAGGATCACTCTTCCTGCAAGAGAGAGGTACCTGTATTGCTAGGCAGAAATCTTCTTGTCATACCTGTCTAATATCCATCCCCAGTCCGCCTTTTTGTAACCAGCGGCTTTTAACTGAAAGCCCAAATATTTTAATCCTAGACTGATAGATTGGGCTTTGATTCCAAACAGAGCCGATAACCATTCAACCTCATCCTGGCACGAATCATTGTGGAAAAAGACAGACTTTTCGTAATTTATTTGAAGGCATGTTGCCCTTTGAAAGTTTTTTAAAATCTCATAGTAACATAACCATGTAAGTTTGCACAGCATCACGAACATTATAATTTCATCAACAAAAAGATTATGGGAAATCGAAATGCTCCTGCAAATTTTAAGCAGAAAACATCTGGATTCCTCTACAGCCTTATTGATATGAAGGCTGAGAGTATTCATCGCCAGAATGAATAAAAGTGGAGATAAGGGGAATTCTTGACGGAGACCTCTGGAGGCAGAGAAGAAAGGAGAGGGAATCCCATTTATGATCACCGAAAAATTCACCATCTCAACACATGCCATTATCCAGTTTTTCATACCAGCTTTTAAGCCAATCTTTGCCAATAAGCACCTTAGGAATCCCCAATCGAGGCAGTCATATGCCTTTTGCAGGTCAATCTTAAGAATGACTGCATCTCTTTTTCTTGCCTGAATAGCAAATAATCCTTCCTGAGTACTTGCCACCGCATCCTGTATGTTCCTCCCTTTAAGAAAAGCATGCTGCTCTGATGATAAGTGTTTGGATAATGTTCCTTTTATTCTCTCTGCAATTATTTTTGCAATAAATTTGTAAGTAATATTGCATAGGGAGATCGGCCGGAAGTCCATAAAATACTTCGCTTCATCTTTCTTCGGGATGAGTGCTATGTTGGTGGAAGCAACCTTTGTATTGATACTGCCGGCATTCTTGAACCCTCTATCATCCTTAACAAATCCCCTTTGAAAAGGTCGAAGAAAAGAGTAAAAAACTCAATTGTCCAGCCATCCGGCCCTGGACATTTATCTCTTTTATATGATTTCATAATCCCAAGCAGCTCTTCCTCAGAGATTTGTTGAAAATTTTTATCATTAGTTTCCTCATCAAACATCTTTGGAAAAACTTCAATGCCCCATAGAATATCCTGAAACCTACATTCTTCAGATCTTTGGTACTGTTTACCAAAAAAACTTACTGCCTCATTTGATATATCCTGTTGGGAATAAATGAACTGACCATTTCCATCTCTTATCTTCCATATGGAATTTTTTCACGCCTGGCATTTGCAAAGTTGTGAAAGAACTTTGTATTCTTATCCCCTTCTTTTATCCATATCGCTCTAGTTTTCAAACGCCAAAAAGATTCCTCTTGCTCTAGAATTTTTATTTTCTTTTTTTGCAACTCCTTTATAAGACATCTCGTCTCAAGAGATAAATGATGAGTAGCCATCGCCTCCGATGCCATGTCTAAAGCCCTTTGAATGCTCCTGAGCTCTTTTCTATTTGCTTTCCTCTTCTCATATTGCCATTTTTTCAACACCTTCCGCATATAAACCATTTTGTCCCTAAATGTCATCAAGAGTGTGGAAGGACTATTATTTGCCAGCTCGTTCCATGTTTTTTTGATGAGGTCACTAAAGCCCGAGTCCTCCAGAAAATAGCTATTAAACTTAAATGAGTATCCTTTCCTGAAACTTTTTTCCTTCCAGCCTAAAATGATTGGCCTATGATCTGAAATGAATATGTTTTCAATTGATGAGAATGGCATACCCATACAATCAATCACACTAGCATGGATAAGGAACCTGTCCAGCCTTTTAGCAACATAAGCTCCCTCAATTCTGCCATTTTCCCATGTCGGGATCATTCGAGGAGGGAGGATGTCAACAAAATTTCTCTTAAGTAATTAATTTTTAATCCTTTCGGCAAGAGGATCCTTCTTCCTTTTACTTCCCCATATCTCGTCCATGCTTAAAGTGAGGTTTAAATCCCCTGGAGCTGTAGGTGAGCTGAGCGGAAAGTGCAGGAGCAAGCTGCAGGCTTGAGCCATAACCCAAGAAACTTCTCCCGCACAGAGCCGAAAAATAGATTCAGAACGATAATCGTCCTACCATACTTGATAGTGAGCCATAACCAAAGAAGCTTCTCCCAGATAGAGCCGTAAAAGAGCTTTTGGAAGGAGACAGCGAAGGCTATAGAAAAATGAACTGAAGATGTTCAAGAAACAGAGACACCTGAGGGACAGGACAGAGCATGCCCTGCCGCGCACATAAGAACGACGATAATCATACCATCCTTTTGTTTGAGCCTAACAACGGACTTGGAATATGACAGGGGAAGTTGAAAAGTCTAAAAATGGCGGATTTCAGAGGAGCTGAGGGTCCTCAGGCTTTGAAGAGTTAATCTACCCATGACAAGGAGGGCTAAAATGCATAAAGCTTACAGAGATTCCGACCATCGAAGAACATTCCTCATGCCACCCTTGAGTCAGGATAGCATGCATTTCCGTAAGCCAAGTGTCGAAACGACCTATTCTACGAGTCTTGAGAGTCGCATGCAAACTCCGCAAAAGGCTAGCAAGCATTGGCTACAGCTCCACCAGTCTCCCCCTTCTTGCGCTCTGGATGGCTGCAGCTTCATCAGACTTTCTCCTTTGGCGACACGTCCCTGCACTCCACCGCTCAGTTGTCGCGTCCCCCCTCACCATCACTCGTCATGTGCTCAAAAAATACTTTCAAATAATATAATTTCTTAAATCTATCCTATAACATATACTACCTAACCATTAATAACCTATATATTGGTTGCAATCTAAACCATATAAAAATTGGAGGCTAATGTTTTCAGAGATTGGAAGAGTCACACGTCGAAATATCCAAAAATGTTGATAATTAATCTTAATTTAATTTCATAATAAGGACTAAACCTGCATTCGAAAACCTCATTATAGTATCTCCAAAGCGGGTCACCTCATTCACATATATTTGACTGCACAACTATTAAAAGTAATAACATGGAGAGATCGTGTAGAGGATTGCTATTTATTATGTCAAATTTTAATGAAGTTTAAGTGGTGAATATTATAAAATGAAAATTTTATTTTTATTTTTTAAGTTATTTTGGATTATGGTAGGAAGAATTTTAATTTATTTATTAATAATAGTGTAATTTAATTTATAGATTAAACAATTTTTTTAATAATATTTTAAAGTTATTTTTAATAAAAAATTTCATAAATTTTAAAAAATTTGAGTTTAAGATGTTTAATCTGTAAAAATTTTAATACCATAGATGATTTTCAGGTCTTTATCTATTCAAAAATATATTTTAAAAAACAAATATCATTCATTTTAATAATGTATTTTTTTCTAAGAAAAAATATTGACTTTTATTAAGTGTGAAAATTACATTTTGAATGTCCCTGGATACCCAAGAAAATGTTGTAACTTTCATTAAGTGTGAAAATTACATTATGAATGTCCCTGGATAACCCTCTTAAAAAGACCAGCCATATATGGCGACACAAAAAACACATGTTGTGTTTGGACCACGGACCTCATATATACATCCACAAAATGACATCCAAGATAAATAGATAGTGAAAAAAGGACTAGTGTCCTCATATATACATCCACAAAATGACATCCAAGATAAATATATAGTGAAAAAATATAATAGCAATCCTTACATAAAACAATATGAATTGTTGAGCATTTATCATATATAGCCTGCAAAAGTTTAACAAAAATATAAATAAACTCTATTCATTGTTCTACAAGAGAGCCCTCTATGAAGGGCCAATGATAGAACCCATGCCCCTGATCATTGATGCACTCCTTTATGAGCCATGTGCCCATACCATACAAATCACCCTCCTTAGACAAGGCATCGACAACCCCATTTATTTCCCTGTAAATGTGGTAGACAAAGATTTCATCAATTGATTGTTTTAATAGATAGATCTCCTCTAGAATGGGACTAAGTGTGTGTATGTGACATCTAGTTGTGTTGAACCAATTTATAACTATCTTTGAGTCCCCAAAGATCTGAATGCAGCAAATTCCTTTTTCAATGGCAAACAACATAGACAACTTCAAACTCATAAACTCAACAAAGTTACCGCTTTTCATCATGAGAGAAAGGTTGTGTGATATATGAAGAACAACCCTACCCCCGCAATCTCCTTCAAAAAGAGACACCATCAAAATATGCCCAAGGATAGGTAAAGTCAATAATTTCTTCTGTTGTGATATATGAACGAGGCAAAGAGTCAGAATCTAGGATCACGGAGTAGATAGCTAAAGTCTGAGCAACCACTTCGTCTAGTATGGAAGTCTTGTCCCGAAAGACCTCAACATTCCAAGCTAGCCAGATTCCCCATGTGATGATAAGTAATGGTAGACTTCTAAGTTTTTTCGGATTAACACTGTTCCATCAAGATTCCCATGCTCACATATATGGCTCACCTTGCCATTGAAATATGAAACCCAAAGAAATGAATACATAGGACTAGACAGCTAGAGAAAACAAGCATAGGAAGAAAAGATTATTTACGAACTCCACATCGTTGTTGCATAATGGACACTAGGTCAGCCCTATGATGCCATGCTTGATAAGATTGTCTCCCGTAGGGACTCGATTCTCGAAAATACACCATTGGAAAAGGAAAACTTTTGTAGTACATTCCACTTTCCATAACTTCTTCCACCTTCATGAGAGGTTTGCACAGTCCCTGTTTTCAATGAGGAATACATATCCCAATTTTGGAGTGTGATCACCAGATGAAGCATGCACCCAAACCAAAGAATCGTCTTTGTCTCTTATGCAAACATGGGTTGCATTTAAACTAGTAGTGAATCAACGCCATTGATATGCCCATTCCCTGGGGAGATCAAGATGTTGCACAGAGATCCATCCGTGTCCCCAAATAGATGTATTGTCCTCATCTGTGACCTGAACAAAAGTGTGTCAACCGTGTGCCCGAAGAAATGAACAAAAGTGTGTCAACCGTGTGCCCGAAGAAATTCAATAAGCTCAGGCAAGAGATGATAATTTGTGCCACTCCCTACCCATGGGCTAGTGCCAATTTGGACCTATTCACCATTGCCCACTTTCCTTACAAGACCCTTTTTTATCACCTGGAATGATTGGACTACCGCCTTCCATATGACTGAACATTTGGTCTGCTATGATCAAGGGCACGAACCCATTCCACAATGGACCAAGGCTGAATGTACTTTTGATACACTACCTCTATCCATAAAGTGCTAGATGATATTAGACGCCATCCCACTTTGGCTATTAGAGCCTTCACAAATAAAGGAATGTTTTTAAAGCCCCAACATACCTATTTTTTGGCAGAGATATTCTATCCCATTTTACCCAAGCAAATAATTTTCCCTCCTTCTGTCCAACCCACAAATAACAACAACATATTTTGTGAAGTGAATAAAGGGTACCTTTGGGGATACATGAGAGGGAAAACTAGAAAACCTGAATCCTTCAAGAACTGATTTAGTGAGAATTAATCTACCAACACGTGATATCCATAAAAAACTATAGGACTTTAGCCTCTTTTTTATTTTTGCAAGAAGACATTACCAATCAATCTTTCGGTAATAATTTGGATTAAGATAGATGCCCAAATATTTTAGGCCATCGCCAAGGGATTTGAGTTGATAAGGAAGGACATGTTGAGCATACCTTGATTCCTCCTTGGATAGACCATTAAAGGATATAGAAGACTTTAGATGATTTACATGCATGCCTATTTTTTTTTTCAAATAAAAAGAGCACCTCCCTTATGGATGCAACATCGTGTTGAGACCAATCACAAAACAACGGGCCATCATCCACAAATAACAAGTGAGTGATGAAACAAACCTCAACGACTGCAATGTAACCTCTTAAAACTCCCCTCCTTATAACATTTGATAATAATCTACTAAGCCCCTCAGTGAAAAGCAAGAAAAGTAATGGGGATAAAAGGTATCCTTGACACAATCCCCTGTGAGCATGGAAAAAAGAGGTAGTTGTTCCATTGATGAGAACCACAAACAAGATAGAAGAGATGAAACTCATAACCCAACTAATAAAAGGAACTTCAAAGCCAAGGTGGGTCATCAATGTACGGAGATAAATCCAACTTACTTTGTCATAAGCTTTTGAGAGATAAGTGTTATAACTAGCTCTTTTAGCTTCCAAGTTTTAAGGATATGAAGTCCCTCCCCAATAGCATCTTAATAATGTATTAATAGTAATGCGGTTAATTTTCATAATGCATTGATAATTACACTTCATTAGACTGTTAACATGCTCTTCTAGAAATGTCACTAGTTTAAACTCTGAGAAATGCACTAGACTCCTTACCTCAATTAATCATGAATTAATTTAGTAATTTATGTTCTTTTTCTCCTTTAAACAATAACAACATATATTATATCAACAAATCATGCAGAAATACACAGAAAAACATCTTCATAATTTCCAGTAACCTAATATAAGAAAATTTCTAACACATCCTAGAAAAAACAAATTATAATTTCCAACAACCTAATGTAACAAAATTTCCAACGCATCCTAGAAAAAACACATTAATAATTATAAATCTATTTTAGTAATTTAACAATCAATTCTCAATTAATTTGATGTTTTGTTTTCCGGTTGTTGTGATTGAAATTTTTGTTACAAGTTGTTTTTAGTGTGATTTTTTGGAAGTTTTTCCTGTGGATTTTTCCAGTATTCATTGGAATCACAAGTTTGATGGGTAACCCCTGCAAAATAGAAGTGCCCTAGGGTTTTTTTAGTGTGCTGAATCCATATATACAGTGAAAAAACTAGTTTAAATAACACAAATCAAGATTTCACCACAAATTTTTCCACCAGATTCTAAGACCAAAAACTCCAGAAAATTGCACTAAAAACCACTCTGTTTTTTTAATAATAACCAAATATATTATAATAACAAATTTATCCAAAATTACAATAAACTTATATTCATAATTTTCAATAACATAATATAACATTTTTTTTATTATATTAATTATTTTTTAATATTTTAAAAAACGTAACATTTGTATTTCTTTCTTTTAAATAAAAAAATATCATTTCCATAACATGAAAAGTTACAACCATCTCCACCATCGTTCCCTTAAGGGAACTCATGGTTTCTTTTAAGAGAAACCAACATATAGATTATATTAGTGGAGAATCCATAACCATTTTATCCAATATCAAGTAACAATTGCAAAATGAAATCAAAAACTTGGCTCACCACCTATAACTCTCTAACCTATCACAGAACACAAAATGAAACATACATCAAGCCTGAGTATGAGGCCTGTCCTCCCCAAACGCCTGAGTGAGTAGATCTGTCTCCATATCCTTTTCTCTGAGCAGTGTGGGATAGCTGAAGGTAGCCATATAAGACTAGGATTTGCTTGAGGGCCCTTTGAAGCTTAGTATCTCTTCTCCTCCTTGAAAGTGCCTGCTTTTGCTGAATTATAAACAAACAAAGTTTGAAATTAACCTAGCAACAATGATAGCAGAAATAAGATGAATACAGAATTAAGTTAACAAAAAAGAAAACTCAACAAAAAAAAACTCAAAGCAGTGTAACGTTTTCATTATATTTGGCTAATAATCTTTATAAAAAAATTATAATAAATTCATTCAATCACATATAAAATATACGCACTTCCTAAAATTGTTTTTGTTTGGCTACTTTTCAGAAGCAAGGAAACAGATAAACGGCCATGACCCAGAGTATCTGGTAAAAGTGAAAACCTACTTTCTTAAAGACCACTAGCAAGTAATTGCAAGTGGTATAATTTTCTTTGAATAACAATAATAAGTCAATCTACATTAACAAATAATAACCAGTAATAACTATCACACTACTAATTTAACAAAAAAAATCTGGGTTAAAATATATAAAAACATTTAATCTATCCTATCCCCGAGTCAGATGACCCACTACTCATAATTACAGATACCAAATACATTTACCAGTAATAATCTAAAAATGAGAAGATCCCATTTTAGGAACCGGAAATCGAGCTACAGACACACACAGTGGGTGCATACATTGTCTGGGCGAGTTTACATAATGGACATTATTGTTATGGTTATACTGTTTTTTATTTTAATGCCGTAATTTACTTTGATTTTTATTTCAATGTTGTAAAACCTTCTTTAATACAAGTGTCCAGTGAAAATATTAAATTGCTCAGTGTATGAGTCAGAACACGTAAGAAAGAATAAAGCTGGAGAAACTGAAAAAGTGCCTTGAAAACATTAATGCCCTTTAAAATAATACAGCCTGCCCAAAAATAAAGAGAAATTAAAACTGAATGAAATGAAAATTAAGGTCCAGAAGTGTTTGGGAAACACATTTATCTCAGGGTATGACATTAAATTTATGGAATGAGGGGTCAAAGAACTAACTATCTAGTGATTTTCATATTAGTTATTTATCTTATTACTAAAGTTTTTCTATGTATCTTTAGGAAAAAGCTGGAAACCCGAAAATTCTCTGTTTTTGATCTAACAATTTTTTCCTCAAATCTCTGCTGTCGTTCCCTCACATATCTCGTAGATCTACAAATCGATTAGCAAATGAAAGTTGTGTTTTACTCTTTATGTTCAACTATTTTTCTTTGGTCTTCCTTTCCCCTTCCAAAAATGCAAGGAAATAGTAGTTCAAAATTAGTTCGTTTTCTTTTACTTTCATGTCCAGTTTAATTTTTTTTTATAGTCTTTTACTTCCATGTTCAGTTTAATTTTTTGTAGCACAGACTTTGCTGTTTAACAAGGCTGTTATTTTTTCTTATATTGTTAGTCTTTCATTGAGTAGGGTAGCAAATGGTTTTGGTCTCTGTTTTTCATAAATTCTCATCTCATTTACAAGTTATTGATTCTCTACTTTACTGCCTCTGATATGGTTCCTAAAGTGATAACCCAAAAACAATAATTTTACTAAACTGATGTAACTTTTCTCTATTATAATGCAAAGACAACTTACCAAAAACAAAAAAGCTCTCTCTTTCTTAATTTCTCTCATCTAACCAGTGATTTATTCCTGCTGAAATTTATTATAAATCTGTTCAAATCAGTTGAAATTGCTGATTTTTCTTAATTTCTCTCATCTAATCAGTGATTTAATCGAGCTGAAATTTATCATAAATCTGTTCAAATGGGTTGAAATTGCTGAATTTAATTTCATAAATGATTTGAACAAGGTAACAATCTTTATTAAATGAAATTGTTGAATTTGATTGCATAAATGTATTGAACAAATTAAACTTCAATAAGGAATCTATAAATTTAATGTATATAATTTTTGAATTTAATAAAAAAAATACTAGTTTAACATTTCAATTTTCCAAAATTATGGTAAAAGGTCATTGGTTTAAATTTCCATTAATTGGACCAGGTATGGAAGCGTAGAGTAAAGGTTGTCCCTAAAAGGCCAATGATTTAAGCTTCCATTATTTTGACGAGATGAAAGGGATTTATGAGAGAGGCATTCAAGAGATGTGAAAGCAGACAAGGAAACCCTATCTAGCGAAAAGAGCGAGGGACAGTGTGTTTGATGCAGAGCCAACTACAGACTTGCATGGGACAAACATTCAAACTCAAAACTCACTAGTCCACATCTTCTTGTAGAACCTTATTCTCCATGTGTTGTCATATATTATGTTCCTTTATATTCAATGTTGACTCTACTTTTACACCAAATCGCTAAGCCATTCCTATGACTTGATTTCATCCCACACCATTCCCATTATCTGCAACTATGTATAATAGAAATAAAAATCTAAAACACACCAGAGTTTACCTTTGTGCTCTGCTTTCAAGTCATTCTTACAAAAATGATCTTCTCTTGAATTCTATGTATCCTGCAATCTTTGCTAGAGCTAAAGATATCCACTGGTGAAAGATCTGATTCCTTCACCAGCTCGATATGCATTTGGAGATATTTCACCTCCAGGTCACTGAATAACTCTTTGTCGCCAATCATGTGGAACGAAGCTCCACTACCTAAGTACCATACACTTCCCATCATTGATGACACCATACATGCAATGAGGTAAAATTCCAATTCGAATTGAGAGGCCAAAGCCTCACCCGCTGCTCCTCCTCAGGACTTCTTCTTGGACTTCTTGAGTGGACAATTTGTAGTAAAATGGCCTAGCACATGACAATGAAAGAACTTAAATTTTGTCATGTCTTTCTTCTTACCTCCATGATAAGCATCCGATTTGGATTGGGAATCTTTCCCTTTCCCCTTCTTTGCCTTAATCGTTAAGGCACAGTTCTCTTCATCACCATTCTTTGATGAATAGGCATCCTTGGTGTTCCTCCTGATCTCCTCCTGCATCAAATCCGATCATAGTCGTTCCCAATCTGGCAGCTTCTCTTGACCATTGACAAAGTCCTGATAACTATGCCAACTCTTTAGGAGTCATAGAAGAGCAAGACTCACCATATCATCCTTAGAAACTGTGATTCCAACACTTCCAAGTTCATCAGGACACTGAGTGAACTTGGTCAAGTATTTTGGAACCGTCTCACCTTTCTCCATTTTGAATTTTCGAAGTTTGTCCTTTAGTGCCAATTTCGTTTGGTCACTGTTTTTCTGATACAAGTCTATTAATGTTTTCCAGATATCATACATAGCTTCCTTTCCACGGAGACTCGAGACAATGTGATCTCAAACTTCCTCAAGGATTATCCGCCTTGCCTTCGCCACATACTTCTTCCATTCGACCAAATTCTATGCATCTGATGTTGTTGGCTTAGGAATTTCTTGATCAACGAATTTCTTCAAGCCATTATCTTCTAGCACGACCTCCATTATGTGCCTACAGGCTATAAAATTCGAGTTTCCTTCCAAGGCATACTTAGTATATGCTTTAATAGGTTAAGGATGTAGCTTGAGCTAGCTTGTGAGTTGAGAGAGTTGAGCATACTTGTGCGGAATTGTTCTAGTGATAAAAAGATTTGTATCTTCACTCATATCTCTGATATATTCAATATAGAATGTGGGGTTTTTAGCAATGGCTTTCCCCAGATACATCTTGTGTTATGTGCCATTGATTTGTCTTCTTGTTGTTCATATTGTTTTCATCGATCTATTGGATTCTGCTAGTTGAAAGTAGAAGTATATTATTATCCTGTGCTTTAGTACATTGAATGAGATTGTGAGTCTACATGATTTTTTACATGGTATCAGAGCTAAATTCAACACACTAGAGGAGATTTCAAAGTTTTGAGTTTTGGGTTACAGGTGAAATTCAAATTTGCAATACATACTTCAAGATTGGCAAATGGCATTCTATGATTTATGGCTCGAGTATGCCTTGGAAGGAAACTCGAATTTTATAGCCTGTAGGCACATAATGGAGGTCGTGCTAGAAGATAATGGCTTGAAGGAATTCGTTGATCAAGAAATTCCTAAGCCAAGAACATCAGATGCATAGAATTTGGTCGAATGGAAGAAGTATGTGGCGAAGGCAAGGCGGATAATCCTTGAGGAAGTTTGAGATCACATTGTCTCGAGTCTCCATGGAAAGGAAGCTATGTATGATATGTGGAAAACATTAATAGACTTGTATCAGAAAAACAGTGACCAAACGAAATTGGCACTGAAGGACAAACTTCGAAAATTCAAAATGGAGAAAGGTGAGACGGTTCCAAAATACTTGACCAAGTTCACTCAGTGTCCTGATGAACTTGGAAGTGTTGGAATCACAGTTTCTGAGGATGATATGGTGAGTCTTACTCTTCTATGACTCCTAAATAGTTGGCATAGTTATCAGGACTTTGTCAATGGTCAAGAGAAGCTGCCAGATTGGGAACGACTATGAGTCTTACTCTTCTATGACTCCTAAATAGTTGGCATAGTTATCAGGACTTTGTCAATGGTCAAGAGAAGCTGCCAGATTGGGAACGACTATGGTCGGATTTGATGCAGGAGGAGATCAGGAGGAACACCAGGGATGCCTCTTCATCAAAGAATGGTGATGAAGAGAACTGTGCCTTAACGATTAAGGCAAAGAAGGGGAAAGGGAAAGATTCCCAATCCAAATTGGATGCTTATCATGGAGGTAAGAAGAAAGACATGACAAAATTTAAGTTCTTTCATTGTCATGTGCTGGGCCATTTTACTACAAATTGTCCACTCAAAGCTTTAGGTAGTTGGTAGGTTTCCCACCAGTCCTTGACGTGGGGGGCTGCTAGTTGTGCATCAAAGCTTTAGTAGGTTTCCCACCAGTCCTTGACGTGGGGGGCAGGCTATAAAATTCGAGTTTCCTTCCAAGGTATAATTAGTATATGCTTTCTTTCATTTGTTTAAAATAAAAATATTGATTAATTTTGATTAAAAGAATTAATAATTACAAATAAAAAAATCATTAAAAAAACACTAAATTCTCGTATTCCTTTTTTTTTCAATCTCAATCTTTTTGAATTGAATTTTAAAATTATAATATATAATCTTAAGAATAGATTTACTATTTTTACCATTATTAACTTTATTTTTATTTTAATCTATCTATTTCAAAAGACACGACATGCCATTATTTAAGTTATATCTTAAATGAGAAACATCTTTTCTCTTTATATTAATATTATTCTTTTCATAATATATTTTATAAGTGTTTTTTAGTAGTGGAGAATGAAAAGCAGAGCTATCTGGTTGAAAGCAGGAGATGAGAATACAAAGTTCTTCCACAATTATGCAAAAGGCAGAAGGATCGCGAATACAATTTGGAGGCTGAAGGACTCGGATGGAAGAGTGGCTTCCTCTTTTGAAGATTTGTCTGATATGGGGAAGAAGCATTTTCAGTCCCTTTTTGCTGATCCCGGTGGGATCTCTTTGCCGGAGATTATTCGAACTGCTCAGGCTTTCCCTCGTTTTGTGGAGGAGGAGGAGGCGGAAGACCTCTTCAGAGAAGTTACTAAGGAGGAAGTGGAAGGCGTTATAAAATCTATGGCAAAAGATAAAAGTCCAGGACCTGATGGTTGGACTATAGAGCTATTTTCCCATTTTTTTGAATCTTTAGGTTCTGAGCTGGCCGAGGTGGTGGAGGAATCTAGGACAAAAGGAGAAATTTATGGCCCTTTTAATGCCACTTTCATTGCCCTGATTCCTAAAAAAGAAGATCCAGAAACTTTTGAAGATTTTAGACCGATCTCATTGTGCAACACCATTTACAAGATTATTGCAAAGGTCATTGCAATTCGTCTGAAACCAAGCTTATCACGGTGTATTTCATCGGAACAATTTGGTTTCTTGGATGGAAGGCAAATTCATGAAGCTATTGGTGTGGCTCAAGAAACAATTCACAGTCTAAGACAGGCAAATAAGAAGGGGGCAGTTCTCAAAATTGACTTATCCAAAGCTTTTGACCGGGTCAGTTGGACCTATCTAAAGATGCTCTTGACACATCTGGGTTTCCAGGTAGGTTTTATTAAATGGATTATGGGATGCATCTCTAATGTGAATTTTGCCGTTCTGATAAACGGAGCAGCCTCTCATTTCTTCAAAAGTCAAAGAGGTCTTCGTCAGGGGTGTCCCCTTTCGCCTTTGCTCTTCCTCCTAGCAGCTGAGGGCTTAAGCAGGCTTATTCAAAAGGCAAAGCGCTCAGGTTTGGTTAAAGGTTTGGAAGTGGCTATTAATCTCTTTATCACTCATCTGCTCTTTGTAGATGACATTCTGCTCTTTATTAATGGAAATATTGATGAAATTGTTGAAATAAAGCTCATCCTAGATCAATTTCTGAAAGCAACAGGTCTCCAAATAAATGAAAGGAAATCTCAGCTAATTTTTGAAGGCTTCAGTAGACTTGAGGAGGCTTCAATTGTTGCTCAGCTGCCCTTTCGATCCTGTAGTATGGAGCATACATTCAAATATCTTGGTTTTTGGCTTAAACCATGCTCTTATAAGAAACAGGACTGGAAGTGGTTGATAGCGAAGATTGAACAGAAAATAGCGCACTGGAGCTTCAAGTGGTTGTCCAGGGCAGGTAGATTGACTTTGATTAATTCAGTTCTGCAGGCTATGCCGGTGTTCTGGGCAGCCTTGACCTGGATTCCAAAAGGTACATTGCACAAAATAAGACAGATATGCAGCAGATTCCTTTGGTCGGGATCAAAGGAGGACTCCGTTCTTCCATGGGTGGCATGGGACAAAATTGCAAGGCCAAAAGACTGGGGGGGTTGGGGTTTAAAAATTCTCACTGATTTTAGCAACGCTCTTGCGGCAAAGTCAGGTTGGAGTATTATCTCTAAGGAAAACCTCTGGACAAGAGTGATCAGAAGGAAGTACATTGACCCTACCCCCCTAGAAGACTGGATCAGATCTCCCCTCAAAAAAGGGAGGAACTGCTCAGTGATATGGAAAGCCACTACAGAAGCTTTCAAGATCATTGAACAAGGTCTGGCATGGAGAGTTGGGAATGGTGAAAATGTGAGAATTGGCAGGGATCCATGGGTAGGATGTAGTGAAGATTTCGCACTGCCTCCAGATATGCTCTTACATTTGGAAGACTTAGACTCAGAAGCTTATGGCAAATTGCTTGTATGGAGCGAACCTCCATTTGGGGTCAAGCTTGGAAGACAGAAGCAGAACTTGGGATAAATATCAGGTGGAGAGAGGATTGGCAAAGATTTACTCAAGAGCTGAAAAGATCAAATGTTAGACTGCTAGACAGGCCTGACTCTCTAATATGGGCACATGCGGATTCTGGAATCTATTCCCCCAAGGCTGGGTATACTTTCCTAATGAAAAATAAAGGTTGGGCCCCACCGGTTTGGTGGTCGAAACCTCTGTTCAAGCTAAAGTGCCCAAAAAAAGCTCGAATTTTCTTCTGGTGTGCCTTAAACAAAAAGATTCCCACTTGGGATGTCCTTCAATCACGTTTCAAACTGGGACCAAGTAGATGTCCGCTGTGTTGTGAGGCCTCAGAATCCATCTCTCATTTGTTTCTCTCATGCCCTTTTACTAGGAAATTTTGGCTGGAAGCTGAAAGAATCGTTGAGGCTAAACTAAAATGGGAGGGGGACGATATGTCTTTGGCATGGGATTATTGGTGGAAGCACTTCCATGAGAAGAACCTGAGGAACTTGCCACCAATCATTTGCTGGGGGATATGGCTCGCCAGGAACCGTTGTATTTTCAGGGAATCAAAGATAAATGAGGCAGTCATTGCCATCCAGAGCAAAGCAATTCTGGACAGTATCCCTTTAAAGGAAGATCAATCTGGGGATAGAAGGAGGAAGGAATTCCAAATTAGAGAGGGAGTTCCATGGGCCTTTTTCGATGGTGCAGCACAAGACAATATCACGGGGGCAGGGATCAGCATTCATTTAAACCAATCCCATTCTTTAAAGGCTTCAGTGGGAACTGGCGTGGGCACAAATAATTTTGCGGAACTCTCGGCCCTTAAACTGCTTCTCCGCTGGCTAATCCATAAAAATATTCTCACAGTTCAGATTTTCGGAGATTCCAAAAATGTGGTTAATTGGGTTACTGGGAAGTTTAGATGCCAGCATTATATCTTGCTTCCATTATTAGAGGAGATTCAATCATTAATTCATCACTTTAATGGTTTTTACATTGATCATATCTACAGGGAATCCAATGAAGAAGCAGACGGGCTTTCTAAAGCAGGTCTGCAACAGGCTGTGGGCTCTTGGCGGATAACTGAACAGCGTTTGGATCAGATCCATGTGACGGATCAGCCTCCTTATGTTTGATTGGTTTATCGGTCCTTTTTGGTTTCATTCTCAGCAGATGCTTTGTTTTTCTGTCTATGAAACAAGTGGCATATGCAGTTCCTGGTCTCTTTTTTCTGTTGTTGGTTTATAAAAAACCTGGTTATATGGTGCTCTCTCAGAAGAGCTGATGATGACAGCAAATTTTCAGTTGTGCTATGGGCTGTTTTCCTTTTGTAAGGAGGCCCATGTGAACTCTGATTATACTCTCTGTGTTTTTATCTCTTTGGATATGGCTGCTCGGGCAGCGTTCAGCTTGCTTTTTTGATCAGCACTTTGCATGGGGTGTTAGATGATCCTCCTCAGAGGAGATATTGCCTTCCCACAGGCGTTTTTGTATCGAATGTTAACTCATGTACTTTGTAACTTTTTTTACTTCTTATAAAAAGAGTTCGCTTTTTTCCTTGGAAAAAAAAAAAAGTGTTTTTTAGTATATTATATGAATATTTCATATTTTCTTTTCTTAATTTATTTTATACATTTTTTCCTTTTTACTTTATTTCTATTAGCTTTATCTTTATTTTAAAGTAAATTGAAATTTCATAATACTTTTATTTTTTTAAATAAATTTATCTTGAAATGAGAACTTATAAATTATTCATATTTTTCTTTTCTTAATTTATTTTACTCATTCTTTTTTTCATTTCAGATTATTTTTATTTTTATTTTATTTTATTTTTTAATTAACTTTACCTTTCTCTAATTAAAATAGAATTTCAATATACCTTTATCTTTATTCCGTACATTATTATCATTCTTCTCTAATAAATTAAAATTACAATCTAACTTTATCTTTATTCTTTAAATTACTACCATATGTTTCTATCACCTTTGATTCGTAAAATCTGATTTCCCTTATCAATCCTTTTATTCTATCACCTTTGATTCGTAAAATCTGATTTCCCTTTTGCTTTTGTACTCGTGTCTCTCTCTTCCTCAAGATTTCTGGCAAAGCAGGGATGGAATTTCATAGGGTGATTTGATCGTCAGATAAATTTGTAAAATTGTCAAATATTTTTTTTTTAATTTTTAAAATGAGCTGGAGATTAAAAACTATTTAATTTAACAAGTGAATCTGTTTTGAAATTTTAATTATTATAAGATTGCTAACAAAACCTATGGACTCTGTAAAAATCATATATCACACTAATAAAAATCAATAAAATAGTCTAAATCGACAACCAATATATACGATGCTATAAAATCATTAATGGAAAAAACAATATATACTACCTTTCAAATAATATATTTTCTTAAATCTAAGATATAACATATACTACCAACCATTAATAACCTATATATTGGTTGCAATCTAAACAATATAAAAATTGGAGGCTAATGTCACACGTCGAAATATCCAAAAACGTTGATCATGAATCTTAATTTCATAATAAGGACTAAACATGCATTCGAAAACTTCATTATAGTATCTCCAAAGCGGGTCACCTCATCACATATATTTGACTGCACAACTATTAAAAGTAATAACATGGAGAGATCGCGTAGAGGATTGCTATTTATTATGTCACATTTTAATGAAATTTAAGCGGTGAATATTATAAAATCGAAATTTTAATTTTTAAGTTATTTTAGATTATGGTGGGAAGAATTTTAGTTTAATTATTAATAATAGTGTAATTTAATTTATAAATTAAATATATATTTTTTATAATATTTTTTCAAGTTATTTTTAGTAAAAAAAATTTATAAATTTTTAAAAATTTGAGTTTAAGATGTTTAATGTGTAAAAATTCTAATATCATAGGTGATTTTCAAGTATTTATTTATTCAAAAATATATTTTAAAAAACAAATATCATTCATTTTAATAATGTATTTTTTTTTTCCCTGAGAAAACATAGTAACTTTTATTAAGTGTGAAAATAACATTTTGAATGTCTCTTGATACCCAAGAAAATGTCGTAACTTTCATTAAGTGTGAAAATTACATTATGAATGTCCCTGGATAACCCTCTTAAAAAGACCAGCCACATATGGCTACACAAAAAACACATGTATG
This sequence comes from Pinus tabuliformis, assembly GCA_031772625.1. NCBI lineage: Eukaryota > Viridiplantae > Streptophyta > Pinopsida > Pinales > Pinaceae > Pinus > Pinus tabuliformis. The sequence continues at coordinate 519,179,197 of CM062812.1, forward strand.
TGTTTGGATCACGGACCTCGTATATACATCCACAAAATGACATCCAAGATAAATACATAGTGAAAAAAGGACTAGTGTCCTCATATATACATCCACAAAATGACATCCAAGATAAATATATAGTGAAAAAATATAATAACAATCCTTACATAAAACAATATGAGTTGTTGAGCATTTAGCATATATAGCCTACGAAAGTTTAACAAAAATATAAATAAACTCTATCCATTGCTCTGCAAGAGAGCCCTCTATGAAGGGCCAATGATAGAACCCATGCCCCTAATCATTGATGCACTCCTTTATGAGCCATGTGCCCATACCCTACAAATCACCCTCCTTAGACAAAGCATCGACAACCCCATTTATTTCCCTGTAAATGTGGTAGACAAAGATTTCATCAATTGATTGTTTTAATAGATAGATCTCCTCTAGAATGGGACTAAGTGTGTGCATGTGACATCTAGTTGTGTTGTTGAACCAATTAATAACTATCTTTGAGTCCCCAAAGATCTGAGTGCGACAAATTCCTTTTTCAATGGCAAACAACATAAACAACTTCAAACTCATAAACTCAACAAAGTTATCGCTTTTCATCATGAGAGAAAGGTTGTGTGATATATGAAGAACAACCCTACCCCCGCAATCTCCTTCAAAAAGAGAGGCACCATCAAAATATGCCCAAGGATAGGTAAAGTCAATAATTTCTTCTGTTGTGATATATGAACGAGGCAGAGAGTCAGAATCTAAGATCACAGACTAGATATCTAAAGTCTGAGCAACCACTTCGTCCGGTATGGAAGTCTTGTCTCGAAAGACCTCAACATTCCAAGCTAGCCAGATTCCCCATGTGATGATAAGTAATGGTAGACTTCTAAGTTTTTTCGGATTGACACTATTCCACCAAGATTCCCACACTCACATATATGGCTCACCTTGCCATTGAAATGTGAAACCCAAAGAAATGCATACATAGGACTAGACAGCTAGAGAAAACAAACATAGGAAGAAAAGATTATTTACGAACTCCACATCATTGTTGCATAATGGACACTAGGTCAGCCCTATGATGCCATGCTTGATAAGACTGTCTCCCGTAGGGACTCGATTCTCCAAAATACACCATTGGAAAAGGAAAAAATTTGTAGTACATTCCATTTTCCATAACTTCTTCCACCTTCATGAGAGGTTTGCACGGTTCCTGTTTTCAATGAGGAATACATATCCCAATTTTGGAGTGTAATCACCAGATGAAGCATGCACCAAGACCAAAGAATCCTCTTTGTCTCTTATGCAAACATGGGTTGCATTTAAACTAGTAGTGAATCAATGCCATTGATATGCCCACTCCCTGGGGAGATCAAGATGTTGCACAAAGAGCCATCCATGTCCCCAAATAGATTTATTGTCCTCATCCGTGACCTAAACAAAAGTGTGTCGACCATGTGCCTGAAGGAATTCAATAAGCTCAGGCGAGAGATGATAATTTGTGCCACTCCCTACCCATGGGCCAATGCCAATTTGGACCTATTCACCATTGCCCACTTTCCATACAAGACCCTTTTTTATCATCTAAAGTGATTGGACTACCGCCTTCCATATGACTAAACATTTGGTTTGCTATGATCAAGGGCACAAACCCATTCCATAGTGGACCAAGGATGAATGTACTTTTGATACACTACCTCTGTCCATAAAGTGCTAGTTGATATTAGATGCCATCCCACTTTGGCTATTAGGGCCTCCACAAATAAATGAATGTTTTTTAAGCCCCAACATACCCGTTTTTTTGGTAGAGGTATTCTATCCCATTTTACCCAAGCAAATAATTTTCCCTCCTTCTATCCAACCCACAAATAACAACAAAATATTTTGTGAAGTGAATAAAGGGTATCTTTCGGGATACATGAGACGGAAAACTAGAAAACCCGGATCCTTCAAGAACTGATTTAGTGAGAATTAATCTACCAAAACATGATATCCATAAAAAACTGTAGGACTTTAGCCTCTTTTTTATTTTTGAAAGAATCCATTACCAATCAATCTTTCGGTAATCATTTGGTTTAAGATAGATGCCCAAATATTTTAGGCCATCGCCAAGGGATTTGAATTGATAAGGAAGGACATGTTGAACATAGCTTGATTCCTCCTTGGATAGACCATTAAAGGATATAGAAGACTTCAGATGATTTACATGCATGCCTATTTTTTTTTTCAAATAAAAAGAGCACCTCCCCTATGGATGCAACATTGTGTCAATACCAATCACAAAACAACGGGCCATCATCCACAAATAACAAGTGAGTGATGAAACAAACCTCAACGACTGCAATGTAACCTCTTAAAACTCCCCTTCTTCTAACATTTGATAATAATCTACTAAGTCCCTCAGCCAAAAGCAAGAAAAGTAATGGGGATAAAAGGTATCCTTGACACAATCCCCTGTGAGCATGGAAAAAAGAGGTAGTTGTTCCATTGATGAGAACCACAAACAAGATAGAAGAGATGCAATTCATAACCCAACTAATAAAAAGAACTTCGAAGCCAAAGTGGGTCATTAGTGTATAGAGATAAATCCAACTTACTTTGTCATAAGCTTTTGAGAGATCAAGTGTTATAACTAGCTCTTTTAGCTTCCAAATTTTAAAGATATAAAGTCCTTCCCCAATAACATTTTAATAATGTATTAATAGTAATGTAGTTAATTTTCATAATGCATTGATAATTACACTCCATTAGACTGTTAACATGCTCTTCTAGAAATGTCACTAGTTTAAACTTTGGGAAATGCACTAGACTCCTTACCTCAATTAATCCTCAATTAATTTAGTAATTTATTTATTTTTTTCTCCTTTAAACAATAATAACATATATTATATGAACGAATCATGCAGAAATACACAAAAAAAACATCTTCATAATTTCTAGTAACCTAATATACTGTTTTATATTTTAATGCCATAATTTACTTTTTTTTTGGGGGGGGGGGTTTATTTCAATGTCATAAAAAATTCTTTAATACAAGTGTCCAGTGAAAATATTAGATTGCTCAGTGTATGAGAGTCAGAAGATGTAAGAAAGAATAAAGATGGAGAAACCGAAAAATTGCCTTGAAAACATTAATGCCCTTTAAAAGAATACAGCCCGCCCAAAAATAAAGAAAAAGTTAAAACTGAATGAAACGAAAATTAAGGTCCAGAAGTGTTTGGGCAACACATTTATCTCAGGGGATGAAATTAAATTTATAGAATGAGGGGTCAAAGAACTAACCATCTAGTGATTTTCATCTTGTTATTTATTTTATTATTAAATTTTTTTTATGTATTTTTCTCTCTCAAAATAGGGAAAAGCTGGAAACCCGAAAATTTTCTGATTTTGATCTAACAATTTTTTCCTCAAATCTCTGCTGCCATTCCCTCACATATCTCGCAGATCCACAAATTAATTAGCCAATGAAAGTTGTGTTTTACTCTTTATGTTTGTCCTTTCCCCTTCCAAACCACAACAAGAATGCAAGAAAATAGCAGTTCAAAATTAGTTCGTTTTCTTTTACTTTCATGCTCAGTTTAATTTTTTGTAGCACAGACTTTGTTGTTCAACAACGCTATTATTTTTCTCATATTGTTAGTCTTAGTCTTCCATTGAGTAGGGTAGTAAATGGTTTTGGTCTATGTTTTTCATGAATTCTCATCTTATTTTGCAAGTTATTGATTTCTACTTTACTGCCTCTGATATAGTTCCTACAGTAATAACACAAAAACAATAATTTTGCTAAACTGATGTAAATTTTTCTCATCTAACCAATAATTCAATCCTACTGAAACTTATTATAGATCTGTTCAAATCAGTTTTTTTTTTTTTTTTGTAAGGTTTAGCGAGACTTTATATTAATAGAATATAGTAAAATACATGATGCAGAGTGGGAGTCAATGGGACCTCCCTGTGTCTGCCTTTGTACAACTGAGCTGGTCTAGTCTCTGCTCTCTCTCTCTCTCTCTCTCTCTCTCTCTCTCTTTTTTTTTCCTTCGAGTGGGTTGTTGACAGCTTGTAGAATTGTCAGTAGATGAAAATATGAAAGAATCATGGGAGCCTGGAATTCGCTATGCTTGCTGGTCTACCTTGTTTATGGTGTAGCATTTCTCTCTGAGTTCCCCCTCCAAGTCTTGCCAGAGGATGTGATAATCTTCACTATTGGACTGAACGCCAGCATTGGCTATGGCGTCGGCCAGCTTATTTGCAGTTCTTCTAACTGCTTGAAAGGTGATGCCTTGAATGTTACTGAGATGGGCTTGCAGATCCTTTAGGATTGCCGAGAGCCTCCAACCGGGTGTAATCTTGTCCACTTGAGTGTCGTTTTGAAGTTTTCTCATCATCTTGATGACAATCTCCAAGTCTCCTTCCACTACCAGGGGTAGAAATTTGTAGCGGTCACCCAGGTTGATGCCTTTGATGAGAGCGCTCAGCTCTGCAGCGTTGTTGGTGTTGGTGCCCAGATTGCCATGGTAGATAAGCTGGATATTCCCCGTGTGGTCCCTGATTGCTCCACTGTACCCGGCTTTTCCCGGGTTTTGCTTTGACGCGCCATCAAAGTTTAGTTTGAATGATGGAAACGGAGGTGTTCCCCATTTGTCCTGCTTCATCACAGCTGTGGTCTAGTTCCTACCTGTGGGAGTGGTCCGGGCTTTGAGATTGAGGATTTGGACTATCTTTTGATCATTTGGTGACGTATTCCCCTCTTGCAGCATTATGTCCATGGCGTGGATCGTTTCTGTTATTAGCTGCCTTGTTTTTCCTATTAACCTGTCCACTGACGTCGCTGAGTTCTTAAGATTTGAGCATTGTGCTCTTTCCAGAGAATCCATACCACGGCTCTTGGAATGAGGTTCCATGCCCTGTTGACCAGATTATTGGTGGACATGGAGGATCGCCAATTGCTCAGGGTAAGGCAGATCGAGTCTTTGTTTCTGTCAGTTTGCCTGAATACAAAGGTTATATCATCCCATAGAGCGCAAGCGGTGGGGCATGTGTTGAGAATGTGGTTGAGCGTTTCATTATCATTCTCGCAGAGGGCGCATCAAGAGGGTCCGATGAAACCCTGTCGCTGTAAATTGTCCCAAGTAAGCGCTCCGTTATGTAGGACCAACCAAGAGAATAGGGTTATTTTGGGCCAAGTGCCTCTGGTCCAGAGGGCGTGCCATCTGGGGTCTGATTGCTAGTCAGGTGAAGCAGAGATGATTCAGTAGGCTTCTTTTAGATTGAAAGTTCCTTTAGAATTATTTCCCCATCGTGGGATGTCTTCTCTAGTTGAGATGAGGATCTTGCGCTGTTCTAGATGTTGTAAGAGATGTTTTATATTTCCATTGTGGTCTTGAGTTGGCCATTGTTCTTTGGTTAGCCATTTTTTCCAAGTGGTGGTCAATGTTTGGGGTTGCCAATAATCTGCTACCTTTTTTAGCCCTGCCTCTTGCATGTCATTTTTTAGAGTAGTCCAATCTGGGTGGTCCAGAGGAGGGAGTTGCTACCAAGCATCCTCCCAAAAGAGGGAAGTGTTGCCTTGGTGCACTTCCCAGAAGCAGTGCTGTTGAAAAATATGTCGGTTCTCCCATACTTTGTTCCAGAGGGGGGGACCTTGAGTGCTACCAGTGAGCCTGATGAGGTCTTTGTCCTGTATTTGATTTGTGTACTTTGCTTTCCACAAGGTGCCCCATAGGGAATTAGGATTCTCCACCCATCTCCACCAGATTTTTGCTGCAATAGCCTTGCTTAGGATTTCAGGATCTCTTAGGCCCAGTCCTCCTGCCAGCTTTGGTTTGCATATGTCTGTCCACTTGAGGAGGGCCCATTTGCGCTTCTTTGAATCTCCATTCCAGAGGAAGGACCGCTGGATGTTCCAAACGGATTTATAGACTGATTTGGGTGCCGCAAGGGCTGAGAGCATGTAGGTCGGCATTGTTTGAAGCACTGATTTGACCAGTACCAGTCTGTTGGCCATGTTTAGGGCTCAATGAGTCCAGCTACTTAATCTAGCCTTCATTTTGTTGAGGAGATCTTCCCAATTTGCAGCTTTGGGGGTGTATTCTGAAAGTGGGATGCCAAGGTATTTGGTTGGAAGGGAGTCCCTCTGAATCTTGAGAATTTTGCTGAGATTTCTCTGCACAGGAATAGAAGTGTTGAAGAAAAATAATTTGGATTTTGTTAGATTGATCTCCATACCTGAGGCTTTCGTGAAAGTACTTAGCACCTTGTTGAAGGTTCGAGCTTCCTTTACTGTGGGGGTTCCAATAAGCATTGTGTCATCGACAAATTGCTGATGCGTTACTGTGGGTCCTTGATGCGCAGCTTTGATGCCTTTGAGCTGATTCGTTTGGATCGCTTGCGATAGAGATCTTCTGAGGCCCTCTGCCATGATGACAAAGAGAAAAGGTGACAAAGGATCTCCTTGCCGTATACCTTTGGATGGGAGGAATGGTCGTAAGGGGCCTCCGTTCAACATGATTGAGAAGAATGCTCTTGAGACCATTTCCATTATCCATTTTATCCAAATCTGACTGAAGCCGAAAGCCTGGAGGATTTCTCTGATGTATGTCCAGCTGATTTTGTCAAAGGCCTTGGAGAGGTCAAGTTGAATGAGCATGCCAGGGATCTTTTGAGTTTTGATAGAATGCAACACCTCCTGGTTGAGAATGATGCTGTCAGTTATCTGTCTTCCTTCAACATATCCAGACTGTTCTTAAGAAATGATTGAGGGAAGGATGGGTTTGAGTCTGTTGGCCATCAATTTTGAGAGGATTTTATAGATGATGTTGCAAAGGGCTATGGGTCTAAATTTGTCGGGGGAGTCAGCATGATCAGATTTGGGGATGAGGGCGAGGAAGGTAGCATTAATGGCTGGCAACACTCGCTTGGTTCTGTGGAAGTTCTTTATCAGATTGAAAAGGTCTGCTTTGATGATGTGCCAGCAAGCTTTGAAGAATTCAATTGTAAAGCCGTCTGGTCCAGGGGCTTTGTCAGTGGCCATGGTGAAGACGACTTCTTCAATCTCCTGCTCAGTGAACTCTCTTAAGAGAAGGGAGTTTTGCTCCTTCGTTACTAAGGGGGGAATAGCACTAATGACTTTGTTGATAGCTTGGGTTCTATCTTGATTGGGCTCAGTGAGTAGTGACCTAAAGTATAAGTTTAGTTCAGATCCTATTTGCTCTCTGGTTGAGACCTTAGCACCATCATCTGTTTTGAGGGATAGAATATGGTTGTTGGCTCTGTGCTGAATGGTTGATTTATGGAAGAAGCTTGTGTTTAGTTCCCCATGCTTTAGCCACTGTACCCTTGATTTTTGTTTCCATAGCAGCTCTTCTTGTCTTAGCCTATCTTCCCATTGCTTTTGGAGGTTTGATTCCTAAGCTAACCTGTCCTCGTTAGGCCTGTCCTTGATCATTGTTTGTTGGAGGCCCACCATTTTTTCCTCGAGCTCTTTTTTGGCTTGAAAAATGTTACCAAATGTGTTCTTTTTCTAGCGTTTGAGCTTGGCCTTGATGATCTTGAGCTTTTGCTGAAAGATGTACATAATGTTGTCGCTCTTTATAGAGGTTTGGGTCCACCAACTTTGTATATTTTGCATGAAGGTTGGGTGATCTATCCAGAAGCTTTCGAACCTGAAAGGCCAGTTTTGAGGCTTGTTCATATTGGTAAAGTGCAGTTGTATTGGCCAGTGATCTGATCCCCTAATGGGTAGAATGTTGGCTTCCATGTCTAGATTCTGGAGCATGATGGATTCTGATATGAGGAACCTATCAAGCCTTGATGCAACTTGCCTATTTCCCCCTTGCTTATTGTTCCATGTGTGTAGACCATTGACTGTGGGAACATCAATGAGTTTAGATGCAGCTCTGAAGGTACTGAAAGCTTCCGCATCTTTATCTAGTCTTCTTAGGCCTCCTTTCTTCTCTGCTAGGTTGGTGATCATGTTGAAATCACCACCTAGGATCCAGTGGTTGGCACCATGGTGTTGTCTGATTTCGTTCAAGTCTTCCAGCATCTTGAACTTCTCCTAAATTCGTTGAGGTCCATACACATTGGTGATGCATATCGTTTGTTGTGAGTCTGCCATGTTGAAGATCACTAATAGCGAATGCTTAGTGGACAGAGCATTCTGCATAAAAAGCTTGTTTTTGTTCCAAAACATTAGCAGCCCTCCTGCCCAATGGCTTCTGTGCTTGTGCATTGAAAGCCTTTTGCAAAGAGTTTCTTAAGCATTTCTATGCCGTTGGCTGAGCATTTGGATTCTTGTAGTAAGACAAGGTCTGGAGATTGCGTGAAAAGACGGTTTTTGAGGATTCGTCTTTTGGAGGTGCCATTTAGCCCTCTGATATTCCATGTTGTTATCTTCATTGAGAAATCTTCGGTGTGGATAGGACCAGAGCCCTTATTTTTCCTTCATTGATTAGGCGCTTGCCGAGTTCTTGTATTTGTTGCTTTGTCGATTTTCTCCCCCGTTTTCTTCTGGACCTTTCGGCTTGTATTGGTCCAGGTCTAGGTCGGCTTGGATGCCTGTTTGGCTACTATCTCCCCATTGCTTTTTGGCTACATTCTGATTGAGATATTCTAACTGCAGGTATGCCATTTCGATTTTCTCCAAGTGTTCCTGGGGAATGGCATTCACTCCCTGTTTGGACCATTGCTCGGTGACCTCCTGGAGATCCAGGTCACCCAGGATTTCTTCCAGGGGATTGATTGGAGCCGTTGAGGGCATCCAATCTGGATGAGTTTCTGTGCAGGGAGGGGTATGCAGAGGATTGAGGCTTGTATCGCTGTGACCGGGGTTGGGCTGCGGGATTTGAGGCTGTGTCTCGGTTTGGGGATGGTCCGGGTTTGGAGTGGAGATGATTGAAGGGTTTGATGGTTGAGACTGCCTGGGTGGATCTTGAGTCGGGGGGGCATGGGATTCCAGAGGGTTTTCGATTGGATCAAGGTTGCATAGAACTTCAAAGCTATTCTGTTGGGTGGGGATTGGGTTGGAGGGGTGTTTCAGAGGATTTTTCCCTTTCTGCTTTTTACTTTTCCTGGCAACAGGGATGTAATCTAGGGACGGGTTGTCCGCCTTGTCTGCGTGGGGATGAGGTGGGGGTTGATTCAGGGGGCACCCGTGACTAAGATGTCCGTGCTGTCGGCATTTCCTGCATCTAAAAGGGATATTTTCATAGTCGATGGACTGCTTCCAATGAATTCCTTTGTGGATCAGAGCAATATGACCTGGGAGAGGTCCCGAGACATCCATATAAAACACATATTCTTGCATAGGCAGTGTATTTACCTTGAGATTGAGATCTGAAGTTTTGATGAAGACGCCCAGCTTGTTCCCGATGGCTTCCAAGATCCGCTTATTCCAATAATCCACCGGCAAGGAGTAGAGTTTGAGCCAGATTAGAACTTTTTTGAAATCTTCCTGCTCTGGATCAAAGTTGGGCTTCCAGTACGTTATGTAGAGTCCTGCCGAGTTGTAGAAGTATGGGCCTCCTTCGAAAGTGCGATCTTTGTCTTCCTTGTGGGTGAAGATGACTGTGAAAAAATTCCTTGCTCCTAACTGTAGTTCATAGTTCCCTTTGGGCTTCCATTTCTGGTTTATTCACCAACAGAGAGCTTTTTCATTGAGTCTCACTCCCATGAAACGATAGATTAGGGCATGTTTGCACATGTGATCTCTGTATTCTTCGATCCAGGGGTCTTCGATGATTAATGAGGGTGTTTCCTTCGATACCAGTTTGCAGGGGGATGAGCCTGTTGTTCCGTTTGGGCTGGGGACACTTCTCTCAGCCGAAGATCCGTTGGCTTTCGAGGTGTAGTTTGCCGCCGGAGCTTTGCCTTTGTCCCTGGATCGGGAGCCTGATGAGGTAACGACGAGCGCAGGAAGGAGGCTGCAGAATACGAAGGGGCTGAAGGCTGGGGGGTTGATCCCCCCCTGAAGGTGTTCATGGAGCGTTGCGTCTAGGGTTTAGTTGCAGGAGTGTCGAAATCTTCTCCGATCAACAACCTCCAGATCTGTTCAAATCAGTTGAAATTGCTTAATTTTCTTAATTTCTCTCATCTAATCAATGATTTAATCCAGCTGAAATTTATCATAAATCTGTTCAAATGGGTTGAAATTGCTAAGTTTGATTGCATAAATGAATTGAACAAGGTAACCATCTTTATTAAATGAAATTGCTGAATTTGATTGCATAAATGGATGGAACAAGTTAAACTTCAATAAAGAATGTATAAATTCAATCTATATAATTTTTGAGTTTAATAAAAAAAATAATAGTTTAACATTTCTTTTTCCAAAATTATGGTGAAAGGTCATTGGTTTAGATTTCCATTAATTAGACTAGGTGTGGAAGCGTAGATTAAAGGTTGTCCCCAAAAGGCCAGTGATTTAAGCTTCCATTATTTTGACGAGATGAAAGGGATTTATGAGAGAGGCAGTCAAGATATGTGAAAGCAGTCAAGGAAACCCTATCCAGCGAAAAGAGCGAGGGACAGTTTGTTTGATGTAGAGCCAGCTACAGACTTGCATGGGATAAACATTCGAACTCAAAACTCGCTAGTCCACATCTTCTTGTAGAACCTTATTCTCCATGCGTTGTCATATATTATGTTCCTTTATATTCAATGTTGACTCTACTTTTACACCAAATCACTAAGCCATTCCTATGACTTGATTTCATGCCACACCATTCCCATTATCTGCAACCATGTATAATGCAAATTAAAAATCTAAAACACAACAGAGTTTACCTTTGTGTTCTGCTTTCAAGTCATTCTTACAGAAATGATCTTCTCTTGAATTCTATGTATCCTGCAATCTTTGCTAGAACTAATGATATCCGCCGATGAAAGATCGGATTCCTTCATCATCTCTTCAACTGATTGATGAAAATGGGAAGCACTCCATCACTGACACTCGTAATGCTCTCTGCTCCACCAGTCCGCCCAGGTCGAGGAAATCAGGATTAACAGAAATATAATGCGGTCTGGTCACAAGGGTGATGGTTCTGGTCCTTAAATCTAATGCGGTCTGGTCAAATGAGTGATGGTTTTGGTATAAAATTTCTCTGCCACGCCTTACTTCAAATGCTAATGCATCTGAGGAACTCAAAACTGAGCTGGATCGTAACTCCACACCACACTTGTCTCTGGTGCGAATAGATCAGACAAGTCCAGAACAGAACTTCTATGCAAACCTCCGATCAAACCCCCATTTCAAACCTGACTCGGAACCAAATCAGTCCATCCTCGATTTAGCAATGCGCTTAATCACATCTCAACTTGGTCTCAGAATGGATTTCATTTCCCAATGGAATCGAATACCTTTGCAACACTTTCGTATACTAATGCTCAGAATTTAATTTTGTATGAACTGACAAAATAAACAGCTTTTACGCAGGGTTTCCAGATCTCTGAGCGGATCTCTAATCAATAGAAGTTTTGGTTCATTTACACTCAGGTGGCGATTTCCATGAACTGGAAGTTAAAGATCCATCTTAAATGTCCAATTTAATATGAGCCAGAGATCTAATTTCTTCGATTGTAATTTTGTCTGAATGAAAAGATATTATTTAATGTTTGTATAATTATTTAACTTTTAATTTTGTTTATTTTATTAAAATATTATTTTAATTAACATAATAAAGTTTCAACTTCAATTCTAATGACTGAGAGACAAAATTAGACGGCAAGAGCTAACCAGCCCTGCGATAGGGCATTTAATGCCCCTACGGACGCTGGTTCACCCTACATGACTATGGGAAGATTTGACAGCATCGGGCAGCCTCGGTTCGATGGTCAAACATTTTCCGGCTTCCAACACCTTCATGGCCCTCCTCTATTTCCCGGCAGCTACGCAGCTCTGACACCCGCATTAATGCACATCGCCTGGAGGATGCGGCAACAGTCCCTCTATTTCAATTTTCAAATTTGAGTTTTGAGCACGGATGCGCCTTTGTATACGATACATATACCACGAGTTACTTGAATTTTGAAAACCCTCCAAACTTTGAAATTTGAATTTCAAATCGCGCTCAAAATTTTTGAAATGCACTGACGACAGAACCACTGCTGGGTTTCCACCATGGTTTTTGTATTACATTCGCCCAGCGCTGAGGTTTCAGGAAGTTGGTGGTGACAGTATCAAAACATTTCTAGTATTTCAGTACAATGCCCAGGTGAGCTCTGAAGAAATGCAGGTGAATTACAGAGAGCTTGTGAAGCTTGCCCATTTCTACTAAATGAAGTTTCTCCTGATGAAATTGGACAGATTCATTTTCAGGGATTGTAAACCAGAACAATTGTGTTAAAGTTTTGAAGATTGATTACTTGTATGATTTGGAGAGAACGAGAGAGGCCCTTATGAATATTATTGAATGTTATTGTTAGTGATCTTAACCATGAGTTCTATGATATAGCCTTTGAAGAGCTGCAGCTGGACCGTCCATGGATGGATCTGATCTTTCCAAATCTATTTATAAACGGTTGTGGACAAACAGTTGAGGGAAAAAAATAAAAAGAAAATGACTTTAGTGTTTTCGTGACAGTGACCCGGTTTGTTCTAACTGGCGTCTCCTCTATTCTTTCGTGTTTTCCTAAACGTAAATTAGTTTGTTCTACTTAAAATCTCGAGTTTAGTCTTTGATTTAAGTTAGTTTGTTCTACTTAGAATCTCGAGTTTCGTCTTTGATTTAAGTTTCGACATCTTGTGATATAATATAATAAGTTCTGAGTTAAATGGTTATTTTGGTTACTGGTCTTTTCTTTGTTCTAATCTATTTATTTTATGGCGTTATTTGTTATTTGTTTTATGGGTGTTTAAGTCTATAATTATTTTATTTTGGATTCTAAGGGCTTTTATTGGGTTATTTTTAAGATTTTACTGGAAATTTGTGAAATTATTTTTATCAAATCCCAATATGTTATTGTTTAAAATGTGTTTTTATTATAATATGGATTGGGTATTTTGAATTTTTTTGAAAAACTAGATTATAAAAAATCTATAATTTAAACTTGTAATTCCAATAAATCTTTATCCCATTCAAAACAAATTCGCTTGAAAAATATATCTGAAAAATTCTAAATTTAATGCAAATAAACTGACTTTTATTTTATTTTCCAACCAATCACTTCTATAACTAATTTATTTAATTTGTAAAATATGATTATTTAAAATTAATTTGTAAAATATAATTATTTAAAATTTTATATAAATGTAGTGCATATGTACTTTAATTAGGATATTGTTTGCTTTGAATCAATGTATTTTCACTTCTTAATGCTTCAATTAACCATGACTATTGATATTATGTTCATGATTAATTAACCATGACTATTGATATTATGTTCATGATTATTAATACTATATTTGAGTGAAAAACATTTTTGATATTAAATATCATTTTAAATTAAATTAATTTGTAATATTTAAATTAACATGTGCAAACTAGATGTCCCGGATGCGGGTGCTTAAGGTGAGCGGCGGACAGATGGGGAGTCACATGGGCAGGGGTCAGCACAGATGTGACACGCAGTACCTCGCGGGATGTAAGAGAGGTTCGCATGCTGGAATATCAACGAGGGCATTAATGCTGGTCTTGTCTTCCATAATTCGTCTCCTGGCTAACTGTGCGATGGCGATTAATAAACCGGGAGCTCCTGCTACACTTGCGCATTCTTCTGCAATCGTCTGGCATTCCGCTGCAACATTGGCGCATTACTCGGTGGAGTGGGGGAATGAGCAAGGGCATTCATGCTCTGTGGCCAATTCAGGGACTGTCACAAGCTTGAGAGCAATTCCCAGGCGTTGTGAGCCAAATTCGACGGCCCCCGTCCTAATTAATCCCTCCTCTCCGGGTTTCTGCAAGCGGGTTCTTCTTTATCAAGCAATGCGGGGTGAGAGACTGAGAATGTGCAGTAGACACGGAGGCTCTCGCGGACGGGCTACCATTCAGAGGCCTGCCCCCATTTCTCCTTCCTCCTCCGTCGAAGTTACGTCTGAGCAGCAGCACCTCCATGGTAACAGAGCCGGACGAGGCAGAGGGCTGGGGAGCAAACGCATAATTGATTGTGGACATGAGGCGCATCCTACGGTCAGGTATCGGATACCCTGCACACTCGCCAATTCTACTTTTATTGTCTCTGTAACTGTTGAGCATTGTGATATTTTCAGAGATCAGGCAGATGCAACTCTGGAAAACCCACCTCAATTTCAAGGGACAGTGCCTATAATTGACCTGCAACGCCCTGTTAGGGAAAGCTCCCCCTTAGCTACTCCAGCAGCTCTTGCGGGTCGAAGCGAGCCTGTTCAGGGTCTCCCTTCCAGCGCGGTGGTCCCTCTCTCCGATTCTGACGACTCTCTGCAATTTGGGTGCCGAGTTGAGGAAGCGCCCTACACCACGGATGATGAATGATCAAGTCAAGCAGTTCGCTCTCGGCAGCCTAGGCCCTAGGAGCATCACTCTGTCTTTGAATCCTGTGTTTATGTATCAGTTCGGCAGTATGGGTCTGTATGTCTATGTGTCGGCAGTATGTGTCTATATGTCAGTCAGTCCATGTTTAAGCGGTGCTCATCATCGCCATGTTTGTCTATCTTAGCATGTCCCTGTTACGTACTGTTTAGAGTCACTGTTTCGAGTCTTAGGAGAAGACACAACAGAAGATAGTAATCCAAATTGTGACTGTGTTCAATTTTGGAAGGTGTAAATCTGAGCAAACTGTCAATTTCTGGGCAGGATTTACAAGGCCATGGCCTTGTTGTAACTCTGATGTAATTTTTGACCTTTTTGTACTATAATAGAATTAGCCTTATTCAGAAAAAAAAAACATGTGCAAACTAGATTTATATGATTTGTATCATGAAATAAAATTATATTCTAAGATGAAGAGAAATACTTCCTCGTAGAGGAACGATTACAAATTTTTTAAATAATAAAAAGAATTAAAGGGAAAGGCAATAAAAGGATAATGTGGAAAATGAAGTAAGTAATATATATATATATATATATATATAATAAAATGTTATAATAAAAATAATAATGTGAAAAATGAGCTAAGTATATATATATATATATATATATATATATATATATATATATATATATATATATAATAAATTGTTATAAGGACAAGGAAAATAATAAAATTTAAAAATAAATAAGATTACACATAGTAAATTAAAAATAAGCCATAAAGAGAAAAATAATAAAAAATCCACACTAAATAAAAGAGAGCTAAAGGACTTCAATGCAAAGGACTTCAATGTATTCCTTTCAACTAGATGCTAAGCAATGTTTAAAAACCTATTATTGAATATTGTTTTGTTGGTTTGTGAGATTATACATTATGATATGTTATCATTGCTGGTAGTAGTGGAAATGGAAATCATTGAGTTTATGTTGCAAGTTTTTTAAATAGATGTTTATACTATGTTAAATGTTTTTAAATTATTATTATATGGATTATAATGTCACATATATATAAATTGGTTATTTTTATGTTATTTATAAATATAAATATATAAGTTTTGTAAATAAAATTAAGTATAATGTTTTTTAATATTTAAATTTAAAACATAAATAAAGAGTATAAAAGTGTAAGTATTTTAATATAAACAAATTTATAAGAAATATATGAAAATATAATAGTATATTATGATAATTAGAAAAATATAAATAATATTTACTTATTTTTTATGATTTTTTATTAAGAAAAGCTCTAAATGCTAGAGCATTTGACAAAACACTCTATAGTCTTTTTAACTATTTAAATAGATTTTCAATAATAAAAACTCCATATTACTGTGGTGAATATCAATTATTTCATGGTCTTATTTAAGAAATGCAATATTTTTAAGTTAAGTAATTAACCACTATTGTTTAATGGATTTATTAAAAAGGATGAGTGCATTGCATTAATTGACCAACTCTTAGGTACATAAAAGTAAGGAGGTTAGGATAAGACTTCAACATCCTTTTATTTTTCAAAAGTAGCAATTTGCCCTTTGTAGGTAAGGAAATTGTTATATAGTTGTTATTGATTCCGATGTTGCATCTTTTTTATGTAGATCTTTCCACTATGTTAGTACTTTGTGGATTGTCCATTGACGTCTTTCCACTAGGCTAGTACTTTGTGGATTGTGCATTGACATAAGCAATGCTCTTTGGTATAAGATATTATTTTCAGTGGGAGCCAAATGCTACGTTTACCTTGAAGCTTTGATTTGTTGGCTTGCAACTTGTGCCTCAATCCTACTACTTTTCTCAAAGAAGACAAAAAACACTACATGCAGTGGGTTTGAAAGAGCCATCATGTAGCCTATTTTGAAGAGCCATAATGTAGCCTATTTATCCAGCGCATTGGATGATCTTGTAAAGGTCCATAAAATTTGATACTTGTGCCACTGTTTAGAAAAAAATCATTCAAACAACTTTTATTATTATTTTTATATATTTATTACTAAGAAGTGACTTCTACTTGCATGCCAACATGTACATATTCAACTAGTTAACTCCTCAAAAACTATTAGACAATGCATAATGTATTTATATTATTATTGTAATTCTACTTAATAAATTCATGAACTCCTAGAAAATTATATAAACATCACTATAACTTTTCCTAGTTGTAAAGTGCTAGAATACATAAATGTATTTATATTATTATTGTAATTCTATTTAATAAGTTTTACCTACCATGTATGGATTTTTTAATAGAAAATATGATTGTATCTATGAAAATTGATTGATTTACATAAAATATTGTGTTCCCAAATAAAGATATAAAATCATCAAATTCTAAAAACTAAAAAAAAATGGAAAATAAAACTCTTTTACTATATATATATGGAAAATTCAATATATATATATATATATATATATATATATATATATATATAATATATATATATATATATTTATATAATATTATATTTATTTTAAATAAAATATATTTATAAATATATAGAATTTTCAATTTTTTTTTTAAATAATAAATTTAAATTACGGAAAATTCAATTTTATTTATATTTTATATATAATTATAATATATTTATTTTAAATAAATTATATTTATAAATATATAGAATTTTCAATCTAATTTTTTATAATATTATATTTATTTTAAATAAAACATATTTTTAAATATATAGAATTTTCAATCTAATTTTTTAAATAATAAATTTAAATTTAAAATATATGTTAGTAACATTTTATATTTCATTTCATATATATAGATATAATGGATCATGTATATTTAAAAGAAAATATTAATTAACAAAAAAATTTATATTGTTTCTATATGAAGAAGTATTATGATAGTTATTTGTAATTTAACTAAATTTAAATTTATTAATTAAATAATTTAATATAAGCTAGATTGTGAAGCAATATATTCAAAGTTATTAATCGAATACCTTGGGCTTACTTCTCATGCACATTTGATATTCCCAATTACTAAATTTTTCTTTAATTTTCCTAATTATTAACACAAGAATGTATTTCTCTAATGAAAGGCTTACCTCTCATGCACATCTAATATTCAAAATTACCAAATATTTCTTTATTTTCCTGGTTATTAACACAAGAATGTATTTGTCTAAGTTTATTGGCTAGGAAAATCAAATCCACTTTAATACATTCCTAGCTACACCTTCTATATGTATGACACATGTATTACTCATCAACAACCTACATATGATACATGTATGACTTATGAACAACATAAACTCATAGGTCGTGTACATATTGGCTTCATTTAACAATGTAATACACAAGAATAATAAGTAGGATTTATGTTGCAACATGCAATCTTGTAACAAGTACTTATTGTTGAATGTTTATTTCTTGTGATATTCTATTTGAATACGGATTTTATTGCAACTTTAACTTGTATTAAAAGAAAACATTCATTTGTAACACCATAGTTTTTATCTCCATGAAATTGTAATGTAATTTTGCATATGTGATTAAGGCTATGAGTCAAGTAGTATGGATGAAGACCATAATATTTAAATTGCACATTAGAATTACTAATCATAATACATTGTCAGCTAAGATATGATTTGTATGATAATGTTGGGGGGTTATGATTCCACAAGAGAAGAAGATAAAGGGGTTGTCAAAGGGGGTTTTACATGCCTAATAATCCAAGGTCACCTTTCTAATTTTTTTTGTAATGAAACTTCTATTTCTCTTTTTTATTATTCAAAACCAAATCATTGTATACATGTACGAGGTTGGTGGGAAACACATCTCACCTATTCTTGATACTATTAGATAAGTAGAATCACTTTTTGGAGAATTCAAAGAGTCAAAGTTCCTTGAGTAACAATTTAACCACTGGAAGGTAGATCCTATAGGAATTATGAATAGGCAAGAGAATCAAGAAGTTTACTAGAGTAGGGTACCGTCTTTGATGGAGCTAATTATGCCTTTTGGAAAGTAAGAATAAAGGCATATCTTATGTCCCTGGGGATAGATGTTTGAACCTCAGTACTAGTAAATTACAATGTCCCAGATATTCCCCCCCCATAGATGAATATTGCAAGAAACTATATCTAAGCAATGATAAATCCAAGCATGCCATTCTTGCTAGTCTCAATCAGTCAGAACTTGTGAAGGTTATGCACTGTAAGTCTGCTTATGAGATGTGGGAGAAGCTTAACCAATGTCATGAAGGAGATGAAAAAGTGAAGCAAGCAAAACTTTAGACTTTCAGAATGAGGTTGAAAGCTTGAAGATGTCTGAGAATGAAAGCATAGTTGAGTACTTCCTCAAAGTTGAAGAAGTAGTTAATATGATTAGAGGACTTGGTGATGAAGTCAAGGAAGAGTTGATCATTCAAAAAGTATTAAGATCTCTACCTTCAACTGACTCTATTAATTGTTAAAGGTTAATTAACTAAGTACAACTGAAAATAACTTAGCTATATTGCTAAAATTTAGTATTCAACTCATGCATCACTCAAATCTAAGCCTATAACTTGAATTTACTGAGCTAACTGAATGAAAAGAACCATGTCAACTAGTTAACCGCCTCCAGGTTGTCCTACTGATGTGGAAATTCAATTTGACTAAGGCTAAAGTCAAATTGAGCCTTTATTGCTACACTTTCTAATAGGGACAAAGCAAGGAGATCCAGCCTCAAGACAACCATCCCAAGTCACAGAAAAAATAAGGGTAATGGGAAGTAAAAAAAATACATTGGAAAGTGGTGTAAGTTGCATAAAATCCCCTTGCATAACACTCATGAATGTTGCTCAGAACAATCATTGTTGGTGAACCTTAAAGAAAATGAATAGACTTTGGTTCTTATTATAATTTAGAATAGGATATTGGAAAGTGGTCGATTGATGTATAACCCAATACAACCATCTCAACCATGAAGATATAGCTAAAAGAGCCAGAGGAGCATGAAGAGGGGGGAAACTCTTATATTCTAATGTGGGTAGGGGACCCCACTACATTTCATCATTGACAGTGGAAGATAAAAGAACCTAATCTCAATTGAGTTAATCAATATATTGAAGTTTTCAATAGTGCCACATCCCTACCAATACACTAGTTGTTGGTTGAGCCATGGATGATACATTTTCATTAGCGAACAATGGCACATGCCCTATGGCATTAAGCCCTTCAAAGATGAGGTATTGTGTGATGTTTCCCCACTCAAAGTTTTTGATGTTATTTTAGGACAACCTTATATGCGGAAATTGACATATTGCCCAAGTCTCATCCTTCTAGTGCCATTGTTACTTTAGCCTTGGTCTCATCCTCTAGTGTCATTGTTACTCATTGAGTCTCATCCTCTAGTGTCATTGTTACTCATTGAGTCTCATCCTCTGGAGTCTCATAACTCCAGCAAGTTTTTTTTAAATAGAATATGTTGTAGCTCATAGCTTCAATAGGTTTTTGATTAAGTAGCTCTAGCTCTTACTCATTGATTTATAACTTCAAAGAGATATCCACAATATCTTCCTCCTTGAGTTCTCCTTGTACTAAATTGTCTAGAGTTATTTGATTTGAGGTCTTTGAGTTGACATTCTTGCTTAGAGGAACACCCAAATTCCTTAACATGGTGCACTTTGTCTCTAGGTTACTTGTCCTGGACCTTCACTTAAAAAGTGCAAATAGTAGACTTGTTATTATTGATCATCTTCACTTGTGCTTGCAATTTTTTGGATATTTTTTGTTTATCTTGATATTCGATAACTTCAACTATGAAATCAAACAAAATTTAAGATAAAGAAACTTGAAACAAGCAAAAAAAGTCTATTAAAAACCAAAATTATCCCATGGAGTAGCAAAGCACCAAAACTAGAGACCATTATAACCAATTTTCGTACCAAAGCTCAAGGACTTGTTAAGTGTTGCATCTAACAAGATGATAGGGAATGTATGGGTGTGTCGGGGAGAGAGAGGGATACACACAAAGGGACTCAAATCCAGAGTAAATCAAACACCAAACACATAGGGTCGAAATAAAATCAAATTAGAAAGAATCCAAGGAGCTTGAATAAGCCAACCTAGGTTTAAAGGCTCTCCACAAAATGATTATTGTAGAGTCTCAAAGTTTAACAACAAGAATTTGGGAACCCTTGAAAAGTATATGTAACTACTTCAATATAATTTTAATAAACCAAGACTAGAAAATGTTGATTTTAAGTGCTTATTAAATTTGATTATGACTATTTAGTATAGTGACAAATTATGTTAATTTAATAGTGTAATATAATTTTCATGATGTATTTTTACATCAATAGGTTTAAGTTATATATATATATATATATATATATATATATATATATATATATATATATATATATATATATATATATATATATATATATATATACAAAACTACTAAAGAATATTTAATACAGAAAAAATATTGAAATTTGCTTTTGCATATATATTAATAGATTTTTAAAATGATAATATTAAATTCGATCAAGTAAATTAAGTACATCTTTTACATCACATTTATTTATATGGATTGTTTTCTTGCAATTTCTTTTCTTATTTGTAATCTAAATTTGATGCCCAATATTATTATAATGATCATTTAAATCAACATCTTTGAGTAAAATCCTTTCTTAAGGTCAATCACAAAATTGATTGTGAATATTGACTTATTCTACTTGAACGTAACATAGACTACCCTATGCTTTACATGAGCATTCACTCTAATGAATTAAAAACTCTTTCCTAAAAAGCAGTCATGCACAACTTGGGTGCAAAGCAACTTGGAATCTATTTCATTCTTCATAGAGAATTTAAGTTTCTCAAATGCTATTATATTTCTCCGGATGCATCAATTAAAATATATGGAAAGAAATAATAAAATATAAAAATCAATTTTATTTTTATATATATTAAAAAAGTAGCGAGTAACCTAATTTACAACTTAACATGATAGACAATTGTTTTATATTTGATAAATAACCTTTTAAAAATATATTAATTTTAGAATTGAATTATTATATATATATATATATATATATATATATATATATATATATATATATGTTAAATAATTAAAAATATACACATTTTTTATGGACATATTTTCTTTAAAATACACATAAATAAAGCTAAGAATAAACCTCTTTCACTGGAATATAGTATCAATAATCACGAACATAATATCAATAATCATGGTTAACCGAAGCATTAAGAAGTGAAAATACATTGATTCAAAGCAAACAATATCTCAAGCAAAGTACATATACACTATATTTATATAAAATTTTAAATAATCATATTTTACAATTTAAATAAAATAGTTATAGAAGTGATTGGTTGGAAAATAAAATAAAACTCATAGTTTATCTGCATTAAATTTGGAATTTTTCAGATATATTTTTTAAGTGAATTTGTTTTGAATTGGATAGAGATTTATTGGAATTACAAGTTTAAATTGTAAATTCTTATAATCAAGTTCTCCAAAAAATTTCCAAAATACCAAATCCATATTAGAATAAAAACACATTTTAAACAATAACATATTGGGATTGGATAAAAACAATTTCGCTTATTTCCAATAAAATCTTAGAAAAAAACCAATAAAAAATCTCAAAACCCAAAATAAAAAGAATTATGGACTTAAAAATCCCATAAAATAAATAAATTATAACAAGGAAAAGACGAGTAACCAAAATAACCATCTAGCTCAGACCTTATTATATTATATCACAAGATACCGAAACTTAAAGACGAAACTCGAAATTCCAAGCAGAACAAACTAATTCACTGTTAGGAAAACACGAAAGAATAGAGGAGAACCAGTTAGAACAAATTGGGTCACTGTCACGAAAACACTGTAGTCATTTTCTTCTTGTTTTTTCCCTCAACCGTTTATAAATAGATTTGCAAAGATCAGAGCCATCCATGGATGGTCCAACGGCAGTACTTCAAAGGCTATGTCATACAACTCATCGTTGAGATACTAACAATAACATTCATAGCGCCCTCTCTCCTTGTCTCCAAATCATACTAGTAATCCAAATTAAAAACTTCAACACAGTTGGCCAGGTTCACAATCCCTGGAAATGAATCTGTCCAATTTCACCAGGAGCAACTTCACTTGGTAGAAATGAGAGAGCTTTGCAAGCTCTCTGTAATTCGCATGCATTTCTTCAGAGCTCACCTGGGCATTGTATTGAAATATTAGAAATGTTTTGACATTGTCACCACCAACTTCCTGAAACCTAAGCACTGGGCGAATGTAACACAAAAACCATGGTGGAAACCCAGCAATGGTTTTCTCGTCAGTACATTTCAAAAATTTTGAGCGCGATTTGAAATTCAAATTTCAAAGTTTGGAGGGTTTTCAAAATTCAAGTAACTCGTGGTATATGTATCGTATACAAAGGCGCATCCGCGCTCAAAACTCAAATTTGAAAATTGAAATAGAGGGACTGTTACTGTGTCCTCCAGGCAAAGTGCATTAATGCGGGAGTCAGAGCTACGCAGCTGTCGGGAAATAGAGGAGAGTCGTGAAGGTGTTAGAAGCCGGAAAATGTTTGACCATCGAACCGAGGCTGCCTGATGCTGTCAAATCTTCCCATGGCCATGTAGGGTGAACCAGCCTCCATAGGGGCATTAAATGCCCTATGGCAGGCTGGTTAGCTCTTGCCAAATTAGACATCATACTTTCCATGCCGCTTCCAATAACATCAACAATTTATTACTGACTCTGCATTTAAACCATGACACATTACTCTGATACAACACAGAGCACTTGATTCATATCAATCACAACGATTTCTACGCCAGAAAGGTATTCAAACCCTTCTACAGGAACCTCGTAATTCCTGTGCCATTAACTACCGGAAGAAACCCATTCAGCGATCACAATTCATGCATTCAAACATTACCATTTCGTATTACAGGGATTGCGCGCGAATTCCTAAGAAACATTTCATATATTCATTAATCATTCACAGACCATCACAGAAATCACACATATTTCTGAGCAGACACTTACACACTTGTCCAATTGGTCATGGGGAGATCAAGTCACAGAAGCACAGAACTATTACAAATTTAATACACAGAATCTTTATCAACAATATTACTGTTACCTCAATGGCCTGATCATACAAATTTGGGCATGCTCTACCTCGGCCTTCTCCTCTATCTATCACTTTGTCCTAGGGCCTCTATCTGTCAGGCCTCCCCGGGCTAGCTTGTCTCATCCACTTCTAACTAAAGTATCAACCATTACAACAGACAAGATGGAATCTGTTTCCAACAGTTCACTAATTTGACTACACTGGTCCTCAACTACATGACAATTTGTCCTTACAATTCGTAACATGGCCAATAGTATATTCCTTCTAAAACTAAGACACTGGAAATTCACTATTTCTAATTTTAAAGATATTTTATTTCGGTGAATCCATTCCCCATTCGAAAATTCCATGACCCTTTTAGGCTCAGGTTACCAGGTTAGTTTTGGGGATATTGTGCTCTTGCATCAGTGTTTTGGCCGCAAATTAGAAAACCAGAAGATGAAATTTTTGAAGTTCTATTGCTGAGGCAGCCTGACGAAACCATCCTATGAAATTAAATTATAGAACTTGATTGATTAAGATTCATACTGAACTGAAATTTGATTAAGATTCATACTGAACTGAAATTTGAGATAAATCTACAAAAAAGTCTGAAATACTAAAACAGTTTAAGGTTTGAACCAGGTAACTACTTACAAATCGATTCCAAATATCAAAACTCTAAAATCTTAGAAATCAATTCCAAATATCAAAACTCTACAGTCTGGAATTGATAATATCGATTTAATAGAAGGGTTAAACTTTTCCCATATTATTCAACATGGACAATCTCGGAACTTCAATTCTGAGATGAACATTCTTATGGTGGTTGTGATCTCTTCCTTAAGCATGACGATGTTGTCGTGCTCTTTAAGCAGTTCGTAGATTGTTTCTTCCAGCTCTTCATTCGCTCTCGAGACGGAAAGGAAGACTTTCCTTGGGGCTAACCCAGAGCTTTCTGCGAATGCCTATCTCAGATCTCTAAGTTTCCGGGGACTATACTCATCCCATACCTTAGATTTCCTCGGACCATGAAGTACGAAATCCACCTGGTTCATAATTAGCACAACATTTTCGGACATTCGTGATCGGGCGATCCTTGGAAACTCCGCCGCCGCTTGACAATTATCACCAACAAAATTAAGCACCACTATGCACAATTCTGCAACCTTGTCATAATTTTCCCAAACCTTTGACAAAGGAACTCTTTCTTGACCCGCTTCAGTGCCAGGGAAATCAATTATAGATATATCATCACTGAAATTGTGCATGGTAGCAGCTAGTGTATGTTTAGTGAATCCCTCTTCTTCAACAGTTCTGCCTAATGTTGAACTGATACGAGTAGTCTTACCAGCGTTTTCAGGCCCTATAAATGATGCCATACTCAAGCCTTCTAATAACTCACATGCAGATATTATTTTGTACATTTTCCAGGCTTGATTCGCTGTCTCTCACAATGCCCTCAGGTAGCCATTGTCTACTCTTCACAGCCTGGCCTTCTCTGTGAACATGCTCATAGATTTTCCTCTCTGTTGAAGCCCCGAGAATCAGGTCGACAACAAGGGGGATACCCGCCCGGTCCGGACCTTGGTTGGCAGCTCCTTATCTATTTGGTATAGCGGGTTCGACTGGGGATAATGGGACCAGTTTCCCAATCTATGAGTGTGTGTGTGTAGAATTTGATGTTGCTGATCTAATAGTTCCTATCTAAGCTATTCTAATTCAAACTTTAATCTAATTCTATGCTATTGTAATCTAATAAACAACACATCTAAATCTATACTAACCCGGGATGTAATTCTTCTATTATGCGATCTAAAGAGATTTCAAATAACAACTAGTAATAAAGATCATTCAGTGATTATGAGAAAGGAAATCAATCAAGATGAACCACTTCGCCTAAAAAGTTAGACGAAACAGTTGTGAACAACATATCACATAATGAGCTATTCATACATTAGGCATAAATAAATAGCTATCACCGTACAAAAGTGGCAAATGATAACTCAAGCATTCATGCAATAATACATAAGCAGCTAAAAACTATATATCACTTTAACATATAAGCAGAAATGGTCAAGAGATAAAAGTACCATTTATGACTAGTCCTACTCATAAGCTTCAAGCAACAATGATTTATCTCTCCTTGCTCTAACATCCACTAAGAGTACAGAAGTGCAACATCAGTAGCAGATATCAAATGCAAACATCAACAAATCTTGATCCATTCATTCACCAAAACCTCCTCTGAGGGTGCAAAAGTGCATGTTCTGAGGACAAGTTTTTGATAAATTTCTGGACCCTTCTCTAAATGCATGAGAAGGGTTTAAATACTACTTCCTAAATCTAATAATAGCTTATTTACAAAAATTCAGGATGCGGTTTAAAATGACCGCCCTTTTTCTAAGCAAAATTTAAAGTGAAAATTAAATTCAGAACTAAACTACTTTTGTATCTGGTCTTTAAAACTGCATGTATTCAGCATTGGTTTAAGGAGAGTCAGCTGGCTGACTTCTGCTTTGAGCTGAGCTGAGAAAACGGAATCGATGAGAGCTGGTACCATCTTTTCGGCCGCATTTATGATACACTTCACAGTCATCCACTGACTATGTGGCTTTACCAAGTATGTCCAGTAATATTCCCAATTTAACCTGTTCAGCGCTTGGATTGCTTTTGCCTTTTCTTATGCTCTCTGTTTCCATTCCACCTCTAGTTGTAGTTTGTTTGGTAAATATCCCGGGGTGGTTTCTACGATCAAATTTTCACTGTGCAAATTCTTGTTTACACAGTCAATAAGACTGCTTGCTACCGTGGCTGCTCTTTCTGCCGCTTGTTCTGCCTCCCTGATTTGATCGTCCCACTTGCTAAAGAGAAGCTCTTTATGGTTCTAGCTTATCCTTGGTGTGCCTGCTCTTTTTCCCTCGTCTTCATCCTGCCAAGCCAAGTACTCAGTCACCCGTTTATCAATCAGATCATAGTCACTTCGTAAGTCGACCACTTGATTAGTGATCTTATCACTAATTTCGCAATAATATTTCCACTGTGATATCTTTTGGCCCAACATTTCTTGCTGCTGCAGTAATTGTTCATTCAAGGAAATAGATTCCGAAATAAACTCTGTAAGCTTAGGGTTGTCCTTGTGCATCTCTTGTAAATCCTGTAACTGTTTTCCTTTCTCGTCCAAACTTCTCTGATAACCTATCTGCATTTGCTGGAAGTCCTCCTGCAACTTTTCAAGCTGTTTGTGTGCCTCATTATTAGTGTTGGCTTGTTGCAATTGTAGTTGTAGTACCTGTATTTTATCTTCCCGTTCTTTCAACAACTACTGTACCTCTGATGCTTTGTCAATAGTCGCAGAGGCATACCCTCCTGTGATCTGAGATAGTTTGGTGAGATTTTCAGTCGGATTGCTGGTGGGATATTTCCACAAGACGTCTAATTGCTCTGCATCTTGAGAGAGTGTATTTTCTAATTTACTTTTATTTCTCTGTCTTCTTACCACTGCTTTATGTTGGGGGCTATAAAATATGTCCAGAGGGGGAATTTCTTCTATATTAAGTACAAGCTCAGAAGATGGAGCAATAGGAATATGCTCAGTTTTTGAGACATCGCTGACTATTGTTGTGACTATTTCCTGTGCTACCTGTGTATTGCTCACAGGTGTTTTTAAGGCTCGTCCTTCAAGATTGATCAGTTCGTTGAAGGTTTCCCATTCCTTATCTAATTCGGTCGTGACTGGTGGTGCTTCAATGACGAGAGGAGGAGGATCTCTTTGCGGGGAGGTAATAACCTACTGTTGTAGAAGTTCCATTGAATGAGCGGTGTCCTTAGCTGACTCTTCGCTCCTATCTTGGTCATTTTCGGATCTTTTAGAGTGTTTAGGCATTTCTTGTTCCAACTTGGATTTAGATTCGTTAGTGCTTGAACTCCCACTGAGACTAACGCTTGGAGTTGGTTCTCTTGCAGACAGTCGTAGCTTTTCTAGAGGAATACTGGCTAATCTCCTCTCTCTGTATACCATGAACTTTTGAAAGTCTTCTGGAGACAATTGCAATTGGGCTTCGCACAAAATCTCTTGAAGTGAGCTTTTATGTTGGAATATATCATCAACTAAATCCTTTTTCCCAATGAACACTTTTATCTTGACTGTAGTTGTGAGATTCTGGGCAACCTCATTCGGGTCAAATGGTCTTCTTGGGAATTTAAATAGTTGTAAACACGTGATATTTTGTACTTCAGTGAACGCGTGACCTACATCAAATAGTGAAAAGGCCCCACAAGCCACAGGAAACTGTGGCCATATAACCTTCTTTTTGTCCTTTAAGTCTTTGGTTAGGCCGCCTTCTCCACAGGTTTGATATGCAATTTCTCGAGCTAGGAGTTTATCAGGGATATACAAAGGTAGAACATGAGGGGGTGCAGTACTTCCAAATACTCTAACATAAGTGAACAATTCTTCTCTGAACCATCTTGCGATGGGGAGGATATCTATCTGTGCTTTAGGTGAGCACCTCGGGGGTTCTTTATCATACAACATTCTATACAAGGGAAGCATAAGTCCGTGACAAATCTGGTAGAAATATGGAGTGAACTGAGAGTCCCATAATATCTTATGATAGACATGGATGGGTAAGGGGTCTTGAGTTGTCCACTTCCAACCCATAACAGGGAACTTAGAAACATAACATATAGAATCCATAACATATGCGGCTAGGTAAAAAGGAGGATAAATCCTCTGAGACGTAGCTCTTTTGGACCGATAACTGACAAATAGCCGTGATTAGGTTATCAGATAAAATTTTGGCCCAATCTACAATAGTGGCATTTGTGGCAGCATCTAGTAATGGTAACCATTCGGGTGAAAATTTGTTGATATCTGGCATTCCAAATATTCTATAGAGCATGGCAGCAGCAAAGCAATATGGGGAAGTAAGGGAACCAGTACTGTACATACCGTGTTTATCTTTCTTGAGCGGTTCATCTTTCCTTGACTAGTCTTTGGTGGTTTCTGACAGGTTCTGGTTCTCCTTCACGAATTTTTCTATGAATTGCGTGTTATAAGTTGCCTGTGGCTCAGGAAGATGATACATGAGCTTTAAATCCTGCGCAGCGAATGACCTGATGAGCCCTTGGCCATGGACCTTGAACATTCTATTTTTGATTTCTGCGCTATCAAGTATCCACTTGACCATGTCTGTGTATGGGAGAATTTTGGGCCTTGCCGCTATCCGATGTAGGAATGAGCATGCTAGCTCTTCTAGGGATGCTTCAGAGGAACTCTGTGAGCCCGCGACAACAGTAACTTTCATTACTCTGGGATTCTCTTCTTTGAGCAGATTGTACATGCCTTCCCATGTAGCTATTCCTGCGTCTCTGTTACAGGCTGTGTCTGTATACAAAGGTGCCATTTCCTTTTCTTCGGAGCTCGGGGCTTTGTTTTTCTTTCCCATTTCAACCTGCGTATTGCTTTGTATCGTCCTTCGTTCTCTGTTCCTGCAATTCACAAGTGAAGTGGAAATGACTGACCAGGAAGGGTGATGGGAGAGTTTTAAATGCCGTAGACATACCAAATACACCACCTTACGTGAAGTGATTCTTTGAAAAGCACGCGTTCATATTTATTAATAACTGGAAACTAACTCCTTTATTAGCATTTAAAGCGCATAATCATGTGTCAGCTTATGGCAAGTAGCTTTTCTTGAATATTGTGCCCGAAAGATCTGCGATGGAGCGATTTTGTGATTTGCTTTGCAACATCGCAGATCACACCATCGCATATCGCAACGTTGAAATATCGTAAAATCGCACAAATATAACATCGCAGTGTTGATCTAGCCTAACATCGCAACCATTGCAATATCGCGATATCGCAATATCGCAGATGGCAGAAGTTTTATGTATGACAAATTTCGTTAACCTGTTTCCTGCGATATGCGAACTTACGATCGGTGTCATCGCAAATCGGTAAATCCTGAAGTTTTTCTTATAAGTTTTTTCTTATTGCGACGCGATAGTTGTTCAATACCACAATTTCACACATGCCACGATTGCACTTGAATGGTGGCCTTCTACTACCGTTTTACGATGCGATTTTAAAGATTTTTCCTTATCATAAACTTAGGTTTTAAGTATTCGAAGGAGTTTCCTAAGCTTACGATGGTAACTTTATTTTGCGGAAAAGGAATTTAAGCACTACTCTTGCTTTTCCTAAATTTTAACTAAGGGTCCCCACACATTTAGTATTTTGGATAACACTTAAATGAGAAGGGGGGGTTGTTGCTGGTCACAACAATTGGCGATTCACTTGGAAGGACCAGTTATCTCTATTTTTCTATTGAATTTTTCAAACTTCCAAAACAGAAAATTTTTCAGAAAATTAAACTTTATTATGGAAAGGTAAAGTACATTATGTTCTAAACTATCAATGATATTTTGTTTCATTCTTCGACTTTGATTATTTGCTTCCTCAGGCTAGTCCTTGTATTTATATCAGTCATTACTTGGTCTTGTAAAGATAAAAAAAAGTTTCCTCTGTAAACCAGTTTTAAATATGCTCATTTGTCGTAGGTAGAGCCTCTGCTGCCAGCAGGCGTTTATAGTCTCGACAGGGTTACCTGTTACCCAGCCATGATCCTGTATCCTACTTAAGGTAGCCCACAACTTTTTCAAAGAAAAATCCATATCCACACTTATTGCTTTGGTATTTTTTTCTTTTTACTCTTAAAGAACAATGTCTTGGTTTGGTAGCCAAATTATGACACAGTCATTTACTTGATTTATAACTTTGCTGAGCAAGCTGGCTCGTGATGAGACCCCTTGTATTTTGATTGCAACAATCTTGAGTCATTGCCCTGTTGTGGTGTACAGTATTGGCAAAGTCAGCAAGTTATAACATCTTGTGATAATGATAAGCCGGCTCGTGATGAGACCTCTTATTCTTCAAGATAAAGTGTATCCTTGGGTCATTCCTCTGAAAGTTGCGATTTCCTTAGCAGGGAGGAAGTCGTTGTTTCCTTAAGATAGCTCTAGATGACACTAATAGAGTTTTTTGGAAACAACTGTTCTACAGAGAATCTTTATTTTGTTATTGATACCTTTCATTGTACTGAGATAAAACAATTTCTTCACTAAAGGTTGTTTTCGTCAAACTTTATGAAGTTGAAACTAGTATCATATCTAGGCTAGAGTCTTTAACTGTATCTATCAATAATAAAGATCAGTTTTCCAAAAGATTTGCTATTCATACAAGCGAAAAGCTCAAAATCTGAAAGAGAATTGGTATCTTTTAGTAAATGTCAAATGTTGTTAATAACAGCGGATTTTATTATGGAAAAACATATTTAAGGAAATGAGAGGTAACTATTCCCTTGGAATGAATAAGGCTAATTACTTCTTTTATTTTGGCTGCAAACTGTTAAAAATAAACTATTCGCCTGACAACCTAGCTAAATTAATTCTACTCCTATTTTAATTATACACACAAAATTGTCTAGGTATAATGATATTTCCAGTGTAACCATCTTTCCATTTTTATTCCTACATATGTATACATTTCAAAAATCAGTTTTAGGAATAAATTTTTTACTGAACTGAAAGCGTTAAATGTGGAATTAGGAAGCGTAACTGTTGTCAGAATTATGCCTGAAATCTCCTTCTTATGAAATTTTCTTTCCAATTGGATACCTATTGGATCATAAAAATTAGGATGAGTTTCCGTTATGGACTGGTAATCGTTCGATAGGAAAGATGACAGGCTGAGTTGCGAATATGAGTTTTTGGATTTAATAGCCTGTATCCTATTATTTTTATTATCTGTGAAAGTTAGGTCTTTGACGATTTCTAATGAAAGGAAAGTTTCCAAATATATCTCTCTGAGTGAATCAATGAAGAATGGATGGAAATTTCTCAAAGGACAATTATCAATTAACTTGAATGGTTGGAAATTCTCCAAAAATACCTTCTTTTGTTGATGTTGTTTTGGATAAGATAGAAGTTTTTCAAGAAAAACTGATATTGATTGGAATTGAATTTGAAAAAGTTCTACATTCCTTTGATAAACTTCAATTTTCCAAAATGGTAGAACATCACTTGAATGTTTGTCGGTAAGGTGTTCAGTATGCCAGAGTAATCTATCAAAAGTCTGAAAATTAAAATTTAAAGCAAAATCCGGTTTTATACAAAATGAGTGCAAACGAAAAAGAATGCAATGACTATCTGTACAACTAGTGTTATAGCACAATTGGGATCGTTTCGAAATATTTTCTCTTTCACAAGGATTGGCTAGAATTATGGGATTCGAGCCTCAAATCCCATATTGTGAATTAGAAAACAAATTATGATTGTGAGAAGGTGTGAAGGTTTATTCATGATATGAATCATAGATTGGAATACTCTCTTGGGTAGTGAAATCATGCAGATGATCTGCTACTTTGGAATGAGGATCAACTAAAATAATTCTTGAATTAGAATATCTCTCATTCTCAGATTTCTGATGATTCACTCGAGATAAATCAATATCTTCATCATCAAAGTAGCTATCATAAATGACTTTACTGGATTCCCTATATTGCTCCTTTTCTTCCAGTATATTCAAACAAGGAGGGTCAAGCTGTTTGTGTTTGTCAATAACAAAAGGGTGTTCTATAGCTGCTTCTCTATCTTGAAAACCTAATGGTGATTCATTTAGATGATCCTCTGTATTTTCTGGGATATCGTTAATACTGGGGGGGGGGGGGGAATTATCATCATTAAAAATATCAGGATAAAGAAAAAAATGCGACTCTGAAATAATGCATTTAAAATTATCTCCCTGTGAAAACTCTTGTTCATCACATTCATCGTAGATTTCAGGTTTCAGATCATACCTTTGTGTGCTCATGTTTTTTGGAAGAGGATTACTTTGCTGTTCTAACCTTGGGATTTGCATTTGTCGAGTTGCGATCATATTATCTGACTTTGTCTCAAAGTTGCTTTCAGATTCCAAGGGGGGCTTCCTTCCAACATTGCCGCTTTTGTCTTCTTGTATCGGATCAGACATGTCGCCTAAGCTTCGGGAAATTTCCTCATCATGACTTATTCGCACATCCAAATTGGATTTCTCATTTACATTAGAAGAAAATGGAACAAAGCTTGGACTAATTCCTACTGGATCGGGGATAGGAGGCAGAGAATAATTATGATCAACACAATCTAATGATTCTTCATTCATGAGTTCATTCTCAACATCATATTTCAAACAATTAAGATGAAATCGAATATTAAAATCTCTAACAGACTCATCTTCTTTGCGTAGATATTCAATTTCATCATATACCTGATCGTAATCATAGCAATCAAATTTACAAATGAAAGCCGTGAAAAATTGGTCCCAGCTGTGAATTGAGGCAACTGGGAGGGTTCTACACCAGTTTCTAGCTTCCGCTACAAATGTGAGAGTAAAAATTCTGCATAAAATGCCTTCATCAATTCCTTGAAATTTTTTTAATTTGAAACATTTTGAATAAATTGAAGGGCATGATTAAAAGCAGAAGAATTTCTCTTACCATTGAATTTTACCTGAGACAAGAGTATTACCACTTCGGGTGGAGTGTTGGAAGAGGCACGAACATGGATACAACTCCAGATGGGAAGTTTAAAAGAAGCCATCCTAATTCGAATTTTACAATTGAAAACAAATCCCAACAGACAACATGTTTCAGGCCCTCCTTCTAGCGCCAAATATGTTGAAGCCCCGAGAATCGGGTCGACAACAAGGGGGATACCCGCCCGGTCTGGAACTTGGTTGGCAGCTCCTTATCCGTTTGGTATAGCGGGTCCGACTGGGGATAATGGAACCAGTTTCCCAATCTATGAGTGTGTGTGTGTAGAATTTGATGTTGCTGATCTAATAGTTCCTATCTAAGCTATTCTAATTCAAACTTTAATCTAATTCTATGCTATTGTAATCTAATAAACAGTACATCTAAATCTATACTAACCCGGGATGTAATTCTTCTATTATGCGATCTAAAGAGATTTCAAATAACAACTGGTAATAAAGATCATTCAGCGATTATGAGAAAGGAAATCAATCAAGATAAACCACTTCGCATAAAAAGTTAGACGAAATAGTTGTGAACAGCATATCACATAATGAGCTATTCATACATTAGGCATAAATAAATAGCTATCACCGTACAAAAGTGGCAAATGATAACTCAAGCATTCATGCAATAATACATAAACAACTAAAAACTGTATATCACTTTAACATATAAGCAGAAATGGTCAAGAGATAAAAGTACCATTTATGACTAGTCCTACTCATAAGCTTCAAGCAACAATGATTTATCTCTCCTTGCTCTAACATCCACTAAGAGTACAGAAGTGCAACATCAATAGCAGATATCAAATGCAAACATCAACAAATCTTGATCCATTCATTCACCAAAACCTCCTCTGAGGGTGCAAAAGTGCATGTTCTGAGGACAAGTTTTTGATAAATTTCTGGACCCTTCTCTAAATGCATGAGAAGGGTTTAAATACTACTTCCTAAATCTAATAATAGCTTATTTACAAAAATTCAGGATGCGGTTTAAAATGACCGCCCTTTTTCTAAGAAAAATTTAAAGTGAAAATTAAATTAAGAACTAAACTACTTTTGTATCTGGTCTTTAAAACTGCATGTATTCAGCATTGGTTTAAGGAGAGTCGGTTGGCTGACTTCTGCTTTGAGTTGGGCTGAGAAAATGGAATCGATGAGAGCTGGTACCATCTTTTTGGCCGCATTTATGATACACTTCACAATCATCCACTGACTATGTGGCTTTACCAAGTATGTCCAGTAATATTCCCAATTTAACCTGTTCAGCGCTTGGATTGCTTTTGCCTTTTCTTGTGCTCTCTGTTTCCATTCCGCCTCTAGTTGTAGTTTGTTCGGTAAATATCCCGGGGTGGTTTCTGCGATCAAATTTTCACTGTGAAAATTCTCGTTTACACAGTCAATAAGACTGCTTGCTGCCGTGGCTGCTGTTTCTGCCGCTTGTTCTGCCTCCCTGATTTGATCGTCCCACTTGTTAAAGAGCAGCTCTTTATGGTTCTCGTTTATCCTTGGTGCGCCTGCTCTTTTTCCCTCGTCTTCATCCTGCCAAGCCAAGTACTCAGTCACCCGTTTATCAATCAGATCATAGTCACTTCGTAAGTCGACCACTTGATTAGTGATCTTATCACTAATTTCGCAATAATATTTCCACTGTGATATCTTTTGGCCCAACACTTCTTGCTGCTGCAGTAATTGTTCATTCAAGGAAATAGATTCTGAAATAAACTCTGTAAGCTTAGGGTCGTCCTTGTGCATCTCTTGTAAATCCTGTAACTGTTTTCCCTTCTCGTCCAAACTTCTCTGATAACCTATCTGCATTTGCTGGAAGTCCTCCTGCAACTTTTCAAGCTGTTTGTGTGCCTCATTATTAGTGTTGTCTTGTTGCAATTGCAGTTGTAGTACCTGTATTTGATCTTCCCGTTCTTTCAACAACTGTTGTACTTCTGATGCTTTGTCAATAGTCGTAGAGGCATACGCTCCTGCGATCTGAGATAGTTTGGTGAGATTTTCAGTCGGATTGCTGGTGGGATCTTTCCACAAGACGTCTAATTGCTCTGCATCTTGAGAGAGTGTATTTTCTAATTTCCTTTTCTTTCTCTGTCTTCTTACCACTGCTTTATGTTGGGGACTATAAAATATGTCCAGAGGGGGAATTTCTTCTATATTAAGTACAAGCTCAGAAGATGGAGCAATAGGAATATGCTCTGTATCTGAGACATTGCTGACTATTGTTGTGACTACTTCCTATGCTACCTGTGTATTGCTCACAGGTGTTTTTAGGGCTTGTCCTTCAAGATTGATCAGTTCGTTGAAGGTTTCCCATTCCTTATCTAATTCGGTCATGACTGGTGGTGCTTCAATGACGAGAGGAGGAGGATCTCTTTGCGGGGAGGTAATAAGCTACTGTTGTAGAAGTTCCATTGACTGAGTGGTGTCCTTAGCTGACTCTTCGCTCCTATCTTGGTCATTTCCGGATCTTTTAGAGTGTTCAGGCATTTCTTGTTCCGACTTGGATTTAGATCCGTTAGTGCTTGAACTCCCACTGAGACTAACGCTTGGAGTTGGTTCTCTTGCAGACAGTCGTAGCTTTTCTAGAGGAATACTGGCTAATCTCCTTTCTCTGTATACCATGAACTTTTGAAAGTCTTCTGGAGACAATTGCAATTGGGCTTCGTGCAAAATCTCTTGAAGTGAGCTTTTATGTTGGAATATATCATCAAATAAATCCTTTTTCCCAACGAACACTTTTATCTTGACTGTAGTTGTGAAATTCTGGGCAACCTCATTCGAGTCAAATGGTCTTCCTGGGAATTTAAATAGTTGTAAACACATGATATTCTGTACTTCAGTGAATGCGTGACCTACATCAAATAGTGAAAAGGCCCCACAAGCCACAGGAAACTGTGGCCATATAGCCTTCTTTTTGTCCTTTACGTCTTTGGTTAGGCCGCCTTCTCCACAGGTTTGATATGAAATTTCTCGAGCTAGGAGTTTATCAGGGATATACAAAGGTAGAACATGAGGGGGTGCAGTACTTCCAAATACTCTAACATAAGTGAACAATTCTTCTCCGAACCATCTTGCGATGGGGAGGATATCTATCTGTGCTTTAGGTGAGCACCTGGGGGGTTCTTTATCATACAACATTCTATACAAGGGTAGCATAAGTCCGTGACAAATCTGGTAGAAATATGGAGTGAACTGAGAGTCCCATAATATCTTATGATAGACATGGATCGGTAAGGGGTCTTGAGTTTTCCACTTCCAACCCATAACAGGGAACTTAGAAACATAACATATAGAATCCATAACATATGCGGCTAGGTAAAAAGGAGGATAAATCCTCTGAGACGTAGCTCTTTTGGACCGGTAATTGACAATAGCCGTGATTAGGTTATCAGATAAAATTTTTGCCCAATCTACAATAGTGGCATTTGTGGCAGCGTCTAGTAATGGTAACCATTCGGGTGAAAATTTGTTGATATCTGTCATTCCAAATATTCTACAGAGCATGGCAACAGCAAAGCAATATGGGGAAGTAAGGGAACTAGTACTGTACATACCGTGTTTATCTTTCTTGAGCAGTTCATCTTTCCTTGACCAATCTTTGGTGGTTTCTGATAGGTTCTGGTTCTCCTTCACGAATTTTTCTGTGAATTGCGTGTTATAAGTTGCCTGTGGCTCAGGCAGATGATACATGAGCTTTAAATCCTGTGCAGCGAATGACTCGATGAGCCCTTGGCCATGGACCTTGAACTGTCTATTTTTGATTTCTGCGTTATCAAGTATCCACTTGACCATGTCTGTGTATGGGAGAATTTTGGGCCTTGCCGCTATCCGATGTAGGAATGAGCACGCTAGCTCTTCTAGGGATGCTTCAGAGGAACTCTGTGAGTCCGCGACAGCAGTAACTTTCATTACTCTGGGATTCTCTTCTTCGAGCATACTGTACATGCCTTCCCATGTAGCTATTCCTGCGTCTCTGTTATAGTCCGTGTCTGTATACAAAGGTGCCATTTCCTTTTCTTCGGAGCTCGAGGCTTTGTTTTTTTTTTCCCATTTCAACCTGCGTATTGCTTTGTATCGTCCTTCATTCTCCGTTCCTACAATTCACAAGTGAAGTGGAAATGACTGACCAGGAAGGGTGATGGGAGAGTTTTAAATGCCGTAGACATACCAAATACACCACCTTACGTGAAGTGATTCTTTGAAAAGCACGCGTTCATATTTTATTAATAACTGGCAATTAACTCCTTTATTAGCATTTAAAGCGCATAATCATGTGTCAGCTTATGGCAAGTAGCTTTTCTTGAATATTGTGCCCAAAAGATCTGCGATGGAGTGATTTTGCAATTTGCTTCGCAACATCGCAGATCGCACCATCGCATATCGCAACATTGCAATATCGTAAAATCGCACAAATATAACATCGCAGTGTTGATCTTCCCTAACATCGCAACCATCGCAATATCGCAGATCGCAGAAGTTTTATGTATGACAAATTTCGTTAACCTGTTTCCTGCGATATGCGATCTTGCAATCGGTGTCATCGCAAATCGGTAAATCCTGAAGTTTTTCTTATAAGTTTTTTCTTATTGCGACGAGATAGTTGTTCAATACCACAATTTCGCACATGCCGGGATTGCACTTGAATGGTGGCGTTCTACTATCATTTTACGATGCGATTTTAAAGATTTTTTTCTTATCATAAACTTAGGTTTTAAGTATTCGAAGGATTTTCCTAAGCTTACGATGGTAACTTTATTTTGCGGAAAAGGAATTTAAGCACTACTCTTGCTTTTCCTAAATTTTAACTAAGGGTCCCCACACATTTAGTATTTTGGATAACACTTAAATGAGAAGGGGGGGTTGTTGCTGGTCACAACACTCTCATAATACCAGACATTCTATGGTTCATTTTGTGATTCATTGTCGCTCAGAAGGCAATAAATTGTTCTCACAATGGCCAGTTAATTCAGTGTTCCAAGTTTATTGTCGGGGATGCAGTAGAAGTATGAGCCACTTTCATTAGCATATTTCGAAATGCACGATTCATCAGGTTTAACAGAACATAGATTTTCTGGACAAGACCGGAGTAAGGTAGAAAGTAATACATATGATTTCCTGTGTATCCCTTCCGCCGATTCTACAAAACTAAGTGCATCCTTTAGTTTTGCAATCGGTGTCTCTAGCTTCTCTGTTAGAAGGTGTCTCATACTGTCAAAATGTTTCCTCTTGGTTTCCATAGAAATAGCGAATGACCGATGCTCAAAAGCATTGTCAAGAGATTTATACGCCTCCTTCTACTCTTTACTTTCTGTTAAAACCTTTGATTGCTTCATTAACAACAGTCTTCCGAGTTTTATGGTTGTGAAGATATCCCTTACGACAAGACTATAGTAGCAAACTTCAAGGTATTCCTTGGTTTTAAATATCACTCATGAAGATGTTGAAAATAGCAATAAGAAATGATAAAAATAGAATCCAGAAATTCCAATTTTAATTTTTCTTTGAATTAAAATTGTGAATTAAAATCGAATTTAGTTTCACCCGCTGCTTGGAAATAATTAATTAATTCATTATGGATTATTTAGTTGGAGAAATTCAAGTTAGAAGTCTTTTTGCAGTCATGCAACAATTATCTCTTAAATTAAGGAGATTATCCTTTAATTAAGGAGATAAGATTGAGTTATATTTGAGTTGTAATTAGTTAGCTTAGTTTACTGAGGTAAGTCCAGTTAAATTAGTTCCAAACTATTTAAGGAACTAATTGTGAGTTATCAGTCAGTTGATGCATGCATAAACTCAACTAGTGTACCTCAGATAACTAAAGATTCCCTCATCAGAAACTCATGCATGTCTATTCAGAGAAAGACCGAGTTGAGATTAAAGTCAAGGACAATGTACTATCAGTTGCATGTGGTTTCCTATAAAGGAAACTTATGCATGCAGAAAGAACAAGGTTCCTTGAGGATTGCGCAATTCTGACAGTGTGTTAGAGCAGTGTGTGAGAGCAGTGTTACACTGGGTGAAGGAGATCATCCCAGAGGTAACTGCACAAGGAAATAGGAGCTTGGAGGGCAGAGGAGAAGGCTTGTGAGAAGCTTTGATTGCCTGTGAGCATCCAGGAGGATTGTACTGAGAGCTGACTAGCTGTGAGAGCTAAAGCTTTGTGTAATTCTGATGTATTTCCACCTTGTATGATAATACAGATAGTGGGGGTTTTAGCTGAGACTTTCCCCTGAGTATTTTCTGTGTTTCATGTGTATTGATTCTTCTTCTTATGGTTATATGTGTTCAGATCTGGTTCAACTTGATCTTTAAGTTTCCACAAGTTTGATAGTAGAAGTAGATTATGGTATTTTTCTTTGGTATATTGCATTATCGAGTTAATCTACAGTCAGATTTTCTACATAGATTTCAGAGGTAGATTTGTAGAGAATTTGCAGGAAATTCTACAGAAAAATCGTTAAGGTGATGGTTAGACGACTCATAACTTTGGAGATAGAGACACTACTGTCCCTCTAGGTAGTTAATTACAAAAGTTATCGCCATGAGAAAGGACGAATGGTGTCATAACCCCCATACTCATTCATTGGGATATAACTCTTCTCAAGTTTTTATCTCGTCCATCTGCTTGATGACTAAATGTGACTAGACAAAGCATCAAGTGAGAGATATGTTGCAGAGAACCGGTAATTATAGTCGATTTTTGGAGTTTGGAAACATTCAATAGTTTCTGATGGTAGTTGCGAAAGGAGTGGAGCTCTACACCGACTATAAATGGCAAGCATCGAGGCTGGAGCTGCATAAAATATTTCTCAAATTTCGTTTGTAAAGGATCATGGTGTCGTTGAATGTTGAGGGTAGTGAAAGTATAGAGCAGGCATAGTTCATGGTAGAGGAACACGTTGGCAAGTTGGATAGGGTCAAAGAGAAAATTGTTCTAGAGGTACGCGCCCATTTCTCGTTGGTTTCAAGGGAAATGGAAGCGTTGCACAAGGATATGGAGTGGATTCACCTTCTGGTGGAAATATTATCAACCAAAGTTGATAATTTAACTTTGAAGGTTGATGGAATCAAGGTTGCAATGGAGGCTGTGGTAGTGGGAGTTCTGAAGGAGGTACTGGACTTGCAAGAGCCATCCTCTCTAGGAACAACTCTGTCAAGTGAGTCTGAGGAGCAGCTTCCAAAATTCAGATGCAGGCAAAAGAAGAAAATGGGAATGAAGTTGCAGACGAACAACCAAGAATGTAGTTATCTTTTAGAAACTTTCTTTGTTTAATGTTATGTCGAACAATAATGTATAATAACTCTTTTTGGAGATCGTATAAGATAAATTCTATTAGAAGTATAGTAGGCTACGGGCAGGGCACTAGTATAACTCTTTTTAAACAATTATGGAGCACTAAAGATGATATTTTGTCTATGGCTGTAAGGGTTTTTTCCCTTATACGAAATTTTGATTAATATAAACTACCCGTTCTTTAAAAAAAATGATATCTATATATATATATATATATATATATATATATATATATATATATATATATATATATATATATATATATATATATATATTATATATGAATAGATGAAAATAAAAATAAAAGTAATAGTGATAAAAGTAGTAAATCTATATTTAAGGTTAGATATTATAATTTTAAAATCAATTTAGAAAGATGAGATGTAAAGTGGGAACATGAGAATAATTTCATCTTTTTATTTTTAGCTGAATTTTTTGGTTTGTAATTGTTAATTGTTTTCAAATTAAAATGAGTGAACATTTTTCTCTAAAAAAATAATTAAAGTACTCAAATATTAATATACTAATTAGCATCCATATGTGTCCTTTTATTTTAAAAAATAATTAAAAGACCTATATACTAATTACGTCGAAGGTGTTCTTCATTGTGAGGTTTATCCTCATGACACTGTTCAGGTTCGTTATCCCTAACATAATTTTAAATCGATGTATTATAATTCTATATCTTAAACAGGTCTCCCTTACAATTCTATATCTTGAATAGGTGCCCCTCCCCCTCTGTTTCATGCTGTCGGCGTTTCTTTGCACAATAATGTGCAAATACTAGTTAATATTGATATATTGATATGTGTCCCTTTATTTGCTTAAGAATATGTTCAATGGTGGAGAAGGCGTGGGCACAACCACCTCCCCTACAGAGAGAGGATGACATGCCACTCTCTCGCACCATCAGTCGAAACATGACCTCTTTGGATCGTATGGGAATTTATAGTCTGATGGGTTTTTAGCTGAAGATATGTGTCGTATGTTGGAGACAATTTGTACATGAACAAAACTGCTCTTATCTACAATAGCACTCCTTTTCATCATGACATCCGCACCCTCCAACACAATGACATGTAATCCCATTATAGTTGGGCTTCAAAGGCAATCAACTAGTGTAGACCATCCATTCTTGCTATTTCTTCTCGTTTTCTATGCATATGCTTCTCAATGGCAATCCGTTCGCAAGTTTCAATCATTTAGGAGTAGCGAGGTGAAGTGGAATCAAATTTGATGGCTGAGTGAAATTGTTTGTTAGAAACTAAAGAACATGTTGATTCATGATTACACAAATAAATATGTTCTTAAAGGACATATTGATATCAAAAGTATATGTTCTTAAAGTACATGTTGATATCAAAAGTGTTTTTTTTAAAGGATATGTTGATTTATCTTAACCTTTGATAAATTTGAAATTATGATAAATTTAAATTAATTTTTTAAAACAACAAAATATTATAAAAGATGTTACAATATATTTCAAACATATTATATATATATATATATATATATATATATATATATATATATATATATAATGAAAAAGACATTAATATTACTAGCCTAGATCTATTTTAGCTCTAGTTCTACCAAGCACCTAGATGGATCAAATCTCTTTTCACTCTAAAAGAGGTTTGCATATCAAGAGATTTGATCCCTCTTTCAGCTTGTTAGATCCGTAATTAAGATGGATCTAGGTTGGTTTAACGATTAGTTATAGTTATAAGTATAATTATTGATTCTTTTTTTTTTACCAAGTCAAAATATTAAACAAGACATTACAACATCTTATATATATATATATATCTATATATATATATATATATATATATATATATATATATATATATATATATATATATATATGTTGAGTCAAAATGTTAAACAAGACATTACAACATCTCTACTATATTGGGTTGGTCTCTCATCGCAATAAGTAATTTTGTGTTTGTGGCACAAAATGGATCTCATGTGTCTCC
Organism: Pinus tabuliformis; assembly: GCA_031772625.1. Classification (NCBI taxonomy): domain Eukaryota; kingdom Viridiplantae; phylum Streptophyta; class Pinopsida; order Pinales; family Pinaceae; genus Pinus; species Pinus tabuliformis. The sequence continues at coordinate 519,221,633 of CM062812.1, forward strand.
TACAATAGAATAGGCGCAAACATGTTTAAGTGAGATCTACCCCCATATTGGGTTGTAGAGCGCCTCTTGGCGCAATAACTATCCAAACGCTAAACCTTTTAAATTATATTATACAAATTAATTTTAATTTTTTTACAAACAACACTAATTTAAATTTATAAAAATAGTAAAAATATTTATAATTTAAATACATATTATACAGTAATTAATTAATTATTTTTATTATATTTTAAAATAATATTTTTCTATCTCATTTTAATATAAAGTAAAAGTTGGGCCTCGAGTATGCCTTAAAACAGATTTTGCTTGGCTAAGAGCTCATCTTCCTCGGAAATAAGGAAATAGGTTAATGGCACGGCCCAAGACCCAGAGGCATTTGGCAGTTGTGAAAGCCTACCCCCTTATGCACCACGAGTCATTTATTCCAGGTGGCATGGTTTAGCTTGAATAACAATGATGAGTCACCTCGGTGGTTTTCCTTGAATAAGAGTTTGACAACTGAGTGATGATAGGTTTTCCCACTTGTGAAAAAAAAAACATAAAGTAAAAGTAAACCTTCAATTTTAAAATATTAAGTTGTCAACTCAAGTTAAATTTAATGTAAAGAATAAAGATAAAAATATAATGAAATTTGAATTTACGAGAAAATAAAGATAAATTCAATAGCAAAAGTAAAATATAAATGATATGAAGTAAAAATAAAGAAGTCTAAGAATAAAGAAAAATAAAAATTTATTTTAATTTACGAGAAAGTAAAAGAATAAGTATCATGAAATTTAAAAATGTCACCAATAAATTATTAAAAGAAAAATATGAATAATTTACAAAATATATTTATTTATATTATGAAAATAATAATATTAATATAAAGTAAAAGATGTTTCTCTTAGGAGAGGTAGGAGCAGGAGGGTAGGGGTGTTAATAAGCCCCCATGAAGAAACAAATATGAAATTTGCATGGGTTAGGGAAAACCACGAATAATCAAGCAGAAAAAATGGCTTTGTGGCAAGGATTAAAAACAGTGCTAGAAAGGAGAATTGATCATGTCATTGTAATGGGAGACTCCATACTAGTTATTCATAAATCCCATAAAGCAAAATTTATGGTTAAAAAAAAATTGGCCGCCTTAGATGAGCGAATATGGAATCAAATCCAAAAATTTGAATTTATATCCTTCTACCATGTTAAAAGATAAAATAATAATATTGCAGATGAACACGCCAATATAGGGGTGGGCCTTTATTAGGGTTCTCTTCTCCTAGATCGAGGCACGTTATCATTCCAATACATTCCAGGATGATTGAGAGGATAAATAGTTTGATGGTTGGGAAGATGTCCCTTACGACAAGACTATAGGAGCAAGCATCGAGGTATTCTTTGGTTTTAAATGTCACTCATGAAGAATCATTAAGGAAGGTGACAGTTTGACGCCTCATGGTTTTGGAGATAGAGACACTATCGTCCCTCCAAGTGGTTAATTACTGAAGATATCATCATGAGCAACGATAGATGGTTTCATAAACCCCATGCTTGTGCATTGGGATATAACTCTCCTCAAGTTTGTATCTCGTTCATCTGCTTGAGGAGTAAATGTGACCAGACAAAGTATCAAGTGAGAGATATGTTGTAGAGAATTGGTAATTATAGTCGATATTGGAGTCTGGAAACATTCAATAGTCTCTAATGGTAGTTGCGAAAGGAGTGGAGTTCTTCACCGAATGTAAATGACAAGCATCGAGGCTGGAGCCGCATAAAATATTTGTCAAATTTTGTTTGTAAAGGAGCATGGTGTTGTTGAATGTTGAGGGTGGTGAAAGTTTAGAGCGGGCAGAGCTCATGGTGGAGGAACAAATTGGCAAGCTGGATAGGGTCAGAGAGAAAATTTTTCTAGAGGCATGTGCCTATTTCTTGTTGGTTTCAAGGGAAATGGAAGTGTTGCACAAGGATATGGTGTTAGGTCCCTATCATACTAGTGTATTCCCTTATTATTATTGTCTTTATATCCCCTTATTGTTATTGTTGTGCCCATGTTGTCCCCATATTGTTATTATTGTACCCCATAGACGCCCACTATTGTCATTGTTGTGCCCTTACATTATTATTGTTATGTCAGCTTTGACTATATTGTGACCCCTTATACTATTATATATAGAAAGGAGGTATTGTCATTTGTATCATCGAAGAATTGTTCATTTGTGTAATGTAAAGGAGGTTTCCCCCTCGAAGAGGCTGATTTTGAAGTCATTGTTCTATATTTTCTTCTATTTTGTGAGCTGGTTGCATAAAAATTGGTATCAGAGCTTTGGATTCTAGGGTTTCGTTGCTTTAAACAAGTCATCGTGGAATTTTCACTATAACTTTTTTTCTACGATGTTTTGGAAGCTAAAATTAAAACCCATTTGATCTGAAATATTGATGAACCTCAGGTACAAATTTCAGATCTTTTCTCGTTATATGTTCAGAGATATGATACAAGGAAGTTAAGGTTTTTGTAGGCTCTTGAATTATATCTCAAATAGGTGACCTAGGGAAAATCGTCATAACTTTCTCTCTGAGCATCAGATTGAATTGTAAAGCATTACAGAAATAGGACAGACTGTAGTTTTCTTTGTATCAATTTCAGGTCCGAAGGTCGAAATAGTGACATGTGGAACTTCATACAAGTTTGCTCTAAAACAATCTATAATCAGGTCATCGTGGGAAATTTGGAATAACTCTTTCTTGGAGAATCCAATCTTGATCATACTTGTGGGGTTGGAACAACGACTCAGAGGGCTACCACAGGATGAAATTTTAGACCTTGTATATCCGCAATTACAGAGATACAACCGATTCAATATCGAGCTCCTACAAAGCCAAAAAAAGTGTGTAGTCTTTCAAAAATTTTCATAAGTTTGGTTTGAAAAATTAGTTTGAAGGAATTCAAAGGACATAGTGAAGCATAATTGTCATTAATTGATGCCCTGGAGAAAGAAAATGGAAACACCTAGTAAGCAACCTGAAATCTTTAGCATGACTCATGAAGAAGAGGAAGAAATGCAACATGATATATAAAAATTACGGGACCAAGTGCAACAAATTTTACTCTCACAAAAAGTAACGGAAGCTAGGATGGATGGTTTAAATAAAGGCATGGAAACTAAGATGAATGTTTTAAAGAATGGTGTGGAAGTTAAGATGAATGGCGTGGAAGCTAAGATGGATGGCATGGAAGCTAAGATGGATGGTATAGAAGCAAAACTTAAAGGCAACATGGAAGATTTGAAGATAGATTTGACAAATTTGCCACAAGAAATGTTTACTAATGGCGAAAGGGTAGTAAAGGAAACTCATGATGAGAACAAAATAAATGTTAATCATGATTTTATAGACTCTAATGTTAGATTTAAGACCCACCATGTTCCAAAGATTGATATGAGTAATTTTGATGGCAAGGATCCCGTAACATGGATACTACAAATGGAGCAATATTTCGATCTCCATAATGTGTAAAACACACAAAAGTTACGCATTGCAAATTTATATTTGGAACCCAATCAGTTTGTATGGTATCGATGGCTTTGCTCTTGTAAAGAAATTGTCATTTGGGAAATTTTAATGGAAGAAATGATAGCACATTATGAGGATACAAAAAGAAACAATTTTTAAAGCCAATTGATAAATCTCAAACAAAAAGGTACAATGGTGGATCACATTGAGGACTTCAAAAAATTGAATATAAGGGCAAACGATATTCCAGAGGAGCATAGGATTGATGTTTTAATAGGGACATTAAAGGATAACATCCAACATGAGGTTCACATTTGGGAACCTGATTCATTGGATAAGGCATTTACATTGGAAAGAAAAATTGAAAGCAAAATTATGGCAATAAGGAAGCCTACCAATCACAACTATAAAGATGGAAGTGTTGTTTCTCCTAACCTTCCACAACCTACAAGGTTGACACCACAACAATTGGAAGAAAAAAAAGAAAAATGGCTTTGTTACAGTTGTGATAAAAAATACACTAAAGGTCATAAGTGTGCTAAGAAGAAATTATTTTACATTGATTGTGAAGAGGAAGAAGAAAAGGAACAAGAAACATCAAAAGAAGAGGATGCACACCAAAAACAAATCCTAGAGAAAGAAGAAATGGATCCCACCATATCTTGTAATGAATTGGACGGAATAACCACTCAAACTATCAAAATAGAAAGATGTATCAAGAAGAAAAAGATAATAGTGTTGATTGATTCAGGTAGTACCCATAATTTTATTCATTGTAAGATAGCGAAGGACTTGAATTGCTTCCTATATCCAACACCAGAGTATCAAGTGATGCTTGCAAATGGAAGAACCATAAATTTCTCTGTAAAATGCCATAATATCAAGCTATCCATTGGAGAATATGTGTTGAATAGTTCAATGCTTTCCATTCCAATGGGTGGTGCTAATGTTGTACTAGGATTCCAATGGCTACAATCTTTGGGTACGATAGCTTTTAATTTTCAAGTACTTTTCTTGATTTTATTTATTTATTTCAGAAGGAAAGGAAGTTGAATTAAGGGGTATCACAGGGAAATCGAGAAAGATAATACAAATTTTCTAAATAAATAACAATGTGTTGTAATTTCACAATTATGTTCGCTAGAGGTTCCCACACCGAAATCATCTATTTCTCCAGATCTCCAAAAATTCTTGTACAATCATTCCAAGGTATTTGAGACTCCCAAAGGCCTCCCACCTATTTGTGATCATGATCATCTTATTCAATTGATTCAAGGAAGTGTTCCTCCAAACATCAAGCCTTACTGATGTCCCTATGCCCAAAAGAGTGAAATTGAATGTATGGTTGCAGAAATGCTAGAGGCTGGTATAATTCAACCTAGTCAAAGTTCTTTCTCTACTCTAATAGTATTGGTGCACAAGAAGGATGGATCATGGCGCGTGTGTCTGGATTATAGGGAGCTCAACAAACTCACTATTAAAGATAAATTTCCCATTCATGTTATTGATGAATTGCATGGAGCAATTTAATTCACCTAGTTGGACCTTCGTTTAGGATATCAACAAATCAAAATGAAGACCGAAGACATTCCGAAAACAATATTTAGAACTCATGAGGGTCATTATGAATTTTTGGTCATGCCTTTTTGGCCTTACCAATGCACCTTCTACATTTCAAGGATTAATGAATTCCATTTTCAAACGCTTCCTTAAAAAATTTGTGTTAGTATTTTTTGATGATATACTAATCTACAACAAGTCTTGGAAGGATCATGTTCAACATGTTGATATAGTTCTCAAACTATTAGAGGAGAAAAAATTATATGAAAAAAACTTCAAATGTTTCTTTGGAGTATAATAGGTGGAATATTTGGGTCATATAATATCTCATGAAGGTGTTAAGATAGACTATAGCAAAATTAAAGCCATTAAGGAATGGAAAATCCCCACATCCATAAAGCATCTACGAGGATTTATCGGGATGACAGGGTAGTATCGAAAGTTTGTTAATAATTATGGGAGAATAGCAGCACCTCTAACAACATTACTGAAGAAAGATGCATTTTCTTGGACTCCAAAAGCAACGAAAGCCTTTGAACATCTTAAAGAGGCAATGTGCCAAGCACCAATCTTAGCTACATCAGACTTCACAAAAACCTTTATTGTGGAATGTGATGCCTCATGAAATGGAATTGGTGTTGTTTTAATGCAAGAAGTAAGACCCATTTCTTTCGAAATTCATCCAATCAAAGGAAATTATTTACACAAAGTTATTTGTGAGAAGGAAATGTTGGAAATGCTACATGCACTTAAGAAATGGCGACCTTACCTAATGGGAAGACACTTCAAGGTAAAAACAGATCATGATAGTCTTAAATACTTTTTAGAACAAAGATTATCTTCAGAGGAGCAACAAAAATGGGTCACAAAGATGTTGGGTTATGACTTTGAAATCATCTACAAGAAAGGGAAGCAAAATGTTATTGCTGATGCACTCTCAAGAAAGGATGAGGATGTGGAAGCATTTCTTTGCGCCATTTCTATTTTCCAACTGGATTGGATAAACGAAGCAAGGGATGAATGGAAGAATGATGAAGAAGTGTGGGAATTCATTCAAAAGTTACAACAAGACCCCAGTACATCTGATACATTTAGCTGGACAAAGGATTCGTTATGGTATAAATATCGCTTATACCTCTATAAGAATTCCCAACTCAAACAAAAGATTCTTATGGAATTGCACACCTCTCCCTTAGGAGGGTACTCGGGATTTTTAAAAACTTACCACAGGGTTAAGAAGGATTTTTTTTGGGATGGCCTTAAATCTAATATTCAAAAGTTTGTGGCAGAATGTTTGGTTTACCAACAAAATAAAGTTGAAACAAATAAGAGTCTATTACAACCTTTATCCATTCCAAGTCAATGTTGGGAGGAGGTTTCAGTGGATTTTATCACAGGTTTACCCAAGACCAAAGGAAAGAGTGTCGTCATGGTGGTAGTTGATATACTTACCAAGTATGCACACTTTGGTGCATTGTCTCATCCCTTTAAATCCAGTACAGTTGCTAATGCATTTATGGAAACAATTCAAAAGCTACATGGAAACCCAAAGATTATTGTAAGCGACAAAGGTCCCATTTTCATTGGAAATTTTTGGAAAGAATTATTTTCTTGTCTGGGTACTCAGTTAGCTCATAGCTCATTGTATCATCCTCAATCTGATGGGAAAACTGAGATATTGAACAACTGTTTGGAAGGATATCTCCGTTGCTTTGTATATGATAAAAAGACACAATGTGTCAAATGGTTGCCTCTGGCTGAATGGTGGTATAACACTTCCTTCCATACTGTAGCAAAAGTGACCCCATTTATGGCACTTTATGGATATCATCCACTGCCCATCACATCATATTTAAGAGAAAATTCTAAGGTTAAAGCATTGGAAGATCACATCGAGCATCAACAACAAGTTCTCGAACTCTTAGAGGATAACATCACTTTGGCACAAAATAGAATGAAACAATAGGGATATCAACATCACAACGAAATAAGTTTTGATGTAGGTGGTTGGGTATTTCTACGGCTACAACCATACAAATAAATGTCCCTTCAGCAAGCTAATAAGGATAATAAATTACCACCAAATTATTATGGTCTGTACAAGGTGTTGCAAAATATTGGTACTATGGCATACAAATTGGAGCTTCCACAACTACCCGGGTGCACCCAGTTTTCCATGTTTCATGCTTAAAGAAGGTTATAGGTGACAAGCTCCCAGTTCAAACAATATTGCGAGAACTTAACAAGGAAGGAAAAATCATATTGGAACTTGAAGCATTCATAGACACAAGAACTTGACAACTACGAAATCGATCAATTTCAGAGTATCTCATCAAGTGGAAGAACTTACTTGCTGAAAATTCCACTGGGGAGGATGAGACTTTTATACAAAAGCATCCATAACTACTCAAGCATTGAGGACAACTCTTTTCTAAAGGGGAGGGGCATGATAGGTCCCTATCATACTAGTGTATTCCCTTATTATTATTGTCATTTTATCCCCTTATTGTTATTGTTGTGCCCATGTTGTCCCCATATTGTTATTATTGTGCCTCATAGAAGCCCACTATTTTTATTGTTATGTCCTTACATTATTATTTTTATGTCGGCTTTGACTATATTGTGACCCCTTAGACTCCTATATATAGAAAGGAGGTCTTGTCATTTGTATCATCAAAGGATTGTTCATTTGTGTAATGTAAACGAGATTTCCCCCTCGAAGAGGCTGATTTTGAAGTTGTTTCTCTATCTTTTCTTCTATTTTGTGAGCTAGTTGCATAACATATGGAGTGGATTCTTCTTCTGGTGGAAATATTGTCCACCAAAGTTGATAATTTGACTTTGAAGATTGCTGGAATCAAGGTTGCGGTAGAGGCAGCGACAATGGGAGTTATGAATGAGATCTTGGGCTTGCAAGAGCCATCCTCTCTAGGAACAACTCTGTCAAGCAAGCCTGAGGAGATGCTTCCAAAAATTTAGATGCAGACAAAGGAAGAAAATGGCAATGAAGTTGCAGATAGAAAACCAAGAATGTAGTGATCTTTTAGAAAGTTTCTTTGTTTAATGTTATGTCAAACAATATTATATAATATCTCTTTTTGGAGATCGTATAAGATAAATTCTATTAGAAGTATAGTAGGTTATGGGGAGGGCACCCGTAGAACTCTCTTTGAACAATTATGGAGCACAAAAGATGATATTTTTTCTATGACTATAAGGGTTTTTTCCCGTATACGAAATTTTGATTCATATAAACTACCCGTTCCTTAAAAAGAATGCTTCTCATATATATATCTATATATATCTATCTATATATATATATATATATATATATATATATATATATATATATATATATATATATATATATATATATATATATATATATATCTATATATATAATATAAAAAATGGATAGATGAAAATAAAACTAAAAGTAATAGTGATAAAAGTAGTAAATTTATATTTAGTATTAGATATTATAATTTTAAAAATCAATTCAGAAAGTTGAGATTAAAGTGGGAAGATGGGAATAATTTCATATTTTTATTTTTAAATTATTTTTTTGGTTTGTAATTGTTAATTTTTTGAAATTAAAATGAATGAACATTTTTATTTTAAAAAATAATTAAAAGAATCATATACTAACATACTAATTAACATTGATATGTGTCACTTTATTTTAAAAAATAATTAAAAAACCCATATACTACTTACGTCAAAGGCATTTTTTACTGTGAGGTTTATCCTCATGATATTGTTCAGATCCATTATCCCTAACATAATCTTGAACAAATGTCTTACAATTCTATATCTTAAACAGGTATCCCTTACAATTCTATATCTTGAACAAGTGTCCCTCCCCCTCTGTGTAACGCCGTCAGAGTTTCTTTGCATAGTAATGTGCAAATACTAGTTAATATTGATATATTGATATGTGTCCCTTTATTTTCTTAGGAATTTGTTCAATGGTGGAGAGGGTGTGGGCACAACCACGTCCCCTACAGAGAGAGGATGACATGCCACTCTCTCACACTATCAGTCGAAACATGACCTCTTTGGGTCATATGGGAATTTATAGTCTGATGGGTTTTAGCTGAAGATATGTGTCATATGTTGGAGACAATATGCACACGAACAAAACTTCTCTTATCTACAATAGCTCTCCTTTTCATTATGACATTCACACCCTCCAACACAACGACATGTAATCCCATTATAGTTGGGCTTCAAAGGCAATCAACTAGTGTAGACCATCCATTCTTGCTATTTATTCTCGTTTTCTATGCATATGTTTCTCAACGACAATCCGTTCGCAAGTTTAAATCATGTAAGAGTAGCTATATGAAATGGAATCAAATTTGATGGTTGAATGCAATTATGCATTAGAAACTAAAGGACATATTGATTCAAGATTACACAAATAAATATGTTCTTAAAGGACATATTCATATCAAAAGTATATGTTCTTAAAGGACAGGTTGATATAAAAAGTATTTTTTTCATAGGATATATTGACTTTTTACAACATCTCTACTATATTCAGTGGGTCTCTCATTGCAATAAGTATTTTGTGTTTATGGCACAAAATGGGTCTCATGGGTCTCCTAGTGATAGAATAGCTTGATTCTACTCCAACGTTGAGGGCTTTGAGGATGGTGATAGCCCTCCAATGTCTCAAAGGGTGAGAAAACATCATATGGGCCTCAAATCAACTGCCAAACCATGTGTACACTACTGAGTCCGTTGCAGCATGTTGGTCCAAGTGAATCATATAATGAATAATGTGGGTAAAATTGCAGACTGTTGGGGGTGTTGTAGGTTCCCATGGAAGGGAATGATGTTATGCTAGTGATAGGAGTCCCATGGCTCTCAATGCTTCACCTATAGGGTGTCATAATACTCCTTTAGTGGACTTGGTCCATATTTAAGCTACCCATCCCATGATGAAAACCATCTTCCAATCACACGCAATGTCCATTGTTGCATCTTCACCATTAGGTACAATAATCATTAATGCATCGATGTGAAACAAGCTTGTTATTCAAGGGAAAATTGACACTTCATACAGGGATTCCCCTCCAAATTTGGTCCTTTAATCATGTAATTGTATTACCTCCCTAGGTAGGAGTGGCTATTGGACGATCTTTTTAGGTATTCCTAGCCTGTAAGGGGAACACAAATTCCTTGGTACATCCCTCAATCAATTGGTGTCATGTGAATAATGAGGGAACAAAGGGGACAAGGCCTCTTAAACCTATATGCCATGCTCAAAGGGGTAGCAGTGATGAGGAAATCCACATTCTAGGTGTACGGATCTGAGGAGGGAGTTGTCCTGTATGCATGAGTTACCTCAGCCTTTTCTTGTCCACCATTCTTATTGAAATTTTAATTTTCTTTATTTTCTTTGTATTATTTCTCGAAGCTTTAGGAAATGAGAGCACATTATGAATGATGTGTAGTAGTGGATCACCCCCTTAAAGGTGGGGTAATTCATCACCCACCAAGGTTTGGGACATGCAAGGGTCCTTTTATGATGTGGAAAGGCAACACTGGCCCTAGGAGGTGGGTGATGACCATAAAGATAAGGGGTAGAGCTCATGCTTCACTTTTTCCCATGTGCTAATGTTAATGTCCCTTCAATATTTTGCATTTTATAATATTATTTTTCTTTTGTTCCTTACTTATGACCATGATATTCTTTTTACTTTTTTTTAGCTGCATCAACCTCCCACGGTAATGTTTCCAATCCTAACCCAAATATGTGGACAAGGAGAGGGGGTGTGCTAGAACCCAGTGGACCCATGTTTATGTGGAATTAGACATGGGAGGTGGAGTATATAGCCCATAATGCTCGAAGGGGAGTGATAATTATGGAATGGGGAAAACGAGACCATGTTATCTCAATCAGGGTTTCCCAAGTAGTGCCCTTCCTAAATCCATGGGCCATTAGAGCAGGTCCCACTGGACTAAGATTTAAGATTAACCCCTAATTTAAGGCGAGGGAACAAAACCAAGGTCAAAACTCTTCATTTTTCCAAGTCACCCAATAATCCATGCCAAATTCCCAAATGAAAAACAAGCATAACCACCTAATTTCATAATGAACAACATACCTTTGGATCAGATTTCCCACCTTCTAACATGTGCTCTTGAAAAATGAGTGAGAAAACATATGGTTGATGTAGGTGGCGGAGATAAAATGGCACATCACATCGCCTATAAGGTGGTTGTTAGGGGTTTCTAGCTGCCAACTGGAAGAAGCTGATTAGGAGAAAAATTATCCTAGGGATACCCACTTTTGGAGGATTACAAGAGAAACTTCAACAATGCATCATTTTAGAAAGAAGAATGGATGAGTTGGTTGTGGAAAAGGAATCCCTATTGATCAAGATAGAAAATAGACAAAAATAAGAGGAGATTATTTGGAAACAAAAGTATCGAATCAGGCGGCTTAAAGAGGGGGAGAAGAGCACGAATTCTTTTCATAACTCTATGATAAAACATCGACACAAAAATTGAATGATGACACTCTCTTTGATCTTGGGGACCCAACTCGTAAAGCGTCAAGATATAAAGCAAGAGTTGAATAGATTCTATGACAATCTACTTAGGGTTCCACAACCTAGGAAAAATGGAGGCCATATGGAAAATCATTCAACATATCCCTAGGTTTGTCAAGAACATAATTATGTGCTTTTAAGACCTATCTCTTTGGAATAAGTGGAGGAGGCGGTCAAAGGAATTCCCAAGAATAAAGCCCCTAGCTTGGATGGAGTTACATAAAACTTCTATTAGGCTTGTTGGTGGAGGAATCTGATGCTCTTCTTCAATATTACCTCCCTTTAAGGCCACCTTTTTTATGCTTTTCCCCAAGGTGGAAAAAACTAAAAACCCTATTTCCCAATTGTGTTGTGCAATGTCATCTACAAAATATTATCCAAATTAATAGCCAAAAATCCAAAGTCAATCCTACCCTCTCTCATATCCTTTCAGTAAACAAGGTATGTGTAAAGTCATTAAAGCTTAGAGGAATGCAATTCATCCAATAATTCATCAATGAGAGGAATGGGAAATTTATCTTTAAGAGTTAGCTTATTGAGCTCCCTATAATCCAGACACATGTGCCATGATCCATCCTTCTTGTGCACCAATACTACTGGAGCAGAGAAAGAACTTTGACTAGGTTGAATCATACAAGTCTCTAGCATTTCTGCAACCATACGTTCAATTTCACTCTATTGTGCAAAGGGATATTTGTAAGGCCTGATGTTTGGAGGAACACTTCCTAGAAAATGAATAACATGATCATGATCACAAATAGGTGGGAAGACTTTGGGAGTCTCAAATACCTTTGAATGATTGTCCAAGACTTTTTGGATATCTGGAGAAATATATGATTTCGGTGTGGGAACCTCTAGCGAACATAATTGTGCAATTACGCCATGTTTTTATTCCTTTAGAAGCTTTGTCATGCCATTAGAGCTGATTATATTTCCTGGTTTCCATGTGATACCCCTTAATTCAAATTCCTTTCCTTTTGAAAAAAAATTCAAGAAGAGTTCTTGAAAATTAAAAGTTATCGTACCCAAGATTGTAGCAATTGGACTCCTAGTACAACATTAGCATGACTCATTGGAATGGAAAGCATTGGACTATTTGAAACATATTCTCCCATGGATAACTTGATATTATGGTACTTTCCAGAGCAATTTATGGTTCTTCCATTTACAACCATCACTTGACACTCTAGTGTTGGATATAGGAAGCAATTCAATTCATGCACTATCTTACAATGAATAAAATTACGGGTACTGCCCGAATCAATCAACACTATTACCTTTTTCTTCTTGATTTATCCTTCTATCTTAATAGTTTGAGGAGTGGTAATTCTAGCCAATGCATTACAAGATATTGTCGTATTCATTTCTTGATGCTCGATGTGATCTTTCGCTTCTTGAACCATTTTCTTCGTGATATGTCCTTCTATCTTGAGAGTTTGAGGAGTGGTAATTCTTGCCAATGCTTTACAAGATATGTTCAGATTCATTTCTTCTTTCTCTGGGGTTGGTTCCTGGTGTATATCCTCTTCTTTTAATGTTTCTTGATCCTTTTCTTCCTCCTCTTGACAATCTATGTAAAATAATTTATTCTCAGCACACTATGACCTTTAGTGTATTTGCTATCACAACTGTAACAAAGCCCTTTTCTTATTTTTTCTTTCAATTGTTGTCATGTAAAGCTTGTAGGTTGTGGAAGGCTAGGAGAAAAATCACTTCCATATTTATAGTTGGGAGTGGTATGATTCCTTGTTTCCATAATTCCACTTTCAATTTTTCTTGCCCACCAAAATTCCTTCTCCAATGAATCAGGTTCCCAAAGATGAACCTCATGTTGAATGTTATCCTTTAAAATCCCTATGAAGACATCAATCCTTTGCTTCTCTGGAATATCATTTACCCTTATATTCAATTTTTGGAAGTCCTCAATGTTCTTTGCCATTGAACCCTTTTGTTTCGGATTTATCAATTGGCTAAAGAAGGTGTTACTCTTTGTATCCTCATAATGTGCTATCATTTCTTCCGTGAAAATTGACCAAGTGACAAGTGGTTTACAAGAGTAAAGCCCTTTATACCATAAACATTGATTCGGTTCTAAATATAAATATGCCTTCAAACTTCCTCATATCATTTTTTCTTGATTTTAGGAGCTCGATCTTGAATCTGTTGTATCTTTATAATTTTGTATCTCCAAGGTATGAAATTACATCCTACGGTAGCCCTTTGAGTCCTCTTTCTAACCCCGCAAGTTTGATAAAGATTGGATTCTCCAAGGAAGAGTTATGTCAAATCTCCCATGATGGCCGGATTATAGACTGGTTCAATAGAGCGAACTTGTACGAAGTGCCACATGTCACTGTTTCAACTTTAGGACCTGAAACCGATAAACAAAAAACTACAGTCCGTCTTCTTTTTGTAACTTAAGAAATTTCAATTTGATGCTCAGAGAGAAATTTATGATGATTTTCCCAAGGTCACCTGTTTGCGATGTAATTCGGGAGCCTACAGAAACCCTATTATCTTTGACCGTATCTCCGAAAATATAGAGAAACAAGATTTGAAATTTAGGCCTGAGCTTCACCAAGTCTTCTTCTCAAATATATTTTAATGTCAGAGTCTTAACCTTCGTAGAAAACAAATTATAGTGAAAATCCCACGATGACCTGTTTGAGATGAAATTCTTGAACTTTCAAAAACCCTAACTTCCTTAGATCCGAAAATATAGCGAGACAAGATCTGAAATTCAGACCCAAGGTTCAACGAGATGTCGTATAAAATGAGTTTCTGTTTTAGCTTCTGAAGCATCGCAGAAAAAAGTTATAGTGAATTTCCCACGATGGCTTGTTTGGAGCAGTGAAACCCAAGAATCCAGAGCTCTGATACCAAATGTTATGAAACCAGCTCAGAAAAAGATAGAAAACGAAGATCAACGCCTTAGAATTGAGCCTCTTCAAGGGGAAACCTCATTTACATTACACAAATGAGCAATTCTTGGATGATACAAATGAAAAAACCTCCTTTCTATATATAGGAGTCTAAGGGGTCATAATATAATTAGAGCTGACATAACAATAATAATGTAAGGGTACAACAATAACAATAATGGGCTTCTATAGGGGACAATAATAACAATCTGAGGATTGCATGGGCACAACAATATAATAAGGGGGTTGCACTAATAACACTAACGAGTTACACTAGTAGTATAGGAACCTAACAAAGGATTATCCATTTTGCATAATTTCGATGGACCTCGCTATATGAAAAATGAGAAATACACAGAAAAGCATGATTGCAATCACATTTTTCCATGTATTTATCATTTTTTGTATAGTAGGGTCCATAATAAGTATGCAACATGGTTACTCCTTGGGTGAGAAATCAAATTATGCATCCAATCAGTGTTCCCACTCGAAATTTGAGTAAACCCATAGAGAGATAAGTTGAAAATATGAGTTGAACAAGTAGTTTTTTCTTTTCCCTATAAAATTTGATGATGTAATCTAATATTATTTTATTATTTCAACTATTATTTTATAATTTCCTTAGGAGGCCCATTACAGACCTCAAAATTCCCCTAATTAAACTTCTACTATTTGATGGTTGGGGGTGATAGCCTCATTCTTGTCATATATGTGGATGTATTGCTATTAAAATTTCATTGGGGCTCATAGAGGAGTGCAAGAGGGAACTAGTAGCAGAGTTCGAGATTAAATAATTGGAGCTTATGCACTAATTTGTGTGCACAAAGGTGTGGTAGACAAATGGGGAGATATTCCCTGTGTAAGGGAAATACTACATCGAGATCTTGATGAGATTCGGGATGGAAGATTGGAGAGCCATGTCTACACCCATGATAACCAATTGTCGGCAGGTAGATACATCTAAGGAGAAGGATTTGGACCCCACATTCTACAAATAATTGATTGTCTCTCTTATGTATTTGGTCAATACCAGGCTAGATATATCCTTTGTGGTAAACTCTCTTAGTTAGTTCATGGTTGAACCAAAGAGGGTGCACTGGACAACAATGAAACATGTGTTGGATCATTTGTGAGGTAAAATCGAGTATGGGATTAGACATACTTGAGGTGACGGTATCATGTTGATGGGATATACTAATGAAAAATTTGCAGGAAGTACAGTGGACATGAAAAGCACTTTAGGGTGTTACTTCAACATGGGATTGGTGACATGTGAGGCCATTTGGCTTCAGAAGCTGATAGTAGCCTTGTTTGGTTAGAAGATAGAGATGATAGTGACACACTATGGCAATTAGAGTTGCATCAGATTATTTGAGAATTTGGTGTTTCATGACAAGTCTACGCATATAGATATCGGGTATCATTTCATTAGGGATTATATATAGCATGAGACAATTAATATACAATATATACCTACAGATCAACATGTAGCAGACATTTTTGGTGAAGGCTTTGAGGAATGAGAGATTCATCTTCTTTAGAGATAATATGGGTGTTATGTAGAACACCTTCTTTGCTAAGAGGGAGTGCTAGTTTGTGTAGCTTGGACAAGTGTTCTAGTCTCACGTAGTGTTAATGACGTTATAAACACAATTGGAATAATTATCTCCAAATCCAATTTATTATAGAAAGTGAAAATGTCTTAATTATATTTAATTAACTAGTTTTAATTATTTTATTAAGTCTAACTTAAGGAAATGGGTTAATTAATTAGCATTTATTGAGGCAAGTTGATTTCTCTATACTGACTTCTAGAAAAGTGACTTGATGATTTCAATATGATCTTAGCCATCGATTTTGATTAGATCATGGTCGTTGATTCATCTACAAGAGATTATAAGAAGAAATCGATGGGGATCTTGGAGACATAATTTGAGTGAGAAAGGGTGTAGTGATAGCATGGAAGACACCAACAACATGGTTCAACAACTATTGAGATTGTCATGTAACCATATCAAAAAATAAAATAAAAGGTAGATCAACAACTTGAAAATAAGCCTCTTCGAGGGGGAAACCTCCTTCTACATCAAATAAATAAACAATTCTTGGATGATTCATATGACAAGTCCTCCTTGATATATATAGGAGTTTAAGGGGTCATAATATAACTAGGGCATACATAACAATAATAATGTAAGGGCACAACAATAATAATAGTGGGCTTCTATGGGGCACAACAATATGGTGGCTACACTAGTATTATAGGGACCTAACATGCCCCCCTCCTTCAAAAAGGTGTTGTCCTCAACGCTTTAGTAGTTTTGGATGTATTTGAATAAAATACTCATCCTTCCATGTGGAGTCTTCATAAGATAAGCTTTTCCACTTAATCAGATACTCTAAAATTGATTTGTTTCGTAACTTCCATATTCTTGTTTATTTGATTTCTTCAATATCCAATATGATTTTTCCTTCCTCGTCAAGTTCTAGCAATATAGTTTGAACTGGGAGCTTGTCACCTATAACCTTCTTTAAGGATGAAACATGGAAAATTGGGTGTACTCGCGAAGATGCAAACAACTCCAATTTGTATGTCGTAGTACCAATATTTTGCAACACCTTGTAAGGGACATAGTACTTGGGTGATAATTTATTATCCTTCTTAGTTTTCTTGAGGGACATTTATTTGTATGGTTGTAGTCATAAAACTACCGAATTTCCCACATTAAAACTTATTTCACTATGTTGTTGATTTTCCTATTGTTTCATTCGATTCCATGTCATAGTCAAGCCATCCTTTAAGAGATAGAGAACTTGTTGTTGATGCTTGATGTGATCTTCCATTGATTGAACCTTAGAATTGTCCCTTAAAGATGATGTGATGGATGATGGATGATATCCATAAATTTTCATAAATGGGGTCATTTTTGTTGTGGTATGGAAGGAAGTGTTATACCATCATCCTACCATGGGTAACCACTTGATCCATTGTGTTCTTTTATCAAATACAAAGTAACAAAGATATCCTTCCAAATATTTGTTCACTATCTCAGTTTTCCATTCCAATTGAGGATGATAAGATGATTTATGAGCTAACTAAGTACCGAGACAAGAAAATAATTCTGTCCAAAAATTTCCAGTGAAAATGGGATCTCTATCACTTACAATAATGTTTAGGTATCCATGCAACTTTTGAATTGTTTCCACAAACATAGTAGCGACTGATGGGCCTCTAAATTAGACATAAATTAAGGCCCATCTAACCATCCTTCAACATATTAAACCTCTCTTTTTGCATTAGATAATGTATTTTTAACTTTAATATGTTCATTGTGAAGTTTTATGAATAATTTCATATTTGTGCCTAATATTATTTATTTTTTTGAAATATTATGAGAATATTGGGCAGAGTATGAAGATTTGGAAGAGGAGATAATTTAGGAACTTGCTTCCTACTACAGGAGGATCAATATTAAATAATAAATCAACAATATATTATGGAATTATGGCACATATTGTGGAACTCCAATAATTGAGAAAATCTACAAAGTGTTCCTAGCCATTTAATGCAAATTCATAGTATTGGGAACCAAATCCACTAATCAAGGGATTTTGGTGGGGAAATCTCCCTCTTTTCATGGGGAATGATTCCTAATCATTTTGTATAAGTACCAAGTCAAATTTTCCTCTAGAGGTAGATTTTTTATTAGTCTTATTGTGGAGAGAACTCGTATTTTTGTAACTCCATTGTATTTTCTTGCAAGGATGTAATTGTATCGATGAAAATAATGAAGATTGGTGTCATGTTTAGATTCTAAATCTTGTTCTCCTCCATATGTCTCTGAGTTTCCTTGGGCTTGGCCATCCCAGGAGCCTTAGATCCCTTTTGTATCATTTTTTTCTTCTTGTGACCGCTTATTCACATGCATCTCTTGTTCTTGTTTCTTTCTATTTCTACATTTAGTACTAATGATTTCTTGTTGTAGGATTGGGTTAAATGGTTTATGTAAGTTCTTTTGAAAGATCACATGCATCCTTTCATCCTTGGAAAATATTTGGAAAGTCATAGTAATCATTGAGCTACTTGGATTAGTCTTCTTATTCCCAAATCTAGATTTCTAGAACTCCTTTGTAGCAAAGAACAGTAAATTTATGCTATTTTTTAGAGCACGCTAACGAGCTTCAATCGAGTTGGTTCCACTTGAATTAGATCACAAAAACATTCTGTTTAATAAAAAAATTTACCCCATTACATTTGAACTTGATTAGGTTAGGCATTTGATAGATTTACTAGCTCACTACTTCTCGAATTTCTGGATTTTAGACTGGTAATTTTCCTTTATTTAATAAATATTTCCCATGTATAGATGAATTTGTGGATAGATGCAGATAATAATGTGTGTTATTGTAGGAAATATACATTGCAGGGAGACCTCATTTCGTTTGCCTCATCTAAGCCTCATCCACCCATGTCGCCAAAATCCACTAAAATCTCAATGCGAATTCTTGTTTTATAAGCAAAAATGGCCATTTCCTTTTAGAAAATCTACCCATCTTGAAGCCCTTGCTTGAATTCTAGGTAGTGTCCACCACCTCCATGCCTTATTATTCCATTATCCACCTTTCCCAAGCTCCATTCCACCTTCTATACCACTTCCTAAGCTTTCGACCTGTCTTTTGTAATAAAATAGGGGATCCTGTAGGAACTAGTAGATCTTGTAGGAAATCTTGTAGCGGCTTGTTTTGAGCCCGAATTGAGAAAAATCATCATTTAAGCTAGGATTATGCCTCTACTTGACCTCCAAGCTATCAAAATAATTTTAACCCTCTTCCTCCACCCTTGTCTCCCCTGCCAAAGAACAAGGAAAGATTAGCATTTGCATTTGTAAAATGAAAAGATAAAGAAAAATAGTTCTTTTTATTTCTTAATTAGCACATGCATGCAATAGTTAATACTCCCTAGGTCAAATTCCATGCTCAGTTAGTTTAAATCATCACATGTGATAAATAGGGTTAAGTTAGGTTTATTTTACATTTAGTTCATGATCTTTATGTAATTAGAATATGTTTCTTTCCTTATACTTTATTTCTTGTAATAGGTTAGGGTTTCCATTTCAAGTAGTTCATTTTCTGCAATTAGTTTAGGATTTGATTTCAGTACATGCACTCCATTACATCATGACAACAAAGGAAGGACACATTGTATGCTGCACATATAGTGCTGATACCTCTTAAGTTTGTACGAACCCCGGGTTGATAATTAAAGTTGGTAGCCTTGGGAGTTGCAACATTCTTGTTGCAATACCGAGGCTCATTAGTTTTTGGCGTCGTTGCCAGGGAGGTGTCAAAGTATGCATTGTTTTCTTCCCTAGTTGATTCATTTCTTTTCACTTTTTTTTCAAAAAAATAAAATAAAAATGCATTAGGCATATTTCATTTCAGAAATAGAAAAGTGCATTTCATTAGTGTTTTCATTCAATCATAAAAACAAAAAAATTTCTCCAACACCAACCCACCCCCCCATTTGATCACGTGGTGTAGTAAGAGCGACATCACCATCCACTTTTGCAGGTGGAAGAAGAAGAGATGGAAAAGAATGTAGAAGAAATGGATGGAGATGATGATAATGAGGAAGATCCTCTCGGATTTCCCATTTTAGATACTGATGGTAGTGTGAACATGAAGAACATCCATCCATCTTTTCTTCTAAAATTTCATGCTGTAAGGTTAGAGGATCTAGAAACCTTTCTCTTTGAATTTGAAATTGTTTGTATATCTTATGGTTACTTACTAAAATCTCAAAAACTGAGATTGTTTCTGGCAACATTGAAGGATAGAGCTCTTAAATAGTTCATGAGTTTAGGGACTAATTCAATAAGATCATGGAATGATATGAAAAATATATTTCTAGAAAATATAAAGATCATGATCTTAAAGAAGAAATATTTAGAATGAATCAAAGAGAAGATGAGAGTCTAGAGGATCTAATAGATAGGTTCATGTATAATGTTAAGAGGGAAAAACTACAACATTTAGGATCCGACACACTAAAAGCCCTCTTACTTAGAACAATTAGGGATGAGTTGATTGATCTCCTTGATCTCATGAGTAGAGGTGATGTATACCAATTATCATTTGAAGAAATTTTTGAAACATGCACACACATATGAAGAGGAAGGGCAAGAGTAAGTGAATCTGTATCAAGATCAGTAACTCAAGCTAAACTTGGAAATTTGCTTGATAACTTTAAAACATAAATTCTTAGCAATCTAAGTGAACAAGTAGAAATGTTAAGAATACAAAATGAGAAAAAAAAGATGTTGATATTCGTGTTGTCCGCGAAGAATCACATGATGTTAAATGTTGCTCCTCATTACCAAGGTTGAAGGAAGTTCACCAAGAGGACAATGGAGCAAGTCAATTGCCAATGCAGCTATGTTATGTAGCTCCAAGAGGGCCATGATAACCTATTCAACTTGATATGTTACAAGAGCATAATTCAAAATTTCAATCTTATGCAAATCCATCTCAAAGTAATTGGAGCACACCCTTTCCTTTGCAACATTGGCCATCTCAACCCGAAAACCAATCTTGGAAAAAAGGTTGGCAAGGAACTTATGGAAGCCATCCACAATATCCTCAGTATTTTCCTCAATATCCTCCATATCCAACTCCATGTTATCCTTACCATTCACCTCCACCAAAACCATAATTCCAACCACATCCATCTCAAATATACACTCCCACTCAACTACCTGTATACCATTTCCAAACCCACACAATGAAGTAGCTCAACCCACTTACAATGATGAAGTACAACACTTCCAAATATATCCTTTCGATCTCAATGGTATTCATCTCAACTCAGGAAGAATATTAAAAAATATATTCTCTTGATGTCATTGAAGGACAACATGTAGAAAAAGAAGATTCAAAAGAGAAGATCAAAGAATCATGGGTTGCACTTGATGAAGAGAAGATAGAAAATCAGAGATTGAGAAAGCTCCCTCATGGTTACCATCAAATCCTCTATGTGTTCAAGAGAACAATCAGCAAAGGGGGAGATTTGATGGCCATGGAATAAGAAGACATCTAAGATGATCCAAATCAGCAAGTGGACCAAGGGCATCACAAATATATTGAAATATGGTTCCAAACAGTGATTAAGTTGCAGCAACACTCTCTTATTCAACTGTGCTTGATCCTTTCAAAGTCAAACCATTTGGTCTTTGAAATCTAGGTACATGTCAAATCATATATTGCAAGCCGACACATCATTTTATCTATCATCTTGATGTGCACCTGGCTCCATTGGAAGTATTCTTATACTTGAAAGTAATTTTGTTTTTTCAAGTAGGGTAGGGTAGAAGGAAAAAAAAATGAAAAATAAGAGGAAAAAAAAAAAAATCTCAGGTGAAAAATTCCTTTGACCTGAGATTGGCTCATTGATTGAAAACCTCCATGAGGTGGTCAATGGGTTGGGAAAAGAGAAAAAAGTGAGAAAAAGAAAAGGTCCTAGGTGAAAACCTCCTTTGAGGTGCTTAGGCAGACCTACTAGTTGAAAACCTCATTAAGATGGCTAGCAGGCCTAGAAGAAGAAAAGAGGAGAAAATAAAAAATATGTGCTCCATGTATCTCTCTGATGAATGTAGGTGCCCTCCAACATCTGTAAACAACAAAAACAAGTTGGCACCAACAAAAGAAAAAATAGGTCAAACCTAGTCAAAAGAAGTCAAATTTTGACTTTCCTCTACTTTGCTCAAATGCTCCAACATGACCAAGGCCATAGAAATCCATCAACCTCATCTATTTCCACCATCCACTCATCATTTCCAAGCTTATACCACTCATTTTCCTTGCTTCCCTAAAAAACTACAGGAATGCTCTATTTTACTACAAGAAACAAAAATACATAGAGTAAAAAATTATTTTTGCCATAACTTGAAAACCATGGATCCATTTTCCAAGCTTTTTCAGGTGGAGATGCATATGGATGATGGTAAAATTTTCAAGCAATTTCAGCAAATTCTAGTGCACCGTTTTCGAGAAATCGGCCTCCATGGATTACAACCATTTTTGAATTTTCTTGATATTCGTGCATCCGTTTAAAAATATGTTCCATAGGGAGATGCATATGGATAATGGTAACATGCAAAAGAAATTTCAGCTAGTTCCAGTGCATGGTTTCCAAGAAATAAGCCTATATCACTTTCAACCATTTGTATTTTTTCTCAAGATTCGTGCATCTGTTGGCCAAGATTTGTTTATGTGGAGGTGCATAATGATGATGGAAACATGCTCAGAAAGATTTAGGTCAATCCATCCTACCATTTGGGAGATATGGACAAAACAAGTCTGCTACAAGAGGTTGTCCTGAATTACTACAGGTTCTCTACACGAAGACCGAGAAGAAGCTACAAGAGACAATATGATTGGAGAAATGGGTCAAAATGTCATGTATTATTTAGGGAAGGTTGATATAGGTCCCTCAACACCTACACATCAATAAGAAGACAACCCATCAGCAAAATAAAATCAACAAAAAAAAGGCAGTCAAAAAGATGTACCTGAGTCATTAGCAACACAACAACATCAACTAAGCAGCAACATGCATGTCTCTCCAACAACCATAAGGTAGGTACATGTATGAAATATTCTTGACCTCTTCTCTTGTGCATATTATAGTTAGAAATTTGTTGTCAATGCATGAGAGATGAATTTTTATAAGCTAAGTATGGGTCAGTAGTCTCAACCAGCTTCAACTAGTTAATTTCAGCTCACTCATTCACTCATGCAATGTGGAAAAGTTAAATTATGAAGGGTGATTATTTCAAGGAATGGAGACAGCAGTTAAAAGAAGATTTTTTTTTGTAAAGGCCAAGTCACTACAATACTCCAAGCCCTCCATCCACTTCATATTCACTATCTATCCATCATTCATCCATCCCATTTCATAATTTCAAGAACAAACCCTACACTCTGTCTCACCTAAAAAATTTCTTTAAAAAAAAACAAACAGAGCATCCTTTCCATTTTCACAAACCTACACTACTCCCTCTGAGCCCTAGCATCATCCTCCAAACCCTCTACATTATTTCTCATCACTCCCATACAGTTAAAAGACTCTAAAAGAGAAGGAAGGGTTGCTACACAAAGAAATAATGTTGCTACAAGAAGGAAGAAAGGAACAAATGGTGCTAAAACAAAAAAAATGCAGTACCTAAGAGAGATCTAATCAAAAATAAAAAAACTCTTAAGGCCATTAGGCAATCATCTAAGCCACAAAAGAAAAGAAGAAGGCAAACTAATCGTCTCAAGAAACAATGATTTTTCTATGCACAAATATTTTTTTGGGCTTGCCCTCGCAGAACTTACAATCAATATTATTAAGAGAAAGGACTGAGGAATGCACAAGAGAGAGGCCACCAGGGCCATGAATGAGGCACAATGAGGCCACTGAGTTGCTCAGAGGATGAGCAACACTTTCAGCAGGGGGATATGATAAGCCTCTAAATTAGACATAAACTAAGGCCCATGCCTCTAAATTAAACAGAAATTAAGGTCCATCTAACCATCCTTCAGCACATTAAACCTCTCTTTTTGCATTAGATAATGTATTTTTAACTTTAATATGTTCATTAGGAAGGTTTATGTATAGTTGCATATTTGTGCCTATTATTATTAATTTTTGTGGAATATTATGAGAATATTGGGCAGATTATGAAGATTTGGAAGAGGAGATAATTTAGGGAATTACTCCCTACTATAGGAGGATCAATATTAAATAATAAATCAACAATATATTATGGAATTATGGCACAGATTGTGGAACTCCAATAATTGAGAAAATCTAGGAATGTGTTCCCTGCCATTTAATGCAAATTCCTAGTATTGGGAACCAGATCCATGAATCAAAGGATTTTGGTGGGAAAACTTCCTCCTTTCACGGGGAATGATTCCTAATCATTTTGTATAAGTACCAAGTCGAATTTTCCTCTAGAGGTAAATTTTTTATTAGTCTTCTTATGGAGAGAACTCGTATTTTTGCAGTTCCATTGTATTTTCTTGTAGGGATGTAATTTTATTGATGAAAATAATGAAGATTGGTGTCATGTTTAGCTTCTAAATATTTTTCTCCTCCATAGGCTTCTGATTTTCCTTGGGCTTGGCCATCCCAGGAGCCTCAGAGCCCTTTTGTATCATTTTTTTCTTCTTGTCACCTCTTATTCACATGCATCTCTTGTTCTTATTTATTTCTATTTATGAATTTAATATTAATGATTTATTGTTGTAGGATTGGGTTAAATGGTTGATGTAAGTTCTTTTGCAAGATCAAAAGAATAATTTCATCCTTGGAAAATATTTGGAAAGTCATAGTAATTATTGAGATACTTGGATTAGTTTTCTTATTCCCAAATCTAGATTTTTGGAAGTTACTCCTTTGTAGCAAAGAACAACAAATTTCTACTATTTTTTAGAGCATGCTAACAAGCTTCAATCGAGAACATTCTATTTAATATAAAAAATTACCCCATAGAATTTGCACTTGATTAGGTTAGGAATATGATAGATTTATTAGCTCATTAGTTCTCAAATTTCTGGATTTTAGACTAGTAATTTTCCATTATTTAATAAATATTTCCCATGTATATATGAATTTGTGAATAGATGTAGACAATAATGTGTGTTGTTGCAGGAGCTTCTACATTTCAAGGAGACCTCATCTCGTTTACCTCATCCAAACCTCATCCACCCATGTTGCCAAAATCCACTAAAATCTCAATCCAAATTCTTGTTTTATAAGCAAAATTTGCCACTTCCTTTGAGCAAATCTACCCATATTGAAGCCCTTGCTTGAGTTTTGGGTAGTGTCCACCACCTCCATGCCTTATTCTTCCATTATCCACCTTTTCCAAGCTCCATTCCGCCTTTTAGACCACTTCCTAAGCTTTCGGCCTATTTTTCATAATAAAACAGGGGATCCTGTAGGAACTAGTACATCTTGTAGACATCTTGTAGGAAATCCTGTAGCGCCTGTTTTGAGCCCGAATTGAGAAAAATCGTCATTTAAGCTAGGATTAGGCCTCTACTTGACCTCCAAGCAATCAAAACCATTGTACCCCTCTTCCTCCACACCTGTCTCCCCTACCAAAGAACAAGGAAAGATTAGCATTTGCATTTATAAAATGAAAAGATAAAGAAAAATAGTTCTTTTTATTTCTTAATTAGCACATGCATGCAACAGTTAATACTTCCTAGATCACATTCCATGCTCAATTAGTTTAAATCACCACATTTGGTAAATAGGGTTAAGTTAGGTTTCTTTTACATTTAGTTCATGATCTTTATGCAATTAGAATATGTTTCTTTCCTTATACCTTATTTCTTGCAATAGGTTAGGGTTTCCATTTCGAGTAGTTCATTTTCTGCAATTAGTTTAGGATTTGATTTTAGTACATGCACTCCATTACATCATGACAGAAAAGGAAGGACATGTTGTATGTTGCACATATAGTGTTGATACCTCTTAAGTTTGTACAAACCCCCAGTTGATAATTAAAGTCAGTAGCCTTAGGAGTTGCAACATTCTTGTTGCAATACCAAGGCTCATCAACGACTGTACCAGATTTGAAAGGATGAGATAGTGCACACAAGTGTTTATACTTTGTAAGTCTATTAACTAGCACCATGATGACATTCTTTCCTTTCAACTTGGGTAAACCTATGATAAAATCCATTTAGACCTCTTTCCAACACTGACTTGGAATGGTTAATGGTTGTAAAAGACCTAGGGTTTTAATTGTCTCAACTTTATTTTGTTGGAAAACCAAACATTCTACCAAAAATTTTTGAATATCAAATTTAAGTCTACCCTAAAAAAATTCCTTCTTGACCTTGTGGTAAGTTTTTTAAAAATCCTGAGTGCCCTCCAATAGGAGAGGTGTGTAATTCCAAAAGAGAATTTTGTTTAAGTTGGGAGTTCTTACATAAATATAAGTAATATTTGTACCACAATGAATCATTTTTCTAAATAAATGAATCAGATGCAACTTTTGAATGAGTTTCCATGCCTCTTCATCATTCATCCATGCCTCCCTTGCTTCAATTATCCAATAAGGTTGGATAAGATAAATGGCATAGAACAATACTTCCACATCCTCATCCCTTCTTGAGAGTGCATCTGCAACAACATTTTGCTTCCCTTTTTTGTAAATGATTTCCATGGGAGCTTCACTGGGGAGCAATACCATACCATGTGCGTTCATATTGGTGGATATATATTGAGGAAAAATGACATGACTTATTGAGGATATAATAGGGTGTAAAGGGTTTTTATATTGGAGGTATAAAAATGGAGGTCAAAGTTAATGAAAAAATATAAAGGGGTATAAAAAATGTTAATGAAAAAATGAATACCTACAATATTTAGTGAAAGTATGTGTTTTTTAAATTGGGAAGGAGTATTGGGTTTGTATTGGTATGGGTTTAAATAATGTGATATTTAGAGGTATTTTCCAGTATGTAGTCAAATTAAGGGTTTTGTGTAGTATGCCACTAATGCACGTGATATGTCAGAGGTTCATTGAGTGAAGCCCCTGTGATTATTTCGAAGTCATAACCCAATTGTGCCCCATTTTTGTTGCTCCTATGAAGATAATATTTGTTCCAAGAAGTATTTAAGACTATCATGACTTGTTTTTACTTTAAAGTGTCTTCCCATTAGGTAAGGGCACCATTTCTTCAGTGCATGTAGGATTGCCAACATTGATTTCTCATAAATAGATTTATGTAAATACTTTCCCTTAATTGGACAACTTTCAAAAGCAATGGATCAAGTTCCTTCTTGCATTAAAACAATACCAATCCCATTTTTTGAGGCATCGTATTCCACAAAGGTTTTTGTGAATTCTGGTGTAGCGAATACCAGAGCTCGATACATTGCCTCTTTAAGATGTTCAAAGGCCTTAGTTGCTTCTGGAGTCCAATAAAATGTATATTTCTTTAGTAATGTTGTTACAGGTGTTGTTATCTTCCCATATTTCTTAACAAACTTGCAATAATACCCTATCAACCTGAGAAATCCTCTAAGATGCCTTAATTTTGTGGGGATTTTTCATTCCTTAATGAATTTAATTTTGTTAGGTTCTACCTTAACACCCTCATGGGAAATAATATGACCCAAATATTCCACTTCCTGTACCCCAAAGAAACATTTGGAGAGTTGTGCATACAATTGTTTCTCCTCCAGTAGTTTGAGCACCCTGCCAACTTGTCGAACATGTTCTTTATAACACTTGCTATAGATTAGTATATCATCAAAAAATACTAATACAAAATTTCTAAGGGTCTGAAAGTGGAATTCATCAAACATTGAAATGTGGAAGGTGCAT
The DNA here is from genome assembly GCA_031772625.1 of Pinus tabuliformis. Taxonomy (NCBI): domain Eukaryota; kingdom Viridiplantae; phylum Streptophyta; class Pinopsida; order Pinales; family Pinaceae; genus Pinus; species Pinus tabuliformis. The sequence goes on from CM062812.1 coordinate 519,249,557, forward strand.
TAGTAAGGCGAAAAGGCATGACCAAAATGTCATAAGGAACTTCATGAGTTCTAAATGTTGTTTCAGAATGTCTTCTATCCTCATTCTAATTTGATGATAGCCTAACCAAAGATCGAGCTTGGTGAAGTAAATTTCTCCATGTATTTAATCCAACAATTCATTAATGACATGAATGGAAAACTTATCTTTAATAGTGATCTTGTTGAGCCCTCTATAGTCTAGACATATACCATCATGATCCATCATTCTTGTACACCAATACTAGTGGAGAAGAAAACAAATTTTGGATAGGTTAAATTATACTTTGCTCTAGAATTTTTACAACCATATGTTCAATTTCACTCTTTTGGGCATAGAGGTATCTTTAAGGTCTAATGTTTGGATGAACACTTCCTGGAATCAAGTGAATATCATGATCATGATTGTGAATAGGAGGGAGACCTTTGGGGGTCTCAAATACCTTGGAATGATTATCAAGGGCTCTTTGGAGATTTGGAGAAAGGGGCGACTTAGATGTTTGAACATCTACAAAACATAATTGTGCAATTTTCGCTTGTTGTTTCCTTCTTTAAAATCTTTGTCATGGATACTTGGAATGAAAAAATTCTTTGAGTTTCATGAGTACACATATAACATGAAGGCTAGAGTAGCTATCTTCAGCCTGAAAGGTAAACCAGACATTGAGTGGAAAGTTGTGAAGCGGGTCAGAGACATCAGGACATCAAAAGGCTTTTAAGGAAGAAGTACTTGTCAGAAAGGTACTATGACAATAAGGTTAAAGATTTCTATGATCTAAAGATGGGATCAATGACAGATGGAGAGTACACGACCAAGTTTCAGGAGCTATTGAGGTATGTATCATATCTTACTGATGAGAAGGCTAAAGTTCAACAATTTGTCAATGGTTTTCCATTAGCATTTAGAGATCGGATTGAGTATGATGAGCCTCGATCACTTGAGGAAGTTATTTGGAAACTGAATCATTATTATGAACAATCACATCATAAGAATGAATCTCAACATGGATGGAAAGGAAGGGACAAAGGTAAAGGTAAATGGCAACCTAAGAGGACAAGGCATTTTCATGCATATGAGAAAGAGAATGTGGCACCGCAAAAGATATTTAATGCAGCTAGATAGGGACATGTCACATCAACAACAATAACATAGAGGTGAGGGCACTGGTCAGTTGGAGTGTTGGGCATGCGATAAGGAACACCTTAAGAGAGATTATCTAGAGAATCAGGGTAGTAGGCCTTAGATATACAGTGCACAAGAGGCGCAGACTATTGGGGATGTTGGTCAGAGGGTTCCACGTATCTATGCAATAGTGGACAACAAGCAGTCATAACACTAGGAATATATCATTGACATGGATGGTAAGCTTTGTGATCAAGTTATTTATATTTTGATTGACCCTAGATCTAATTATAGCTATGCTAGTCTTGACTTGGTGGATAAGTGTGGTTTGAGTATGGAATTGCATGCAAAGTCTTAGTTAGTGCAGTTGGCTATAGGTACAAAGAAGCGAGTTCACCATTGGGTAAGATCCTGTGCATTTGATTTAAATTGTATTCCTACAACAACACATCTAAATGTGTTACCATTGGGATCATACAATATGTTGTTGGGCATGGATTGGTTGTATCTTCATAGAACCAAGGTAGACTGCTATGACAAAGCTATTGAGTGTGTTGATGACAATGGGGAACCAAGAGTCTTACAGGGTAAGAAGCAAGCCACATCAATTAGGATGGTGACAGCTATGCAAGCGAAGCGTAGCTGTAGGAAAGGGTGTATGATGTTTGCAGTACACATTTCTAGTGATAAGGGTAAGGAGGTTGAGGATGTAGACATGTTGAGCAAGTACCCAATTTTACAATGGTTCAAGGATGTATTTCTTGAGGACATTACAGAGTTGCCACTTCATAGGGAGGTAGACGTTTCTATTGAGTTAGTTCTAAGAGAATCTCCAGCATCGAAAGCACCTTACAGGATGAACACACCTAAGTTAATTAAGATGAAATTGCAGTTAAAGGAAATGTTGGACATGTGATACATTAGGCCAAGTGTATCGCCTTGGAGTGCACTGGTCTTGTTTGTGAAGAAGAAAGATGGTACTCTTAGATTATCCATTGACTATAGGTAGGTGAACAAAGTGACTACCAAGAACAGGTACCCGTTGTCGAGGATTAATGACTTGTTAGATTAGATGAAGGAAGCAGTAGTGTTCTAGAAGATTGACTTGAGATCTGGATACCATCATGAAAGCTTCAAAGAAGAGGACATTTACAAGACTGGGTTCAGGACCAGGTATGGGCATTATGAGTTTGTGGTTGTTCCATTTGGCTTAACTAATGCTCCAATTACATTCATGTGTTTGATGAATAGTGTGTTGCATCCATCTTTGGATAAGTTTGCTATTGTGTTCATTGATGATATACTGGTATATTCTAAAAATGAGGAAGAGCATGCCGAGCATTTAGCAACATTGTTGAGGTTGTTGAGGGAACATCAGTTGTATGCTAAGCTCAACAAGTGTAGTTTCTTTCAGACTTAGGTACACTACATGGGACATGTTGTCTCCAAGGAAGGAGTTGCAGTAGATCTAGAGAAGATAAGGGCCATCATGGAGTGGGTAGCTCCTAAGAGTGTGGATGAGGTGAGATCTTTCATGGGTCTGGCAGGATATTACAGGAGGTTCATCGGGAACTTCTCACAAATTACTTATCCTATTACATCATTGTAGAGGAAAGGTAAGAAGTTTGAGTGGACAAAGGAGTGTGAGGCTAGCTTTGAGTAGCTTAAGCAATTGTTGACACATGCAACAATGCTATAGATTGCATATCTAGACAAAGAGTTTGTAGTATGCATGGATACTTGCAAGAAAGGACTTGGTGGAGTCCTTATTCAAGATGGACAGGTAGTATGTTCTGAGTCCTGGAAACTAAACGAGATCGCAAAACTACCCGACAAATGACCTTGAGTTAGCATCAATCATACATGCATTGAAGATGTGGAGGAACTATCTTCTTGGCAGGAGGTTTATACTTATGAGTGATCACATTGGGTTGAGGTATTTGTTTGACCAGCCAAATCTAAACGCCACGCAGGCTAGATGGTTGGCCACGATTAGTGAGCTTGATTTTGAGATCAGGTACATCAAAGGTAAAGAGAACAGGGAGGCAGATGCTCTTAGCAGACGGGTATAGGTAAATCACTTGGCAGCCATGAGCTCTTATGGGACAGACCAACTGGATAGGATCTCGCAGTCAGATCAGCAAGATTTCAGGTATATGGCGATTGTGCACAGGTTGCAGCAATATGTTGGTACAGGTACATGTATAGGTGCATGTGCATAGGGTATGGATTATTGTCTTAGAGAAGATGGGTTGGTCAGGTTTTGAGACAAGATATATGTACCGGATAGCAGTGAGCTCAATAAGGTGACCTTGAGGGAGTTTCATTTGAAACCTTATTCAGGTCACCCAGGTTACCAGAAGACACTGAAAACAGTGAATAGATTTTACTATTGGCAGAATTTGAAGAGGGATGTAGCAGAGTTCGTGGCTAGTTCTTTCCACTGTCAGCGAGTGAAAGCAGAGTGTAAGCATCTAGGTGGACTGCTACAACTGATTACGATTCCAGAATGGAAATGGGAAGTCATTTCCATGGATTTCATCATAGGGTTGTCAAAGACAGTGAAACAACATGATTCCATTATGGTCGTTGTGGACAGATTAACAAAGGTTTCACACTTCATTCCGGTGAAGTCTACGTTCTCAGCTAGTGATGTCGCACGAGTATTCATCAGATATGTAGTTAGACTGCACAATGTTCCAAATAAGATTATGTCAGACAGGGATGCGAATTTCACTTCCAAGTTTTGGAAAGAGTTATTTGCAGGTTTGGGCACAGAGTTGGCCTTTAGCACAAGTTATCATCCGCAGACAAATGGATAGCCAGAGAGGGTCAACGGGATATTGGAGGGCATGTTGAGGATTCATGTGATGCATCAACAATAGAACTGGGAAGAGTATCTTCCTTTGGTAGAGTTCGCATACAACAATGGTTATTAGGAGTCATTGAGGATGAGTCCTTTTGAGGCATTTTATGGGCGGATTTGCAACACACCTATCAGTTGGAGTGATCCAGTTAGTAGGGTATTGATTGGACTAGATATGTTGGAAGACATGGAACAAGAGATGCAGGTGATCAAGAAGTATCTAAAGACAACACATGATAGGCAAAAGAGTTATGCATATAGGAACAAGTTGTTCAAGGAGTTCCAGGTTGGGGAATAAGTGTACTTGTGCATAAACTCGAAGAAGAGCTCCTTGTGGATTGGATCATGTGCTAAGTTGGCACCATGGTTTTTTGGACCCTTCAGTATCATTGAGAAGATTGAGCCAATAGCTTATCAACTTGCACTGCCTCTGACAGTGAAAGTCCATGATGTTTTCCATGTATGTTTGCTTAAGAAGTATGTTAAGGATGTTGATCATGCGATTGACTGGTCTATATTGTAGGTGGAACTAGATGGAGAATTCCAGTGAGAACCTCAATGTATATTGTAGAAAAAGGTGCTCATGCCCCGAAACCGAGCAATCGAGCAAGTTAAAGTGCAATGGAAGCACTTTGGGCCCGATGAAGCTACATGGGAGATGGTGGATCAGATGCGGGCTATGTATCCTTCCTTGTTTGTCGGTTGATGCAAAGCAACTTCGATATGGTGGTTTGGCATATGATTTATGGTGGTTTGGTAAATGCTTTATGGCAGTTTTGATATGTGCTTAATGGTGGTTGATATATGCTTATGATGGTTTGGTATATACTATATGATGTTTTGATATATGTTTTGGCACATGATTTGATATATGTTTTGGTATATATTTTTGGTAATGTTGCTATATGTACACATGTATATGGATATAAATACCGCCATGAGCTATGTTATAAAGCTCCACTATGTGGTATGGGTGTTATGTCATTGTGGTTATGTTGTCATGTTACTCTGCTATCATGTGGTTATGTTATCATGATGTTATGATGTCATGTGGATTAGCACTCAGTAGGATGATCATTGTAAATATCATAATGAGCTGTGTTATAAAGCTCCACTATGCAGTATGTTGTTATGATATTTTGTTTTAAGCAGATATTTCATTGTAAATACCGCATCAAGTTGTGTTATAAAGCTCCATGAGAAGTATGTCTTATTTCAGTAGGTTGTTGAGGTATATGTGTGCTTGAACACCAAGGATGGTGTCCCCCAAGGGGGATGGTTTTGTAATAGACCTGATGAAAATTCCAAGTAATAAAAGTTAAAAACAATAATCATGATTGATGAGACACTTATTCCAAGCTAAATGTTGGGTAGGACATCCTAGGGGTGTTCATTTGGTTGTTTATGGCTAAGGAAATTGGCAAAGGCAATAACTAAGTATTTGGAAAGGAAAAATGACATTTTTTGCACATTTATTTATGAAAATAATGGAAATTAGGAGAAAATGGAGGTGAAAGTTCACAGGTTACAAGTGAGGAGGAAATTGAAGGAAAATAATGGAAAATGAAGAAAATAGAGGCCTCATTCATAAAAAGGCTTTTGAGGATCAGTTGGTGACCTTTTTTCAGTTGAGTTTTGGAGCTCTCTCATTATTCTCTCTCTATCTCATACTCTTGGACACTTAGAGTTTTCTTGGAGAAATTTTGGCATTGGAGCAAGAAAGGCAAAGAAGGCAAGAGAAAGCAAAGATCAAGCAGGGAAAGGCAGGATCAAGCAACTACAATAGGCTTCATTGCAAGAATCAAATTGCATGTGTATTTTCCTTGCTATGTTTGGAATGCATGGCATTTCATGTGGTTCTTTTATATCATGGCATAGGTTTTTCCAAGTGTAACAATGTTTTCATCCTAGCCTTGCCATTTCCAAATAGCCATGGTGTGATGGGGTTCTCATGTTTTGGTTGAGCTGGATTGCCGAATGGATTCGAAGCTGAGTGGGGTGGATCTCTGAATGATAAAGCACATGGCCTAATGGTCCCTGAACCAGACTATGTATCATGGTAAAGCCACTGGCCTAGTGACACCTGAGCTATACTGTGGGTTGTGGTAAACCCAGGATTGTGTTGCCTCAGTGGGCCAAGGAATCCTTGCCAGTGAATGGCAAGACATACGGTAAATCCAAGAGGTGGTTTTCTCTCCATTGGGACTAGTAATCCTAAGTTTTGGATATGCGGTAAAGCTTGAAGAGTGGGTCTCGGTTTAGGGCCTAGTGATCTGGGTTGGGATTGTGGTAAAGCCTGAGAGACTAGGAGATAGGAAAATTCCTCTGGGTGTAGGTGGAGAAATCCGGTGGCATCCATGCTTGTTTGGCCTAGTGATCGGGTGGAGATCACAGAAAATCCTGTTATGATGTGTTCATTATGTTGGACTAGTGATCCAAGATGGATTACAGTAAAGCCTAGTTTTTGTTGATGAGGGTGAGGTGGTTTAGCCTTAGTATGCCCTGGTTGGTTCTTTTGGTTTGAATCCCACATTCATGCTTGGAATATGGAATGGGGGTGAATGGTTGAAGAGAGATTTGGCTCATCCATTCTATGGTCAGGTGGAACTTGGTAGTCCCATCTCTAGTTGGTTTATTGCATTCATTAATGAGAAATTCATTCCCTTCATTGCCATGTGCAAATGTATTTATGTATATGTGGATTTTGATGGTTGATATGTTTATGGTAATTATGTTCCTATTATGTTGGTTATATGTATATTTTATGACAACAACTATGTATGGATCTCAACATGTTTTTACTTGTAAATGAATGGATAGTGCATCTATGGCTTAATAGATTATAATGCAGCAAATGACATAAGGGAACAATGGTTCATAGCAATTTTCAGATAAGTATGAGATTCCTACACTTAATTCTATTGTTTATACCTGTAGGTTACATGTTGATGATATGTTTAACGAAATGTCTGGCATGACTAGTAGGGGTCTGATTATGGTCTTGTTCATCTTATTACTTTTGCATCATTTTTTCCCTATATTTTTAATGATTTCAAGCTATCACTCCATTCTGGGCAGTGGCTTCAACTCTGGGCCTTAAAAAGTGACTTAAATCCTGGGGCTGTTGGCACAAAACTGGAAATTTTGGTCTCTAGTCGCTAGCAGGCAAGCCTGTGAGAGTGTCTCTAGGTTTTTGGTTGCTCCCTTGCCCATAGGATGAGAGAGACTATGGCCTAAGAGATCTAGAACAATAGTGGGACCTAGGGACAGGTTGTCTGAGTGGTTGATTTGTCTCCTGAAGGTTCTGTTGATGATGTTGGATGATTGTGCACGATGTTTCGTCATTTCCACTTCCTTAAGGTCACATAGGAGGTCAAATCTAATCATAGTAGCCTCCCGTCTCATGTTTACCTTAGTTGGCATGGTTACTTGAGTGGATGTGGGAGGAGGGTGTTACAATTAACCACTTGCATGCATGGATCCACTGCACCTATTGCCTCAAGCATGTGGAGGGTGGTGGGCTTTTACCCCAAGGCCCTTTGCATTTAACTACCATGATGGGAGTGTTGTCCAACGCACACATTGATCAATGGATTAATCTTTTAATATTAATATTAGGGTTAATAATATTTTTTTGCATGGTATACAACTTGAGTGGACCTAATGGTTAAGAGCATGTGTTTCCTCCTAGGAGGTCACAAGTTCAAAACCAGAGGGGGTAGAGTATGTATCCCTTCATAGACTTAGCAGTCAAACTGTTGCACCAAGGTGGGTCCCTTGTCCCACAAAGAAGGGGGTCTCATACACCAATTTGGTAGAGGTGGGTACCTTGTCCCACCAACAAGGGGATCTCATACACCAATTTTGTGTGTGGCTTAGCCGTGGCCTTAAAATTGGATAACAATAATTAATAATAATTTGGTCCATGGTATTTTTCCCATAAGCTTGGTATATAATTAGATGTTGATTTCTAATCTTATTTGATATATTTTTAATTATTTACCATATCTCTTTATACCTCTTTTATATTTGTTTATTTACCATACCTTTTTTATAAATATGGTATTTGACCCATGGTATTAATAATAATTTGTCCCATAATATTTAGCCCATAAGTTTCACCTAAATAAAACTTCTTTTTTGAATTTTTGTAAATATAAAGAAGTTTATAGAGTAATATAAAAAAAGTTTTATTTATTTACCATATCTCATATCTTTAGTTTAATCCAAAAAACATTACAAGGAAATAGATAAAGAAACCATAATTGACTTTATGATTAATTTAAATTATTCATAAATTTGTAATTATGATAAAAAAACATATCACAATGAAATAATATTTTTTTATATATTTATTTAACAATTTTAAATAATTTCATTTTAATTTTCAAGTACTTCTTTCTTTCTTTCATTTATTTTTATACTTAGTATTACTATATCAATTTCTAGCAGGGGCTCCTGTCACGAGCTTTCTCTTTGCTATGTCTCTTCGTTCTTTCTTAATGCCAACTCCTGATGAACCAGTGGTGAACCTACTTGAATCTTTCACACTCTGACGGCCTCAACAACGGCATCCACGCCTTCAAACGACCTTGGTGTCCCTTCGATTCTTTGGCGAACTTCTTGCGAACTTCGGACGAAAGCACAGAGAAAACTACTACCACAGCAGTCTTTTATAAATACACAGAGATACTCAATAGCAAAATGGCATACTCATTTTATTTCAGAATGGAGAGAAATTTTTACAGAATGCTATCCTTTACAGAGATAGACTAATCTCGCTTTTGCCGGACTTTTCACCGTTCAAAAATGAACAAGTTACTACCGGAGGCTTTCTGGCGAGGTATAGACTCTATCTCAGAATCAGAACTTCACACCCAAAACTTGACTCTTCTAATGGTTCGGCCACTTTAGGTTCTCACTAGTGCCGAGCACACTGATGCGCAGGCTTCTCAAACCAACTAATGGAATTAGAGTGATTTCTCGTGTTGCAAGCAGATCAGACTGATTGTCCGCAGATGCAGAGCAGGAGAACACTCGACTCAAACACACACAAAGACTCTAAAACCCGATGCCCAACAAATGAGCCTTACCCTCCTTATATAGGATGAGAGGGGGGATAAACATTACTATTGGTCGGAATGGAAAAGACTTAAAGCTAAAGAATCATTGCTTTTCAGTCTTTATCAGAGTGACGTCCGCACAAATATTCGGGTCCATTAGGTAGACCGAATAATTGCTTTCGGGTAACGCATAAGATATAGCCTGTAAAGTAGATTCATGTACCTAAAACAAATCTGACAGGCATCATAACTATCTACACAGTGGATACTTTTGTACTAAAAGCCCACGAGAAAAGACTAGATGAGGATATTTACACTATGGAAGCTTTTGAACAGTAAAGCCCATGGGAACACTGGTCACAATTAAGCCCTTGTGATTGGTACAAAATCAGAATACAGTCAGGTCAGAGAATCTGCCTCTTTTATAAAGCAGATCGTCACATGCCTTGGTGTAGATCCTCCGGACTATCATGGGTTTTCCCATAATGATTTGATGTTGGACCTTGGTTAGGACATACCATTCTAAGTGCTCTCTCATATATTCCTGGAGGGAATAATTTAACATGTGAAAAGGATCCCATTCCTTAACTGTCATTTCTCTAACTGTGTTGTATATACGATGAAAGAATTCTCCAATATTAGTTTCAAAACACCTGTTACAGTATTTTCTTTCATAACTTTCATGATATACTGGATCCATAGCTGTTCTGCTAACTCCGTAATCAGTCCACCAATTCTGAAACCATTCACATTGTAGATTCCTTTGTGATGCTGCTAGTGTACTGAACTTCAGCTTTGTGTAATGAGTCTCCTCTCTATTATCAACATTCAGGAAGTCCCACCATAGCTTTTTGTAATCTGAAAAATCATAAACTGTGTCGGGGAACATTACCTTGGGATCGTTCCCGGGCCATCGAGCACATGGTTGGACTTGAGATTGGCCTGGTTTGTTCCACAGATCTCTGGTTCTGTAGATAGAATAGTAGCTTTCATAAATTCCTGTGCTGCGTCCTCCATGGTACCAAATGCCTGCAATGTCATGAAAATCTTTCTCTAGGGCCCTCCTCGCAGTTCCAGCATCTTCTTTTGCCTTGTCATACATCATATCATGGATCCATTTTCTGCCTTTTGGATAGACTTTTATTTCTGGTACATAGTGCTGGAGATCAGTGTGGGACTGTAAGTTGGCGTCAAGGACCTTTGTATTCCTTAATTGCCAAGTGGGTCTCCAGTTGTCTCTGTACGTGTCCCAGTCTTGATCATCTGGAATGGTCCTCAAGACTTCTTGTTTTTGGTGTTGGTCCCATTCAGTAATAATCATCATAACATGTGCTTCCTTCTGCTCAATGTACTCCCTGCTGAGGAAATCAGGAAGACTGTTTTCTTCCCCTTTGATGTGTTTTATAGAAAAATCAAAATTTGCAAAGAGTGCCTGCCATCTGGCAAACTTTGCCTCTCCAGCTTTCTTGATGTCTTTAGATAAGACTTTTTTCATTGCAAATGCATCTGTTCTGAGAAGAAAAGGTTTATTTATTAAATAAATTTTAAATTTGCTTATGCAATTCCAGGCAGCTTTTACTTCTCTTTCAATAACATAATAATTTTGTTCTGCTGGATTCCATACTCTTGAGGCAAATTGTACAACTTGTTCTTCTTTGCCAACTTTCTGCTTCAGGATTCCTCCCCAACTAATGTTACTAGCATCAGACTCAACTATCTTGGGAGCTTGATCATCTGCTACAAATAGTATAGGCAAAGATTTTACCTTTGCTTTTATCTCTTGTACTGCTCTAGTATGGACATCTGACCATTCAGGGAGATTTTTTCCAAGCCGCTTATTGAGCACTTTTCTATCACTGGCACAGTCTTGATAAAAGCTGCTCACATAATTTAGGCAACCAAGAAACCTTTGCACCTGTGTCTTATCCTTTAGGATGTCTGGAAATTTGTCTGCAAAATCAATAGCATGTTGTTGCATAGAAATTTGTCCATTACAAATCTTGTGGCCTAAAAACTTTATAGAAGTCTAAAATACTTCTATCTTCTTTTTGCTGAGTACAAGCCCATTTTTCTGGAACAGCTTCATGAAAATATTTACATGCTTGAAGTGGTCATCAATATTTTTTGAAAAAATTAAAACATCATCGATATACACGATCAGCCAATCAAAATATGGCTTGAAAATATCATCCATAACCTTCTAGAATTTTGAAGGAGCATTTTTGAGACCGAATGGCATGACATTCCACTCGTAGTGTCCAGTAGGAATACTGAATGCAGTTTTGAATTTATCTTCCTCATCTATGGCCACCTGCCAAAACCCTGCTTTTAAATCAAACTTTGAAAATATCTTAGCTCCTGCAATTCTTCTAATCAAATCTCCCTTATGTGGAACAGGGTAACTGTCATCGGCCAGGACTAAATTTAGAGGCTTGTAATTTATCACAAGTCTGGGGATACCTCTAATCCGTTCAGCTCTTTTATTTACATAAAATCCATAGCAATTCCAGGGGCTATTAGACTCTCTGATCAATCCTCTATTGAGCAGCTGATGGATTTCTTCTTGACATAATTCTCTGTATTCTTTGCTCATGGGGATTCATCTGCTTTTACAGGGTTTCCCTGTATATCCTTCTTTATAGGGAAGTCTGATTGTATGTTGTTTTCTGTGCCAAAAAGCATTTGGCTCTTCTGAACAACATTTTTCTTCTAATTTTTCTTTCAGCTCTTGGATCCTTCTTTTGATTTGAGGTAGCTTTAGCTGTTCTTCTACTCTCAATGTGCTCTTCAGATCTTTGAGATCTGATAGCAAAGATTCTGCTTTGTCCAATTTCTGCATAGCTTGGACCATTGTAGAAACTCTTGGGCTTGAAACATAAGGAAGTTCAATTCTTTTTTTTCTACCTTTAGATGTAGGTACATAAATAAAATATCTAGCTCTACTTCCTTTCAGCCTAGGTGAGACATGAGGTTCTACTGCAGGTAAAAAGACATTCCCTAATATGCAATCAACAGGGATGTCTGCTATGGCAAACTTCATATATACACAGTGGGTATCAAAACATAGTGAGGCTCTAGGAATTTCATATTTGAGTTTTTTTTTTCCTAAACCCACAACTTCTCTTTCACCAGATATCCAATACTTAGCTGGGACATTTCTTATGTTAAGAATATTAATATCTGCACCGGAATCTAATAATGAAGTCATATAAAAGATTTGGCCTTGGATGCAGATCTTTACCTTAACATGATGTTGCTGATAGGTTATAGTGAACAACCTCATATCCTTAAAGCCAAAATTTGGGTCCTGTCTTCCTTCAGCAACTTGAATTTCCTGATTATAAGTTGTTGTGTTCCAGGAGTCTTCCTCTTTTTCTTCCTTGATTTCTTTGCCTTTCTGAATCTCTGCAATTTGTGCTTTGATTGCAGAAATTTCTGTCTTAAGATGGTGAATTTCACCACTCACTTCTCCCAAAGTCAGGGATCTTACTTTTCCTGGTTTCTGGTGATGCATTTGGAAAGATTTGGTGTTTCTCTCATAAGATGCATCAACAAACAAAGGCTTTTTACGTGATTCTTTTGAAGCTTTTGATTTAAGTTGATCTGTACAGATTTTACCTTTGCGGCTTTGTCTGTTGATGCATCTTATGAGAGAAACGCCAAATCTTTCCAAATGCATCACCAGAAACCAGGAAAAGTAAGATCCCTGACTTTGGGAGAAGTGAGTGGTGAAATTCACCATCTTAAGACAGAAATTTCTGCAATCAAAGCACAAATTGCAGAGATTCAGAAAGGCAAAGAAATCAAGGAAGAAAAAGAGGAAGACTCTTGGAACACAACAGCATATAATCAGGAAATTAAAGTTGCTGAAGGAAGACAAGACCCAAATTTTGGCTTTAAGGATATGAGGTTGTTCACTATAACCTATTAGCAACATCAAGTTAAGGTAAAGATCTGCATCCAAGGCCAAATCTTTTATATGACTGCATTATTAGATTCCGATGCAGATATTAATATTCTTAACATAAGAAATGTCCCAGCTAAGTATTGGGTATCTGCTGAAAGAGAAGTTGTGGGTTTAGGAAACAAAAAACTCAAATATGAAATTCCTAGAGCCTCACTATGTTTTGATACCCACTGTGTATATATGAAGTTTTCCATAGCAGACATCCCTGTTGATTGCATATTAGGGAATGTCTATTTAGCTGCAGTAGAACCTCATGGCTCAGCTAGGCTGAAAGGAAGTAGAGCTGGATATTTTATTTCTGTACCTACATCTAAAGGTAGAAGAAAAAGAATTGAACTTCCTTATGTTTCAAGTCCAAGAGTTTCTACAATGGTCCAACCTATGCAGAAATTGGACAAAGCAGAATCTTTGCTATCAGATCTCAAAGATCTGAAAAGCACATTGAGAGTAGAAGAATAGCTAAAGCTACCTCAAATCAAAATAAGGAATCAAGAGCTGAAAGAAAAATTAGAATAAAAATGCTGTTCAGAAGAGCCAAATGCTTTTTGGCATAGAAAACAACATACAATCAGACTTCCCTATAAAGAAGGATATACAGGGAAACCCTCTAAAAGCAGAGCAATCCCCATGAGCAAAGAATACAGAGAATTATGTCAAGAAGAAATCCAGCAGCTGCTCAATAGAGGATTGATCAGAGAGTCTAATAGCCCCTGGAATTGCTATGGATTTTATGTAAATAAAAGAGCTGAACAGATTAGAGGTATCCCCAAACTTGTGATAAATTACAAGCCTCTAAATTCAGTCCTGGCCGATGACACTTACCCTATTCCACATAACGGAGATTTGATTAGAAGAATTGCAGGAGCTAAGACATTTTCAAAGTTTGATTTAAAAGCAGGGTTTTGGCAGGTGGCCATAGATGAGGAAGATAAATTCAAAACTGCATTCAATATTCCTGCTGGACACTACGAGTGGAATGTCATGCCATTCGGTCTCAAAAATGATCCTTCAAAATTCCATAAGGTTATGGATGATATTTTCAAGCCATATTTTGATTGGCTGATCGTGTATATCGATGATGTTTTAATTTTTTCAAAAAACATTGATGACCAGTTCAAGCATGTAAATATTTTCATGAAGCTGGTCCAGAAAAATGGGCTTGTACTCAGCAAAAAGAAGATAGAAGTATTTCAAACTTCTATAAAGTTTTTAGGCCACAAGATTTGTAATGGACAAATTTCTCTGCAACAACATGCTATTGATTTTGCAGACAAATTTCCAGACATCCTAAAGGATAAGACACAGCTGCAAAGGTTTCTTGGTTGCCTAAAGTATGTGAGCAGCTTTTATCAAGACTGTGCCAGTGATAGAAAAGTGCTCAATAAGCGGCTTGGAAAAAATCCCCCTGAATGGTCAGATGTCCATACTAGAGCAGTATAAGAGATAAAATCAAAGGTAAAATCTTTGCCTATACTATTTGTAGCAGATGATCAAGCTCCCAAGATAGTTGAGTCTGATGCTAGTAACATTGGTTGGGGAGGAATCCTGAAGCAGAAAGTTGGCAAAGAAGAAAAAGTTGTACAATTTGCCTCAGGAGTATGGAATCCAGCAGAACAGAATTATTCTGTTATTGAAAGAGAAGTAAAAGCTGCCTGGAATTGCATAAGCAAATTTGAAGTTTATTTAATAAATAAACCTTTTCTTCTCAGAACAGATGCATTTGCAATGAAAAAAGTCTTATCTAAAGACATCAAGAAAGCTGGAGAGGCAAAGTTTGCCAGATGGCAGGCACTCTTTGCAAATTTTGATTTTTCTGTAGAACACATCAAAGGGGAAGAAAACAGTCTTCCTGATTTCCTCAGCAGGGAGTACATTGAGCAGAAGGAAGCACATGTTATGATGATTATTACTGAATGGGACCAGCACCAAAAACAAGAAGTCTTGAGGACCATTCCAGATGATCAAGACTGGGACACGTACAGAGACAACTGGAGACCCACTTGGCAATTAAGGAATACAAAGGTCCTTGATGCCAACTTACAGTCCCACATTGATCTCCAGCACTATGTACGAGAAAGAAAAGTCTATCCAAAAGGCAGAAAATGGATCCGTGATATGATGTATGATAAGGCAAAAGCAGATGCTGGAACTACGAGGAGGGCCCTAGAGAAAAATTTTCATGACATTGCAGGCATTTGGTACCATGGAGGACGCAGCACAGGAATTTATGGAAGCTACTATTGTATCTACAGAACCAGAGATCTGTGGAACAAACTAAGCCAATCTCAAGTCCAACCATCTGCTCGATGGCCCAGGAATGATCCCAAGGTAATGTTCCCGGACACAGTTTATGATTTTTCAAATTACAAAAAGCTATGGTGGGACTTCCTGAATGTTGATGATAGAGAGGAGACTCATTACACAAAGCTGAAGTTCAGTACACTAGCAGCATCACAAAGGAATCTACAATGTGAATGGTTTCAGAATTGGTGCACTTATTACGGAGTTAGCAGAACAGTGACGACATGTATAGTACTTTTATTTAAAATGTTAACAAAACTTTATATTCAGCGACTAGTAAGTATAATGTATTTGGAAAATCATTGATTTCCTATTAATTACCTAAAATTGTTATTTAATTTCAATATTATAAAATTAAAAATATGTATTTATTATTAAATATTTTATTTTCAAGGCATTTTATTGGATTATAGTATTGTAATCCTGCTCCGTACTTTCATCATCGAGGCATTCAATGAACTTGATTTTAATTGTATCTACCACCCTTTACCTTTACAAATGTTAATATATTAAAATGCATTTAATACTATATGCCCGTGATATTATAATCTCCAAACTAATGAATTGCGAGGGCTTTATTGGTATTTATAGTTTCCGTATTCTACTTTATCTTTACCATTATCAAAGAGATTATATCGTTATTATTACTATTAATTATCATTATCATTATCATAAAAAAACATAATTATCATTACCATTATAAAAAACATTTCACAACGTTAAAATATGTAGAAGATGATCTCATTCATGGAAAAGTGTTAAAATATGTAGAAGATGATCTCATTCATGGAAAAGTGTTAAAATATGTAGAGACAAAGCGATAAAGATTTCATGGTTTTCAATTTATATCTTTATTTCAATGTTTTAAATGATTTCATATACCAGATTAGTGGGTCGGGTAAAATCAGTGGATTTGAATTTTTTTTTTTAAGTACCCCCACAGACTGTAAAACGATGAGTCGAACAGGTCAAATAGAGGTAATCATTTTTTAATTATGGTATTTACTGATTGTGAAAAGAAATGTTATTTTTTTTTGTTTCTTTGTTTCTTTATTTATTTTCTAGTTCTGGAATATACAGGTTGTTTTACCAAAAAATTGTACATGATTTAGTTGACTTTTTTCTTTTTGGATGGAAGAGTTCACAACATTATAAAAAACAAATAATATACACATATGAGTTTTCACAAGTAAAATATTTACATCTTTTATTTCACAAATCAATGTAGTTTCAAAAATTAATCTCTTGAAAACTTAATGATAAATTTATACAATTAAGCTTGATGATGTGTTGCACACCCTTACTTATTCATTGGATTATCATTGATATTCAAGAGTTTAAATTAAGTTTATTATTTCTTTATCATAGAAGAAATGTGTTTTAAAATAATAATAATATTATATCCGAATGTATTAAATATGTTTATTTCTTTCTTTTCTTAACAAATATAGATATATAATATTTAAAAAAATATAATAATAATAATAATAATATAGTTGTATGGTAATCATAAATGAAATATTTCAATTATATCAATTTGTATTTAAAAAGTGATAAAAAGTAATTGACAATAAAAAAAATTCCAAACTTTTATTTTCCAATATCCCACAGTAATTTAACTTTATTTATTCAGGTTTAAAATAAAATATTGAGATATTTTTATTCACTAATATTTCAATACTAACTTAACCTTTACCTATTTATTTATGTAATAGAGAGAAAGTGAGGAAATTAGAAAAAACAAATTATTATTTTTTAACTTTAATCATAAATAAAATATTGCAAAGATAGATATAATTATTTTGATGTATAAAATGTAAGCATAAACAAAATATGCTGATATTCATGTTAAATACAATATTTAAATGTTAATTATTCATATAATATTGAAAGGAATTAAAAATAAAACAAAAATTGTTATAATTAAAGCATTTTATTGGTGAATAGAATAGAAAGTGATGAGAAAATTAGTCAAGTGAAGTGTTGGTGTGGCCTAGGTCACTGAGATCCTCCAGTGATTTTTACAACTTAGATGCCCATGGATTGCAATTTCTCAAACAAATGGTTAAGCAAACAATCATCTCACGCCTCACAAAGCTTAGCAAAAAAAAAAAAAAATATTGGCTCCTTCCTCAGAAAGCTTAGCAAACAAAAAAAAATATTGGCTCTTTCCTCAGTATATATATATATATATATATATATATATATATATATATATATATATATATGCCCTGAATTACATTAAAAAAATCAATAAAGAAAAAGGGTTAAACAAATATTCATATAATTTATTTTACAATTTTATCATTTTTGAGAGCACCTCTTACAAGGCATCATGACATCAAAATATTTTATTTAAGCTAAGGGGAAAGAAACCCTAGCTATGTGGCCTTGTTATATTATGTGGGTCATCCATCATATTTATAAATAGATTATGGACAACTCTTAAGAGTATTTGATAACATATATTTTATTAGTCTTTACTTTGCCATGGATTATAGCATTCCCCTTGAGTCAAAGTGCATTGACTTCCCATTATTTTGCCAAGTTTTTTTGTAATTTTAACCAAAAGTTCTAGAAAAAATACTAAATATTCCTATTTTCCAGTAAATAAAAAAAAAAAAAAAAAGACTAATGTTCAGAGTAGCCATTCTGTGAGTGAATGTTATAACACTGTTATGCTATTATTCTCCCCAATGATACTAGTGCAAGTCCCTTATATAGGATAAAGAGAAAGCTAAACAAATCTCCATAAAATTGAGGCGAGAGAGGAAGCTAAACAAATCTCTGTAAAATTGATACATTGCGCAGAGAAATAAACCAGAAGGTTAAGGGCTGAACAAACCAAGCTTACCATAATAATTGTAAATTAAATTGTTTTCCGTGTAATGAAGGGAATGTCTATCGATCCCGTGATCTCTTCACAAGAACAAAACTTGGTGAGGTTCAATTCCCGTGGGCTAGCAGGAAGGTGCGTTGGTTATAGAAGGAATAAGTCTCGAAGCATGTTGTACAGCTATCCGGAAACACCTGAGCTCCAACCCACGAAGAACAACGCTCTTTCATATCTCTAATTGCTTCTCTCAAACAAACACCACAGTCTCACCCTGCAACGCTTTTGAAGCACATTTCCAATCCATAAATGGTCATAGAAGAATTCACCACTCACGATCCAATGATGAATCTTTTCACGTTTAAGGAAGGTTTTCCTGCCAGTCTTTATGAGAGTCCTGAGAGTGTGATGGAAACTATTCACATCACCGTTGTTGTTAACATTCTCAAGACCATAGATGTCGCTGGTATCGAAAGCAGAGGAAAAATTATATTTCTCATAACGAAGTAAGAAAAATTCGAACTGAACTTGAGTGCCAATCTCGTTGGCACAATGTTTGTTGGTATTGTAAACAATGAAAAATGAGTTTTTGGATTAGAGGATTATATCACTATTGCATATAAGGGTATGGTATTGCAGAAACGATCGGTCTCGATTGCCAATATTCGGCAATCAAACAGACATGGGTGTGGTTAATTATTTGACTTCACCCATGTTCATCTAATTATCAAATATTTGGGAAATCAACTATCGAGATAAAATCAGAGTGTATGCAGAAAATCTGCATGCTGTTTTATTTTCTACATACATGCGGACTTGTTTTTTACTTCCTTCCCAATTTTCCGCAAACAATAAACCAAAAAAAATGGAATTTTTCAACGATGGTATTGTAAAATCAAAGTGACGACATGAGGTTTCCGTTTAAGGATCAAAGAACTTTTAAGGAAACTAAAAATCATTGGCATTTCTAATTCAAAGTTAAAAATCATTGGCATTTCTAATTCAAAGTTACTCTACGAGAATCGTAAGACCCTTGAGGGCATGGATTCTTACAGGTATAGCATAGAAACGAAGCACCTACCATAAGGATCACGTCACCTTTCAACCATTTTATGTTGCAAACATCTATTTGACGCAAATTTTATTTCAAATTGAATGAAGAAACTTGGGCCATATTGCAATTGCTATCATGGACTTCGGGCATCTGCGTTTGACAGTTTCCCCATATTGTGTTGGTTTACACGTGCATTTTTGGACTTCACAAAATTAAAACTATACACACTATTGATTTTGCAATGTGTGTCTCCCAAGCAACTCTAGAATTTCATATCTCTTCTGTCTGTTACATGAAAATTTGATGACGTTTTTGCATTTTTCATGCTTTTTATTTGTGAGTGTTAACCTCAATTTATTTGGAAGCTCTCTTTCAACTACTCTTGCATCTCAACTTTCATTAATCTCTCTTTGAGAGTGACTTGCTTTTTCTTAAATTAGCATATGTGTTTGGATACCTTGCTCTAATCTAAATAGAATAATCACGAAATTCTTCATGTTTTATATACTATATTACAATTGGTACAAATACAATAGGTTTATATAGGGTTTTTTGAATTGTTGTGAGATCCAAGTTATTCCAAACTTAAGAAGATAAGTTGAGAGAATATCTCAACAATCTTAAACAAACACAATTAAAATTTAATCCTCTAGTAATAACATTAATGTAAGTTAAAATTTAATCCTCTAGTAATAACATTAATGGAAGTTAGAGTTTGAATTCGTTATAGTTCCAAAGAACTTTCATGACCTTGAACTAGGACCAAGAAAACTCTAATAATGATTTTTATTTTTCATTAAAGTTCGTAGTCTCTTCATAGTTCCCTAGTTAAAGTTCTTGTTGGCCAAGAACTCTAACAAATATTTTTTGGTCAAATGTTGATAAGTGTTCCTATTGGAAAAACAAATTGTGACAAAGAAGAACTTTGACCAAACTCATATCTCCATGCCTTCTTTTTGAGTTCTTGTTAATGAGAAGTCATGCTAGTGATACATCCAAAGAACTTTCCCAGATAATTACTTTGACCAAGTAATTATGACCAATGAACTATGATTGTCTTGTTCCCTAATTGATCTAAGTTGACATATTGATGTTGGGTCTTGTTGGTTAAAATTCATGTTGATCATAGTTCAAAGTAATTTCTTGATTAAGAACCCTAACTAAAAAAAGGGTGGAGAACTGTAATAGATAAGAACTTTGATAAAGAAACCACAACCAATAAAAAATTTGATGAATGAAATTTAGTCAAGAAAAAATATAACCATAGGAACTATCAACCATTGAATAGATTTCCCATCTTGTTGGTCATGTTTTAAAGTACTTTCTTAGCTAGAAAATTTTATTCTGATAGATTGAATTGTGCCCAACAAGGAACCATTAACAACATGAACTCTAGTCAACAAGAACTTTAATGAAGAAGATAAGGCCAATAAAACCTCTAAAAAAGAAATAATAATTAGTCAAGATCCTCTTATTCCTTCCTTTTACAATTCTTATCTTGACATTCAATCATGTATGTTAGAAACTATCCCTTAGTCCTAGTTCTAAGGAGCATTCCTCACTAGGAACCGCACCATGAAACTTTAACCAATAATGTTCCTATTGGTTAAGGAATCTAAATTTTAAGGTTCAAAATCTTTAGAGTTGTTTTTCACTATTTATACCCTCACATTTGAATTTCACAGCATACGGAGTTGATCTCCAATATGTAAACATGGATCAAGGAATTTAATTTGAACATTGTATCCCTGTGTTCAAATTCAAATCAAAATTAACTTTTAATTGTCTCATCCATTTAGCTAGAGAATTGAACCATTACCAACTCAAAATTAAAATCAAATTTTCAATCTATGACGAATTTGAACCACTACCATGTGAAATGAGTTGCATCATGTCATAGTTATGACATGTACAGAGTCTTGTTAGATAGATGGCTTCCATGTACAAAAGTGTAACTTTCAAATTCTACAACACTGCATTAAAATTTCTACTACCAGCATAGCCATATAAATTAAATCACTAGTAAATGTCAATAAGCATCAATTTATAACAAGCATCAAAACACTCACTTCATCATACATCTCAAGTGGTTAGAATTTAAAAAAAAAATCATAAAAACTAATTAAATTACCATTTTATTTAAAAATAATAATAATTATTATTAAAGGTTAAAATATATATGTGTGTATATATATATATATATATATATATATATATATATATATATATATATATATATATACACACACACAGACATATTTAAAAAGAAATCTAACAAGATTCTTAACCATAGAGATTCAACCCCAATTTATCGTGGATATTCTTAATCTGTAAATAGGCATTATTATAATACCATGGGTTAAGACATGACTCATGAATACTACATGCCCAAAAAAACCATAACTTATTTAATAATCTCTCATCTGGGCTTATAAGATTCAGTTTTTACGCCAAGCGCGCGTTTGACAAATTAAAAAAAATCACAGACAAATAAATAAAATAAATATGAAATGTATGAATTTATATGAAAATTAGTTGAAATGCTTAATTCGGGATCCATTTGCCAGTTTTTTCAAATTATATGAAAAACCTTGAAAAAGGGAAAGAGTGCAAAATACCCTGTAACAGGTGGGTTTATGTTGCCTCCAATCAACATGTATTCATCAGTATTCTTGCATGATGTTGTATATCATGCGTGACCTTATACTCAACGGGAATGTGATTCAAATTTAACTCAATTTCTAATTTGTGCTGGAAATTAAAAACACCCACGCTACACTCTTCAATTAGCCTAGAAGTAAACATTAACAATGCTCCAGTTGTTAGGATATTCTGACACATAGGAAATAGTTAAGTATAACTTGGTCTAGTATAGAGTTAGGTAAAGTGTGTTTCTTTACTATGTACATTTTGTAACTTACAATCCAACGATCACGATATATAATGATCCAATGGTTCATTCTCTCCTCGGTATTATCGACACTTGATCCGTGGCTTAACACCCGATTGGTCCATGATCTCTATTTAAAGAGCATGGAGGGTCATTTGTAGGTTAACCGTTCATGAGAGAAGCTTATGTAAATTTTCATTCTTTTATTAATAAATTGCCTGAAGTGGCCGCGTTGGCTCATGCCGTGGACTGTTTCCCTCTTTGAGGGTTTTAACTACGTCAAAAGTACTGGTGTATTGATCTGCGATCTGTTTGTGAGCGGTGTCCTTTGGTGTTCTGTCTGAGGAACTTACCCTGTAAATTCCTACATGGTATCAGAGCTATTTGAGGGCCGCGTCCGTTGGTGATCCAAATCTGAAGCCAGTAGAACTGCATCCGACTACCGTTTCCTAGATCTACTGTTTCTAACTACTTTCGGGCTAAGAGGACTGCTCTGTTGTGTTGGGAGCATCTGTTCCAGTGAGGAACCCCTTTCGTTTCACGCGAAAAGGTTTCCGGTAGCCCTAGCTACGTCATTTTTAAGATCTGGAGGTATACAGTGTTTATTTGCAGTTTACAGTTATTTTCTCTCTGTTTATTTCGGTTTCGGTTTATTTAGCCTTTTTTTATTACCGGATCTATACCTTTCATTTCTGCGTATGCTCTTTGCCCCGCGACTCTGTGCGATCTGGGCAAATCAGAAACAAAAAGGAAGGATTTTTCTCATGCGTATGCTCTTTTCCGCTGCACCTTAGTGTGATCTCGGAAAATCAGAAACATTGAGGAAAATATTTAGTTTCCGGCTAAAACTAACTTCGAGCCGTAAGGTTCATTTTTTTTGTATGTCCATGTTGCGTTTTGTGTTTTTTTTTTTGTAGGGAAAAAGAGCTTTCTCAAAGCAAGCACGCAACCCAAAGCTTCAACGCCCCCCCCTCTCTCTCTCTCTCTCTCTCTCAAACTTTTTGTATAGCTCACTTAGTTCAAAGCTAATTTATGAGACTAGAGGTCTTGAGTTCAAGTCTCCTTTTTGTGGGGGTGGATTTTTCATTTCCGCACATTCCCGCACTTCGTCGGCGACTTCATCAAATTTTCTTCAAAAAGCCATAACTTCTTCATCCGGAAGCCGTTTTCAGAACCGTTTTTTTTGAAACAGCCTAATTTTTCGAGATCTTTCCATTGGAACACTTAGTTTCGGTATCTAAGCTTCAGTTTTTGTTAAAATGGAAAGTCCATGCCAAGTTATTCTTGACAGCACCAACTACTTCCAATCGTGGTCCTACATTGTGGATTTACTTAGAAGTAAAGGTCTCTACAGAATGGCCACAGGCCAAGAAATCAAACCGAAAGATGAAGATAAGGCAGCTAAATGGGAAAATAGGCAAGATCAGTTACGTGGGTTGATAGGGATTTCTATTTCTCCAGATCTTAGATTCCATATTGCAGAACTTGATACTCCTGATGAAGCATTGAAACAGATTACTAAATTTTTTGGAATCAAAAATGAACTTAGAGCCCATCAACTTGAAAATGAGTTGCTTACATTGGACCCCAATAATTTTTCTTGCATTGAAGATTTTTTGTCCAAGTTCAAGACCCTTAGACTTCTCTTGGAAGGTGTTAAGGTTAAGAAAGAAGATAGTAACCTTATCTATTCCATTCTTACTAAGTTGGGACCAGCCTACTCTGTGTTTGTTTCCGCCTTCCATTCTACGAGAGAAGCCTTCATTTTTCAAGGACAAGACTACAAGTCCCCTTCCTTTGATTCTTTTTGTGATTCTTTAATAAGAGAACAAGAAAAACTCTTACACCTTGGTCTTTTTAATCTTGGAAACTCTTCTAAGAAAGCGTTAGCCACCCAGCAGCAACCAAATCCAAAGAATCCTAAGAAGTTGTATCCTAAAAGGAATGGTCCTAAACCAAACAAGGGTCCTAAGCAATTTCAGCCTCAAAATGAAAAATCATTTCAACAAAATGATAAGACAAATAAAAACAAAGGGAAGAAGACTGATAGACATTGCAACTTTTGTAATCGAGATGGCCACTTAGAATCCAAATGCTTTAAGAAGATGGAAGCCTTGGAAGCAGCAATGAAGAAGCATAACATCCATTTGGAGCACTCTTCAACTTCAACTTCATCTTCAGGAATGGCACTTTCTGCATGTGGTTATCAAGCATCTCGGTCTGGCTATGCACTAAATGTATCTTCTTCTTCTCATTCTCATGAGTGGCTCATTGATTCTGGAGCTTCTTATCACATGGCCAAAAACAAAGCCATGTGTTCTATTTTAAATGATTGTAACACCAAAAATATATATGTTGGTGATGATAGATCTCTTAGTGTTGTAGGGACTGGAACTGTTCATATAGACAATGGTCAGTTTAATGATGTATTATGTGTTCCAACCTTATCCTGCAACCTTCTATCTGTATATCAGATAACCCATTCAGGTGAAGGTAAAATCGTTGAATTTTCACCTCCCGATGTTGTAATTAAGGACCTAAGAGATCCTAGACAGATTTTAGCTACTGGCATTGCTGATGATTCTACAAGGTTGTATAAGTTTCACAACTTTGGGTCATCAAATCTTCCCTTAGTATTTGTTGCTCATAATGATGAAGTGAGCAAACTTTGGCATGAGCGATTTGGTCACTTAAACTATCGCTCTCTTCAGAATCTATGTAAAGAAAATATGGTGACAGGTCTTCCAATGGTATCTTGCAGAGATGGTGTTTGTTCCGGATGTGTACTCAGAAAACATCATCGGGACAGTTTTGAAAAACGTGCCTCTTGGCACGCCTCAGCCCCTTTACAGCTTGTGCATAGTGATTTATGTGGTCGACTTCCAGTTGTTTCATTCTCCGGCTACAAGTATTTCTTAACTTTCATTGATGATTTCTCCAGATGCACTTAGGTATACTTCTTAAAACTCAAGAGTGAAGTATTTAACATGTTCTTGGCCTTTAAGGCCTTTGTTGAAAAATAATCTGGACATCAAATTCTTAAGTTAAGATCTGATAATGGCGGAGAATATGTTAACAACAAATTCATCAACGTTTGCACTGAAAATGGAATTCAAATGCAACATATTGTTCCATATACTCCACAACAAAATGGTGTAGCTGAAAGGAAGAATCGCACCTTAAAGGAAATGGCTAATTGTATGCTTCAATCTAAAGGACTTAGTCTTAATTATTGGGCAGAAGCAATTAACTGTGCAAATTACATAATAAATTGCACTCCTACTAAGGTTTTAAAGAATATCACTCCAGAAGAAGCATGGAGCTCAATCAAACCAGATGTAAGTTACTTTCGTGTTTTTGGAAGTGAAGTATGGGCCCATATTCCATATGAGAAACATAAAGCTTTAGAACCTAAGAGTGAAAAATGTATTTTTGTTGGATATTCTGAAGATGTCAAAGGATATAGACTTATTCCACTTAAGTCCAAAAATGTTATCATTAGAAGAGATGTAAAGTTAGCTGAAAATATATCGGCCTACGAGCCTAGTTCGGCGGATGTGCCACCTCTCCCTGTCTCTTCTACTTTTGAAAATATTTCTTCTTCGGATGATGAAAGCGAGGATGAAAATCCTCCCCCACCTTCTCAGGATCCTCCTTTAGCTCCTCAGCTTCCAAAATGGGTCCGTGCTACTCGGGATGCAGCAGGTGATCTTGCCGATGATCCTACAGATCAGCGACATACACGTTCTCAGTTTGATAGAGCCTCTTCTTTACTGGCTCAAGCTTCAGTGAATTATGATCCTGACACCTTTGCAGAAGCTTCAGG
This sequence comes from Pinus tabuliformis, assembly GCA_031772625.1. Taxonomy (NCBI): domain Eukaryota; kingdom Viridiplantae; phylum Streptophyta; class Pinopsida; order Pinales; family Pinaceae; genus Pinus; species Pinus tabuliformis. Next base: position 519,275,497 of record CM062812.1, read on the forward strand.
CCATCCAGGTTGGGAAGCAGCTATGAATGAAGAATATCATTCATCATTGATAAATGATACATGGGATCTTGTTCCTCTACCAAAGGGACGAAAACTTGTTAGATGTAAATGGGTTTACAGAACCAAGTATGGACCAGATGGGAAAGTTGATAAACATAAAGCTCGTCTTGTTGCTAAGGGTTTTTCACAAGTTGAAGGCATTTACTACACTGAAACCTTCTCCCCTGTTGCCAAAATGAACTTTATCTGCCTTGTTCTTTCCCTTGCTGCCTCTTTCAAATGGGAAGTCCATCAGATGGATGTTAAATCCGCCTTCTTGCATGGGGACTTGCATGAAGAAATCTATATGGAACAACCTATTGGCTTTATACAAACAGACTCCAGCCTTGTATGTCAGCTTAAGACATCCCTTTATGGTCTCAAGCAAGCTCCTCGAGCTTGGTATGCCAAAATGGATAACTTTCTTTTAGAAAATGGCTTTTCTAGGTGTCATTCTCACAATACTGTCTACACCAAGAAAGTGGGCGAGTCTCTTATCATTCTTGTTCTTTATGTTGATGATCTTATCCTGACTGGTAGTGATCCCAACCTTATAAACCATGTGAAGACTAGCCTTAAAAGGAAGGTATTTCCCTTTCCCAGTCCAAGTATGCCTGTGATATTCTACGCCATTTTCACATGGAAGACTGTAAGCCAGCCCCTTCTCCCTTTCAGTTTGGAGTCAAACTTTCAGCCACTTGTACTTCTCCTGAAGTTGATGCTACCTTATACCGTCAACTTGTAGGAAAACTTTTGTATCTAACCCATACTCGTCCTGACCTTTCCTTTGTTGTTGGCCTTGTTGCTCGGTTTATGCAAAACCCACGTGAAAATCATTGGAAAGCAACTAAAAGAGTACTTTGTTATGTTCGAGGTACAGTTCAGTTTGGGATTCATTACAGTGCCGAAGCATCTCCTCTATTGGTTGGTTTCACTGATTCTGATTGGGCTGGTGACCCTGATGATCGGAAGTCTACTGCAGGTTATGTGTTCACTCTTGGTTCAGGACCTATTACATGGGCTTGCAAGAAACAAGGTGCCATTTCTCTTTCTTCAACAGAAGCAGAGTATTGTGGTGCCGTAGAAGCTAGTAAGGAAGCCTTGTGGCTTCGTCAGATCCTGTCAAAGTTTGGCTTTCAGCAGCAGCATCCGACTACACTTTGGTGTGATAATCAAAGTGCCATTCAACTATGCAAAGATCCAATCCAACATCAGCGCAGCAAACACATTGAACTGCACATGCACTTCATCAGAAAGCTCATCCACGACCATGTTCTTGAAGTGCAATATTGTTCAACAGATGATCAAGTTGCAGACATCTTTACAAAGGCTCTCATAGAGGCGAAGTTCACTAAACTTCGATTTATGGTTGGAGTTCAGGAAGTTGTCACTAAGGGGGGATAGGCTCTAGTGCCTCCTTCCTTCTCCTATTGTGTCATATTTGTAAATCCTTCAATCCTATCCCAAGTTGTTCTTAAGGGGGGATGTTAGGATATTCCGACACATAGGAAATAGTTAAGTATAACTTGGTCTAGTATAGAGTTAGGTAAAGTGTGTTTCTTTACTATGTACATTTTGTAACTTACAATCTGACAGTCACGATATGTAGTGATCCGACGGTTCATTCTCTCCTCGGTATTATCGACACTTGATCCGTGGCTTAACACCCGATTGGTCCATGATCTCTATTTAAAGAGCATGGAGGGTCATTTGTAGGTTAACCGTTCATGAGAGAAGCTTATGTAAATTTTCATTCTTTTATTAATAAATTGCCTGAAGTGGCCGCGTTGGCTCAGGCCGTGGACTGTTTCCCTCTTTGAGGGTCTTAACCACGTCAAAAGTACTGGTGTATTGATCTGCGATCTGTTTGTGAGCGGTGTCCTTTGGTGTTCTGTCTGAGGAACTTACCCTGTAAATTCCTACATAGCCAATAATGTAACTCTAAAACCATTAAATCTTCTAGATCTCACCCAGCATTCCACATTGCTTCTCACCATTATAACAAAACCCATCACAAAACTTACTTGGCAACTTTTAAAATGAGCTAAAAATTGCCATTTTAAGCTCATTGGGTGTTGTCCTTTTTGTTGTTATTGGGAGGGGAGGGGGAAACATGCCAGCTTCCTGTGGTCACTGCTATTTTGAAACATGTATGTCAATGCCTTCCACAATGAAAATGGAGTTTCCTTACAATGGAGATTCGAGACAATATGATCTCGAACTCCTAGGATAATCCTTCTCGCTTTGGCCACACACTTTCTCCATTCAATTAGATCTTTAGCATCAGATACTTGAGGCTTCAAAATATCATGATCTATGAATTCCTTGAGCTTGTTATCTTCCAACACTGTCTCCATCTTGTCCTTCCAAGCTATGTAATTTGAGCTACTCTCCAGGGCATACTCAAGTCTCAAATCATAGAATGACATATTGCTTACTCTGAAGTATGAACCTGCAAATTCGATTTCACCTGCACAAAAAACTCGAATTATCCTCTTCTATAATGTCTTCAAATTTGATCCCATGCAGATTTTTACTGTAGATTCAATAGCTTATGTGATATGCTAAACTAAAAGGCAAGAATCTACTCTACTCTTCAGGGGAAACCAAAATTGATTGATGAAAACACTAAGCAGAAGAGGAAGAATTTCAATCGCACATAACACAATATTTTTCTGGGGAAAGAAATTGCTCAAAACCCTGACTATCTATATTGCATTAACGAAAATATCTAAGAAGAAAATAAAATGATTGTTCAACCCTGAACAATTCCTGCACAAGTACAATCTATCTATCTGCTTCACAAATCAGCTCAAGCTAACACTTAGCCAAATTTGTTTCTTGCCAAGCCCTTACTTCCTTGCACAATTCCTGATAGAATTAGCCCATATTTAATTGAGAAATACCTTCACCACAACTACGCAATCCATCATAGGCCTTCTACTGATTGCATGCACCATCTGTACAACTTGAAAAATTATACAATTGATAGTACATTTTCCTTGAACCCTAATATCAACTGGGTCTTCATCTGAACTGACATGCATGAGTTATTTTTAAGTGAATTATCAGTTTTCTGATTGATCATTGTATGTGAACTAAATCCAATTTAATTCACTTGACCACTCAATAGTTCCTCCAACAGTTAGAACTAGTTTAACTGAATTTAACTAAATTAAATAACTACAACTCAATATGAACTCAACCTGGGACCCTAAAATTTAGGAATCACTTTACATGACTCTAGATAGACTTCCAACTCGAATTTACTGAGCCAACTAAGTCAATTTAACTTAGTTAACTGCTACAAGTTGCTATGAGAATAGAATTACAATTTATTTCCTAATTACTTCAAGGAAAAATTAAATTAGGATTTTCTTGATGCTATTTTTAACATTTCTTGTTGTTATTTTCAGCATTCCCTCCCAATAAGAAAGGAATTCAACTCTATCATGATCTCGTACCTTTGGAATTTTCTACATGTAACACTTCTCTCTAGTGTTGTTGCTACTACAACTTCTGAAACTAAGAAAAAAAAAACCAAACTGAATCAATATGATGCATTTGTCACCAAAGTCTCTAACTACTACTAGCTATTACACTGTATACTAAAAACTCTGCATTTCCACTGACTCTGCACTATGCCATTTTCACTGCTACCAACTCTTTGCACTCCCCAGTATCTGACTATTGTTAGTCTCTGCCTCTGTCACTCTGACATATGACTGCATCAACCGCCATTGATCCATCTTGCTACTATGTACTGTGGGCTCCCATAGCAAGGTAATGATCCATAAGAAAAAACAACTCAATGGACCTTGCCCAAATTTATGCACTCTTGGGACTATTACTTCACATCCTCCCACCTCTCACCTAGAGGTATGGTTGCATGTAATCCCTCTGCCCACTTGACTTGAAATTTCCCCCTACGGGAGGCCTCTTCTTAAGTGGATGCCTCCAGTTAGTCTCCTCTATGCTTCTCTAATTATGGTTGCACCACAACTTTCTCAGGCTGCATGTTGAGAGGTAATTCATGCTCCCTCCCAACCACCAAGTCTCTAACATTTGCCTTTCTCCTCAAAGCTTTGCATGCATCTCTGACCTCAAGCGCATACCGGTCCTTGACTCGGACACCGATCTGTTTCATCTATCCCATAGCAATGTGTCTAAGGAAAACCTTCCATTTGCAAAATATCACATCTAGGCACTCTGGAAACTTAGATTTGCACTGTAACTGTCCCTCCATCACAGTTTTTTTTTTTAAATAAGTGATTTTAAATCGGCGATATCTCCCTCATCTGAACTCCGATTCGGCCAATTGGTTTTTTGAATTTGGGTATTTTTTCAAAAAGAATATAGATCTACTATTTATTTTTTAAAATTTTGCACAAAAAAATTCAGATCTACTCTGCAAACTCTTCACCCAAAAAATTCCTGATCCGATATCGTGTAGATTTTTACCTGTAGATTCAAAAAATTATGTGACATGCTAAAACATAAGACAAGAATATACTCTACTCTTCAATGGAAACCAAAATTGATTGATTGAAACACTAAGTCGAAAAAGAAGAATTTCAATTGCACATAACACAATATTTTTCTAGGGAAAACAACTGCTCAAAACCCCAACTATCTATATTTCATTAACCAGAAGATCTGAGAAGAAAATACAATGTTAGTTCAGCCTAGACAATATCTGAACAAGTACAATCTATCTCTCTACTTCCTAGGCAAGCCTTGGATGAATATAATGTGCTTTGCTCAACCTTGAGCTCAACTTGCACAAGTATTTCCTATCTTTTGCCTGACTAACTGACTTTGGCCAATACTTAGCCAAATTCCTAGCCTTCCAAGCTCCTACTTCCTTGTGCGATTCCTAAGAGAATTAACCCATATTTAATTGGGAAATTCCTCACCACAATTATGCAATCCATCATAGGCCTTCTACTGATTGCATGCACCATCTGTACAACTCGAAAAATCATACCACTAATAGTACAATGTCCTTGAACTCTAATCTCAAATGGGTCTTCCTCTGAACTAACATGCATGAGTTATTTATGAGTGAATCTTCAGTTAACTGGTGGAGCAGTGACGCTACACTAAATTTGATCCCCATTAGTAGACCTCCTACTAGTTCCTCCGACAGTTTGAACTAGTTTAACTGAATTTAACTCAATTAGACTGAGTTAATTAATTACAACTCGAAAGGACTCAACCTAGACCCCTAAAATTTAGGAATCACTCTACATGACTCTACATAGACTTCCAACTCGAATTTATTGAGCCAGCTAAGTCAAATTAGCTTAGTTAACTGCTACAAGCTGCTATGAGAATAAAATTACAATTTAATTCAAGGACAAATTAAATTAGAATTTCTAGATGCTATTTTTAACCTTTCTGGTTGCAATTTTCAACATAAGCCAACGATGGTCTAAAGTTGTTATGTCTTAAATGGATCAAGTGGGGAGCTCGAAAGTGTGGTGAAGAAAAGAGAAGAAACCGTGAGATTTCAAAGTGGATACGAGTGGTAGTGATTACCATATCAGAGAAATATGACAAAGATTCATTTATTGTTGGAATGTGTGTTTGTTACATGTAAGCATTAAGGGAAGGTGATGGAAGTAATGCTTCCATGTCATTTATAGGTTGTCATTATGAATCCCAATGTGTTAATCTAAACGTTATTGATTCCTATGTTATGAATTAGATTCATGTCATGTCTAAGTCATAATTTGTCGAAATCAATGATCTAATATATGTAACTGCTTTATGTGATCAATAACTTGTAGATAATTTGTGTTGTGTGTAATCTTTCTCTCACTTTCTTAATTTTTCTAATAGAATAAATTATACAAATTTATCAAGTTTGTGCATAAAAATTTGTGTGGTTTGATATTATGGTTTTGAATCGACCTAAATGCCCCCCACCGAGACAAAACCCTCTTATATTTTTTTTTTTTTAAATGTGAAAAAATATCTCAAAAAAGCTCACCCAACACGCCAAAGAGCAGTATTAAAATATATGACTAGAACACGATACAAGTGATGACTAGGCAACCACACGACCTGAAACTAGTGCCGAAGACATACATGGAATAAATACATGAGGAGTTGGGTTACAATGACTTATAGTCCAACACTTGGCATGCTTACAGATATAATGTTTCTAATTTGTGACCAAGTGCGGAAGTGCAGAGAATGGTGATTCATCCGCACTCTCCCACAATAAATTTCCTCCGCACTCAAAATCGTAGTTTTTTAATCTCCTTCCAGCATAAGTGCAATAGTGCATTATATTTATGTATAACATGTGTGGAGATGGGGTAGTGCGGAGCATCACACCCGCAACTCTACACTTTCACATTTCCGCACTTTCGTTACCTTTGCATCTTGTTCATCCTTAATATTTAAGGAATGAAATAAAAATAACAAAAATGCAATAAATCAATTAGTAACTTACCGTGTGTCACATGATACATTTACATATAACCTCTAACTTTGAAATGAAACCAACGACAATGGGGAATTGAAAAATATTAAGAATGACTTTTCAAGGGTATGAAAGTAGACGTGGTGGAAAACAGTGGAGATGTGGCAAATGGCTAACTGATCACTTCATAGGAATGACTTGTAAAGGGTGTGAGAGGGTGCAAAGAAAGTTGTGTGGAGTGTGGATGTGTGAAGGAAGCTTATGCAGAGGTGGGAATAATGACAGGTTGCAGAGATAATTACGAAAATAGAACATTTTAAAATAACAACAAAAAGCAGACATCACTGGCTTAATCAATTAATTAGCCATAGAGACAATGATGATTTTAACTGCTAATAAACATAAAAAAAATATTATTTTAACAGTTGATTTGGCTTTCATGATGTGATAGTGTACTATCGTGTTTTATAAAATTATTTACAAAATTTGTATAATTTCATCATTCGCAAAACACATTACATAGGCCTAGATTTATATAAGGTGCGGGCTAAATGCCCAACGATTTGTCACTTTCCAGATTTGTTATCTCTCCTTTGCTTTGGCCATGCATTTTCTGGTCATTGCCTCAGCCCAACACTGTTAATATGAGTCGTCACCATTCACAATTATGTTGCTAAAGGGGTGGCATCTGCATGATTTAACGTTCACTGGAGTGAACATGTACCTTCACTATTCAAAAAAATTATTCCATTACAAAGTAAACTATGGCAGAAACATGGTTTTCTCACTTTAATGTTATATTATATTCCTCTAGGTATCATATCTCTGTAAATGTATGGTTAGTGTCAAATAATATAAATATCTTTGTAATTCTGTAATTGCGTGGTCAGTAGCAAATAATATAAATATTTTTCCTTTTGCATCTTTGAAGTCCATGTTTACACTTAAAATACAACACTTTTATGTAAAATTTAAATACAATAAAAACAGTTTTGTAAAATGTATTTTGTATCATTTCACAATAAAATGCGATAATTTTATACATAATTCAATTAAATCTAAATACAATAAAATATATTCCAATTAGTTACGTGAAGAGTTTTTTAAATAATGTTGATAAGCATCAATTCAATACACTATTTTGAGTGCGGAGAAAGTTCATTATAAGGAGTGCGGAGGTCATTTGCACTCAACACAATGAATTTCTTGTGAAGATTTCACATTCCACATTCCTCTCAACTATATCGTGACAATTTCACATTCCACATTCCTCTCAACTATATCGTGACAGCCACTGATCTCCATGCTCAAGGTGGAACGGATGGTATCAATTTATGTTTTTTGTGGAGGACTTGTGTGGTTGAGGATTAATTAAAGAAGTTGGGGAGAGGCAAAGGTGACAGCCACTGATCTCCATGCTCAAGGTGGAACGGATGATATCAATTTATGTTTTTTTGTGGAGGACTTGTGTGGTTGAGGATTAATCAAAGAAGTTGGGAAGAGGCAAAGGAAGTTGTGTGGCTTTCATTGTGAGGAATGCAAATGTGTGGACAAAGCGTGTGTAAATGTGGGAATAACCGCATATTACAAAGAAAATTATGTGAAGAAGCATTCTTAAATAATGATAAAACATGAATTCCATGGTAGACATAAACAGGGACTATGTTGCTTTGTAACTATTATTCTTATTTAATTATTTGTAAAAATAGTAAGCCATTAAACTTAAAAAACAAGACTAAATCACATTTATTGGCTGAAACAATGGAAAATATTTAATTTTATCAATTTGTTTAACATCATATTTACACCTAAAGTGTTCTTATGATAGATTTGGCTGGGCAGATTTAGCTAATAATATTTATATATTTTCGTCCACCTCTCCAAATAAAAACTAAGAAGTGGCACTGCAACCGTCATGGAATTCGCTGAGAAGTGCACCGTTGCTTCTTCGTTGTGGAAGTGTTTCGTCTGCGTTGCTATTTCTATGCCATAGAAGTGTTTTGCCTCCAGCATCATCATAAGATTATCACTAGTGATCCTTATGTTTATATCTAAGTTGGAGGGGCAACTGTTGCGCAAACTCATAAACAACAACCAAGATCCTCACTGGAATGAGCATTTTCATGTTGACCTGGTTCATTTTGCATTGAATGTGGAGTTCATTGTTAAGGACAATGATGTTTTTGGAGCTGACCTCATAGGAACTGTGCTGATCCCTGTTCTGTCAATATGCTCAATTTCATCAGGAATCTTGCCGGCTCCTTCTTTGAAAGCCAATTTTGTAAACAAATCCTATGCCTCGTTTGTGGACATGGCTTCTCTTTTCATGCACTCTTTGTAAAATATAGCTACTAACAGCCCAAAGATCATCAACACCAAATATTTCACATTCAGAACTTAATATGTTGTTTAAGATGACATACCTTGACTAACAGCGGAAGATGTAATGGCTGCCATCTTCTGTCTTCTGTCTTCTGTCTTCTTCTCAGAATTCGGTTTCTCTCCTCTTGCCCTCACTTCCTTATGTGTTTCTTGATGGAGAAGAATACAACTCTTGTGTGGGAGAGAGAGGACCCAATCCTTTATATTTTTAACTTTAAATCTGGTACGTCCATCATATACCAATTCAACGCTTTAATGCTTTAATCCTTTAATGCTTTAATGCTTTAATGCTTTTAATTATGGAATGACTTAATTAGTTGGGTCACATTAAGATTTAGAAACTTCCATTTAATTTCTAACATTCTCCCACTTGACCCGACTATTCATAATATTAAGCGTTGAACATCATACTATGATAAATTGCTGAGAGTTATGGCGGTTGTGCACTATTAATTCAATGCATTCCCTTCCATATACTACAATACCAGCAATCCATCAATTCATACTCATAATTTATATAAAACAGCATAATGGTCCACATAATGTCTTATATCATAATGATTAAACATAATATCTTTATAAGACTCTTTCTTGTTTAAAATTACATAAAATACGTACTACTTCATTAAAACAAGAGACACATAATTGTATATCAGAAACACATAAAAGAGCTCAGAATGTCACACATCAATTATTACAAATACAACCAAGACCCATTCTTTGAACATGTTCCTTAAATTGTCTTGGTTGTAACCCTTTCGTCAAAGGGTCTGCAATCATAAGTTCTGTCCTGATGTGCATGATTGACACTCTTTGTTTCTGAACCTCATCTTTCACAACAAGATACTTCAGTTCTATATGTTTGGCACCTTTAGAGTACTTGTCGTTCTTTGAGAAAAATACTGCTGCAGAGTTATCACAATAAATTTTCAGCGGCTTGCTAATGGTCCCTTCCTGGATTACTTTGATACCTCCCTAACATACCGACCGCAAAGCTGATATCCGGTCTAGTACAGGTTTGAGCATATATCAGGCTACCAACAACAGATGCATATGGAATTGATTCCATTTCCTTTCGTTCAACATCATTCTTAGGACATTGCATGAGACTGAATTTATCACCTTTCTGTACAGGAACTATCCCAGGTGAACACTTACTCATTCCAAATCTCTCTAGAATCCTTTCGACATATCCTTTCTGAGACAATCCCAATATTCCTTGTGATCGATCACGGAATATTTCTATTCCAATCACATAAGATGCCTCTCCCATGTCTTTCATTTCAAAGTTCGTTGAGAGAAATTCCTTAGTCTCACGCAATATACTTAAATTATTTGCAGCAAGCAAGATGTCATCAACATAAAGGACCAGAAAAATAAACTTGCTCCCACTGATCTTTAGGTATATACAGTGATCAACCGTATTTTCCTTAAAACCAAAAGATGTAATAATGGTATTGAACTTAATATACCATTGCCGGGATGCTTGTTTAAGCCCATATATTGACTTCTTAAGTTTACACACCAATTGTTCTTTACCTTCTACAGAAAAACCCTCAGGTTGATCCATATAAACATCCTCGTCAAGATCTCCATTCAGAAAGGATGTTTTCACATCCATTTGATGCAACTCCAAATCATAATGAGCTACTAATGCCATTATTATTCTTAGTGAGTCCTTTTTCGAAACAGGAGAAAATGTCTCCTTGTAATCAACACCATCTATCTGAGTGTAACCCTTAGCAACAAGTCTAGCTTTATACCGTTCGATATTACCACTAGAGTCGTGTTTGGTTTTAAAAACCCATTTGCATCCGACTCTTTTACAGCCATGTGGTAACTCAACGAGATCCCAAACTTCATTCTGTTGCATGGATTTCAGTTCTTCTTTCATGGCATTAATCCATTCCTTTGACTCTTTACTTTCTACAGCATGTGAAAACGAAACTAGATCCTTATTGATTCCAATATCATAATCTAATTCTTGCATATAAACCACATAATCATCAGAAATAGCTGACCTACGATTTCTTTGAGGTCTTCTTAATGCTACTTGTTGTGGTTCATGCATATCAGCATCAGCATTATGTAAGTCATTTCCTTCAGGAAGTACTTCTTCATTTATATGTTGTTCATTATCATCATGCTGTTCTACAACAGCTGGAACAACATTTGGAGTAATAGTAGATGGAGGAACTATTCTAGGCAATGTAACATTTACCCTTGTTTCCTTTATTTCTACTATTTCTCTTCTAGTACTCCCACTGACTTCACCATTCTCAATGAATCTTGCATTACCAGTTTCTACAATTCTTGGACTATGATTAGGACAGTAAAACACATACCCTTTAGATTTCTCAGGGTAACCTAAAAAATACCCACTGATCGTTCGAGAATCTAATTTCTTTTCATGTGGATTATAAATTCTCGCTTCCCCTGGACAACCCCAAACATGTAGGTGTCTTAAGCTAGGTTTCCTGTTAGTCCATAACTCAAAAGGAGTCTTTTGAACAGCTTTACTAGGAACCCTATTCAACAAATAGTTAGCGGTTTTGAGAGCATACGACCACAAATTCTTAGGTAGTGTAGAATCTGACATCATACTCCTAATCATATCCATTAACGTCCTATTGCGCCTTTCTGCTACACCATTTTGCTGTGGTGTACCTGGCATTGTGTATTGTGCACATATGCCATGACTTTCGAGGAATTTTTCAAATGGACCTGGACACTGGCCTGACTCATCATATTTACCATAATATTCACCACCTCTATCAGACCTTATGATTTTCACCTTTTTATCTAATTGCCTCTCAGCTTCCTTTACAAACGTCTCAAGGACATTCACAGATTGAGATTTTTCATGAAGCAAATAGACATAACCATAACGGGAAAAATCGTCAATGAAAGTGATGAAATACTTTTCTCCATTAAAGGCTGGAGTATCCATAGGTCCGCAAATATCAGTGTGTATTATTTCAAGAAGCTGGCTGCTTCTAGTGGCTCCTTTCTTATTATGTTTGGTTTGTTTACTTTTAATACAATCCACACATAATTCTAGATCACTAAAGTCCAAATTTGACAAAATTTCATTACTTACTAATCTCATCATTCTTTCTTTGGATATATGACCTAGTCGTTTATGCCACAAGAAAGCAGAATTTTCATTCAACCTGCTACGTTTACATCCAACATTATTTACTACATTCAACAAGGAATTCGCATAAGTGTCATTCAGTTTCAATTTATATAAACCATCAATTAGAATACCAGAACCAACATTATCAGTATTCTTATATAAATCAAAACAACCAGATCCAATCACACATCTAAAACCAGAAATATCCAATTTACTTGCGGAAATAAGGTTTCTAGATAATGAAGGTACATAAAGGGTACTGTATAAGTCTAATACATATCCACTTTCTAGAATTAGACGATAAGTCCCAATGCCTTCAATTGAAGATTTCATTCCGTTTCCCATAAAGAGAAAACGATCTTCATTTGGATTTATGGTTCGGATCATAAGAAATCCCTGCATATTGTTGGAAACATGAGTTGTAGCACCAGTATCAAGCCACCATGTATTAATAGGAACTTCAACTAAATTTGATTCAAAACATACGAAAGATAGACATCCTGCAAATCGAAAATGAAATAACTATAAGCTCATAACTAACGCGATTCAGATGTAGACATAATAGTATAATATAGCACTCCTTTGGGTAGATACTATCTTATACTTAACATAAATAAATACCAAAACATAAGTAGGTAATAAATATATTCAATTAAATAGAACTGACATCTTTGGATGATCAATATTTATTTAATCAAAATATCTATCAAACCTCATCATGTCAACTAGTTATAGAACAAGACTTTCCTTTGGGTAAGTTCTCAGGTTCTATCATTAGTGACGCCAGTTTTTTAATTGGTATTTTTATAACTGGCAATTTCTATCAATAATCATTATGTCACTTATGATTTTGACCACTTTGGTGATTAACAAAATCATAAATCTCATGTGCATAAACACATACCTTATGCAAAACAATCAGTCATAGAGCAATTACTTTTATGCCCAAATTTCAAACAATTATTTTGTACCAGTAAACTTTAATCGTGCAAAGCCAAAACAATAAATGATGCACGAAAAGACCCTAAAAACTCTGATTATTGATCAAAATATATACACACCCTTCTTAATGTGTAAATTGATTTTCTATAAAATATCAAAATATATATTTTCCCTCTTAAAAATATATATGCACAGAGTATATGTGATAAAGCTACATCACGGGTTTCTTTACATGTTGTGTTACGTTATTTATGTGGTACATTGAAACTTTATTAATAGCTTTATTTACACATTAAAATGTAAATCTATTTCGTTTAAAAAAGATTTACACTAAAATCTTAATCTTCCCATCAAACACTTACGCGTTGATCTCATGTCTCAACAACATCCTTTTAAACATGTGTTGCAAATGCGGAAGCATAGACGATGCATTCAATGTGTTTGACAAAATTCCGCAACGAAATGTAGTGTCATGGACTACGCGGATTGCAACTTATGCTAGGGATGGTTATGCCGAAGAGGCTTTGCAGTTGTTTTATGAAATGCAAAGAGCAGGCGTCAAACCAAAACAGTTCACCTTGACCAGCGTGAAAATCTTGCTTTAATACATCTCCGCGCCAAGCAATGTTTTGGACTGGCTCATCAGTAATTCAAAATCCGCGATAGATGGACTGCAGCGATAGATGGATTGCACATACCGTCCTCTATATCTAACTTTAAACTTGAGGGCATGCAATATTATTCAAAACAACGGCGATATCTAACTTTAAATCGCAGGGCATGCAATACTATTCATTCCAACATACACATCGAACATACAATGATATGGTGTGACCAAGCCCCCAAACACTGAATCCGCAATGCCGCGCAGAGTATCAATGGGTTGGACAGTGTACACAGTGGACATAGACTTCCGGATTCCATTGACACATTGGCATTTAATGGGTACCTTTAAGAACGAACCGGCGGGAAGGATTTGGGTTTGAGAATCAGAGGTCAGAGGATCGAATCCATTGGCACCTAGTATCGATAAAGGATCTACTCGAAATCGAGTAGCCACCTCTGAGACCTTCAAATCAGTTCAAAGCAAGTAAGCGACAAGGGAATCGCAGGTATCTGATCCATTGCATGGTTCGATTGTGGATTTCGATAGGGCTCTCGATGATACTAACAGCAACAAAAGGATTGATCATTTCATGAAACCCCCACAATTTCCCGAAGGCTCAATCACATGAGTAAAGCACAGAACAGATCAATTGCAATCATAGGAAATATTCAGTTATTGATTGTGGCTCTGATACCAAATGTAAAATATAGCTACCAACAGCCCAAAGATCATCAACACCAAATATTTCACATTCAGAACTTAATATGTTGTTTAAGATGACATACCTTGACTAACAGCGGAAGATGTAATGGCTTCCATCTTCTGTCTTCTGTCTTCTATCTTCTTCTCAGAATTCGGTTTCTCTCCTCTTGCCCTCACTTCCTTATGTGTTTCTTGATGGAGAAGAATAAAACTCTTGTGTGGGAGAGAGAGGACCCAATCCTTTATATTTTTAACTTTAAATCTGGTACGTCCATCATATACCAATTCAACGCTTTACTGCTTTAATGCTTTAATGCTTTTAATTATGGAATGACTTAATTAGTTGGGTCACATTAAGATTTAGAAACTTCCATTTAATTTCTAACACTCTTATCCCTTCATTTCTTTAACCAAACTTCTATTGCTGAATATGAGTTTGTTGGGTCTGTCATTGTTAAATTCCACGCCCATCCTTTAACTCTAAGAAAAAAATCTTGTTCTTCAGATGTGCAGACAGTTGCATCTTCTGCACATCAACATTATGTCGGCCAAATCTAAATTGACTTCAGAGGCAATAGTAATCTGCAACTCAAGAATTGCAAATTGAACGATGGTAGTTGCCCAAATGACCACATAAAAAATGTCACTAATCTCTTTGTGGGCACTTTATATTTTTTGAGCAACGGTTTTTTTTTTCAGCTATCTGTTGAGCACTGCAAAGCACTGAAAAATATGTGCGTAACTCATCAAAGAGCCCATTAAAAGTTGTTCTCCACTCTCTGATTTGTGGGCGTTAAGAGTTTTCGATCAATTCTCACGGTCAAAGGCACGGTCAAACCAATACAAAGTTGTGGGCTTTATGAGTTTTCGATCAATTCTCTGTCCTTTCTAACTTCACCTTTATCTTTTCCACACAATGTATCAGCGAGCTAGGGGCCTATTTTGCTGATTGTCGAACTGATAATTGATATGGTGCAAGAGATGTTTCATACGAAAGTGTTTATGATATTTTCCCGGAAATTGTTTAGGGCAATTTTTACGATTCCACTCACAAAATCCAGTGCCATTGTTGTTGTTCGGACTCCGGAAGGAAGGGAGAAAAGATAAGGAAATAGGATAGAAGGAAAGGAGAAAGCAGAAAAGGAAAGGAGAAGGAAGGAAGAAAAGATGAGGAAATAGGAGAGAAGGAAAGGAGAAAGGAAGGGAGAAAAGATAAGGAAATATGAGAGAAGGAAAGGAGAAAAGGAAATAGGAGAGAAGGAAAGGAGAAAGGAAGGGAGAAAAGATAAGGAAATAGGAGAGAAGGAAAGGAGAAAGGAGAAATTGTTCGGATTGTGAGAAGGGAGAAACTGAAAGGAGGGAAATGTGTGAATTCATATTCAAATTTGGTAACTACGGTTTGGAGTAAGAGATAAATTGAAAAGAGTGAAGAGCTCAGAAAAAGAATATAAAAACAGGAGAGAGGGCAGTAAGCTCTGAGCTTATCTAGATTGTTGATTCGAATTTGGTAAATATGATTGGAGTAAGGGAGAAATTGAAAAGAGTGAAGAGCTCAGAAAAAGAGTATAAAAACAAGAAAGAGGACAGTAAGCCCTGAACTTATCTAGATTGTTGATTCCCCAAATATTAGTGAATTAAGAAAAGTAAAGTAAGGATAGTGTTATATCCCAGTGCATTGTACATATTCCTTGTGCAAACTAAATAGCCCTAGACTTAGCTTAATAGCCGGAAAAAACCCAATCAACTTACAATATTAACTATAAAAAAAAATATAAAACAAAGAAAGAAAACAATAAACCCTGAACTTATTTCGATTGTTAATTCGCCAATATTCATGAATTAAGAAAAAAAAGGATGATATTCTATCAATTGTACATATTCCTTGTGCAAACGAAGTGGGCCAGGACTTGGCCTAATAGCTGGAAAAAACCCAATCGACTTTCAATAGTCACTCACACTGGATGAGAAAATTATAATATCAAAAAGATTCTTCATTTTAATATACACTGCAATGGTGTTAGATGGGAATGGGAAAATCAGTGTATTAAAAAGACTATTGATTTATATACAATATTATAATAAAAAAATCATAATTATCCGTCCTCCTTTTCGATTTCTTCCAATGTTAGAATTGATGTCGTTATATTCTTCTTTTCCATCGAGGTTGCGTGGAGAATCATTTATGCTTTTCAAATTCCAAAAAATAATGAAAATGGTGTCGGTATACTTTTATTTTCCATTAAGGATAAGCAGGGAATCATTTACACTTTTCAAATTTCACAAAATAATGATTTATTTGAGAAAGCAAAAAATAATAATGTGTATATATTTTTTTAGAATCCTTAAAATTCTAAATGAAAAAAATTTGCATATTTTTTTTTAAGAATTATTAAAATTTTCTAAATTTTATTAAAAAGAAAAAATTAATTTCTAAATCTTAAAATATTTTGAATTTTCATTAATCTCTAGATTAATTTATTATAAAATTAAGTTTTAAAAGATAAATCTATAAAAATATTAGAATAATAATTTATCTCTTTTATATTAAAATGTTTTAAAGTAATTTTTTAATAATTATTATACAAACTTTTAATATATATTATTAATATACAAGTTATAAATATGTTTTATTTTTTATTATTATTTAATTTTAAGGTCACGGCTTGGTGTATGAGACTCCCTTGTTTGTGGGACAAGGGACCCACCTCCGCACATTGGTCGATTTGACTGCTAAGTCTACGAAGGCATACATACTTTACCCCACTCTGGTTTTGAACCTATGACTTGAGGAAACATATGCTCTTAACCATTAGGCCCACTCAAGTTGTATACTATATTATGATTATACTATATTATGATATCTTAAAAGAGGGAACATAAAGAACAACCTAAATATGTGGAATTCAGTTAGAGTGTAAAGAAATATTTAATTATTTTATTTAATCGTGGAGTAATGTAGCTTTTGTGCTGTATTTTTTAATTAATCTAATGGGTTAGATGTGCCTGTTATCTATCAAAGCTTTGACCAAAATCAATGCTATTGGTGCTGCTTTTACTCCAAAATGGAAAATTATGGGGACTTGGACAGTGGTTTGAAGCATTCAAGGATTGATAGTTTTATTCGCAAGCCCAGATCATAGACAATGTGCTTGGGATTTCATAGGCACCACCTAGAAATTGGTTGGTGAATTCAAGATTGTCTACTTTAAAAGATAACTCCTATTTCAAAAAATAATTATCACACCACAAAAGGATTTTCCTTTTTTTTTTTTTCTTTTAAAAGGACTTTTATATTATCATGGTTCCCATATTTACAAAACTTAAAACCTAGAAGATCAAAACTAGCATAGAAATGAACTTAATGAGAAAATGATTAACGACATTAGATTTTTTTATTTTTTTTTCTGGAAGAGTGTCTCTCTTTCCACCTCTGGAAGAGCATCACTCTACTCCAGTTCCACCTCCTCTTTTGTCATTCCCATTCCTCTTGCTCCAACACTAGACTGTACCAAAGGAACTAGCAATGACGTTTGTTTGAATACCAAAAATGCCTTCTTCAATCCTAATAGTAGCCTAATTCTACTCATTAGTTGTTAAAATCTAAAAGGTGGAGTCCTCTTCAAAGATTTGTATGCCCCTTTCTAATGTCTCTGAGTGGCTTTAGATATCCGTCATCTACATATTCTTATCGAGAAGCAATTTTTCTACACTCATAGAAATGATTAATGATGCTTGCATTAGAGTGAATAGCGAGATGATCTTCCCAAATCTTCTATTCCTTTGGTGTACCTTTACCCCTTTAAAAATAATCGATAATTTTAAACCATATTCTATTTATGAAATGTTGTGGCCGAATTATAAGTTGGATAGTGTTATTTATTTAAATTTCACTCCAAAATATAATGGAACGGGCATTTTTGGGGTTTGTTTCGTTTCTTCCAAGTGTGGCTGAATGGCTTTAAATTTCTTAAAACTACATTAAAGATATTCTAGTACATAAGTTTTGTAAAAACCTCGTTCTTTAAGAGCAATGTTTTTTAAATTTGTAAACACCAAGGGATGTTTTATAAGTGAAATTCTTGACCATGTGTGAGAAAACCTTTTTTATTCAAGAGATATGGTTTTAAAACATGTAAACAGTAGTAGGAGGGATGTTTTATAAGTGAAATTTATAAAAACATGTAAACAGTAGTAGTAGGGATGTTTTATAAGTGAAATTTATAAAAACATGTAAACAGTAGTAGTAGGGATGTTTTATAAGTGAAATTTATAAAAGCATGTAAAGAGTAGTAGGGATGTTTTATAAGTGAAATTTATAATAATTGGTTATTTTTTTATATATATTTTTTATTTTTATTTTTATTTTTATTTTTATTTTTATTTTGATATTGATATTGATAGTTATGTAACATTTTACTATCTTTTTATTTTAAAATATGTGGTGTATCTATAAATAATTTATGATAAAGTTTGATATTTTGTTATAGGTTATTGGATCGTTGATTATGGAAATTATATTAGGGTTTAAGACTAATGTTCATTTTTATAATAATAGGTGTGTTTAATTGTGTTTATTTTGAAATATAGTTTTCAAAATTTTAATTTAATTATTAGTAATTATTAGATGGATAGTAGGAATATAACTTCCCCATAATATTTTTAGTAATATTCACAGATCAAAGGTTGAGATTTATTTCAAGAGTATGTATGCCTTTTCTATCTTATTAATTAAATTGGTTAATTAAAGATATGTGATATGAGCATGTGCCATATGAACACGAGTTATGCTTTTTTTGGGCATGTGAGATTATTGGACCATAGAATTATAACAAAGCCCATTCATACGTTAAGATTCTCCATGGTAAAGTGGGAATGAATTTTCATGGCTAATAATTTTGTTACATGTTTTTTTTTTTTTAAATATGTTTAACTCATTAATCATTTTATAATTAATAATAATAATAAAATAATAGTTTAGTTATTCTTTATAATCTATTTTAAACCTTGGCAATGTGAGGTGTACCATGAAGTAAGTGTTTTGATGCCCAACGATATTTATCAACTATTTAATTTATATAGTTGTGCTAGTTGCACTGAAAGGCACATTGTATAGCCTAGTATGAGGGAGATGTGTAATTCCTTCCATGCTCAACCTCAAGTTAACATGTGTCTCTTTTAAAATAAAGAAAAAATAGTTTCTAAAGAAAAATAATGTCAACTATAGTAAAAACAAAAATGAGCCCTGATGGGTATGTGGAAAATGAGCCAATGGAGGTGGGGGGAAAGCTCGACACCCTGCCGTCTCTCCCAACGTTAAAGTGCAGGGACGACATGGCCATTTCTCCCCCTACACTCGCACATGGCACAAGCCTCCATCTCCAAGAAAATTAAGATGGTATCCTTTGCATCCTCAGTGCTTTGTCACATAGTCCTCTATCAACCTGTGCCTTTTTGTTATCCTCACATCCACTGCAATTTGTAGGTGGGATAATTCCCCTACAAAACCTGATTCCTTGGTAAATTGGTGAAGGAAGTCCCAGGTCCCCTTGGCCTAAATCTCCATAGTTTTCATTCTTCAGCAAGGAAAGGAGTTTGCGTCATTAGTGCAATATCAAGGGAGGAAACATCGAGAACAAGAGTTGCCTGATGTTGTGGAGTATCACAACTACAAACAAACATAGTTTGGAGGGTCGTCAGTAATTCAGTAAATTCACATCTATCCAAGTACACCTGCAACTATTATATTATGTTTTCTTATACAAGGTGGATTTCACTATCTTGTAAGTAGGGTGACCCTCTGGAGTTTAACTTTCCTGGTGTAATTTGGTTTTTTTTTTTTTCCTTTCCACTCTCAAAGCTCCCCCTATGTTGATTTACTTTATGTTGTTTCACTACAACTCCTCTTGGTTAGTATGGGTGCTGATCCCCATTGTTCACACTACCTTGTTCTGGTTAAATTCTTCTTGGATGATAGGTCCTCACCACTCCCTGACTTTCTTCAGCTATGGTGCATGTATTTACTTGGACGTCATGCCAAGGAAGAGAATGTGATCTCATCGCGGGTCTGGAGGGTGCAACTCTTCAAGTAGACCCTGAGCCTAGGCTAAAGTATAGTCTACTACAACAATTTTCCACTTTGTCACCCCACTCGAAATTTAAGTGAAAATTCAATAATTGGAAGCCTTGACCACTAATGACTATGAGGCTTATCTAGACTCTGAAATCCAAACTATAGTTGTTGGTTGGGTTCTTAACCCTAGTCACACTAGGGGACAATGAATTTAATACTTTAACTCCATCACCCTTCACTAGAAAATGAAGAAGCTTATGAGTTATTTCCTCAAGTAAAATATATGGATTGCAACGAGATAATTACCTACCTCAATGAAATCCAAAGGGTCCAATGCCACTAGTGCTCTTGTTTGGTTACCCTCAATGTAAATCCAAAGGGTCCAACGCCACTATTATATGTGACATTTAAAAAATATTAATTATGATAATAAATTCATAATGAATTAATTATTATACTTATTTACATTTTAAATTGTTTTAAAAATATATACATTATTATTATTTTCTTTTAAAAATAATTATAATATTTTCCTTTTAATATAATTTCAAAATTTTAAAAAGGGTATATCTCATCCTATTCTCCTCATGAAAACAAATCTTTCCCCATTACGAACATATCTATTATTAAGAATTTATAGCATAAGAGAATGTTAAATAATTGTAACATCCACCAATAGAATTTGGTGTTTTTTTTAATTAGTTACCTTTACCATACTAAATAATGGTTATGATCTCTATGTTTCTTTTTTCGCATTCTCGTGCTAGTACTTATATTAACAATATCATTTCACATGATAGAGTTCTAAGGTGGGGCAATTATTTTATATGTTTACAGGGTCTTGTTATATTATGGCCATGGTATTCTTTTTTCGCATTCTCGTGCTAGTACTTATATTAACAATATCATTTCACATGATAGAGTTCTGAGGTGGGGCAATTATTTTATATGTTTACAGGGTCTTGCTATATTATGGCCAGGGTATTGATTTATTATCGGCAATTTAGGTTTTGTATATGTCTCAAATTTCTTCATATTAGTATGTCATTAGAACATTAATTATTGTAATAAGTATTTCTTCATATTAGTATGTCATTAGAACATTAATTATTGTAATAAGTATGTCTTTCAGATTAATCACATTAATATTATTTGGTTGACATTTTGAATCAGCTAATGTGGTTCATCTTCAGGACAAAAGTGAAAAAATCTATAGATCTTAATGAATAAATAACAATAATGCCCCAGAGTCCAGAATTAACCATTAAGAATTAGTTATTTAATAAATACTATTTTTTAAATTCTAATTAAAAACTAATTGTTGATGATGATGATGATGATGATGGTTAACGTCCACTCAGACCAAATTGGTCTATCGGACCTACAATTTTCTTAATTTTTACTTGTCTGGCTCCTCGTCTTTCTTGGCGAGATTGGTGTTGTAGCTTTCTTTCTTTTCTCTACGGTCTTCCAACTTCCTTTGTCTTGCATCTCCTTCATCTCTTTTGGTTCTTGGAACATTGGTGTCTTAGCTTCGCGATCTATTGTGTTCATTCTTTTGAAAATAGTCGGAGAAGAAGTTTGGTTTAGGAGATCTGCTTTGCTGTTAAATGAAGATTTATTTTCTGCGGTATTCAAATCCTCATAACTGTTGATTTGTTGGGGCGGGCTTTCTCCTTGCTTGTTTTGAGAGTTGCTTCCTTCTTCCTTGATTTCTTGTGACTCATTTTCTCTAGAATATTCTTCTTCTTTGATGACAGTGTAGTGTTCTTTTTGTGCTCCTTCCCACCATGTAGATCTGTGGTGGTTTTTTCTAGCAAAATTTTTCTCAGAGGCTTTTGGGCAATTTTTGGCTAGATGCCCTGTCTCAAAGCACGATCGACATCTGAAGAGGACACTTTCATAATCAAGCTTCTGGTTCCACATATAGTCTTTACTTGTTAGGTTTATTTCAGCTGGGAATCCGGCGCTGAAATCCATTTCCACACAGATGCGTGCATAGGTGGTTCTGGCATATTCCTCTGTTTCTGGGCACCTGCAGTAAAATTTCCCAATTTCATTTCCGATGGCTTTTAGCGAGGAGAGATTCCAGAGATGCAAGGGTAGGCTTGGCAATCTCACCCAAACTGGTGCTGAGGTTATCACTGCTGTAGAGGGATCGAATGATGGGTTCCATGACTTCATGAATAGGCCTGATTTTTCCCAAAACCAAGGGCCGGAGTCTAGAATACATTGTCTGCTTTCAGGATTTTCAAAATCTACTATAAAGAAACCTCTAGCACAGGGGTAGATATTAATTTCATCAGCAATGATAGGCTTCCATACCTCCGAGATCCAATTGTGGAGTGCTATCAGCCGCGGCCAAAAACCATTGAACCGGCAAATTAGGGCACTTTCGAAGAACTTCAAAGCTTCATCGAGTGAGTCCTGGACCACTTGGATAGTGGGAGCTAGGGCTTCACTCACGATATGGGCAGGAGATTGCCCTTCAGAGGCGGATGAGCCACCAGTTATTTTTGCGAAGCTCGGAGCCATATTTTACTTGCTCGTAGAACGCAGCCGCAGACAAATAAGACAAAAGATAAGATTAGATCTAGATCTGACCGCAGAAATTAGCCGCCTAGATCTAGCCTCAGATCTAAAATAAACTGTAAATTCGAGCAGGCCCCAGATCTATACCGCAGATCTGCACCAGATCTATACTGCAGATTCAATTCAATGCCGCAGATCTATACCGAAAGCTAAAGAAAGATCTCTTCCCAATCGTGGGAGAAGGTATTAATTTAATTTAGGATTCTTTTCATCATAAAAACTATACCTAAAGCCGAGCAAGAATTTGCAGATCTATACCGAAAGCCTAGCAAGATCTGCGTGCTAGTTGGTTTATATGTTTTCCAATAAATCGCAGATATATATATAAGAGGAGATCTGCGAAAGAGATCTGAGAAAGCCCGATCTGCGGAAGAGATCTGAGATCTGCGGAAGAGGAGATAGGAAATCTGAGAAAG
The DNA here is from genome assembly GCA_031772625.1 of Pinus tabuliformis. NCBI lineage: Eukaryota > Viridiplantae > Streptophyta > Pinopsida > Pinales > Pinaceae > Pinus > Pinus tabuliformis. Next base: position 519,298,819 of record CM062812.1, read on the forward strand.
CCCGATACTTCCCACCGAGACTTCTGGAATCCCACCGAGACTTCTGAAATCGTATTTGAGACTATCAAGACTTCTGAGATCTGCGGAAGAGGAGATAGGAGATCTGAGCCACCGAGACTTCTGGAATCCCACCGAGACTTGTGAAATACTTCTGGAATCTCACCGAGAATAGGAGATCTGAGATCTGAGATCGGTATCAAGACTTCTGGTAAATGCTCCACGTCTCCGCAGAAGACCTGGAGCCGCAGCCGCAGAAAGACGCGGAGATGCCGGAGCCGCAGAAGACCTGGAGATGCCGGAGCCACAGAAGACCTTGATCGAAGCGAATGACCTTGATTGGAGCCACAGAAGACCTTGATCGAAGTGAATGACCTTGATCGGAGCCGCGAATGACCTTGATCGGAGCCGCAGAAGACTTTGAAGACGCTTGTGAAATACTTCTGGAATCTCACCGAGAATAGGAGATCTGAGATCGGTATCAAGACTTCTGGTAAATGCTCCACGTCTCCGCAGAAGACCTGGAGCCGCAGCCGCAGAAAGACGCGGAGATGTCGGAGCCGCAGAAGACCTGGAGATGTCGGAGCTTATAAATTAGTCGTTAATTGTTTATAAAAATATGAAATTATTTATTAATAATATTAAATTATTATATATATATATATTATTATTATAATAACAAATTTCATGTATAAAAAGACTAGACTCAAATAAGACAAAAACATATAATATTAAATAATACAAATTAACCCTTTTTCTATTTCATAAATAAATAAAATAATAATATAAATATAATATAATATTTATTAAATTTTTATGAAAGTATTCATTAATAATATTATTATTATTTTATATAAACGAAATTATAATCACATAACTATAAATAAATTCATAAGGGGTCACAACTTCTTAAAAAACAAAAGGGAGAATCAAGATGAAAGAGACAAAATCCAACTCTTACTCAATTTCCACCCATCATCCCTATTGAGATTGATAGCATGTTTCTCAATCTCAATAGTCTCTCTTAGCTTCCTATGGTGGAAGTGATCAACCCTGGCAATGGTCTGCGCATCCTCAATGCATACATGGTGCTTATATTTCTTTGCATGCTCCACAAGAGTTGATGAGTGAGATCGGTTATGCATGATGTCTGCTACATGCTCTTGGATTCTCTGTTTAATAGAGCGGTCGATCTCCCTGATGTAGGGAACCCCACAGGAACATGGGATAAAGTAGACTCCTTTCATGTCCTTGGGGTCAATAGGGTCTTTAACGGATCTAAGATAATTTCTAATGGTATTAAGGGGCTTGAAAGTAGAGGAAACATTATTATTCTTAAGAATATGGGCAATCTTGTCAGTGGTCCCCTGGATAAACAGGAGCTGCACCTTAGAGATTGGGCCATCACGAGGAAGCTTAACCCTCGATTCTTTATGGGCTCTTTGGAAAGCCTTGAGACCTTGAGATCTGCTATAGCCATTATTTTCAAAAACTTTAAGAAGATGATATTTTTCCTCTTCTAGGTGCTTCTCATCTGAAATCTTAAAGCACGAGTGGCTAAAGTACTAAGAACCCCAAATTTTTGCATCTTTGTTATTTATTCATTAGGATCTATGGATTTTTTTATCTTTGTCCTAAGGATGAACCACATTAGTTGGTTCGAAACGTCAACCAAATAATATTGATGTGATTAATCGGAAAGACATGTTTATTACATTATGGATCACAAAAGCCTAAAATCTAACATTAATTTATTGGTTATTTTGTTTTCACCAACCTTGATCAGCATTGATTAAAAGTATTAACCAAAATTTAAGAACTCTCCCGAAGGTCCAACTGTCATGCATAAGGTTGGTGGTGTGATTGGATTTGACACAAGTTACTTATTATGTTTTCCACCGTTGATCACCTAGAGTTTTGATTAGATGGTCTGTCGTTTGGTGAAACAGTTAAGGGGTAACTATCTCCCCACCCTCCGTCGCATCTTCGGTTAGTTGCACCTTCAATTCACTCTGTCGAGCTCTACAAACTATGTACAAACCTTAAGAAGGGTCGATTCCTTTGTCACAGTGTACCCAACTGCATTTGGTCCTAGTAAGTAGGGCTTTGTCGAGATTCACCATTTTAGTGTTTCTCCTCTACTTTAATTCTGAATCGAATATTTATCGCTTACTCTAAAAATTTTGTGCCAATTTTATATACAAGTACAAAATCAGTGAAGCATGAGGTCTTAGCGTGGCTACCAGTTCTTCCATCTAGGTATTACGGCCTTTGCCCTTACTTATAACTCTCAACCAACCCTTTTGCAAACTATTTTGCAACTCTCAGGGGGTTTTTTGGTGACTGACGTATGGGTTCTCACTATGTCCCTTAGTTTGGCTTTCCTGAATTCGGCAAGGTACCATGCAGGTAAAGAAATTTGTTTCTCGACCACATATCTTCATTATTAATCTGTTATTGTAAACTTGGATACCTAGTTGAATTTTGTCGTGTGCATGTTAGGGTTTTCATTTTTCCTTGTTCTTTATGAAAAACACTCAAATAAGGAACTCTGTCATAAATAGTGTCTATTCTACTTTTGTTTCTTCAGGTTTCCATCAGCATTCCCATGACCCAATTGGATATTCTCTATCAAATTCATGGTTAATAGTTAAATTAGAATCAAAGTGGATGAGGATTCCATTGAACTGAGTCGTAACTTTGTTACATGACTAGGGTTATTTATTTATTATGTATTTCAGGAGACTATAAGGATATTGGCCCTCTGTGGCTTATATACTCTTATATAAAATTTAGGTTTTTACTTCTTGTTACCGGAGACCTTTGGCTACAAAATCCGCATTGTATTTGTTATGTATTGCACAACTTTTGTTTTGATCTAAAATTTTATTTTATTAACCCTAATCTAGGGTTTGTAATTGGTGTTGTAGGACTTTCGTTGTTCTAGGCTGACATATTTATTTGGACAAACCTTAATAGCTTTGTGATTTCCTTTCTACTGACTCTTGTCGGTCTCTTTCAACATAGAAGTAAATTTGAAAATTTGTAGGAATTCGTTTGTTAACTTGTTATATGTATATTTTTGTGTTGTCACCAGATGTATGTTGTAATTCTTTTCAATACGCGATGTACCTATGGAAATTCTTAGTTAAAGATTCCTGGGAGTTTCAATATATATGTGTGTGTCGTCGCTAGATGTATGTTGTAATGCTTTTCAATACGCAATGTATCTCTAGCAATTTTTAATTAAATATTCCTTGGAGTTTCTATATATATATATATGCCCTTTTTGTGTTATATTAAACTTCACAATACTATGTTTCCTTAAATGTGTGTTAAGTTTCTTTTATCATTGTTGTTTAGCGAGATGACTAAGAATGGACTTATACCAGGTTGTTTACCCTTTGAAAATTGTAAGAGGGACCTATAACTGTTTCTCGATTGTTGGTGTTAACCGGTTGGGCCAGAGAGACTAATCAGGTCCAAATATTACAAATGATTAATTGACAACAATTCTTTTCCGATTTGTATACCTTTATTGCATAATAATGTTTGTTCGATATTTTATTCATGTTCACTTTTTATAGTTATTATTTTTCTTCTTCTTCTTGTACTATTTGTTTTTATGATAATACATATTCAATGACAGTTGTTTATTCATTTTTATGTCTCTATTTATTACAAAGATTCTTTTACAGAGTTTCAAGCTAAACTCTTACTCGTTTTGATTGAAGTTATTACCGGCACTTATAGTGGGTAAGCGGGTCCTGGCCCCATTCTGGGACCTGCCATGCACACTTTTGTAGTGCTTAGGTATAATCATCTACATAAATATGGATTGTTCAAAAAACAGACTTTTGTCTACTAGGTGGGAACTAACTTGTTTCTACAGTGGTTATATATATACTGCTAATAATATTAGAATTCCATAATGACATACAGACTCTTAATTGTAGTACTTAAACATTTTCTCTCACATATTCCAAACCCTTCGTCACAAATTCTTTAACAACACGTTACTGTGACTACAATGGATTCTCTGCACATATTCATTTTCTACTAAGTTTATAGAGAGTTTCATCATTCCTTTACATAAAGTCACTACTTGTACATTAGGGCATATTTTTTTATAAAGATCCCATATATTATTGTCATTTACAGTAACATTTTTGTTCTTAAAGAAACACTAACAACACAAAATACTTACTTTTTTAGGTTTAAGCTGTTAAGGAATCCACAAAGGAGAAAGACCACACCTCCCAACTAATGAGAACGACCACCAGTTCCCCCCAAACAAGTTTTCCTCTTCTAGAACAGTTGTTTGATAGAGACCTAACAAGGTTAGTCCAAAGGCATCAAGAATGTACAAGTCCAACCCAGGAACTCACTGACTCAACAAGTCTGACTTAGGGATTCCACTAGCACCGACATTCCTTCCCTTAACAACATCATGTACAAGGTATTAGTTTCCTTTTCTCTCCCTTCTTAGTTGCCTTAGGTTTCCTCTCATACCCTCTTGGCTTCTTTTCCCAACTGAGATGATTTATCTCTAGGGAAAGGGAGTATTTGTCCTCTAACTGTCTGGTAAGTGAAAAAAAAAAATCATTTAGTGTCTTCTCCCCATAAATTCCATGGCTTTCCATAACTGATTTTTAAATAAAATTAAAATAACTTTAAAAATTCAAGTTTCCTACTAGGCTTTCCACATAGCCCATAGTTTACCAAGTCAATGCAATAAAAATAAATTAAATATTTACTTGTCACTAAGGGGTATTACAATAATATAGAATATAAGTGGTTTCCTAAAATAATTGGAAGATGGCATAAGGGTACCTAATCTCGACTAGACTGTTGGGTACTAAAGGAAAAAATTATTTGACATAATAAAAATGACATTAAAAATATTATTACCTCACATTTTAAGGAGAAATTTTAGTGTGATGAGAAATTAGAGGGAAAAATTAAAATGGGATATTCTAAGGAGGTGATCAACCAAAATCTCCAAAATCAAAAGTATCTTGTTTTGACTAGTATACAAAAAAAAAAAATGCTAAAATAAAAACAAATTCTTGTAAGCTCCCTCGTGAAACTTGATGTTGGTCAAATCCCAAAACCCCTTAGGATGAAAGAGCGGGTTGAAGATGAAATTCATTTTCTTTTAAATTGTTTATAGTATACTCAAATTTCAAAATATTTACCACAATGCCCACCTTTTTGACCTTTTAACTCATCAAAATTCTAATGAAGTTGGAACAATACTCTAAATGTTTTTCAAAAGTATAAATAATTTTTTAAAAAATTTCAAATAATATCTTACTTTCTTAAAGTTTAATAAATATTTTTGTATTTTAATGAAATTTCTTCAATATTAACTTAAAATAAAATAAAATATTATTATTAAATTATTATAATAAACTATAAATTTGTGTCTGCCTAAGGTCGCTCAAGTGGCCATGGAAGTGGAATGAAATCTTACTGAATCCACGATCATGGGTAGTGGAATGAAATCTTACTGAATCCACGAATCTTACTGAATCCACGATCATGGGTAGTGGAATGAAATCTTACTAAATCCACGATCATGGGTTCCAATCGTATGCTACCCTCCCCCATAGCAGGGTGAATAATGGACATGTAAAACTCTAAAATCAGAAATTCCTACCAAGCTTACAAAAAAACAAAACTATAAATTTATTATATCTTAAACTAAATATTTATTATAATATAGTTAACAATTGATTAAAAAAAAAATATTCATCTTTCATTTTCATTCTTTAATAAATATTATCATAATCCGGTTAAAAATGTTGCATAACATTTATTAATAATATAGTTATCAATTGATTAAAAAAAAATTCAACATTCATTTTCAGTCCTTAATATAATTTTATAAAACTGCATATAATATTTGAATATTTATGTTTTTCAGTTAATTACAATTCTTGAGGTTTCTTTTATAAATAAATAGTGTAAATAGTTTGAATAACCGTTTGGGAATTGTATAAAACTGCATATAATATTTGAATATTTATGTTTTTCAGTTAATTACAATTCTTGAGGTTTCTTTTATAAATAAATAGTGTAAATAGTTTGAATAACCGTTTGGGAATTGAAAGAATGGCTGTAAATAATTAATAAAATATTTTCTCATATTAATTAATATAGAAATGTTTAATTAAATAATTGCGGTCAAAGCTAAAAAAAAATTAAAAATAAAATAATCAATAATAAAAATAAGTGGAAAAATATTTTAACTTATATTTTTAAAAATTAATTAATTAATAATAAAATGGAGAAAAAATATTTTAAAAAATAAATTAATCATTTTTTAAAATAAATTAATCAATAATAAAATGGAGGGATGTGATCTTTTAACTAATATTTTTAAAAGAGTAATGATATAAAAACAAGACAAAATCAAATTGATAAATAATAAAATGGTATCTAAACTAATAAGTAATGAAAATTTAAAAAGGCTCATGAGACTTAGGATAGAGGGTGACAGGGTGTTTTGTTAAGACATCTTGTGGTGTAAAAGTCAGTGGTTCAAAATTTTATGGGAAATAATTTAATCATGCTAAGGTTTGGTGTGACCCAAGCCGAGTGTGATCCCTAGGTGATTTTGACGGTTTAAATGCCCCTAGGTCTCAGCGACTGTAGTCATTGGTAAGGCATGCTAATCGTCTCAAGGCTCACATAACCTAGTAAACAAAAAAAATGAGTAGTTAAACAAAAAATAAAAATAGTGTAAAAAGCTTCCCTTGATCAAGGTGCGAGCCAAGACAGATCTTGCCGTGGGATTCTCATCACTATGGCTATAATATTAAGGGTAATAAAGGATTAGGGGTGGTGTGGGCACCTAATAACATGCACCCACCTGTGTAAAGACTGATAGTGGTGCACAGGATTAATGGAGGTGAGATCTACCACGAAGAAAAATATGGAAAGGCATAAAACATTGGCTGTCAAGTATCATTTCAGGTGGAGTCTAGAAATAGTTTTAAACCTTGATGAGAGGAGAGACACGTGGAGAACACAGGAACCTAAGGAGGATGAGAATCCATCTAGTTCTAGGATGACCAAGGTTGAGCATCAGGGAATGAACACCTGTGAGTATGTTACATTTCCTTTTCCCCTCCATTCAATTCTCATGTGTCACCTGGATGATAGTGATTTTCGTGAATGGTTAATTGCCTGGTTTGAGCACCAGTAAGCGTTTTTGCGTTGTTTTTGGAATTAGGTTCATAGATATTTTTATTTATGTCTTGAGACTCTTTACCACCTCCAGTTTATGTTTAATTGTTAAGCCTAGAGAAAGGCCTACAATGGAATTAGGGTTCCATCATACACTTGATAGGTCGACTCTGGGATGCCCACAATCAGGAGGATGGGATTTTGTGGCCTCTGTTATATGGCCTTGAGAATCATTTAGCCATGGTTGGATTTCGAGCCGGAGGGTTGGCTTATGGAACCTAGCCAGAGGCCAGGAACCACTTGAGGAGAGAACCTCACCTCACCTTCCTGAAAATGGTTATAGAGATGCTATTAAGACACCTACCCTCAACTACCTCACCTTCCTGAAAATGGTTATAGAGATGCTATTAAGACACCTACCCTCAACTATTTTATTAATTATCTTATTTCTGGCATGCTTTTCTGACAATCTATTGTACTTGGATTGGATTGGAGAAAATTTTTGGTTAATGGGATCCCATAACTTAGAAGGTTTAATGTTATTACAATTTGTTGTTTGTCGTCCTGCTAACGTGATGTTTACAGGGTTAGAACTTGGTGAAGGTAATTTTAAGAGTCTTGGTGGTTGGTATTCAAGACAAAACCTTAAGGACACAAGGAATTGTTTGATAAATAAGAATATGGCTCATGTGGGTCTGAGGCATCATAATACCACCACACCGAGTTGAGGTCGGGCTCGAGGAAGGGAGTCGAACAATGGAGGTCAAGGTGACAATCAATGTTGTGCTGGAAGAGGGAGGGGTCGTGGAGGTGGGTCTCGACCAGAGGTGGAGGCATATGCATTATACAAAGCCTCGCCCTCAACCCCAATTGGCTCTAGACTAGAAGGATAGGAGGAAATGTCAAATTCTCAACTGGAACCGAGCACGAGAGAGTTAGTGCGGGACTGGGTAAACATTGTAGTAGACCCAGGACAAACCAAAGGGAGAAGGAATATATAAACACAGAAACTACTTCTTTACTGGAGAATGAAGACCCTGATGGTCAAAGTTATGTCAGCGACACCAGAAGACCCCTTGTAGACACAGGGAGATTTGGCCTTGCTCCATCAAGACATACAATAGGTAAAGTTTGGCATGAATCAAGTGATAGGGCATCTGGAAAGTATCGATACTCATATTCCATGCATCCCCCTGTCGGTCCAACAAGGATCCACTGTAAAGGTTCCACCTCGGTAGAATCCTCTGATGATTAATGCTTTTTATTCATAGTTAGAAGCCTTTGAGCATTGTCAAGTTAGTGTCAGGGGACAACATGATATTTCATTGTTTTTAGCGTTATTAGACTTGATTAAGACTTTTAAATTTTGGTTAGGATATGACTCCACCAGATATGGTCAACAAACCTGGTTTCCCTATGGGTAGGTTGAGACTATCTGGTTCTTTTTTTGAACTTGCATGTACAATTTGTCTTTTAAAAAAGAAATAGAAGGAATCAAAGCCAACTTACAAAAAAAAATAGTATAAAAATCTTATAAGGAAAATTGTGGTCTGGATAAATAACCAAATACAAACCAAGGTGGGGTTGGGGACTTAGATAAGTTGAATTTTTTATAAAAATATAAATTGTAGAATTTATATGATAAGTTTTATGACAGTTGAGTTTCAAAATATTTTCAGAATTAAAACTATTGGGGTATTTTTCAATTTCTAACTTTTTCTAAACTATATAGACAAAACATGGGTTTAGACAAGAATATTTGTTTTGTTAAATCATATTAAGTAATTAGATTTATGGAAATGTTATCAATAGCTTTTTTAACAATGTGATTATGGGTTGTGTTACCAATATACTCTTTGAAAAGAGATTTGAAAAATCTAGCATTTAACTTATGTAAGATTAAATAGAAATTTTATAAGCATACACTTTCATTTATCAAATAAGGATATACGTAAATACATGAGTGTTATCTCAAGATAGAGAAACTATCTTTATAGAACAATTAACTAGTTGAGAAAATCCCTCAACAACGCACTAATCTAGCAAGCTAGTTAATTGGAGAATATATCTCAACCAAATTAGACTTAGCCAACTTCTAAAGACTAGGAACAATTTCCTTGTTGAAAGAGTAATCACATCTAAGACAAATAAAAGTCACATATTCCAACACTCTCCCTCAATGACTACTTATCTTAATCTCAATCACAATACATATCTTATGCTTTATTTTTACATTTGGATTTTTCTTTATCCTTCATCAATCATCATTAGTGTTCATGATCATTCCTAAATCTACATTTGGTATTCCTTATTAAAATAATTAATTCTAATAAAAAATATATTGAATTGATTAAACTCAATATCTACATATTTACCATTAACCATAATTTTGATTTCAAAAAATGCACTTTATACCTTCCTTATAATATAGTTATTACCACCTGAATTTGCATCCAAAACCAAACAATACCATCATTATCAATTCATTTACTTCTCTAATAAGAATTTTTCCGAACTCAAATTTATTAATTCTCATACATTTTCAAAATTTCCATCATATTTTTAGAGTTGTTAAATATTGGCATTCGTGCAGTCAAATGCAACACCTCTAAATTTATACCTTCACCTTATTAAGACACCACTAACGAAAGAATTGATCCCATGATCAAAAACTATTATTTTTAAACTTGAAATATATATATATATATATATATATATATATAAACTATTTTACTAAACAAAACATTGATTTTAAAAAGAATGTGAATTATCCACTGGTTTTGAAACTGAGGGATCAATATCTATTTTTAATTTTTCTTTCATGTATTATTTTCAACTGTTTTTCAAATAGGTGAATAGCTTTATTTTTTTTTCTAAAAAGCGAGTTAATTTTTTTGTATTAATTTTTCTTTCATGTATTATTTTCAACTGTTTTTTCAAATAGGTGAATAGCTTTATTTTTTTTTCTAAAAAGTGAGTTAATTTTTTTTATTTCAAAGTTGCAAATAGTTAATATAATTTTTTATTAATTTTTTTAAGTATGTTGTTGATTTTATAAATATTTCTTTCATGTATTATTTTCAACTTTTTTTCAAATAGGTGAATAGCTTTATTTTTTTTTTCTAAAAAGTGAGTTAATTTTTTGTATTTCAAAGTTTAAATTAGTTAATATAATTTTTTATTAATTTTTTAAGTATGTTGTTGATTTTATAAATAGGTTTTATATTTTTTAAAATTATATGATATAGCTATTGGGTAGGCTTTACTATTCAAAATCATGATTCAAATTTTTTTACTAAATTTTAAATAATATTAATTAAAAAATATACACTAAAAAAACAATATTAGACTACAATATTTTAAAAAATAAATTAATTTATTAAATCACTTATATATTTAATTATAAATTTAAAATAATGTAATTGATAAATATCATAATAAACTTTAATTAAAAAATATTAAAATTAAATTTCCAAAAAATATAATTAATTAGTTATAATTTAAAATTTAATTTAGAATTAAGAAAAAAAGAGCAGGACGTTCCCGGTTATATTTTGTGCCATAGGACAACAGTTCCATGCCCAATTTTGACCCAGTTATATCTTGCGTGCAATAGGATACAACTATTACCCAATTTTGACCTGGTTTCTTTAAAAATGTTTATTCAATTTGGCACGTTAAATTAATTATTTTATTAATCTTTTCTTTATGTGAGAATAGGAAAATTATACCGATATTCTCGCAGTTAGTTTTTAAGATAATTTATTTAGTGAGGGGTTTGTCGAGGCGCGGGAGCTTTTATTGTAAGGCTTCACAGGGAAAGAGTTAAATGCTTTTATTGTAAGGCTTCACAGGGAAAGAGTAAAATACATCAAGGACTTACGATATCTTTAGCCTTATGGACGTTAAAATAATTTTATTTATCTTTAGCCTTATGGACGTTAAAATAATTTTATTTTCTTGTATGGTTTATGCATATTCACTTTCTTCCAAAATAAATTTAGGAATATAAAGTTCGAAATTCTCTTTTCATTTTTCTTTATGAAAAGATGTAAAATTATTATTATAAAATTATCTTTTTTTAGTGTAAAACTTGGGGAAAGTTGACACTTCAAGAGATTTGTTTTTTGTTTTTGTTTTTGGCAGATCCAAAGTCAGATAAATCTATACTTTTGAACAACACACTAATAAAATATTTTAACTATAAGAATTTTTTATTTTCATTTGTTTAATCTAATATATAAGTTGTTGACTTTGAAATATTTTACATATGATTCACATTCTCCACATTAGAATTTTAATAAATACCCTAATCATATTTCATAATAGAAAACATATATCTATAGAATATAAAATTATTTTTGACACACACACATTGAATTATTTTTGTTATTAATATTTTTTCTTGTATATATACATCTAATTGTTTTTATTATTAATATGTTTTAAATGTTACATATCAAATCTATATTGAGCGTTGAAAAAATTACAACATTGAAAGAACTACAAATTTCCCTCTTAAATTGAATTAGAAAGACCTTATCAATGGAATAAGAATTATCTCTCTTTCTGTGTGTATATATGTTTGATCTTAAAATCTTTCAATATACATATTGAACTATTTGATTTTTAACTTACATTGAACTTTTATATGTTATTAATATTTTTCAAATTTTATATGTTAGTTCCATATTAAGAATCAAATAAATTACTTAACAATGGAAAATGAAAATATAAGAAAATTTGTAATTTAAATTACTCTATTTTTCTCTATATAAAGTTCATATAAATTTATGTTATTTAATACGGACATTGGAATATTTTACTTATGGTTGAGTAAAATATTTTTTGTTATTAATATATTTTTGTTTTAAATATTACATGTAAAAGCTAGAATGATTTATACATCATGTAATATCAATAATATTATTTTATATCAACTCCATATTAAGTAGTGAAGAAATTACATATCTCCTTCATATTAAAAAGTATTTTTCTTTTTTCTTTTTTTTTACTTTCAATTACATTGTATTTTCATATAAAATTAATGTAAAATTAAAGTGGAAAATTAAATATTTTATTTATGAACATATTTTTTTTTTTATTACCATTTTTTATTTTGTTAATATAAATATTATTTTATTATTTTTAAATCTAATATTATGATAACATCTCCCCATACAAAATCTCTGGTACTAATAAAAAAACAATATTAAATATTTTTTATTATTTATATTTTAGAAAACCTATAAAATTATTAAGAAAATAATATTAAATAATTTCTAATATTTTAAAAAATAACATATAATTTAAATTATATTTTAAATATTTTTATTTTTATAAAATAAAAAATTATATTATATTAAAAATATATAAAAAAAAATTTGGACAACTCAAAATTGGTCATAGACCAGGTAAATCACATAGTTCTTTTTTTTATATTCAAGTTTCTGTGATCCATAATGAATTAAGCAAAATTTTTTACAAATCATATAAGAGAAATTTTTGGCTAACGCTTTTAGAATCAACATAATTTTGTTAAACAACATTTTTTGGCTAACTCTTTTCGAATCAATATAGTTTTGTTAAGCAACATCAGTATAGAGACTCTTCACAATGATATCTAATAGATTGCTGGATGCTTTGAGTGGATCTCGTATTATCATATTTTCCATGAGTAAATGAAGAAACATATGCCTTATCAAAGGAATCTCTCTCCTTGCTCAGTGGTTTCCTCATTTTTATAATTATGTGAAGGCGTTGATGTGGAATCTATGGAGACTATTCTTTGATCATTTGAATTGGTTTAATTTGATGTATATGTTTATCAATATCAATGAGTCCTTATAATGTCTATTTTTTTATCCTTTACATTGATTTATTTTATTATATATATCTATTAATAAATCATAATAATTATTAAACAAAAATAAAATAAATAATTAATTTTATCTACAAAAATAAAATAAATAATTAATTTTATATATATAGATAGATATATAGATATATATCACTTTTTATAAACTATGCTAAGTTTAAACCATCACAGAAATTCCGAAAGTTGTTCATCTCAATCAAAATATTACATACGATGTTACATTTAACTCTCTATAAAAAAAAAAATTGCTTTTCATGCTATGTATGTGCAATAATATAAAATAAATATAATTTTATTTATAAATTGTATTGTAATTATTAGTGTGGAGATAAATTCTCCAATCCAATTAAACTAGTATTTTATTTATAATTTGTATTTTTCTTACCAGTGCGGAGAGAAACTCTCTGATCCAACTAAACTTACTATTTTATTTATAATTTGTGTTTTTATTATCAGTGTGGAGAGAAACTCTCCCATCCAATTAAAACTAAAACTTTAAAAAGACCTTATTTAGCACATCAAATTTATTTAATTATAACAAAAAAATAATAACTATTTTTAAATATAATCACTCGTACGAATTACATGGCTCAATGAAAATGAGAATTATCTTGTTAATTTTTTTTATTATTAAATAACATAAAAAATAAATTATAACATTTTCATTATTTTGTTATTTTTTTTTTTATTAAATAAAATAAAAAATAAATTATAAATATTAAAAGGAAAATTGATTTACTCTAATATTTATTATATTAATATCAAAAATTTAGTTTCACGTAATATTTTAGAATATTTTTAATAGTAATCATACATTAAAATTGAATTTTATTTTAAAAGTAGTTATCTTGATTTTACCTTTTTAATTAAATTATTTAATTAAAAAATATGAATTATAAGCCTGTGGTATTAATTTTAGTAAAAGATAAAAAAAAATTTAAAAAAATTTATAATCACTTTTTAAGGCACTTAATTCTTATACTTCTTAAAAATATTTCAATGTAAAATCTATATGAAAGGTTTAAATATTTATGTTATTTATTTATTTCAATATCAACTTTATATGTGTTAATAATGATAAAATATTTTAATGTCCAAAAAGAAAAAGTAATTGAAAGTAGAAAAATCTAAAGAGTAATAAAATGAAAACTCATAAGAGTAATAAAATGAAAACTCATTCTATTCTTAATATAAAATTAATATATCACATTTTGAATAATAACAATAATAATAATAAATTAATATGGTTATAAATAAAATATTCAATATAATGATTAAGTAATAAAATATTTGGATGTTTGTATTAATTAAAAAATTTCAACATCAACTATATATATTATATATGGTTTAAAAATGGAAAAAAATAAATTGTTATGGTTAAAACATTTCAAATTGTTTTTTTATTCTACATTTTGACTCATTTTCAGGGATATTTTTGGGTCAATTTCGTCTAAAATATAGCAAAGATTTGTTAGATTGGTAATTTTAAGCTGCAATAAAGATTTGTTAGAGTGGTAAGTTTAAGCTACGGTAGTCTACGCAATCCAAATGCCCAATTGAATTTTCAAATAGTTGAATACATTTATGTATTAAAAAATGCAATTTAAATAATAAAAAATTATAGGGATCAAATCTCTCAAGTGTACAAATATTTTTTAAAGTTTTGCACTTTAATCAATTTGATCCCTTTGGGGGCTTGCTATATTTATTATTAAGATGGATATATATTGGTTTAATCACATTTTGATATTAGAGCAATTTTAAAATTACTTTATGTTAGAGATTTTGTAATTTCTTGTTTAACATATATATATATATATATATATATATATATATATATATATATATATATATATAGATATATAAAAGATGTTGTAATGTCTTAGTTAACATATTGACATGGTCAAAATAAAATTAAAAATAAAAATAAAATAAAATAAAAGGCCCTAAAAAAATTTCTGCTTGGCTAAGAGCTTGACCTAAGGAAACAGGTAATGAAGCAAGATCCAGAGGCAGGAGTGAAAGTCTACCCCGCCTTATGGACCACCAACGGGGCGTGGTTTTCCTTGAATAAGAGTGATGAGTCAACAATTCGCTATTAGCAGCTAGAGATGGTTGTCCTTAGTGCTGGTTTGACAACTGTGTTATGATAGGTTTTCCCCCTGTTGAAATTATACTTATAATTATACATATAATTAATAATTATACTTATAATTATAATTATAATTAATAATTATACTTATAATTATAATTATAATTATAATTAATAATTAAACCAACCTAGATCTATCGCTTAGAGATGGATCAAATCTCTTGATATGCAAACCTCTTTTTAGAGTGAAGAGACATTTGATCCCTCTAGATGCTTAGTAGATTTGGAGTTAAAATGGATCTAGGCTAGTAATATTAATATATTTTTCATTTTGTGGATATATGTAACATACAACAATACATCATAAATTGTTTTACCAAGTTTAATTATCACTGTTAATTTTATTTATGTTTTTATTTGAATTATTAAAACTATTGGGCTGAAAAGCCAAAACAAATGTTGTTAATTATTAATTAAAAGATTATGGATCAGTTTGTTAAAAGACTAGAGAAACAGTTGAATTAACTTTTGAGAACAGTTACAACTGTTCCTTCACCCTTTTCCTTTAAGAGGAAAAAAGGCAGAACCTTGGGGGGGTTGGAGGAACTGGATTGTGTTGAATTCTTCCTTGAGCTGGGCAAAAGAAACCTAACCAGTGGGAAAGAAAACTATGATAACAGTTGTGGGGTACAAGACTTGAGGCTGGACAGATTCCTGACGCCCAAGGTGCCCAACTGTTCATCACTGTCAGAGGTGGAAGAGCTCAGAGGGGGAATCTGGACATAATTTCCAGTTCCGAGGTTGGGTGGAGAGACCTTCCAAAAACAAAAGGTTACATGCAATAATAAGAAAACAGATAAGTGTTATCACCATATCAATCATTATTAGTAGAAGGGATAGACTTTTACTGTTATAGCAGAAAAGTACATTGATAGACTAGCAAAAGTAATTAACATTTATCGATTTCTAAATAGAGTAGGAAATACTATCTTGATTCTATACTAGCAGATATTTACTCATAATTTAAATATGCTAAGGTAGCAAATATACTAGCTCACTGTTATTTTCAGTAGATAGTTTAATGGTCAATTTCTGAAGAACATGCTAAGCTACAACAGTAAACCAATATTATTTTCTAGTCTTTCAGTAAATTTCTATAACACTGAAATTGCAGTCTGTGGACGAAGCTAACACCCCCACAAAATACATATATCAGTTCTCAGACTACATTCTAGTAATCTTTCTTTACATTTACCAGAAGGAAAATTCATAAAAAAATATAAACGATAACTACCTTACAGTTGACATTGCTTATAATCACAACTAAGGGTTTATCGGTTCCCAGACGAGTTCCGGAAGGAACTCACAAAGAACCAAGTACCTAGGAGCTGTTAAAACCCGAAACCTTCGAATCATTAATGACGATTACATTTAAACAAAAATGATAGAAAAATGAAAATACGAGTTCCAAAAACCAACATTGAAGGCCATAGCATGATATTACAGTCGAGCTAGAAGCACACAAAAACCTTAAAATCTTTTTATTTAAACTGATACGAAATAAGACTGTAATTCATAAACCAAGTTATCCGAAGTCGAGTTACGGCAATGGACTCCATACATCGGTCTAAATATAGATAAATATACTGAATTCATACCAAGAAATGTCTGGTTGATCTCCACAGAAGTAACGTAAACAAATATTGAACCAGTTCCAAAACTGTGTTGGCATTTCTAAGGTCAACAGTCCCAAAAATAATTTAATACATTCTTTATCGAAAAACCCAATTTTCAATCATATCCTTAAACCCTAACTAACAACATTCCTTGAAATTTCTGTCATGGAAATATTAGCTCAAGGAGCTCAAGGCACAAGTCAAGTTAGAATCCAAGACCCACCTGGGAAAACGAAGAACGAAGCACAGTTTAATAAGAAGGCCGCATCCCATAAACTGCATGCCAAACAAGGGTTTAGAGCGATCAACAATGGGCTTACCTACACAGGAAAATCCAATGATTAGGACCGAAATCATGCAAAGTCTAGACTACTATATGAAAACTGTAATGGCAAGGTGGTTTACCTGAGCGAGAGCTGGACATCCCTCGAAGTGGAAATTGAACCTGCAAATACATCAGGCAACCTCAGCAAAAACGAAAATGGAGAAAGACTTTAAATGACACTACTCGAAAATGAATCATTGCTTACCTTCTTTCTGCCACAGAATCGATCGCTCCACCGTGGTTTTAGAATCCATGCCGAAGACATTGCACCTGTTCTAGTATGGCCCAAAAACCTGGCAGGCACCCTCACAAACCATCACAGTGCATCTAACACCTACATAGGAATCGTAATGGAGAAATACTAAGGTCACAGTAACAAGAGTCACAAATCACCTAGAGTTTTCAGACAGAAGCCTACTGTAGTAATGCACCAGGTCACCATAGCAGAGCCGAGAGCCAAGCCGAACAAGGAACAAATGAACCTCCCTCATCGCCAGTAAAGACATTATACCTCCTCGCCAAACCTGAAGGATTGAGGTCATAGAACTTAACAGATCCAACGGCAGATGGAAAGCCAGGTGCAAAACCTTGAGACCCTTTCGGGAGACTATAGTTAAGTGCATTAACGCTGCACCAAATGGCTAGCACGAAGATGTACAGATATGGCTAGAGAGATCCTCGGGGTGCTCCTGCCTTAATGAGGAGGAGCCTGCCTGAGGGTGAAAGGCTCGAGATAATTTATTGCATGTACATCATGGCGGTCTATGTGGAGTTCCAACGAGGAGGCCAAGCGGAACCACAACCGCTTCAAACTTAACCCTTAATCAGTGTTTCCATATCATTAATACTTCATATAAATTTAATATATGAAGGAGTCAGGATTATATAAGTTTAATATATAAAAGAGTCTGGTTGCTATAAGGTTAATGTAGAATAGAGTCTGGTTCATATTACAGTAATTCATAGTTAGTGTACTAAGAAAAAAAATGTGAGTAAAGTTTGTTACAAATAGTATCAGAGCCTAGACTCACATATTGAGACTTCTGGGTTATTTTAGTAGTTAATGAAGTTATGATATTTTGTGGTAATAATGAATCAATATATTTGTTTTGAAAAAACAACCAATCCATCACTCGAGGTTGAGCAGAAGCTAGGGTTTGCAACAGAAACTAAGTGTTGGGCACCATGGAGGGGAGCAGGGGAGGGAGTTCCACTCCCTCCTACAGTCAGGCAGTCTCCAATCGAAGCAAGAAGCCTCTATAGGCTAAAACAGGTATTTTAGGAGGAGGGAATCAGAATAACAGAGGTACACAGGCACAGGAAAATGAGCGGGAAGAAGTAAGAAGAGAAAAAAGAACAGAAGGAGAAGACCAGAAGGTAGACACCAGAAAACGAACTAGACCGTGTAAGCCTAGGACTACTATCACACACAGGGTGGTGTTAATTAATCCAGCGTTGCAGACGCATAGGGAACACATGGCAACTTACGCTATTATTTGTAAATTTATGGGGTTATGGCCAACGGAGAAAGCTTTATAGGCTTGGATAAGGAATCACTAGAAACCTAAAGGGGATATAGATCTACACCTAGGTTCAAAGGGTTTCTTCACAGTAGTCTTCACTAACATTGAGGATAAAGATAGGGTGTTTGAAGGAGGGCCCTACTTCTATGCTGCGACAGGCCTCTATATGCGGCCTTGGGTTATGAAATTTGTCCCGAAGCGCAAGACTTTTACATCGGTCCCGGTTTGGGTAAGGCTCTACTCCTTACCATTGGATTATTGGCAGCCAGAATCATTAACAGCAATAGGAAACAAACTAGGGCACTTTGTAAAAATATCAAAGGCCACTAGGTGGGGAAATTTACATCCTTTTTCTGCATATGCGTAGAGATGGATCTCTTGGGAGCTCTACCGGATAAAGTAATCTTGGAAGTCTTTGATGAAGAATGGGTTCAAACTGTGGATTATGAGCATTCCATTTAGATGCCATGAGCATCTATTCAGGGACTGCCCCTTAAACAAATCAGAAAGCAATACTAGAGCCACCTCAGGGAAAGAAACTGATGGCTTTAACAAAGTGGGAAACAGAGGTAAAGGAGGGAAAAAGTCTCAAAAAAGTTCAATGAGGAAAATCAGATAAATCAGAATAGATACAAGGTTCTAGAAGAAGAAAAGGAACCAGATAATGTAAATCAAGCTCAGGAGGGCAGCCCTGGGGAGAGGGGAAAGGAAGAAATCATGGAGGAAACACATGACAATAACCAACAAAAGGAGGATCTGTTGAAAACTATGGACCTTGATAGGGACCAAGAGATGACCTCGAGCAAGGTGGAAAAAGAGGATCATGAACTTCAGGATATTCTCGATAGGGAGCATCTAGATCTGGAAAAATTCCTGGAGCAGGGAAATACCAAAGGAATGGATTTGCTACCACAAGAAGAGTTCAATAGAGTGCAACAACTATTTCTGTGGAGAACTCAGGTGAAAGGGTCTAGAGTTAAAAGAAACCATGATAATCAAGATAACGAAGGGGTGAAAACTTTGAAGGCAACATCGGGACTAGCTACTTGGAACCCAGGCAGGAAAAGGGGCAGGGAAAAACAAAATGAGTTGCTTATTGAATGTGGAAAACTGATGATAGATTCAGGTAAGATGAAAGACCTTACTAGTTACTCATTTACAAATTTGTCTTAATGAAGCTCACAACATGGAATATTAGGGGTCTAGGAAGTAAAAGGGAACAAAGGAATCTTAGCAACATAATGAAAGAGGAAAAACCAGATATTATTTTAATCCAGGAAACTAAATGTTTGGTAGAAAAAATAAGGGAAATACATAGTAAATGGCTAAGTAGGTATGAGTATCTAGAAGTAAAAGCAGACAAAACAACTGGGGGTATTCTAACGCTTTGGAACCCTCAGAAATTAGGTATCCTGGATGTTGAAGCATCTAGGAACTACTTATCAGTGGTTATTCAACCTTTGGGGGACAAGGAAATTTATTTAATCACAAATGTTTATGGCCCACAGAAGCCTGAAGACAAGATTAGAATGCTTACTTCACTGGAAGATTTAAGAGACAGACACTCGGGTGTCCCATGGATTCTGGGTGGGGACTTTAACATGATCAGGTCCCTGTCAGAAAAAAAAAAAAAAAAAAAAAAAGGTGGAACCAAATTACTGGGAAGAGAGTCCATAGCTTTTTAGAATTTTATAAACAATATGAGTAGATACAGAGACAAGTAATGGCATCTTTACCTGGAATAACAAAAGGGGAGGAGAGTCTCAGTGGCATCAAAGCTTGACAGATTCATTCTCTCTGAGGACCTTATTCTCACAGGCCTGGAAATGTCAGCGATGATACTCCCTTTTGGTGGTTCGGATCATTGGCCTGTACAACTTGAAGCGTCCTTTATAGGTACTCCAAGAAACAGACCTTTCAGGTTTGAAAATATCTGGCTCACTCATCCGGAATTTAGCAGCAATATAGAAAAATGGTGGAACGAGGATATACAGGTTCAAGGTACGAAAATGTTCCTCTTGCATAAAAGATTGAAACATGTCAAAATCAGGCTTAAAGATTGGAATAAGAATGAGTTTGGCAACATTTTTAAAGCTAAAAAAGTAGTTGAAAGGAAGCTACAGGAAATTAATCAGATCCTCATCATGGATGGCTTCAACGAAGAAAGTAAGGAACAAGCCAACAACCATCAACAGGAATGGGAGGAATTATGCAAACAAGAGGAGATATTCTGGAAACAGAAATCGAGAGTACAATGGTTAAAAGAAGGGGAAAGGAACACAAGGTTTTTTCACAAATCAACCATGGAGCACAGGTCCCATAATGGGATCTCAAAAATCAAGGATTCACATGGAAATCAACTCAATACCCACAAAGATATAGAAGCTGCGCTGGTGCAACATTTCCAAGGCATAGCAGAGGAACCTCTCCTAGACAGATCACAATTCATCAATGACTTCACTAAGCACATTCCTAAGCTTGTGACAAGAAATGATAACTATAATCTAAACAGGCCTGTGAATGAAGAGGAGGTCAGCGAAGTAATCAAAGATATGCAAAATGGAAAGGCGCCAGGTCCGGATGGTTTCAATGTTGACTTCTTTAAAGCATGTTGGGGTATAGTCAAGCAGGACATCCTTGATGTGGTGGAGGACTCCAGGAAAAATAGAACTATTTTGAAGGCACTCAACACATCTTTCTTATCCTTAATTCCAAAACAGGATAATGCTATGACACCAGACAGATTCAGACCAATAGCATTATGCAATGTGGTGTATAAAATTATTTCCAAAATAATTGCCAACAGGCTTAAACCCCTTCTACCAACTCTCGTTTCTGAGGAGCAAACTGGGTATGTGGAAGGCAGACAAATTCTCAACAATATCATTCAAGCTCATGAGGTGGTTCACTCTCTTACAAGCAATAGGCAGTCAGGAATGATTATGCAACTTGACCTAGAAAAAGCTTATGATAAGCTAAATTGGGCCTACATAAGGAAAGTTCTTTTAGCTTACGGATTTGACCATAACTGGGTAAGATGGGTCATGGCCCTTGTTACTACCTCTAGTTTTTCAATCCTGTTAAATGGTTCACCATCCAAGACCTTTAATCCCTTGAGAGGTCTCAGGCAAGGAGATCCCCTCTCGCCCTTTCTCTTCATCCTCATGATGGAAGGTCTAGGCCTAGCCATCAAGGCGGCCAAAGCAGAAGGTAAAATCCAAGGTCTCAGATTAATCGGGAATGGTAATGCTTTAACCCATCAACAATTTGTGGATGATACTATGCTACAGGGCATACCCACTGTCAAGGAAGCTCTAGCTTACAAACAAATCTTGAAAGACTTTTCTATGGCGGCGGGCATAGAGGTAAGCCTCTCCAAATCAAAGATTTTCTTTTTCAACACTAATATTGCTATTCAAAGAAATATATCCAGAATTCTAGGCTTTCAAAGAGAAATGCTTCCCTCCAAATATTTGGGGGTACCACTAACAGACAAACCTCTGAACAAGACTATCTGGGAGCCTGTGATTAATAAGCTACAGGACAAAACTCGGAAATGGTCAAGCAGGTCTTTGAACTTAGCAGGAAGGCTAGTGGTCATCAAAGTTGTCCTTCAAACTATCCCCATCTTTATGTTTTCAGCCCTTCCAGCTCCGAAAGGAGTCTTGCAACTCTGCAGAAATATACAAAGAGATTTTCTTTGCAGTAAAGGTGAAGAGAAGAAAAAATGGGCCTTGGTAGCCTGGGAAAAGATATGCAAACCTAAGACACATAGAGGTTTGGGACTAGATGATCCTGAGGTTCTAAACAAAGTTTTAGGGGCAAAATTATGGTGGAGATGGCTAAAAGACTCAGCGTCCCCTTGGGCACAAATTTGGAAGCAGAAATATGCAAATAATTGGCAAGACAAGGATCACATTAGAATGTCTGGGACTATCAAAGGCTCCCACATCTGGAACAAAGCTTGGGAGAATAGAACCATTGTTTAGAAACATAGTTTCTGGGAAATTAGAAATGGAAACATTGCCTGGTTTTGGGAAGATAAGTGGCAACATGAACCTAAGATGTTAAAAGAAGAATTTCCCTGTCTCAAGAACAATACGGACAACAAAGGGTTACTCAAAGTAAATGATATTTGGGAACAGGAAAACAGCGGAGGAAAATGGAGGATATGGAAGAAATTGGTTTATAGGGATACCTCCTCCCTGAAGGCACAGGCAGAAGCTCTAACAACCATCCTAGAACAAATGAAGATCCTGGTTTCAGCAGATTATGACCAGCTAAGATGGGGTAATAACAATGAAGGCACTTTTAACCTTAAAGAGGCTAAACGGATGGCCCTTGGACTGGACTTCACAAACCCTGATCGGGTTTGGAAGGACCTATGGCAGAACCAAGGCTGGATGAAGATCAAACTGTTTATGTGGCTAGTGCAGCATAAGAAAATTCTCACCTGGGACAACCTTCGGAAAAGAGGGGTTTCTGGTCCTTCCAAGTGCCAGTTATGTGAATCACAAGAAAAAACAATTGAGCATCTCCTCAACCTTTGTCCTTTTACTTCCACATTGTGGAATGGGATTGCTTCAATATTCAAACAAACAGACAGGGACATGGGTAGCATAACCAGCACCTTAAAGAAATGGAGGAAAAGTTTCTCTGATTATGATACAGTCAACAAAGCATGGGCTTTAGCTCCAGGCTTCCTTATTTGGGATGTCTGGAAAGAACGCAATAATAAAATTTTCAATAACAGGAAAGGTTCTTCCTAGAGCATCATGGATCTGATTTTAAAATAGATCAAGGAGACGATAGGAACCCTCATTAAAAACCCCCCTAAGAATAACCCTTTAGATATTGATGTTCAGATATTACTAAAGCTGGGTCTGCAGGGGCTCATTCCTCAGGGAAACATCAAAAAGTCACATCAAATCTCTCCTGAAAAAGACTTCTGATATCCTCCCCCTCAAGGTTTTAGGAAATGCAACATTGATGGGGCCTCAAAAGGAAACCTGGGCATGGCTGGTTATGGTGGAGTGATAAGGGATGAGAAGGGATGTATATAAATCATCTTCCATAGTAATTTGGGGAAAGAAACTAACAACATGGTGGAGTTCATGGCCCTGGAGCAATGTTTAGAAATCCTAAGAGACTCAAATCTTCATAACATTATAATAGAGGTGGACTCTGAGTTGGTTATCAAATTGGTCAAGAAAATTAGTTATGGCTCTACTCCGGAAAATATTTCGAGTCATTGGAAGCTTCTTCAAGTTTATCACATGATCCAATCCCATCTGAAGAACATGAGAACCCTACGATTCACGCATGTGCGCGGGACAGCCAATAAATTAGCGGACATTTTAGCCAATGAAGGAGCACTTTGCACCAAAAACAACAATAAATATAATTGGACAGAGGTCCCCCAAGGCAGATTGAAGGAACAGTGTCTCAGATAGGTGAAAGAGGACTGTGAGCTCCATCAGAACAGGGGATCCTGACAGATTGCAAATTCAGGGAAAGAGTGGATGTCAGTCTACATGAAGAAACAAAATAGTGATTCAAATGAAAAGAATATGCGTTCCTTTGAACGGAATGGCGGCCCAGACCTCCACAAACCCAAAACTCTCGGACAAGTGGGGACTAATAGCACTGGGATTGCAGGAAGCTTGGGCAAAGAGCGAGCAGTCAGGACTGACAGCGACAGTCTTATTAAAGCTAAGTGGCAATTTATTCAAGTGGGTCATGCAGCTGGTTGGATGGCAGGGGGTAAAGCCAACCGCGGTAAAAAGAGGGTGGCTACAGTTAAAGTGGTTTTCAGAAGCCCTCAAAACCCAAAGCAATTTTATCTAATTGCGCCCGATGCCACTAAACGATCAACACGTGGCTCATGAAGGAGAGAGAATGCCGCCTCTATCGGGCAGGCAAGCCTCAATCTTCTTTTCCGCCCGATATTCCTTAGAGTCGTCGGATACAACAGAAGCAGATTAACGGCTATGGTTCTTTGTGCAAGTTGGCAGATCCGAGTTATCTTCCTTGCTAGTTTCTCCTCAAGGATAGGTGCGGAGAAGCTTATGCGGACTACTTGCTCGAGGGTTATCCCCTAGCGAACTTGATTTTTTGTTACTTCGGGATTTATTTCCTCGTTGGGTCCACTTTTTGACCTTTCGAGGTCACTTGTATCCTTTCCTTCTTTTTTCCTTTTCCTTTTAAGCTCGGATGACGGTTTGAAAGGTTTAGAGGGTGTGGCGTGTTGGATGGGCCCAGCTCCCAAAGCTCAGGGCGAAAAGTTGCTCTATGGCATTCTTTTCCTCTAACTTTGTTGTATTTTATGTAACATATTTAGAGCTTTAATTAAATAGAAAGACTGACTCTTACTTCAGCAAAAAAAAAAAATCAATATATTTGTTTTAAAATATTAATCTAAATTTATCATAATTTCAAATTTATTAAAAATTAAGAATACTTTTAATATCAATATGTCCTTTAAGAACATATACTTTTGATATCAATATATCTTTAAAAACATATTTATTTGTGGTAGTCGTGAAGCAATATGTCTTTTAGTCTCTACCAAGCAACTTCAGAAAAATAAACAAAAAAAAATCGATAGTGAAAAGGAAATAGAGGAGAGTGAAGGTAAACTAGAAATTGAAGCACTCATGAAAAAGCCAAGGAAAAAAATGGAAACTCGTGAAAAAAGTCTTGCACCACTAAGAAACACGCACACAAATGACGCAAAGATAACAGGAGATAGGGGAGTAAAGGAGAGAGGAGATAAACTGAAAATAAAACCCAAAGCGAAAAATCGAAGGAGTTGGATGGTCAACACTAGACGATTGCTAATAAAGGGACACATATCAATATTAATTAGTATATGGGCCTTTTAATTATTTTTTGAAAAAAGGCACATATCAATGTTAATTAGTATAGTGTTTTTTAATTATTTTTTAAAATAAAAATGTTTATAAAAAAATTTACAATTACGAACCAACAAAATTTTTTATTTATGAAATTATTCCATTTTAAATGTAAATTTTCTGAATTGATTTTTTAAATTATAATATATAATTTTAAAAAATAGATTTACTATTTTTATCATTATTACTTTTCTTTTTGTTTTTGTTTTTATATATAAGAGAGAGATGAGTATATTTTTTTAAGAAATGGGTAGTTTATATTAATCAAAATTTTGAGCCAAACCCTTATAGTCATAGACAAAATATCATCTTTCGTGCTTCATAATTGTTCAAAAAGAGTTTCACTGGTACCCTGCACATAGACTACTATACTTCTAACAAAATTTATCTTATACAATCTCAAAAAAGAGCCATTATATAATATTGTTCGACATAACATTAAACAAAGAAAGTTTCTAAAAGATAGCTATATTCCTAGTTATCCGTCTACAACTTCATTCCCATTTTCTTTCTTTGTCTGCATCTGAATTTCTAGAAGTTGCTCCCTAGGCTCGCTTGACAGATTTGTTCCTGGATAGGACGACTCTTGCAAGCCCAGGACCTCTTTCAAAACTCCCATTGTTGCTGCCTCTACAACAACCTTGATTCCATCAACCTTTAGAGTCAAATTATCAACTTTGGTGGACAATATCTCCACCAAAAGGCGAATACACTCCATATCATTGCAGAACACTTCCATTTCCCTTCAAACCAGCGAGAAATGGAAGCGTGCCTCTAGAACAATTTTCTCCGTGACCCTATCCAACTTACTAATGTGTTCCTCCACCGTGAGCTCTGCCTGCTCCAAACTTTCACCGCCCTCAATATTCAACGATATGCGGCTCTAGCCTCGACACTTGCCATCTATAGTGGGTGGAGAGCCCCACTCCTTTCGCAACTTCCATCAGAGTATTGAATGACTGTAATTACCAGTTCTCTGCAACATATCTCTCACTTATGCTTGGTTTGGTCACATTTACTCCTCAAGCTGATGGATGAGATACAAACCTAAGGAGAGTTATATCCCAATGCACGAGCATGGGGGTTATGACACCATTTGTCCTTTCTCATGACAATAGCTCTGATAATTAACCACGTGGAGAGACAATCTGTCTCTGTCTCCAAAGCCATGAGCCCTCGAACCGTGACCTTCCTCAATGATTCATCATGAATGATATTTAAAACCAAGGAATACCTCGAAGCTTGCTCCTACCGTATTATCGTAAGAGATATCTTCCCAACCATCAAACTATTTATCCTCTCAATCATCATGGAATGTATTGGAATGATAACACCCGTCGACCTAGGAGAAGAGAACCGTGCCCCTATATTGACTTGTTCATCTTCAAATTATTATTTTATTTTTTAACATGATAGAAGGATATAGATTTAAATTTTTGGATTTGATTCCATATTTGCTCATCTAAGGGGGGCAAATCTTTTTGGACCATAGTTTTTGCTTTATGGGATTTATGAATAACTAGCATTGAGCCTCCCATCACAATGAGATGATACCCTCATCTAAGGGGGTCAAATCTTTTTGGACCATAGTTTTTGCTTTATGGGATTTATGAATAACTAGCATTGAGTCTCTCATTATGTTATGAAAGCAGCTCACAAAAAGATAGAAAATATAGATCAACGCCTTAGAATTCAGCCTCTTCGAGGGGGAAACCTCCTTTACATCACATAAATGAACAATTCTTGAATGATTCAAATGAAAAACCTCCTTTCTATATATAGGAGTCTAAGGGGTCACAATATAACCAAGCCGACCTAACAATAATAATATAAAGGCACAAAAATAACAATAGAGGGATTCTATGGGGCATAGTAATAACAATATGGGGGCAATACAATATTAATAAGGGATACAACTACAATATTAATGGGGGCATCACTAGTATTATAGGGACCTAACATGCCCCTCTCCTTCAAAAAAGTGTTGTCCTCAACGCTTGAGTAGTTTTGGATGCTTCTGTATAAAATTCTCATCCTCTCATGTGGAATCTTCAGCGGATAAGTTCTTCCACTTGATGAGATACTATGAAATGGATCGATTTCGTAGTTGTCGAGTTCTTGTTTCTATGACTGCTTCCAGTTCCAATATAATTTTTCCTTCCTCGTCAAGTTCTGGCAATATTGTTTGAACTGGGAGCTTGTCGCCTATAACTTTCTTTAAACATGAAACATGGAAAACTGGGTGCACTCAAGAAGCTGTAGGAAGCTCCAATTTGTATGCCATAGTACCAATCTTTTGCAACACCTTGTACAGACCATAATACTTTGGTGACAATTTGTTATCCTTCTTAGCTTGCTTGAGGGACATTTGTTTATATGGTTGTAGCCGTAGGAATACCCAATCACCTACATCAAAACTTCTTTCACTGCGATGTTGATCTGCCTGTTGTTTCATTCTATTCTGCGCCAACACGAAGTTATCCTTTAAGAGTTGGAGAACTTGTTGTTGATGCTCGATGTGATGTTCCACTGCTTGAACCTTAGAATTTTCTCTTAAATATGATGTGATGGATGGTGGCTGATATCCATAAAGTGCCATAAATGGGGTCATTTTTGTTGCAGTATGGAAGGAAGTGTTATACCACCATTCAGCCAGAGGCAACCATTTGACCCATTGTGTCTGTTTATCAGATACAAAGCAATGAAGATATCCTTCCAAACATTTGTTTACTATCTCTGTTTGCCCATCAGATTGAGGATGATAAGATGAGCTATGAGCTAACTGAGTACCAAGACAAGAAAATAATTCTGTCCAAAAATTTCCTATAAAAATGGGATCTCTGTCACTTACAATAATCTTTGGGTTTCCATGTAGCTTTTGAATTGTTTCCATAAATGCTGTAGAAACTGTACTGGCTTTAAATGGATGTGATAATGCACAAAAGTGTGCATACTTGGTAAATCTGTCAACTACCACCATGATGACACTCTTTCCCTCAGACTTGGGTAAACCTATGATAAAATCCATTGAAACCTCCTCCCAACGTTGGCTTGGAATGGATAAAGGTTGTAATAGACCTGGTGTCTTAATTGTTTCAGCTTTATTTTGTTGGCATACCAAACATTCTGCCACAAACTTTTGAATATCTGATTTAAGGCCATCCCAAAAAAATTCCTTCTTAACCCTGTGGTAAGTTTTTAAAAATCCTAAGTGCCCTCCTAAGGGAGAAGCATGCAATTCCATAAGAATCTTTTGTTTGAGTTGGGAATTCTTACAGAGGTATAAGTGATCTTTGTACCATAACAAATCATTTTTCCAGCTAAATGTATCAGATGTACTGGAATCTTGTTGTAACTTTCGAATAAGTTCCCACACTTCTTCGTCATTCTTCCATTCCTCCCTTGCTTCGTTTATCCAATCTGGTTGGATAATAGAAATGGCGCACAACAATGCTTCCACATCCTCATCCTTTCTTGAGAGTGCATCTGCCACAACATTTTGCTTCCCTTTTTTGTATATGATTTCAAAGTCATAACCCAACATCTTTGTGACCCATTTTTGTTGTTATTCAGAAGATAATCTTTGTTCTAAAAAGTATTTAAGGCTATCATGATCTGTTTTTACCTTGAAGTGTCTTCCCATTAGGTAGGGTCGCCATTTTTTACGTGCATGTAGTATTGCCAACATTTCCTTCTCATAAATAGCTTTGTGTAAATACTTTCCCTTGATTGGACGACTTTCAAAAGCAATGGGTCTTTCATCTTGCATTAAAACAACACCAATTCCATTTCCGGAAGCATCACATTCCATAATAAAGGTTTTTGTGAAGTCTGGTGTAGCTAAGACCAGTGCTTGGCACATTGCCTCTTTAAGATATTCGAAGGCCTTTGTTGCTTCTGGAGTCCATGAAAATGCATCTTTCTTCAACAATGTTGTTAGAGGTGCTGCTATTTTCCCATAATTCTTAACAAACTTGCGATAATACCCTGTCAACCCGAGAAATCCTCGCAAATGCTTTATGGATGTGGGGATTTCCCATTCCTTAATGGCTTTAATTTTGCTAGGGTCTACCTTAACTCCTTCATGAGATACAATATGACCCAGATATTCCACCTCTTGTACTCCAAAGAAACATTTGGATCTTTTTAAATATAATTGTTTCTCCTCCAATAGTTGTAGCACCCTGTCAACATGTTCAACATGATCCTTCCAAGACTTGCTGTAGATTAGTATATCATCAAAAAATACTAACACAAATTTTCTAAGGAAGGGTTTGAAAATGGAATTCATCAAACCTTGAAATGTAGAAGGTGCATTGGTAAGGCCAAAAGGCATGACCAAAAACTCATAGTGACCCTCATGAGTTCTAAATGCTGTTTTCGGAATGTCTTGAGTCTTCATTCTGATTTGATGATATCTTGAATGAAGATCTAACTTGGTGAAGTAAATTGATCCATGCAATTCATCCAATAATTCATCAATGACAGGAATGAGAAACTTATCTTTAATAGTGAGCTTGTTGAGCTCCCTATAATCCGAACACATGCGCCATGATCCATCCTTCTTGTGCACCAATACTACTGGAGCAGAGAAAGAACTTTGGCTAGGTTGAATTATACCAGCCTCAAGCATTTCTGCAACCATACGTTCAATTTCACTCTTTTGGGCATAGGGATATCTGTACGGCCTGATGTTTGGAGGAACACTTCCTGGAATCAAATGAATAGCATGATCATGATCACGAATAGGTGGGAGACCTTTGGGAGTCTCAAATACCTTGGAATGATTGTCCAAGACTTTTTGGAGATTTGGAGAAATAGATGATTTCGATGTGGAAACATCTAGCGAACATAATTGTGCAATTACACCTCATTGTTCCTTTTTTAGAAGCTTTGTCATACCATTAGAGCTTATTATCTTTCCCGGTTTCCCTGCAATACCCCTTAATTCAACTTCCTTTCCTTCCGCATAAAATTTCATGAAAAGTTCTTGAAAGTTAAAAGCTATTGTACCCAAGGATTGTAGCCATTGGACTCCTAGTACAACATCAACACCTCCCATTGGAATGGAAAGCATTGGGCTTTTCAATACATATTCTCCCATGGATAGCTTGATATTATGGCACTTTCCAGAGCAATTTATCGTTCCTCCATTTGCAACCATCACTTGACACTCTGGTGCTGGATATAGGAAGCAATTCAATTCTTTTGCTATCTTACAATGAATAAAATTGTGGGTACTTCCTGAATCAATCAACACTATTACCTTTTTTTCTTGATTTGTCCTTCTATCTTGATGGTTTGAGGAGTGGTAATTCCAGCCAATGCATTACAAGATATGGTCGGATTCATTTCTTCTTTATCTAGGCTTTGTTCCTGGAGTATATCCTCTTCTTTTGACTTTTCTTGCTCCTTTTCTTCTTCCTCTTCACAATCTATGTAGAATAATTTCTTCTCAGCACACTTATGACCTTTAGTGTATTTGCTATCACAACTGCAACAAAGCCCTTTTGCTCTTTTTTCTGCCAATTGTTGTGATGTCAACCTTATAGGTTGGGGAAGGCTAGGGGCAACAACACTTCCATCTTTATAGTTGTGAGTGGTATGCTTCCTGGTTGCCATAATTTTGCTTTCCATTTTTCTTGCTACCCTGAATGCCTTCTCTAATGAATCAGGTTCCCAAAGGCGAACATCATGTTGAATATTATCTTTTAAAGTCCTTATGAACACATCAATCCTATGCTCCTCTAGAATATTTTTTACCCTTATGTTCAATTTTTGGAACTCCTCAATGTGCTCCATTATTGAACCCTTTTGTTTGAGACTTATCAATTGGCTAAAAAAAGTGTTGCTTTTTGTATCCTCATAATGTGCTGTCAATTCTTCCATAAAAATTGCCCAAGTGATAATTTGTTTACGAGAGCAAAGCCATTGATACCATACAAACTGATTTGGTTCCAAATATAAAGTTGCAATACGTACCTTTTGTGTGTTTTGCACATTATTGAGATCGAAAAATTGCTCCATCTGTAATATCCATGTTGCGGGATCCTTGCCATCAAACATCCTCATATCGATTTTTGGAATATGGTGGGTCTTCGATCCAACATTAGAGTCTATGGAATCATGATTAACATTTCTTTTTTTCTCATCATGAGTTTCCTTTACTACCCTTTCACCATTAGTGACCATTTCTTGTAGCAACTTATTCAAATTTATCTTCAATTCTTCAATCTTATCATCTATGCCATCCATCTTAGTGTCCATGCCATCCATCTTGGCTTCCATGCCATCCATCTTGGCTTCTACGCCTTTCTTTAAACAATCCATCTTAGTTTCTACACCTTTCTTTAAACCATCCATCTTAGCTTCTACATCTTTCTTTAAACCATTCATCTTAGATTCTGTTACTTTTTGTGCAAGTGACACTTGTTGCACTTGGTCTCGTAATTTTGATATATCATGTTGCATTTCTTCCTCTTCTTCATGAGTCATGCTAGAGCTTTCAGGTTGCTTACTAGGTGTTTGCATTTTCTTTCCTGGGGCATCAATTACCGATAATAAAGCTTTACTATGCCCTTTGAATTCCTTCAAACTAATTTTTCAAACCAAGCTTATGCAAAAATTTAAAAAAAACTACACACCTTTTTTCACTTTGTAGGAGCTTTATATTGAATTTGATGTATCTCTGTAATTTCAGATCATCCAGTTCTGAAATTGCGACCTGTAGTAGCCCTCTGTGTCCTCTTTCCAATGCCACCAGTCTGATCCAAATTGGATTCTCCAAGGAAGAGCTATGCACAATCTCCCAAGATGACCTGATTATAGACCTTTCCAAAAGAGTGAACTTGTAGGAAGTGCCACATGTCATTGTTTCGACCTTTGGCTCTGAAAAATATATACAAGAAACTACAGTCCATCCTCTTTCTGTACCTTCTTACAAAACTTCAATCCAATGCTCAGAGAGAAAGTTATGACGATTTTCCCCAAGTCACCTGTTTGGAATGTAATTCAGGAGTCTGTAAAAAGACCAACTTCCTCAGATCATATCTCCGCAAATATAGCACGAAAAGCTCTGAAATTCGGACCTGAGGTTCAGTGCGATTTCGTCTCAAATGGTTTTTTTTTTTCACTTCTGAAACGTTGCAAAAAAAAACTTATAGTGAAAATGCCACGATGACCTATTTGGAGAAGCGAAACCCTAGAATCCAAAGCTCTGATACCAAATGTTATGAAACCAGCTCACAAAAAGATAGAAAAGATAGATCAACACCTTAGAATTCAGCCTCTTCGAGGGGGCAACCTCCTTTACATTACATAAATGAACAATTCTCGGATGATTCAAATGTCAAAACCTCCTTTCTATATATAGGAGTTTAAGGGGTCACAATATAACCAAGCCGACCTAACAATAATAATATAAAGGCACAAAAATAACAATAGAGGGATTCTATGGGGAACAGTAATAGCAATATGGGGGCAATAGGGGCACAACAATATTAATAAGGGATACAACTACAATATTAATGGGGGCATCACTAGTATTATAGGGACCTAACACATTACAATGAGATGATCAATTCTCCTTTCTAGCACTATTTTTGATCCTTTCCTCCTTGCCACAAAGCTAGTTCTTTTGATTATTGGTGGTTTTCCCTAACCCCATACAAATTTCATCTATGTTTCTTTGTAGGGCTTTATTAACACCCCTCCTACTCCTGCCTCCCCTAAGAGAAACATCTTTTACTTTATATTAATATTATTATTTTCATAATATACATAAATATATTTTATGAATTATTCATTTTTTTCCTAATTTATTCGTGTTGCTTTTAATTTCATGACACTTATTCTTTTATTTTCTAGTAAATTAAAATAAATTTATATTTTTCTTTTCTTAATTTATTCTTAGACTTCTTTCTTTCTACTTTATATCATTTATATTTTATTTTTGTTATTGACTTTACCTTTATTTTTTGCTATTGACTTTGCCTTTTTTTTTTTAATTTATTCCTAGACTTATTTCTTTTTACTTTATATCATTTATATTTTATTTTTGCTATTGACTTTAGATTTAAAATAAATCTATATTTTCCTTTTCTTTATTTATTCTTAAATTTCTTTCCTTTTACTATATATCATTTGTATTTTTATTCTTGCTATTAACTTTACCTTTATTCTCTGAATAAATTCGAAATTCATTATACTTTTATCTTTATTCTTTACATTAAATTTATACACTTTTATCTTTATTCTTTACATTTAACTTGAGATGACACCTTAATATTTTAAAAGGGAAGGTTTAATTTTACTTTATGTTAAGACGAAATGACAAAATATTATTTTAAAGTATAATAAAAACAATTAATTAATAACTTATATAATATGTATTTAAATTATAAATATTTCTCGTTATTTTTATAAATTTAAATTAATGTGGTTTGTAATACTTTTTAAAATTAATTTGTATAATACAATTTAAAAAATTTATAATTTTGGACTGCTATTAAATTCATTGGAAAAACTTATAAAAATATTAATTTTTCTTTAATAAATGAAAGAAACAATTTATCCCGGAAATATTGTCACATAACACTTAAATTTTAAAATATAAATACTATAATATATATTGTAAAATACCATACATCCTTTGAATACTTAAATCTTGGATTTGGTCAGCCTAAAAATATACATATGGATTTGGGTTGAGCTACATCTAATTCATTATTAATTAATTATATTTAATATGATTTTGGTATTATTTAATTATTTTAAGATTTAATTTGGGTTGAGCTACATCTAATTCATTATAATTAATTATATTTAATATGATTTTGGTATTATTTAATTATTTTAAGATTTAATTATTATTTAATTTAATGAGAATATGATTCTGTTATTATTTAATTATGTTAAAGATTAGTATGAATATGGCTAAATTATATGCTGATCATTTAGGCGAATGTAAAAGAAAGATGTTTCCAATGTTAAAGATTAGTATGAATATGGCTAAATTATATGCTGATCATTTAGGCGAATGTAAAAGAAAGATGTTTCCAATGTGGTTTAGGCTGATGATATTATGGTTTATTTACCCGTGATTTTGTTAATACAAATTCCAGCATTTTTCACATTAAAAAAATAAAAAGATGATGTTATGGTTTATTACCAGTAATTTTGTTAATACAAATTCCAGCATTTTTCACATTAAAAAAATAAAAATCTATATATTCGCAGAAGCGGTCAAAAAAGATATTCTGCAACATGTACAATTAGCGGCATTTATGCCATTTTATAAATATCATCACTGTTGTTGTTCAATGCTTCCATGTTAAATAATTGAAACTGGTTCCACCCTTTCACAACAATTCATGCTGAATGCATGATAACATAGCTGAATATCAGTAGTAGAATCAGAATGGGCAATAAAACTTCTCGACCAGATTTTCAACCAAATTCCGATGAAATTAGCAAGGCAGTTTTATTATCATGGTTGGCTAACCTGGATAATGAAAAAAGAAAGCAAGTTGTTGCAGTTCCAGACGATCTGGATAATGAAGAAATAAAGGAAGTTGTTGAAGTTCCAGACGATTGCTTTGGCTGGGAAAACATACAAATGGCACCCGATTTTATA
This sequence comes from Pinus tabuliformis, assembly GCA_031772625.1. Taxonomy (NCBI): domain Eukaryota; kingdom Viridiplantae; phylum Streptophyta; class Pinopsida; order Pinales; family Pinaceae; genus Pinus; species Pinus tabuliformis. The sequence goes on from CM062812.1 coordinate 519,334,052, forward strand.
GTGGGCGAGTGTAAACAGAACGACAATAATACTTTGTTTGTTGCGTTCAGGTGGGGGTTTTCTGTTCGAGATATGTTTGCTCTCAACGTTGCAGGCAAAGATGAATTTTGTATGGGTTACGGTGAAGTGGCAGCCAAAGATTTGCAAGGTTTGTTTCATAATGAGATTTTTCAGAAAATAACCTGCAATCTTCCTAGTATGGGTTTTTTCCAAAAGTATAAAGCAGACAAGATAATATTTTCAGGGCATGGCTTGGCTGGGGCATTGGCTCATTTGTTCTTAATATGTTACATGCTAAAAACCCGCGAAGAGACAAAACGCCATGTATCTATTGCCTTTGGCTCGCCCTATTTCTGTGACAACGATGCCAAGCGGTTCTGTGAAAAAACCATGGAACTCAGTAGACGTATGTTTACACTTGTGAATGGTGCTGATCCTGTACCCTGGCTGCTAACAGGTATAAGAATGACTGTACCTTGTATTCCTGATACAGAGGATTTACTTTCTTGCTTGGAGAGAATAGAGCTTAGGGAATTGCAGAGCAGAAATCAGTACGGAAGGCCTCAGTATGGATATGTTGGACTGTATTATGAGGGAAAGGATTTGATCCCAGTCAATCCAGATGTAAAATTACCAAGGGTAAACGCCTGGCAATGTCACCAAGTTGAAAACTATGTGAACGAGTTCTGTTCTCATACCAGTGGGGGAAGATTTCCAATTAGTAACATCATGGAAATAGGGTCTAAACCTTCTATAAAATCCTGCACTCTCAATTTTTACGATGGTCAAACGAATTGTGAAGGATTTATAGCCATAAGAGGTGATGATTTGTCAGAGTTGAAAGAATTTCATGTGAAGCCAGAGGTAGATAAGTGGGCTGTTGAAGATTCATGTGAGAATGACATCCTTCTAAGAGCTTCCATAAACAAAAGGGAAATGTATACTGACCAGATACATTTCTCTGTGGAAATAAGGACTTGCTTTGGCTCAACAGAGGCCGATGTTGAAGATGAATGGAAGAATAGTTATGTTGCATATGCTTTAAACAGGGCCATGGGAAGACTGTTGTTAATGAAGCAATCAAAGGTTTTAACAGAAAGTAAAGAGTACAAGGAAGCGTATAAAGCTCTTGACAATGCTTTTGATCATTGTCTATTAGGCATTTCTGTGGAAACCAAGAGGAAACATTTTAAGAATATGACAAACCTTCTAACAGAGAAGCTGGAGACGCCGATTCCAAACGGTATTTTTGCAAAATTAAAGGATGCATTTAGTTTTGTAGAATCGGCGGAAGGGATACGCGGGAAATCATATGTATTACTTTCTACCTTACTCCGGTCTTGTCCAGAAAATCTATGTTCTGTTATACCTGGTGAATCGTGCATTTCGAGGTCTTCTAATGAAAGTAGGTCATACGTGTACTGCATCTCTGACAATAAACTTCGAACACTGAATTACCTGGCCATTGTGAGAACTATTTATTGCCTTCTGAGCGACACTGAATCACAAAATGAGCCAGAGAATGTCTGGTATTATGAGAAGAAAATCTGCGCGCATGTTCGCAGTGAAGGTCAGGCTGTGAAGAGTAGACATTGGCTACCTGAGGGCATTGTGAGAGACATAGCAAATCGAGCCTGGAAAATGTATAAAATAATATCTGCATGTGAGTTATTAGAAAGCTTGAGTATTGCAGCATTTATAGGGTCTGAAAACGCTGGTAAGACTACTCTTATCAATTCAACATTAGGCAGAACTGTTGAAGAAGTGGGATCTACCAAACACACACAGAACGCTACCATGCACAGTTTCAGTGATGATATATATATAGTTGATTTCCCTGGCACTGAAGCGGGTGGAGAAAGGGCTCTTCTGTCAAAGGTTTGGGAAAATTATGACAAGGTTGCAGACTTGTGCATAGCGGTGCTTAATTTTGTTGGCGATGATTGTCAAGCTGTGGCGGAGCTTCCAAGGAACGCCCGATCGCGAATGTCCGAAAATGTTGTGCTAATTATGAACAAGGTGGATTCCGTACTTCATGGTCAGAGGAAATCTGAGGTATGGGATGAGTGGAGTCCCCGGAAACTTACAGATCTGAGACAGACATACGCAGAAAGCTCTGGGTTAGCCCCAAGGAAAGTCTTCCTTTCCGTCTCGATAGCGAATGAAGCGCTGGAAGAAACAACCTACGAACTGCTTAAAGAGCGCGGCAGCATCGTCATGTTTAAGGAAGAGATCACAACCACCATAAGGATGCTCATTTCAGAATTGACGTCCCGAGATCGTTCATGTAAAGTTGAATAATCTGGTAAAACTTTAACCTCTCTACTAAATCGATACTGGTTCTCGCACCTTAAAGTGTCTTAGTACTTCCGACTTTGTGTAGATTTATCTCAAATTTCAGTTCAGTGTGAATCTTAATCAATCAAGTTCTATAATTTAATTTCATAGGATGGTTTCGTCAGGCTGCCTCAGCAATGGAATTTTAAAAATTTCGTCTTCTGGTTTTCTAATTTGTGGCCAAATCACTGATGCAGGAGCATATTTCCCCAAAATTAACCTGGTAACCTTAGCCTAGGAATTTTCGAAACCTGAACCTAAAAGGGTCATGGAATTTTCGAAAGGGGAATGGATTCACCGAGATAAAATATCTATAAAATTAGAAATAGTGAATTTCCAGTGTCTTAGTTCCAGAAGGAATATACTATTGGCCATGGTACAAATTGTAGGAAGGACAAATTGTCATGTAGTTGAGGGCCAGTGTAGTTAAATTAGTGAACTGTTGGAAACGGACTCCATCTTGTCTGTTGTAATGGTTGATATTTTAGTTAGAAGTGGCTGAGACAAGTTAGCCAGGGAGGCCTGGCAGCTATGTTACCAGAAACGAGAAACGGGAAACGAAACGGGAAACGAGAACGGTACGAGAAACGAGGTTTGGAGGTTTCGCATATAAGAAACGAGGAGAGAGAAAAACACCATATTAAAGGTGAACAATATAAACAAAGCCCAATCTTAAAAAAAAACTATCATAGAAAATTTACTTCATAATCAAAATTCCCCGTCAAATTTATATCAGGTATGGAGAAGTTCACTTGCAATCCTGTTCCAATGATAGCGGCTATCATAGGCATAGACAGAGAGATATTAAATGACATCTAAATAAGGAAGAATGGTCAAACACAATAGGATTTATTCTCTTACCAAAATCAGCTTTCCACGCAGGTGTAAACGCTCAAGGTTAGGGAGCCTCGAGACCAGGTTGAAGAGCCTCACGATCTTCATTCCCAAGATGGAACACAAGCACTTTCAATGATCTTAACGTTCCTACTAATTCAAGAAATCTGCTCACGGAGACTTTGAAGGCCAATATCTCCTAATATCGCTCACAATACGCTGGAGTGATTAGGCTTAATTTTCAGAAAACTAACAGTCCACTGCAGCAGACTAACAGTGAATTGCGAATTAAACTGGATTCAACGCTCTGTATCCAAAAAATTAACAATCAATTGCTAATTAAACTCCATTTAACGGACGGTTTGAAAAAATTACATTTAACCCGAGTTCGAAAAAATAACGGAAACGGCCAGAAGAAACGGTTTCGTTTCGCGGGAAACTGTTTCTTGCCCGTGGAAACGAAAACGGCCGTTGCAGACGGCGTTTCTGGCATGGTTGCGTTTCTCCGAAGGTTTCTGCCCAGAAACAGCGGACATCGTCCCGTTTCTGGTAACTAGGCCTGGCAGACACAGGCTATAGGACAAAGTGATAGACAGAGGAGAGGGCCAGGGCAGCGCACGCCCATCTTTGTATGATCAGGCCATTGTGGTAACAGTAATATCGTGAATAAAGATTCCGTGTATTAAATCTGTAAGAGTTCTGTGCTTCTGTGACTTGATCTCCCCATGATCAATCGGACAAGTGTGTAACTGTCTGCTCAGAAATCTGTGTGTGATTTCTGTGATGGTCTGTGAATGATTAATGAATATATGAAATGTTGCTTAGGAATTCGCGTGCAATCCCTGTAATACGAAATGCCAATGTTTGAATGCATGAATTGTGATAGCTGAACTGGTTTCTTCTGGTAGTTAATGGCACAAGAATTACGAGGTTCCTGTAGAAGGGTTTGAATACCTTTTTGTTATAGAAATCGTTGTGATTGATCTGAATCAAGTTCTCTGTGTTGTATCAGAGGAACGTGTCATGGGTTAAATGCAGAGTCAGTAAGAAATTGTTAATGTCATTGGAATCGGCATGGAAAGTCTTTTCTTGGTGTTTGTTAACTTCCAGTTCATCGAAATCGCCATCTGGGTAACCAAAACTTCTGTTGATTAGAGATCCGCTCAGATATCTAGAGACCCTGCGTAAAAGGTAAGAGGGTCCAACTATTGCTGTTTATTTTGTCAGTTCATACAAAATTAAATTCTGAGCATTAGTATACCAAGGTGTTGCAAAGGGATTCGATTCCTTTGGGAAACGAAATCTGTTCTGAGACCAAGTTGATATGTGATTGAGCACATTGCTAAATCGAGGATGGACTGATTTGATACAGTAGGAACCAGTCTATGTTCCGAGTCAGTTTTGAAATGGGGATTTGATCGGAGGTTTGTATTCAAGTTCTGTTCTAGACTTCTCAGAGATATTCACACCAGAGACGAGTGTAGTATAGAGTTACGATCCACCTCAGTTTTGGGTTCCTCACATCCAATAGCATTTGAAACAAGGAGTGGCAGAGAAATTTTATAGGAGTCGTCGACCGAGGCGGAGGAATTGCCTGGATGGCTAAAAGTGGTTGGAATTTGGGCAAAAATATTTCAAATTTTTTTTGTAGAGGCAGTGTTATGTTTTTGATGGTAGAAATGGATTCAGCGCCATCAAAAACGTGGAGGACACCTAAAATTTTAAAGTTTAACCATTATAACTTGGATTTACAAAAATCTTTGCCAGATTTTCTCTAAATATAACCGGAATTTCCATAATTTTCCCGACAATTCCTCCAGCTAATTAGACTACAGCAATTTTATACCAAAACCATCCCTCATTTGACCAGACCTCATTAAATTTAAGTACCAGAACCATCACTCTTCTGACCGGACCACATTATATTTCTGTTAATCCTAATTTCATCGCCCTGGGCGGACTGGTGGAGCAGAAAGCATTACGAGTGTCAGTGATAGCGTGCTCCATTTTCATCAATCAGTTGAAGAGGTGATGAAGGAATCCGATCTTTCATCGGCGGATATCATTAGCTCTAGCAAAGATGGCAGGTGATGCAGGAGCATTCTTCAAGGTTATAAGACTTAGTAGTCTTATCACACATTTACTAAAGGGAGTGGTTCCTTTAATTATTTATTTATTTTCTTAAGTTTATTTTGGGTTTTAAAGAGATTGGAATGTAATTTGATTAGTAAGGAATATCTCGTGAGTTGTAGAGATCTTAAGAATGAATAAGTAATTTTAGGAAGAGTGAGGATTTTAGAGATTTAAAATATCTAATTTAGGATTTTGTCGAGGAAAAAATGGAGCTGAAAAGATACTTTAGGAGAAAGTGAAAGAATTGTGGGATCATAAGAGAAATGGTTCATGAATCTTTTTCTTTTATATATTGTAAGCTTTAGGAACATTCAAGAGGTTTTTTTTCAATAAAGAGTTTTTCTTTTTGGGAAGAGAATTGGAGGTTAGCTATAGGTTAGAAATAGTAGTAGAGGGATTTTATGGAAAAGAACTCAAACAGTCAAATGTGACGGTTTCTTTTGTAAATATTTTATAAATACCAAAACAATGTGGATTTGTATATATCTGTGTGACAATCGGGGTTTCTTCGCTTGAATAGTTGAATTTGTGCACTGGTAACGAGAGTGTGTGATTATTAATTCCTTAATTGGTATCTTGCTGCATCTCTATAATTTATACACATGAATGGTCAAATTCCGGAGGTTTTAGATTCCCTGTGAAATGATTGAACCTGTGTTCCTTATGTTTCGAACTCACACAATTCTGTGTTCGTTATGTTTTGATTCTGTAATAATCATTTTGGTGATAGAGGTTTATGCTAGTAACTACCCTTGGCTTGGTGGTTGGATGTTCTGTAAACTCATGTCTGATTAGCCGCAAAGGAATAATCGTGATAGTCTAAAATTTGGCGAATTGAAGATAATCGACAGAAATTGTGTGAATTCGGAGGAGTATTGTGGCCGCAGAGTGCAGACTAGAGTCAAGGTAAAAGTGGCAGATGAGAAAGAAATTTGGCAGACTGCTAAAATTGACAGAAATCACGGGGAAGCGGTGATCGTCCGATAAGAGAAGATCGACGCATATCGCGTCAGAACATGCAAGCAGGTTAACATTTTAAACATTTGCGATGTGGTTATTAAAAAGAGTTTAAGGTTTAGAGTGATCAAACCGTCTGTTTAATGGGTGATCGGATGCATACCGCTTCCGAAAGTGTGCGCAGGTTAACATTAGAAATGGACACGATAAGGTTTTATACAACGGGATTAAAACCTCATTGAGTTTTGGCCATCAAGACCGTTCGTTGGTTGATTGATCAGATGATAATCGCACATGAACATGTGCGTGGGTTAACAGACCTGTTGTGACCCGATATGTTATCAAAGAGGATTAAATTTTATTTGAATTCTGGTCATACAAGTCAAATGATTGTTTCATTCCAGCTATGTTTAAACATATTACATACGATAGGTGTCACACGATTGTGTGAGCTGCGATATGTAGAAGGATTTTTGTAAAGGAAACCATAGGCCACCGCAACAAAAGCGTCTCATGATAAAAATTAACCATACAGTGGGCCCATAACCCAATGGCTAAGGATCAGGTCGCGAAAGATGCGGCTTTGCTGCATCATTTTTAGTATTAGAGCCTAACTAATGCTCTATGGAGCTTGTTAAGAGATTGAATTTTATTCCCAGCAAGTATATAATTTGCATTATAATGGATCTAATATAGAGGGAGAACAGGACAATGATTCATGCATAGAGGAAACCTGAGAGGTTGCAGACAATGATGACTTTAGCATTTCATCAAAGACAGATTGTGGAAAAGATTTGAGAAAGACAGAGTCAGGTAGAGGTTGTGCAGGTTTTAAAATTTCAATGATATATATGAGAATGCAAAGTAACAATAGATGTTCCAGCACGTAGCTATGACAAATAAGTGAATGAAGAAATTGCAGCAAATGAAGTGAATGTGGATGTACTTAGCAAGAAAAGAAATTTAGTTGAAAGAAGAACTGAAGTGCATACAGTGAAAAGAAAAGCATCATGTGTATTGCCCAAGCCAATGAAAAGTTAAAGAGATAGATCGTTTGAATATCTCTCAGGTATGAGTTATATTTTGATGTCAGTTTCATTTGAATTGTTTTATAGGGAAAAGAGTGATAGCAGCAACACACAGTAGCAGATTGTGTAAAGAAAGAGAGGAGTTGTGTTAATGGCAGCGAACCTAAATATTCCAGTTAAAAGTTGGACAGGGAGGATAGTTAAAGTGTTATGAAGAGAGGTGAGTTGAAGATATAAGCCTAAAGAGAGCAGAAGAGAGTGCTCAAGAGGTTCTGGAGATAAAGAACCAGTGTTTACCAAAAGACCAGGTCCAGATAGGGGATTGGTGAGGTAAATGACAACAGGGAGGACTTGTTGTTGCAATAGGCTTAGTGCAACTCATAGTGAGTGAGGAACTCATAGAGTGAGATGAGAAAATGACTACTGATAGTCATAGCAGGGGTTCAGAGAAAAGCCACAACAGAAGAAAGAAAGGTGCCAAGGTAAATTGCATATGGAAGAAGTTGACTGATGAAGAATATGAGAGGGAGAAGGTTGAGATAATAGTCCATCTTGAAGCACTGATGGAACTATTACAGAGGAATGAGAAAGACCAAAGGTATTGTTGGACTATGAAAAGAAAGAAAATAAAATAGAAGTTGTTGCAGAGACAGAAAAAGAGGAGAATGTACATTAGATTAAGTGAGGAACTCAGAGCAGCTGAGTTAGAGGTGAAAGATAGTTATTATAGACCTGAGCAAGAGGTTTACCTTGCTGAGGAAGGAATCATTGATGATTTTCTGAACTGTTGGACAAGTTCGAATCAGCAGAGAGATGTGATGATTGAGACATCAAAGAAAGAGGAGCCTAGTGTTTTTGAAACTGATGATTTGTGTATGTATGCAGGTAGTGAACCACCTTTAGAAGATATGTTTATGTAGGTTGCTGAATAAATGAAGCTGTTAGAAGAGATGGTCGTAATAGAACAATTTTTAATTGAACATGTATTCAAAGACACTAAACATGGACAAATATTGAAGACTACTGAGGAAGCTGAAGATGATGAATCTAGTAAGACTTGGAAAAAAAATGGCAGACGGCCTGAAGACAAAAGGAAATTGCAAATTTCAAAAGGAGAAGTACAAAAGAGGTATGAAGATAACCTTATGACAGGAGCAAACAAGAGTATAAGTGTAGTGCAAACACTTGAGGTAATGGGATTATCTCTTCAATTTTTATTCAAAAATTATGAACCTATATTGATAGTTAATGGGCAAGAAATTGTCTTGGGAGGATCTAATGAAGCATTAATGGAAAGGACTCTTATTAAAGATTGCACTATGGAAGATGACAAAACATAAATTTATAAGGGGAATTCAGTCCAAGGAGGTACAATTAATCCATTGAAGGCTGTGAATAAGAAAGGAAAAGAGAACAATCAGGGACTTAAAGAGAGATTGGTAGAGACTGATGCACGACAGAGAATTCAAGACAGTGTTATTTGTACAAATTGAAAAAAGAGTAAGGCTGAATGTAAATAGCAACTTGAAAAGAGACATGAAATTTCAGAGGATGAAGGCAAAGATGCTTTCATGAACTATGCATTTGCAATAAGCAGCAAAAGAGTTCAGTGGAATGTGATAGTCATGGTGTTGACAGTAATTTTTACTATTGTAAAAGGGACTTTGTAGTGGAATGGAAAATTTGTTGTATATGGTGATTTTGTTTTCTGTACAGAAACAAAGAGAACTTTAGTTTCTAAATTCAGAGATTGACAGATTTTGATTGAAAAGAAAGAGGAATGGAAAAAGCAACTTAGTGGCTTACAGATTTGTAAGGAAGAAAAGGGAAGGATGAAGAGAAATATGAAAGGAAGGAAGGCCAAAGAGAAGGACAAAGAACAGAAGTCAGAAATTAGACAGGATTCAGAACAAAGTGAAGGCAAAGAAGACTTATTCAAGACAAGACAACATGGCAAGTTTGGCATGTCATATGCATATCAAGAGGATGACAATTCAGAGAAATTATGGAGTAGAGTTAGCAGAAAATGTAATGTATTTTCTGATTTTGAATTATTAATTGTTGAATGTGTTTTTCAGAATGCAAGACAAACTGCTCTTGGAGATATGTTTGTTCGTGCAAACATGGAGCAGTATTTAAGTTCTAGAATTGTATAAAATCAGTGTCCCTTATGGAGACAAGAAGATGAGAGTAAGCAACTAGTTGACTCAGAATTTCGGGATGAAGGAAGGAGAGTTGGCATAGTTCTTAAACAAGTCATTGCAGAAGAGAAAGAAAATTGTAGAGGATGTGAAAGTACAGTCCACAAACAAGTTTTGTTCTTGATTCAAAGAAGATTTGAATGTCGAGAGTTTATTTTGAATTTGCAATTGAAAATTGGGATGAACAGTTCAGTGAAATGTAGTAGGAATATGGAGGCAATTGAACCAAGTTCAATAACTAAATTATTTGTAGTTGGTGGACAGTGTGTGATTGAAAGGTTATATGTTCTTGTATCAAACAAGAACCAATTTTCTTTTGAGATTGGGAGGATTCTACTCAAGCTATTGGATAGGTGGATCATGAAAATTACAAAGGTGATGAGCATGAGAAATTGTCAAAGTCAGCGAGTCAAGGAAAGATGGAAGGATATACAGGACAACATAAAGGAAATGGTTTATAGACAGAAGAAGACGTTGGTGGTTGAGTCGGAAATCAGAATATACAGTGAGGTACAAGACAATGGAAAATACATAAAGTTGGAGCTCAATTCTATTAAGATAATGACAAGACAGCGACAGACAAAGGAGCATAAATTTATGTTGTTTGAGGAGTTTTTTATGCAGGATATCAGCATCAAAACACTATGCAATAGAGATGCTCATGACAACAGAGCACAAGGACATCCACAATACAGAGTTTGGCATCCAGGAGAAGGAGAGGATGCAACAAAAACATATGCAATCGGAAAAGGTCAGACAACGAATTGGAAGATGAAATTTGATGAAGTTTACAACAGAGGAAGTGGGAAGACTCACGAATAGGAATCCATGAATTATTTCAACCTGGGGAGTCTGATGCAGGAACATTCTTCAAGGTTTATAAGACCTAGGAGTCTTATCACATATTTACTAAAGGGAGTGGGTTCTCTTAATTATTTATTTATTTTTTCTAAGTTTATTTTGAGTTTTAAAGAGATTGGAATGTAATTTGATTAATAGGTAATAGGGAATATCTCGTGAGTTGTAGAGATCTTAGGAATGAATGAGTAATCCTAGGAAGAGTGAGGATTTTAGGGATTTGAAATATCTAATTTAGGATTTTTGTTGAAGGAAAAATGGAGCTGAAAAGATACTTTAGGAGAAAGTGAGAGTATTGTGGGATCAGAACTGAAATGGTTCATGAATCCTTTTCTTTTATATATTGTAAGCTTTAGAAACATTCAAGAGGTTTTTTTCAATAAAGAGTTTTTCTTTTTGCGAAGATAATTGGAGGTTAGCTATATGTTAGAAAGAGTAGTAGCGGGATTTTATGGAAAAGCACTGAAACAGTCAAATGTGACCGTTTCCTTTGTAAATATTTTATAAATACCAAAACAGTGTGGATTTGTATATATCTATGTGACAATCAGGGTTTCTTCGTTTAAATAGTTGAATTTGTGTAGTAGTGAGTCTGTGATTATTAATTTCCTAATTGGCATCTTGCTGCATCTCTGTAATTTATACGCATGAATGGTCAAATTCTGGAGGTTTTAGATTCCCTGTGAAATGATTGACCCTGTGTTCCTTATGTTTCGAACTCACGCGATTCTGTGTTTGTTATGTTTTGATTATGTAATAGTCCTTTTGGTGATAGAGGTTTATGTTGGTAATTACCCTTGGCTTGGTGGTTGGATGTTTTGTAAACTCATGTTTAGTTATTGATTAGCCGCAAAGGAATAATCGTGACAGGATAAAATCTGGCAGATTGAAGATAATCGACGGAAATTTTGTGAATTCGGAGGAGTATTGTAGCCGCAGAGTGCAGATTAGAGTCAAGGTAAAAGTGGCAAATGAGAAAGAAATTTGGCAAATTGCTAAAATTGACGGAAATCGCGGGGAAGCGGTGATTGTTCAATCAGAGGAGATCAACACATATCACGTTAGAGTATGCAAGCAGGTTAACAATTTAAATGGACCCGAGTGGTTATAAAGAAGAGTTGAGTTTAAGATTTAGAATGATCGGATCGTCCGTTTAATGGGTGATCGGACACATATCGCTTTCGAAAGTGTGTGCAGGTTAACGTTAGAAATAGATGCGATAAGATCTTATACAATGGGGTTAAAACCTCGTTGCGTTCCGGCCATCAAGACTGTTCGTTGGTTGATTGATCAGATGATAATCATACATGAACATGTGTGTGGGTTAACAGAGCTATTGTGACCGGATATATTATCAAAAACAATAAATTTTATTTGAATTCCGATCATATAAATCAAACGATTATTTCATTCCGGCTGTGTTTAAGCATATTACATACTAGAGGAGTCACACACCATTGTGTGAGCTGCGATCTGTAGAAGGATTTTTGTAAAGGAAACCATGGGTCACCTCAACCAAAGCGTCTCACAAAAAAAATTAACCATACGTCTTACTATAAAAATTAACCATACAGTGGGCCAATAACCCACCGGCCGAGTATCAGGTTGCGAAAAATGCGGCTTTGCTGCATCAGCAGGATACATAGAATTCAAGAGAATTTCATTTCTGTAAGAATGACTTGAAAGCAGAGCACAAAGGTAAACTCTGGTGTGTTTTAGATTTAATTTGTATTAGACATAGTTGCAGAGAATGGGAATGGTGTGGCATGAAATCAAGTCATAGGAATGGCTTCGTAATTTGGTGTAAAAACAGTCTAACATTGAATACAGAGGAACATAATATATGACAACGCATGGAGTGGATTGATCTTCGTCCAGCAACAAGGTTCTAGTATAGCTGTCGGAACCAAGCTTAGAGGAAATGACAGATTCACGCTCAGGAAGCTCTAAGCCTATAGTTTGCAAGTCAATGATTCAATCTGGGAAAAGAGAAATTGATTTTTAAATATCAATTAGATTCACGCTCAGGAAGTTCTAAGCCTGTAGTTTGCAGGTCAATGGTTCAATCTGACAAAAGAGAAATCCGTTTAAAAATATCAATCAACTGAAGGTTACATCTACATAAGGGGGGAGAAATCTGAGTAACGCGGTGGAGTCCTGGTTCCGACTATGAGAATGACAGAATAAAGTTCTACAAGAAGATGTAGACTGGCGAGTTTTGAGTTTGAATGTTTGTCACATGCAATTCTGTAGCTGGCTCTGCATCAAACACACTGTCCCTCGCTCTTTTCTCTGGATAGGGTTTCCTTCACTGTTTTCACATATCTTGACTGCCTCTCTCATAAATCCCTTTCATGCCGTCAAAATAATGGAAATTTAAATCACTAGCCCTGGGATTTTGGGACAACCTTTACTCTACGCTTCCATACCTGGTCTAATTAATGGAGATTTAAATCAATGACCTTTTCTCAGAATATCTCAAAAATGGAAGGTTAAATTAGTATTTAGTATTTTTTTGAATTTAGGTTTATGTGATTGATTTATATTATGAATATTGAAAGATTTTTTTTTTTTAAAATCTTTCAAAAAATTTTAGTAAGACACTTATCTAGATGGTGTAAAAGACATGGACTAAATTTTTTTAATGTGATTTTTACCCCAAAATATCTTAACATTCAATATTTGTTTATTGAACTCAGAAATTATATACATTAAATTTATAAATTCCTCATTAAACTTTAATAATGATGGTTACATTGTTCAATCCATTTATGCAATCAAATTCAGCCATTTGAACCAATTAATAAATTTCAGCAAGATTAAATAACTGGTTAAATAAGAGATATTAAGAAAGAGATAGTTTATTGTTTATGGTAAATTGTCTTTGTATTACAATAGAGAAGTTTTACATTAGTTTAGCAAAATTACTTTCTGGGTTATTACTTTGGAAACCAAACCAAAGACAATTAAGTAGAGAGCCAAGAACTTGCAAAAAATTAGATGAGAATCGGTGAAAAACAAAGACTGATTTGCTGCCCCACTCATGGGAAGACCAACAAAAATAACAGCCTTGTTGAGCGGCAGAGCCTGTGCTGAAGAAAACTAAACTAAGCATGAAAGTAAAAGAAAACTAACTATAGCCCAGCTCCATTTATTTCATTGTTTGCCACCTGCATCTGGTTACTAATATTTTGAGCTGCTATTTTTTTGGCATTCTTGCTCCATTTATTTCATTTGTTTTCGACCTGCATGGGGTAGATGCTTTTGGGTCATGTGTGGTTGCCCTATTTCTTTAGTTCCTTAAAAAAAAAAATTTAACTAAACAAAATTAATTTTAGAAAGTGTTTATATTTTTTATTTACATTTGAGTAGATTTATGGTATTTTTTTTATAAAAATTGTTAGTTAAATATAATGGAAAAGTCATTATGCCTAAATTTTTTTTTGGTTTAATTCTTTATTCATCTTATTTATGCTGTCATTGTTCATGGGTTAATTTCAAACTTTGTTGGTTTATAATTCAGCAAAAGCAGGCACTTCCAAAAAGAAGAAGAGATTCTCAGCTTCAAAGGGCCCTCAGGCAAATCCCACCGTCTTATATGGCGACCTTCAGCTATCCGACACTGCTCAGGACAGACCTCATACTCAGGCTTGATGTCTGTTTCTATTTGTGTTCTATGACAGGTTGGAGAGTTATAGGTAGTGAGACAAGCTTTTGATTTCATTTTGCAATTGTTATTCCTAAAGAGTTGATATTGGATAAAATGGTTATGGATTCTTCACTCATGTAATCAATATGTTGGTTTCTCAAACCGCGGTGGGGATGGCTGTAACGAATGAAAATAATATTTTTAACTTTAAAAAATTAAATAAAAATGTTATATTTTATTTTAAAATATTAAAAAAATTTATTTAATTTAAAAAAATGTGTTACATTATGTTATTGAAAACTAGGAATATATTTTTATTGTACTTTTGCACAAATTTGTTAATGTAATATATCCCTTTATAATTTGAAAAAAAATATGTTATCAAATTGAGGATTATTGTTAAATTATTAACTTAAAAAATATCTTATAATTATTAATGTGTTTTTTTCTCTAAAAAGGATGTGTTACATCAGGTTATTGGAAATTATGAATATATATATTTTTATATCAATCAAAATAACAGGAAAACAAAATATATGTTATCAAATTAATTGAGAATTGATTGTCAAATTATTAATTAAAAAATATTTTATAATTATTAATGTGTTTTTTAAGGATGTGCTGGAAAATTTGTTCCATTAGATTATATTGGAAATTATGAATATTTTATATAATATTTTTATATAAATTTGTTAATATAATATATTTTGTTATTAGTATTTGTTAAGGTAGTTTTCTGGCTATAGATATACTTGTTGATTACTATTTGTTTAGCATTGATCAATTCAAATTATAATATTTAACTTTGAAAAATAAATATAAAGTTAAAATAAATATTTATATTTCAATGTTATTAAAAAAATATTTTTGAAATATTTGTGCCATGTGGATAATTGCCAAAGATATTTTTTCCATAATTTATGGATATTTTCTTCTAGTTTTTAAAAACATCCAATATATTGAGTGAATAATCTTTCTAAGATAGATAAAATGATTAAATAATGTTTGTGAAAATCCATCATATCATTGATAATAACGAATGGAAAAAATAAAAAATAAAAATTGATAAAGATAATAAAACAAAGGGGAGAAAGTGAATTATGAAATTTAGAAATAAGTTAGTTAATATAACTATTTCTTTGGTCTAGTTATGTGCATTGATATCCTTCCACAATCACATGGATCTCTTCCCTGTGAACACAAAAAACCAAATCAAAATACAACTGAATTAACCTCTCGTAGTATTTTTTTGTATATCACGTTGTTTGTTCTTGAGAAATTACATTAGACTTGACCTGTGGCTTGAGAAACAACCACCTAGGGGCATCTAAGCTATCAAAATCACCTGGGGATTGCTCCTAGTCTGGGCCACACCAACCCTTAACATGGTTGGATTTGTCCCATGGCATTTCGAACCGGTGACCTTCACATCATGGAGTGACTTAACAGTACACCCCATCACCGTCTATTCTACACCCAGTGGGAAACTCATTCCAATCTTATTTGGTTGTTGATACTTTGAATAGTAATACAAAGCAAAGTTTATAAGAATTGTCAAACAATTATATCGCTACTAATGAATAATTGTGAATCGGAAGTGAGATCTCTGCCTTTATAGAGATAAATCCAAAAAACTAAATTTGGTGGAGGGTAGTATAAGATCGACTATACTTTATGATTCAATTTTCTTACTAATTTATACGTAACTCTATAATAGAGGAGACATTCTTATTTCATTTCTATTCTACTCTTGATTTTGACCGGTCCTTCTAATTTTATCATTTATTGGAATCCTCAATTTTACAATGAACTTTTCATATAATTAGAAAGTAGCTCTTCTCCACTCTACTTGAATTCCTACTTTCTCCATTATTTTTCAAAGTTATTAGACAATGTATGATAATTTTTAGAAAAACCAAAGAAACATTAATAAATATTGTTTCTTCATCTCTTTTTCAAAACATGGACAAGTTATGAGATGGTCAATGGTTGAATGCTTAGGCTAAAAGAAACCCAAGAAAAATCCCTCACAATTTTCACATTATTAGTCCCTGCCTAGGAAAGAGTCTAGCATCATGTTAAGTGCCATGCCAAATTGATCAACACTATGTAATTGTGCATTGTATTAAACAATTTGTAATTCAGATGCAACATCCATTTAGTTGTATATGCACATAATGTAAATATGATTTGAACAAGTCCTACCAAAGTTACTACTTCGTAACTTAATTACAAGATTTTGTTTTCTTTAGGAAAATATAAATTTTCAAACTTTTTCATATAAATATGAATACAATTGTGCTTTGTCAAACAATTTTATAGAACAATCATTTTTTTTTTAACTTACATATATGAAAAATGTATATTAAGCTTCTATAAAAGATAAGTTAAAAGTTCATGTAATAAAAGTTAATAAAGGCAAAATAAGGTCACGGTTAAGGGACACTTATTCCAAGTTGAATGCTAGGAAAAATATCCTAGTGAGCATCACTTCTTGTGTTTATGGCTAAAGGGAAATTAGAAAAGACAATGGAAAAGGCTTTGAAAAGGAAAAAATACATTTTTGGCATTTTATTTATGAAAATAATGGAAATTAAGAGAAATGGGAGATGAAAAGTCATAGGTTGCATGTGAGGAAAAAATGAAGGAAAATGATGGAAAATTGAAGAAATTAGAGGCATGAATAATAAAAAGACATCAGAGCATCAATTGGTAGCCTTTTGTCAGTTCAGTTTTTGAATTAACCTTAGAGAGGAGAAGAGCACCAAAAGGAGAAGGAAATCAAGAAAATAAAGGAAGGACAAGGAAAGCAAGGATCAAGCAATGAGAAGTTGGATTAAACAACTTCAACAGGAATACTTGCAGGTAAAAGGTTGCATGTATGATTTCATAGTTGGTTTTGACATGCATGGTATGTGCATGTTGGTATTTGGTTCTTTTGTTGTCATTGACATGGATTTTGCCAGGTTTCGACAATGTATTTTAGCCTAGCCTTGCCATTTCCAGATAGCCATAGTGTGACGAGATTCTTTATCGATTTGAGCTTTGGATTATTGGATGGTTTCAAAGTTCGGGGTGAGGTGGTTCTAGGAAAATTCCCAAAGGCCTAGGAATCCATTAACCGGTAATGGCGGGATACACGGGAAAACCTGAGGGTGAAGACAGGTAAATTCCTCAAGGATGTTGTCAAGGAATCCGGAGGCACCCAAGCTCGATTTGGTTTTGTGATCTCGACACCGGTTGAGGTGAGATCATGGTATGGTGAGGGTGGAGGTGGTTTAACCTCTAGATTCCCTTGGTTGTTTTTGGATTGGTTTATCCCATGAGATCCCACATTCATTCTTGGAATATGGCACGGGGGTGATTGGTTGAAAGAAAGATCTGGTTCAACCAATCTACGATCAAGTGTTTCGTGGAAGTCCCAAACCTTATTGGCTTTTGCCTATGCTGAGAAGAGCTAAGTTTCTCTCACTTTTGATGAGTAAATGCACATGTTATTATGTGGCTTTAATGGTTGTTCTCTTAATGATATTTATCTCGTTATATGTTGGTTATAAGCATGGTTATATGACAATTCTCATTCATGGCTCTATTCATGTTTTATTTGTAACTAAATAAATAATGGATGCAAGACCTAATTGATGTTATGACAACTAATGTGAGAAGGTAGAGACCTTTCTTCTTAAACCTCATATATCAGTCCCTTATGTTCAGACTTGCATTCATGACCTGTAAGTTGCATATTTACCAAGTGTTTGAAAGAATGTCAGTCCCAATTAGGGATGGTCAGGTCTAGTCCTGGTTCAAGTTTTTGGTTTACAAGCATTGTCTTCATGTTTGTTATGAGTTCTGAAAGTTTCATAGAGTTATGGGCAGAGGTTAATCCCCAGCCCTGGAAAATAGCCTTAAATCTCGCAGTTGTGGGCATAACACTAGCAGAAAAAGGTTACATTCGCACTCAGGTAGGCTCATGGGAGCGATTGGGGAATCTCAATTGCTTGGAGGGCTTGGCAAGGGAGCAACTAGGGCTCCAATTCAACAAAAGGTAAGTTGTCTCAGGGAGAGAGGTCCAGGAAGGATGGGTCAAGCCTTAGGGGCCCTGTGGCATCAGGAAGAGCTTAGTAAAGTCTAGTTGTGTCGACTACATTTCCTTAAGGTCATCTAGGAGGTTAGGTCTTATCATAATAGCCCCTCAGCTCATGATATCCCTGAGCAAGCCAATGAAAATGGGTAGATGTGAGAGGAGGCATGTTATAGCTTCTCCATATTATACTAGTATCATTTTAAATATTTCATAGTATGCTTTATATGTATTATGCTAGTGGCTTCTATATGCAAATTTTGTAGCAACATAGTCCATAATTTCAATGGTAGGGACTATGCTACCTTACAACACTTGTTGTTTAAAGGAATAAAAAATTATTATTTAAAGGAATATATATATATATATATATATATATATATATATATATATATATATATATATATATATAGCGAAATCAATTGACGATTAATCTTTAAATTATTAACTATAAAAGATTTAATGGTTATTAATTTGTTTTTTAAGTAGGATGGGTAGGGAGTCTAGTGCATTTACGAGATTTCAAACTAGTGACATTTTCGCAAGAGCATGTTAACGACATTACTATTAATACATTATTAAAATGGTTCAAACCAATTCTTTCAAGGAACTTGTCGAAGGAGAAATTCACATTTCTAGAGGGGAGGTAGATCCATGAAGCTGTTGGGGTTGCTTGAAAGAAGGACTTCATGGCCTCAAAAATTTGAAGCTAAAAGGGTTGGTTATAAAGTTTGATCTCCCAAAAGCTTATGACAGAGTAAGATGGATTTATCTATGTATGTTGATGACCCACCTTGAATTCAAAGTTCCTTATCTATTGGTTTATGCGTTGCATCTCTTCTATATCGTTTGCAGTTCTCATCAGTGAAGCGAGTACCTATTTTTTCCATGCTTAGAGGGGATTGTGTTAGTGATATTCTTTATCCCCATTACTCTTCTTGCTTGTGGCCAAGGGCTCAATGGATTATTATCAGATGCTAGAAGAAGGGGAGTTCTAAGAGGTATTGTAGTCGCTGAGGTTTGTTTCATCACTCACTTGTTTTTTGTGGATGATGTCCTGCTGTGTTTTGATGGTTCTCGAAAGGATGTTGCATCCATAAGGGAGGTGCTCATTTTATAGGTGAAGTCTTCTATATCCTTTAATGGTTTATCCAAGGAGGAATCAAGGTATGATCAACATGTCCTTCCTTATCAATTCAAACCCCTTGATGATGGCCTAAAATATTTGGGCTTCTATCTTAAACCAAATGATTACTGAAATATTAATTGATAATGGATTTTGGAAAAAATCGAAAAGAGGTTAAAGTCCTAAAGTTTATGACAACTATCACATGCTAGCAGAATAATTCTCACTAAATCATTTCTTGAATTTATCCTGATTTTCCGGTCCTCCCTCTCATGGATCCCCAAAGGTATCCTTTCTTAAGTTCGCAAAAATATGTTGTTTTTATTTGTGGGTTGGATAGAAGGAGGGAAAATTATTTTCTTGGGTAAAATGGGATAGAGTATCTTTTCCAAAGGAATGGGGTGGCTAGGGCTTTAAAAATGTTCATTTATTTGCAAAGGCCTTGGCAGCCAAGGTGGGATGGCATTTGATATCAACCAATAGTTTATGGACAAAGGTAGTGTATCAAAGTACATTCGGCCTTGGTCCATTGTGGAATGGATTTGTGCTCCTAATCATAGTAGATAAAATGTTTCAGTCATATGGAAGACAGCAGTTCAATCACTCCAAGTGATCGAAAATGGTCCTATATGGAAAGTGGGCAATGGTGAACATGTTTGAATTGGCACGAACCCATGGGTAGGGAGTGGCTAAAATTATCTCCTCCTGCCTGAGCTTATTGAATTCATTCAAGAACATGGTCAACACACTTTGGCTCATGTCATGGATGAGGAAAATGCATCAATTTGGGAACAAGATGGCTCTTTGCGCAATATTTTCATCTCCCCAAGGAATGGGCATATCAATGGCATTGATTCACTGCTGGTTTAAATGTGTCCCATGTTTGCATAAGGGAAAGGGAGTATTCTTTGGTCTAGGAACATGCTTCATCTAGTGATTACACTACAAAATCATGATTGTATTCCTCATTGAAAACAAGAAACCTGCAAACCTCTCATGGTGGTGGAATAAGTTATGGAAAGTGGAATGTCCTGCAAAAGCTTTCCTTTTCCAATGTTGTATTTTGGAGAATTAAGTCCCTATGGGAGATAACCTTACCAACTGCGACATCATAAGGCTGAGATAGTGCCCATTATGTAAAAATGATGTGGGGTCCCTAAATCATCTTTTCTTCCTATGCATGTTTGCTCTTAATTTTTGGTCCTCTATACACATTTCTTTGGGTTTCACATTTTAATGGCATGGCGAGTCATATATGTCAGCATGGGAATCTTGGTTGAACATTGTCAATCCAAAGAAACTTAGAAGTCTACCATTACTTATCTCATGGGGAATCTGGCTAGCTCAGAATGTTGAGTTCTTTCAAGGCAAGATTTCATACCAGACAAAGTGGTTGCTCATACTATGGCAATGTACTCCCTGGTCTCATATCATTCGTGTATCATAGTAGAAGAAATTATTGACTTTACTTATCCTTGGGCATATTTTGATGGCACCTCTCTTTCTAAAGGAGATTGCGGGGCAGGGTTGTTCTTCATATATCACACAACCATTTTTTCATGATGAAAAATGGTTTGGGACAAGAAACTAATAACTTTGTTGAGCTTATGAGTTTGAAGTTGCTTATGTTGTTTTGCATTGAAAAAGGAATTTGTTGCATTCAAAACTTTGGTGCCTCAAAGATAGTTATTAATTAGTTCAACAACACAACAAGATGTCGCATGCACACACTCAATCCAATTCTGGAGGAGATCTATCTATTAAAACAATCATTTGATGAAATGTATGTTTGCCACATTTATAGGGAAAGAAATGGGGTTGTCAATGCTTTGTCTAAGGAGGATGCTTCACAGGTTATGAGCAGATGACTTGTCAAGGAGCACATCAATGATCAAGAGCATGGATTTTATCTCCGACCCTTTATAGTGGGCTCTCTTGCAGAGTAATAAACAACATTTATCTATATTTTTATTAAACTTTTATAAGCTATAAATGTTAAATGATTAGCACAAATCATATTGTTTTATGTCACGAGTGTTATTATATTTTTTCACTATGTATTTATCTTGGATGTCATTTTTTGGATGTATATATGAGGACAATAGTCGAAACACAGATAGGATTTTTTGGGTGTAGCAATATATGGCTAGTTTTTTTTCATGAGTGATATCTAGGCACATTCATAATGTAATTTTCACACTTAATGAAACTTACAATTTTTTAATTAACTATATTTGTTAACCTGCAACTTCCATGATCAACCATTTCTGATCTGAATTGGATCCATGAAAATTTCAAATTTCTATGATTGTATCAAATCATGACAGACTTCAAAAACTTGTGAACAATGAGCTATCAGGAAGACCTCTGGACAGTGGCATTTTATGGCCAGCAAGGAACGACGAGGACCTCGGTCAAAGCGCGTTGACCGAGGCCCATGGAGACTGCGCAGGACGTAAACTAGCAGTTAGGAAGTCCGGATAAGAAAACGAAGGCTGTTTTTGATGCGCGCTAAGCGTTAATCGCACATCGTTGGGCAAAACCCCTTGAAATGGAAAGGCCCTGAGCGCTCGGTCACAAGGGAAGCCAGAAAACTGGGTGGTAAGTGGAACTGTCAGGAGACCCAGTGATGCCATATAGCGAACGACGCGTGTCCGGTGGATGAGAGAGAAAACCGCCTCTCATCACGGGCTAACGTCCGAGCAAGTCAACTATGCGACAAGAGCAAACATCATAGGATCTGGCTGCTCCAGACCTAACGGCGGAGATTGTGCCCGATGGAGAACCGAATTTGACCAAAGAAATAAGCTTCGGCACATAAAGGTTGAATTCTGATTGGACCGCTGAGTTGGCGGATGAATCATTACACAGAGTAACCGAAATACCGAACCGTTTGAGGAAGAGTTGGCGCAGTTCGTGAAAGGACAAGTGGCCACTTCCCTGTGAGACGTTACACAGTGGTGATGACGCAAAGGCAGGGAATTCCAAACAAACAGTAGCAGGTGATCCAAAGAGGACGAAGAGGAAGCGAACAGTCAAGGACGTATTGGCTTTAAGCCATGAACGAACAGAGAACAAAAGCGAGCACGGTAAGAAGAAGGAGACAGTGAGACAGAAGAGATAGAAGCAGATGCAGAGAGTTGAGATGACCTGCAGATCTAAGGCAACATCGAGCAGACAGAAGGCTTGAGAGGTTCAAGAAATCCCTGTGAGGATATCTGTCGGGAAATGAGTACCAAATTGGACTCGTCCCATCAAGACCAGTTGAGGTCGAGACTTGGTAAGGGGGAGTCTGTGCACTCTAGTGGCTTAGGGAATCCAAGAACCACCCTACTAAGCACCATCTGTTTCAGGAGACTCAAATTGAGCTCCTTATTGTAAAAACTCTGCTTAAAGACACAATAAAAGAAGGCCACCACTGAAAGCTGGACCAGAGATGTAGCCCAGGAGGATTGGGTGAACTCCTTATTAATTTGTTGTGTTCTTGTATTTGCTTGCTGTGTTTCTCTTACTGTTTTCCAGTGTCTGTGTATTTTTCAATCTTATTGATCCGTTGCCTAAGATAACATAGACACACACCAGCACATGAGCCTGTAATACCTTCATTCATTAATTAATTAACTGAGATCACTCACAAGTGATTTTCAGATCAAGTGGTATCAGAGCCCTAGGCTGTTAAGGTTAAGGTTAGACAAGCTTGTGTTGGATTTAGCTGTTGAATGCTAAATAGATCAAATCTCAAATTAGGAGAAGGAGAGTTGGTTGAAACTAATTCTGAAATTGGGAGAGTCTATCCTCAGAAGACAATGTCAGAGGAAGGTTATGTGGGGCTGGACCCTCAATTCATAGATAGTTTCCTAGCCATAAGGTCCATGGTAGAGGAAATGTATAAGGACTTTAGAAAACATAAAGATGAAGATTCATCAGGCTCCAAAAAAGACAGAGGAGAAGATGAGTCTCTCCTCCATGACCACTCAAAAGGAAAAGGGAAAGAAGAAAGATTTCTTACTCCTCCTAATAGCCCTAAACATAAAAGGAAGGCATATTTGATTAAACTAGATGTTAAATTTGATTTACCTATATATGATGGAGAGTTGAATGTAGAAAATTTGGACAATTGGATTAGACAAATTGATGTTTATTGCATAGTGCAGAGTATTTATTCAGACAAGAGCAAGATTCAGCCGGAAAGCCTATGCCTTGGAGGCACTGCCTTGGTTTGGTAGGAAGGCAAGACCCAAGCTGACATGAAGAGACATGGTAAGACCATTTCTGTCTGGAGTGAATTTGTTTCTGTAATCAAAAAGCAGTTCTATCCATTGGTCTACATGCAACAAGCCATGATGAGCTGGCAAACTCTTCGACAGTTGAAAGGGAAAAGTGTAAAAGGTTACACCCAAGAATTTAGGAAGAGAGCATTGATTCTAGGAATCTCATTAGACTCACGTGAGACTCTGTTGAAGTACATTGGTGGTCTACACAGCTACATGAGGCACACTATCCTCATGTTTAATCCAACTAGTATAGATGAGGTATCTGTTCAAGCTACTCATCTAGAAGCTAGAGGAAAGAATGGAAGTCCAGAAGTTGGGGGATCATCCCAACCCACTGCAAGCAAGAATAAGGAGAAAAGAAAACAGAAATGGAAATCAAGGAAGGCTAACACTGCACAGAAGAGCAAGTCTTCATGCACTCACTGTAAGAAGGATGGGCATGATGATGAGCACTATTGGATTCTGCATCCAGAGCTAAGACTTAAGAAGTTCGAGGGCAAGAAGAAGAAGACTGTTGCAGCTATTTAGAAAGATTTGGGGTCAGACTCAGAAGATGAAACAACTATTGCAGCCACAAGTATAAAAGGTAAGAATTCTAAAGCATCTACTAGTAATTCTGCACAATCTACTATTGATGAAGAAAATGAGAGAAAAAGACATGAGCTTTTCCATATTCGAGTTATTTCCAAACATCAAAAGTTTGATACTTTGTTTGATAGTGGCTCACAAGTAAATTCAATTTCTGAAGCAATTGTAAAGGAGTTGGGATTAGTGACTACACCTCACAAGAAACCATACCCATTAGGATGGTTAAATGATAAAGCACAACTACAAGTGACTAGACAATGCAAACTCAAGTGTTCTTTTGGGTCAACATTTGTAGATGAGGTTTAGACATAATTCCTTTGGATATATGTGGAATTGTTTTAGGAAGCCCTTACTTCTATGACAGAAAAGCTATTTTCTATAGAGCTGAGAACAAGTATCTACTTGTTAAAGATGGAATCGAATACTTTGTAAGAGCTCATAAGCTCAAGAATAATTATACTCTCATAAACTCAGGGCAGATGAAACGAATGATAAATTCATGCAAACAATTCTTACTGATGGTTGTAAGGGAAAAGAAAACTGATAAAACCAATGTATTTGAGGGCTGTAATGCTAAACAACAAGCTGATTTAGAAAATGTTGTTTCAGAGTATGATATCTTGTTTCAAGAACCTAAAGGTCTGCCACCCAAAAAGGAAATAGTGCATGATATTATTTTGCAGCAAGATGCTCCATTGCCTAACATTGGAATGTACAGGTTGTCCGCTTTAGAGAATGCTGAAATCAAGAAGCAGGTGCAAGAGTTGCTTGAGAAAGGGTTCATCAGACCTAGCACATCACCATGTGGGTCACCAATTGTTTTGGTGAGAAAGAAATATGGCTCGTGGAGAATGTGCATTGATTACCGAGCACTGAATAAGATAACAATAAAAAATCGTTATCCCCTTCCTCACATAGATGATCTTTTAGATCAATTGAAAGAAGCTGTTTATTTTTCCAAGTTAGACTTACATAGTGGATATCACCAGGTCAGAGTTGCAAAACAAGATGCATGGAAGACTACTTTCAAGACAAAGCAGGGATTGTATGAGTGGCTGGTTATGCCTTTTGGCTTAACTAATGCTCCTGCTACTTTCATGAGACTAATGAATGATGTACTCAGACCTTTTTTTGATGATTTTTTTATTGTGTATTTGGATGACATTTTGATATTTAGCAAAACATGGGAAGAACATTTAAAGCATGTTAAGCAGACACTAGATGTTTTGAAAAGAGAAAAACTTTATGTTAAACTCTCAAAATGTGAATTTGGCAAAACTTCTCTAAATTATTTGGGACACATAGTAGGGGGTGGTGAATTGAAGATAGATCCCTATAAGGTGGCAGTCATTGTAAACTGGCCTAAACCCAAATCTGTTACAGAAGTTAGGAGCTTATTAGGAGCAACACAATATTGGAGAAATTTCATTTCTAACTTTTCCTTAATTGCAGCTCCCTTACATGCTTTAACAGGATTGAACAAGGTGTTTCAGTGGGGAGGCAAACAGCAGAAAGCCTTCGACAACTTGAAAGAAAAGATTAGTACAAAACCTGTACTAGCACTGCCTAATCTTCAAAGACTATTTGAGATCCAAACGGATGCCAGTGACTATGCCATGGGAGCAGTGTTGACACAACATGGTAAACCCATATGTTATCATTTTGAGACATTTAATTCTGTAGTAGTTAACTATCCTACATATGATAAAGAATTGTATGCATTAGTACAGAGTGTGAAAAAGTGGAAACATTACTTAATGGGCAAAGAGACAATAATACATACTGATCATCAATCACTTCAATATCTACACTCACAAACTAAGTTGTAACAATTAAGACACTATAGGTGGATGGGTTTTCTACAATAGTTTCATTTAGTCATCAGATATAAAAAGGGCATACACAATAAAGTTGCAGATATGTTATCTAAACCCATTATAAATGCATCTACTATACTTAAGCATAATTATGTGTTACATGAGAGCTACATTGAACAATATGCTCAAGATATAGGCTTTAAAGATGTATATGCAACTTTAAGTCAAGGCAAACAAATAGAAGAATTGGATTATCATGTAAAGGACCGACTCCTATATCATTGTGGGAAGCTATGCATTCCACAAACTGAAAGAGTAAAGATAATTTGAGAAGCACAAACTTCTCTAATATCAGGTCACTTTGGGGTAAGTAAAACAGCTGCAAAGATTTTGTTATTGGCCAAAAATGAATGAGACGGTTTCTAGATATGTAAGAGGGTGTACTATGTGTGCTAAAAGCAAGCCCAGCAATAGAAAACTAGGCTTGTACACTCCATTACCAGTTCCTTCTCATCCTTGGGAAAGTGTTTCCATGGATTTTGTTGGAGGACTGCCTAAATCTAGGAAAGGTCATGATTATTTGTATGTTGTTGTGGACAGGTTCAACAAAATGTGTATTTTGATACCTTGTACTAAACAGATTACAGCTGAAAAAACTGCAAAACTATTCTTTCAACATGTATGGGTTCATTTTAGATTACCCACTTCCATTGTATCTGATCGAGACAC
The DNA here is from genome assembly GCA_031772625.1 of Pinus tabuliformis. Taxonomy (NCBI): domain Eukaryota; kingdom Viridiplantae; phylum Streptophyta; class Pinopsida; order Pinales; family Pinaceae; genus Pinus; species Pinus tabuliformis. Next base: position 519,360,664 of record CM062812.1, read on the forward strand.
CCGATTTGTGGGAAATTTTTTGTCAAGTCTATGGGAACCGATGGACACCAAACTGAAGAAAAGCACATCTTTTCATCCACAAATCGATGGCCAAACCAAAGTAGTCAACAGGACAGTGATCCAGTTGCTCAGAGGATATTGCAGCAAGAATCCTAAGCTTTGGGATGAACATTTGTGTTATGTGCAACATGCTTACAACAGAGAAAAACATTCTTCTACACAGAGATCTCATTTTGAGACCTGTTTTGGTTTCACACCAAGGTCTCCTTTGGATTTTGTCTTTGGTAAAGACACCACGATTGAGGGACATAGTGATGTGGACATGGCAACTAGGTTCATTGAACAAATCCAAGAGATCCACCAGGCAGTATAGGAACAACTAGAAAAGAGCCAAGCCAAATACAAGGCAAGGCATGACCAGCATCAGATGAAGCATAGTTTCCAAGTTGGTGACCAAGTCTGGCTGTATATCAGCAAGGACAGGATGCAAGGTGAAGGTAAAAAGCTATAGCCTATTAGCTATGGACCTTTCAAGATACTTCAGAAAATTGGTGAGAATGCTTTTCGCCTTGATCTACTAGCTTACATGCACATCTACTTAGTCGTAAATGCAGATTGCTTGAGACTATTTGAACCTTCACTAATTGAGGATCCCGAAGAGCAGAGTCAATTGTCTTCTATTGATGACCTGTTACCTGAATATCTTAATGAATTGCAGGAAGACACAGTTCTAGACAAGAAGGTGAGGACGACGCGCAGGGGAGATGTTGAGTACCTCAGAATTGGGCTCAAGTGTTCAAAGTTGAGCAGTGCAAGGTGGATAGAGATTGGACAAGTGAGACAATTGTACCCTCACTTAGTCGATGCTTGAAAACCAACTTTTGGTGGTCCAAAAGCTTTTTCAGTGGGAAGGTCGTGATCCAAATTGGATCCATGAAAATTTCAAAGTTCTATCACTGTATCAAATCACGACAGACTTCAAAAACTTGTGAACAATGAGCTATCAGGACGATATCTGGACAGTGGCAGTTTGTAGCCAGTAAGGAACAATGAGGACCTCAATCAAAGCGCGCTAACTGAGGCCCATGGAGACCGTGCAGGATGCAAACTAGCAGTTAGGAAGTCCGGATCATAAAACGAAGGCCGTTTCTAATGCGCGATTGGGAAAAAACCCTCGAAATGGAAAGGCCCTGAGCGCTTGGTCACAAGGGAAGCCAGAAAAGTGTGGGAAAAGCGCTAAAGCGAAAGGGAGGTCCCAAGCTCCAAAACCGACGGAATATCGGAGGCGTTTTGGGCGGTAAGCGGAATTGTCAGGAGACCCAGTGATGCCATACAGTGAACGATGTGTGTCCGGTGGATGAGAGAGAAAACCACCTCTCATCGCAGGCTAACATCCGAGCAAGTCAACCGCACGATAAGAGCGAACACCGTAGGATCTGGGGGCTCCATATCTAATGGCAGAGATTGTGCCTGATGGAAAACCAGATTTGACGGGAGAAATAAGCTTCGGCACATAAAGGTTGAAGTCTGATTGGACCGTTGAGTTGGCGGATGAATCATTACACAGAGTAACCGAAATACCGAACCGTTTGAGGAAGAGCTGGCATAGTTCGTGAAAGGACAAGTGGCCACTTCCCTGTGAGACGTTACATAGTGGCGATGATGCAGAGGCAGGGAATTCCAAGTGAACAGTAGCAGGCGATCTGAAGAGGCAGAAGAGGAAGTGAACAGTCAAGGACATATTGGCTTTAAGCCATGAACAAACAGAGAACAAAAGCGAGCATGGTAAGAAGAAGGAGACAGTGAGACAGAAGAGACAGAAGCAGATGCAGAGAGCTGAGCTGACCTGCAGAGCTAAGGCAGCATCGAGCAGACAGAAGGCTTGAGAGGTTCAAGCAATCCTTGTGAGGATATCTGTCGGGAACTGAGTACCAAATTGGACTCGTCCCATCAAGACCAGTTGAGGTCGAGACTTGGTAAGGGGGAGTCTGTGCACTCTAGTGGCTTGGGGAATCCAAGAACCACCCTACTAAGCACCATTTGTTTCAGGAGACTCAAATTGAGCTCCTTATTGTAAAAAATATGCTTAAAGACACAATAAAAGAAGGCCACCACTGAAAGCTGGACCGGAGACGTAGCCCAGGAGGATTGGGTGAACTCCTTATTAATTTGTTGTGTTCTTGTATTTTCTTGTTGTGTTTCTCTTACTGTTTTCCAGTGTCTGTGTATTTTGCAATCTTATCGGTCTGTTGCCTAAGATAACATAGACACACATCAGCACATGAGTATGCAATACCTTCATTCATTAATTAATTAACTGAGATCACTCACGAGTGATTTTCAGATCAATTTCAATGGCCGGTTAAATTGTGTAAATACTAATTTACAAATTAGTGAAGCCATCTAAATTAAATTGCTGGTAAATACCAATAGACGTCCATCCATAGTAAACACCAAGATATTTCCTTTTATGATACAAATGATATTTCGAAAACTAAATAAATAAAAAAATAATTAAATTATAACATTATTATTATTAAACAGAATTAATATATGAGTTAAACACATACACATTTAAAAAAACATATAAGAATAAAAACATAGTAAAGTAACAAACAAGAAATAAAAGTTTAATGACACTTTTGGACAAAACATTTCTTTAATTAAATTGAAATAGCAAAAAAGACATAACTATCTTGTAGATAAATCTCAACCCTTTAGATTAACTATTATTAAAAATATTATCTCAATATTTTATATGAATTAAATCCCTATTATTTAGCTAATAACTGTTAATAATTAAATTAAAATAATTACAATCGTAATCTAAAACAAGAGCCACGTGGTGGCATGTCACTGCATTTTTTGTATGCATGAATTATGTCCATGTAGATTCCTATGTCAATTTGCAGACTACTGGAATAGCAAAGATTCATGACATAATAAATAATTTAATCATAAAAGCTTGGTCTAATTAATAATGATTTAGTTTATTTTCTATCAATTTTATTCCAAAAATGGTGGAGGAAGACTTTGATTTTATTTATGCATTCAAAACTTCATTAAAACAAACAAAAACTAAGATTGAAAACTTGAAGGCTTGATAGAGTGCAAAGGCTCTTAGGAAAATCAACAAGTTTGGTGCTCAAAGTTGTTTCCCAATCATTCTAAATCTTATTAGAACTCATCATTGTAGCAACTACATTTATTGCCAACGTCAAGTTGTTGTAGACCAAGAATTTTTTTTTGGTTATAACCTCTATATTAATCTCTGGAACAACTCCATCTGCAAAATCTCTTCTTCTAAATAATTCATGAGAAGCATTGCAAACCTCAAATCTCAACATAATTCAAGTGAAGATCACCATCACTAGTTGATATTAATGGTTTGACAATGAACTCCTACTTCAAAAACATCTTTGTAATCCTTTCCTACAATGCCACATATAATCACAATCTCCTTAATGCATAGTTCTACATATCCATCCTACATTCCCTTTGACATTCCCCTTTGTCCATTACTATTGCTTGCCCTATTTTGAAAGCCAAACAACCAAGATACTAGGTTAATAATATGACCATTACCCCCTATTTAAATTAGTACAACTCCACAATCTCTTTACCTCATATTACATATCTATTTTCTAATTCCTTTTAACATTTTCCTAATTTTAATGTTAGCAGGTAGATATCCCTTTTAAATTATAAGAGGACCACTCAATTGGATATCTCTTTTTCAAGTTATTAAATTCAAATTTCAAATAAATAAGGAATTTTTCCCAATCATTTAAGGTTAAAAAACATGTTGTCTTGATTTTTATTTTTTCCATAAAATTTGATTAGATGGATTTTTTCTCCATGATTGTGATTCATTCTTTTAAGTAGTGGTTTTTTTTTTTAAGAGCTCATTATTTTTCCATAATTTTAAATATACAATGCGGAGCCCCTAAGAGATAACTCAATTGGTTGAGTTCCCATTGCTAAGTACCTTTCCAATTGGGAGGTTAAGGGGTCAAATCTCCTTGACGCCTTTGGGGTTAGGCCCGACTAGATAAACCAGTGGGTAGATCCCTTCGGGTGGAACTGCTTAAATTATTACTAGTGAATATAGTGATCACTTAGTGACCGTGAACCACAATTGATATATATATATATATATATATAATTTTAATTAAAAAATATATATTTTAATCTCGTAAAGAAATGAAAAAAAAAAAAAATGATTACTTCCTTTTCTAACTTTTATTTACACTCCAAAAGTTATTTAACAATGTTTTATAAAAAATTAATCCTCAATTAATTTTCATAGTTATAATGCTTTTTTTTTTTATTTATTAACTTTATTTATAATTTGAAAATTATATATATATAAATAATAAATATCATATATTAATATTACACAATATAATTATAATAAAAAAATTAAAATATTAAATTTGTTTGGTATATTTAATTTTACGTTAATATAATATACTTTTAATTTAAAATATAATATACTTTTAATTTAAAAGTATATTTTCAACGAAAATTATTAAAACAAATTTGACGCAACACATAAAAACCTAAACCTTATCATTTTTATTAATAAAAATTAATATTAAATTATATCAAATCTCCTCGAAAACTAACATGCCCACTCCAGCCTATACAAACCATCTTCGAAAGTCACTAGGTTGGTCCTAAAAGATTCCAATGACAACAAGCACATATTAAAATAGGTGATGTTTTTAATTAAATTTTTTGTCCCCAACCCTTGCCTTGTTATTTTATATGTAATTTTCTTAAAGCATGAAGGTGGACTCAGCAACAACGTACTACTAGCAGGCATTTGCAATTGTGCATGAATGAGACAATTGTGAGGTAAATGAAGAATTAACTATGCCATGTCATCCCTCGGCCATTGGACCTAGGCATGTGGGATGAGGCCAACCTAAAAATTTATAGAAAACCCAAAGTCAACTTTGTAAATTTGAAAAAATTCTTTTGTACGGGTGAAATTAACAGGGTTAACTAGATACTAAATGTCACTTGAAGTGAGATAATAACTTAAAAAACAAATTTCTATTTTATAATATTCACTACTAAATGTCACTTGAAGTGAGATAATAACTTAAAAAACAAATTTCTAGTTTATAATATTCACCCCTTTAATTTCATTAGAATTTGGAATAATAAATAGCAATCCTCTCCACGATCTTTTAATGTGGGGTTCTTATTAGTCCCTACCATAAGCAATAGGGACTATCGCAATCGATTTGTGTTGAAATCTGAAATCTGAGTCAATATTTTGATAAATAATGTTGTTAACTAATTTTTTAGTAATACATCTTTTGCTTAACCTATTAAATACTGAAAGCGGTTGTCATGAACTAATTGAAAAATCAGAGGTTTATTTGGCCTTTTCGCGAGGCCAAGAGGTTCATAAGTTAGGTTTAAAAGGCATATGAATAAGAGAATTTTGGTCATTGTTGACTAATGTTAGTGTCGTTGTTGCACTAGTTTGCTAAAATTAAATGCCATTAAGTACACACGGTGGAGGGAAATCTAGATCTTCTGAGCCCTGGACACGTGGCTTCACTGAATCTAGCCACAATTTTCTGAGCCTGGTACACACGGCTTCCTTCCTGTTCTACTAAGTGGATTCCTGTTTGCTTCATAAAATCCTATATCGCAGTGTGCTAAGAATTAGGCTTCATTCAAGTTTTTCATATTTTACAAACAATGGTCGAACGTTGAATTCTTATGATCAATGCTTATGATTACTAAAGCCCAAGTACTTTCACAAACATATGGTCAAATGTTGAATGCTTATGATCAATGATTATGATAACTAAAGCCCTGAATGCTTATGATTAATGGTTATGATCACTAAAGCCCTGAATGCTTATGATTAGTGGTTATGATCACTAAAGCCCTAGCTCATCTTGTAGCTCGGCTTCCATCTTGTAGTTTGGTATAACTCTGTGAGGACAATTAGTTAGAATTTGAATAAACTTTTGCAGTTGTATCCATATGGTCAAATACAAACCTTTTGGATAATTGCAGTTGTATCCATATGGTCAAATACGAACCTTTTGGATAATTCACTATTGTAGTACTGTGCTAGTTTTATGGTTGAAAAACCATAAAAATATTTTGCAGAATACACGAATCGCTAAAATATATGATGCACCTATCGCATTTGCTTATTAATCTACCCCATGCTACCAGAGCCCCTTTTATTTGCAGTTCTTAGTAAAGAGGCTCTTACCCTAGCTTAATCTTTTACTCTGCATCACTCCTAGAAACAAAAGCATATGAAGAAACTAGGAATGGTATCGTAACGGGCTAGGATTCTTCCTTCACTCTAGTAGCTTTATTTACTATACCATAGTTGTGATTGAGCAAGAGAAAACAATCTCTACATAGCTCTAGTTATCTGGAAATGGAGAAAACAATTATGTTAGCCTATTCTACTGGAAATGGATACATACAATTATGTTATCTTATTCTACTCGAAAAACAACTCAGTTAACTTTGGATTTATCATCTTTACACGAAATGAGATATGCGAAATGGGATATGCAAACCTGAAGCAGTGTTGAGCCTGGGAGTTTTCGCCGAACAAGAGTTGTCTTGTTAGCTATGTTTCTATGGAAGTATCCTCATGCATCTTCTTAGCATTGCTCTTAACTAAAGATGTCTAACTAACAATGTCTTCTATTCAACTGACTTCAAGAAGGTGATTTATCAATCACAACAAAGAACTGTATTGGAATTACTATGCGTTGGTAGTTCTGTTTTCAAAAAGATCCCAACCCTCCCTAGTATGGAGGGAAATTCAAGTTTCCAATAGTGGCCTGTGGGGCATGTGCATAAAGCCCAATCTAACTTTAGGGCGAGCCCTTGGCCTCCTCTCCCTCTCATGTGCTCCAAGTCCCCTTTTAGGGCAGTTCTATTGAGCATAATCCATATCCCACTCCGCTTCCTACTAATCATCATCCCATTAGTTTCGAACCAACTGGTGCTCTTTCGCATAATGGATCAGCAGGGAAGCAATTGGGCGTACGACTATGGAGGAAAGGAAAGAAAAATATCATTGAACCAAGAAGATTTCACCAAGGCAGCTACTTTCACCTCCCTTTTTTTGGCTTCGAATATCTCCCATCCTACACCATCGGGTGCCCAAATCCTTCCGCGATCTTTATCAAAATAATGTTTTTCATCTCTCTGTGTCACAATAAGCCTTTCTCAAATCTCTATATGTTAGTTAGGGAGCAGCACAAGGCCAAACAATAGATGTTATCACCAAAAAAAGATTACCTAGCCATTTCTAAATAGGTGGATCAAAATACATCGTGTAGATTTAATTTTACCATAGTAAAATCACTTTCAGTGTGGAAAATAATTTAGTAAATCACTTTTATTAAATTATTTTATGATTTAAATAAAAAAAACTCATGAGAATAATTAGATAAATCATTATTTATTTAATTTTCTCTAGGAATGATTATTAAATCATTATTTAAATTATTATTCCTTGGCACATTTGACTAAATCCCTTAGGAATAATTAAATAAATCACTATTTATTTAATTTTCCTTATTTCTATTATTGGAATAATTGTTAAATCACTATTTAATAATTATTTTAATTTCACACCATTCTTAATTCTCACAAAATGATTAATAAATCATTGTATTTGTTACTTATTTCTAAACAAAGATATTTAACCATTTTAAATATATTTTCTCTCTCTAATAAATATAATAAGGTATTCTAAGTAGTTAGATCTTAATTTGGTTAAGATTATTTTATTATTCTCCATTTTCGAGATTAACTCAATACTTTGCTATAAATAGGAAGGTTTTTTATTCATTCTTCACCATGATCATAATCATCATCACCATTATCGTCTTTTTTCTTTCGAGCTCCCATTTGAGTTCTCCACATTTTATCTGGGTTTTTCACATATTGAGATAGAAGATCCCTTTCTGAAAAATCAAGGACATCAAAGAACCCATCCCACAGAGGGGGGCTTATAGACCCTTTTGTAAATCTCCTTAACCAAGTGTTTTTAATAAAGAACTTATTCAATTAAAGTCTTTCCATTTGGGTTATTGCATTGGATATTTTTAGTTTTTCTTTCTATTCTGGATCGTCTATACTTTTGTTGCAAGTTTTCCATTTTTATTGCAGATCTGAATTACAAGCAACCATCAACTTATTGTTAGGGTCACTTGTCACCTAGTGACTTAAGTGAAGTATTTTTGGTGCACCTTCCAATAAATTTCACACTAACAAATGACGACTCCACTGGGCCTTTAGTTACATTTGTCTTCAACAAATGACAACTCCACTGATGTACTAACATTGTTCTTAGGTGCCTGAAGTTTCAGAAAATTTCAAGGTTTTTTGCAACTATTTTTAGTCTCTCAATTTCTATTTATAGTATTAATCCAGTTTTCGTCAAATTTTCGGATTCTTGTGGTTTTTTGGTTCTTTTCGTAGGTCATAGGTACCAGCTGAGCAGGAGACGAAAAAATTTGTGCGAGATTCGTCGATCGAGAGTCCTGGGATCAAAAAGAAATTTTCAGACCTAAATCTACATTCTAGAGTGCACTATTTGGCCCAAAAACTGTGTTTTCCACTGTTCCATATCAGTACCTGCATTTTGGATTTTTTCAGAATTGCCGAGAGTGTTGTCCGCAGACTAGGTTGGGTACTTCACCTCTATTTTCAGTCTCCCGTAGACCTAGATACACTTGATTTTTCTCTTTGAGGAAGGAAAAAACCACCTAAGGTTTAGAGTACACCTCCACATTGTTAGGAAGAGATTTGCTGAGTGAGGAGCTTAGGGTTTTCAACATTTTCAGCCACTTACTTTTAGAGTCTGGTCCATTACTTTTCAGCTCTTTTGGATAGGTTTCTTTTAACTTTTTTTCCCTTTAGATTTTGGGTTTTCCTTTTCCCTCTTAGGATCCCCTTAAGCATCCTAGGTTTTAAAGCTTCACACCTATCCTTTGCAACATTTTTCACCTCTGATTTTTGTTGTTTGTCTGCACTATTTACAACATATTAGTGCCTCTAGATCTCAGTCCATTTACATTAGATCACTTAGGCCTTTTTATGTGTCTTTGAGTAGCTTGTTCTCCCTCTCTTACTTAGCTGCTTAGTAACCCATGTGGGTGGGGTTTTTTGTGGGTGGGGTTTTGTGTGTGTGATTCGTTTTTTATTTTCTATCATTTTCAGGTTTATTTATAGTATTTCAGCACTTCACTTTCAGCAGCACATGGCATCGTGAAACATGCTTAATTAAATCATCCACTTGACACATTGTTTTCACACATTCACACCCTAAGCGATCATGAGCTTAGTTAACACCATCAAGCCAAGACTTGAAACACTACACCTTAATAAATCAACACACATAGATTAAGCCCACATGGGCACCAGGACCAAACAATCTTTGTAGTTTACGTGTAGTATCAGTGGGATAGGCTTCCAATAACACCCACTGATTGCTTTCATTAAGACACAGAAATTGACATATTAGGGAGCTTAAAATCCTTCACCATCCCACGATCCAAAGCTAGAGTGCCTTAGAAACCCGATTCAAAGGGGGTTAGGCTAGGTCATCATGTGAGCGGTTATCCTCGGGGCTACCCAACCTGTGGCAGGGAATCATGTGGGCTGGTTGACTACCAAGAAGCTCAAGGCTTGAACACCCCCATAGGACGAAAGTAATTGTAGTGACCAATGTTAGGAAAACACCTTATAGGACTAGCTATGGGAAGCAATTGGTTCTCTACCCCACCTTATTCTGGATAGGGATCAGATTCTGTCAAGTAAGAAGCTCTATGGAAGGCCATCTGAAACAATAGATCTATGATTGTTTGAGGATTTAGATCACCTATAGGTTAGAGGTATTTTTCTTTGGTAGGATGTGTTTTCTTATATTAGAGTAACATCATTAAAATATTTAGTTGACACTTGGCACAACTACACTAGGTGTTTGCTTGTTGTTTGTTGCTCTTGTATTCCTATCATCACCCTTTAGTTCTTAGATAATTATTGTCTTGACATCATTGCGCCCCCTAAGCGTTTGTCGCGTCGAATTCGAGGTCTTCACCCTTAGTTCCCGTGAGGACATATTACTCCTCCTATTCGAGTCAGAGTACATCCTCCCAGTCCTTCATCGAGTCATCATTCTGATTTCGATTCTACTGATTCATCCAGTTCATCCTTTGATTCTGCGTCTTTTCAACCCCATATTTCCACCATGTCAGGCACCAATGCGAGTGCGGGAAACCAGGCTGGTAACCCATGTACCAACCAGGGTACCCCCACTAGCAGAACCCCCACCAATGTGGTCACTCCTACTCGCTTGCTTCCTTTTATGGCTGGTTTGTGTCTCCCCGATTTCACCAAGCTTATTAATGGAACTGTTCTCCATGATCCCACTTGGCCATCTATGCGCGAGCTATGCCTACTAAACTCCCTTCAGACATCCCAAAGTTTGAAGGTAATCCTGGAGAAGATCCCACTAACCATGTTATCTCATTCCACATTTGATGTTCATCAAATTCCATTACTGAAGACTCCATCAGTCTTCGTCTATTCCAATGCATGCTCACTGAAGTTGATGCTTAGTGGTATGTCGATCAACTTAGAGCCACTCATTACACTTTTGTGAGTCTTGCCACATCTTTTCTTTCGTATTTCTAGCTACCTCTCCATTATGACACTGGTACCAAACTTTTGACTTCTTTACGTCAAACTCCTGTCATTGGCCTTTTCGACCATGTTGAGGAATGACGAAGAAGGAGGAGTGTCTATAGAGCTCCTAAATTCAAAGACCGAGTCTATATGGATTGGTTCATTAGATCACTGTTGGCCTCCATTGCTAAATATGTCATGTCACACTTCCCCTAGTCTGAGGAAGATGCACTCCAAGTAGCCTTAAAATTTGATCTGATCTATGCCCAGTCAAGTTATGTTTACACTATCATCCTCGATCTGCCTCGGCCTGGTGCTGCTAATGCACTGGGGGCATCTCATGTTGTGGATGGCATAGTTGGAACCATTTCACACCCTAACCATATGCTCCACCTCATATGATTTATGGTCCACCTCAAGGAGGGACCAGTTCCACTTACAATTATCCCTCCCCCAATCCTCCATAGGGCAACCCTTATCGAGGTCCTAACATGCCATATGCATATCTCCATCCGCATAAACATATGCCAGGGCCATATGTTGCACTGCCTATTTATCCCAATGTTCCCCCATCTCCTTATTATGAGTATGCACCACCTAGAGCTCTAGCCCCTCTGGCCTAAGCGCCCCAACCCTCCATGCCTACTCCCCCTCTGCCACAATGGCCACCTCCTCCACAAGGTCAAGTGTATCCTCAATAGAGCGGACCCAATCCCCCTAAACCCAAGAAAAGGAATAAGGGGAAGGATAATCAGAACCATCACTCTCAAGGTAATCAAGGCAACTAGGGTCCTCCACCCAATGCACCTCAGGGTCCTCCACCTAACCCCGCAACCCAACAATAGGGAAGTCAACCCAAGCAAAACAAGGGTCTTCGTACAAAAAATGGGGAATCCATGGCCCGTTGTTTTGCTTCTTATGTGGTCAACAAAATGAAGACCTGGAGCACCTTTTCAACTCATTCCCTTATGCAAATTACCGATGGAGATAGATCGATAACCTTTTCGGCCACTGAGATAGAGATCTCCACAGTATCATAGAAACCTTACTCTTATGGTGCAAAGGTATTTTCTCAAGTCCAGTGCTTAACCATGCTTGGGCTCTGGCTCTAGGATTTCTCCTTTGGGCTATCTAGAAGGAAAGAAACGACAATATTTTTAAATACCATCACAAACCTTTGGAAATAATATGGTAAGGCATAACCCAAAATATCATAGAAACAATTTTAGTGGAGAAATGACACCCGGATGATTGGAAGGTTACCTCTCATGAAGTTAGGATCTTATCTAACCTTAATTTTCCTCCCTCTATGATTGCTCCAACTTCGTGGAAGCTTCTTGTTTCCCTTGTAACATCTCCTCTCCACTTCTCTGTGCCTCCAAAAGATTTTATAAAAATAAGCTTTGATGGTGCCTCTAAAGGCAACCCGAGGATGGCCGAATATGGAGGCCTCTTTCGAAGCTCATTTAAGAGGACACAATTTATTTATGTGGCTGACTGTGGTTATGAAACTAATAATGAGACTAAATTCAACGTTGTTAAACAAGGCCTCCTCATCGCCAACAGATTGGGATACAGACATCATCAAAAAGTTGAATCAGGGTGCAAGATGGGAAAATCTCAGCGATAGTTGGCGCACTTCTAAACTAGTGTAGGAAGTTGGGGAACTCCTTCCCACTTTCGATTATATCCATTCTTCCTGTTATCACAAAATCACTACTAAGGGCTGCAGCCAAGTAAGATTTCATGTAACTCTTTCAACCAGACTTTAGACTAGAAATTAGCCTTCCTAGTCAGAGAGGGCTCTCTCACAGACTTTTGATAGAAATCAATCACAACAACAGAGGGCTAACTCTTCACACATTTATGAAAATAAATCTGGTTGGACACACATCAAATTTGGTCTTCATTGGGCTATGGAGTCTCACACACTTAGTAAACAAAAGCATAGTCATTTCATGGAAGTCAAGGCTCTTTGCATTAATTGTTCAAACATACTTCACAAAAACCACAGCTTGCCAAACACACAGGAAGTCAGAGCATAAGATATGAATTCTGAGTGATTGTGCTATAACAAGGCTGTAAAAGAACATTAAGAAAATAAAACACAATCACATTTGAACAATATAATCCATTGAGAATCTTGAGAAGAAACAACAGCTGTTTTACTATTACTGTAATAAGTCTTTACAATGGCCCAAATAAAACTCTGTTTTTGTATAAAATATCCAACCCCCTCTACATCCAAGATTGATCCATATATAGGCAAACAAGCTTAACCACCTCGAGCTTCCTCCTCCAGCATGAGGGGAGCCTCGAAGGTGGCTATTGACTATCCCTATCTAGTGCATAACTAATTTATTAATTACATAATGGCTAAACTGAAATTACAAATGGTTTTCATTTAATCAAAATCCAAAATCTTTACTCCTCGTAGCATGATGCTTTTCTGGCTCTTGACACATGTCCTTTTGCTTCTTGGGTTGAGGTATCTTGAAGGAAAGTACACTGAACGAACTAGCTTTGGATTCTATTTGCGTGGATGGCTCATTAATTGACCAAGAGATGTGCTCTGTTTTTACGGTCTCTGTCTCCCAACATTTTCCGAAAATGTAGCAGCATGTTCCCAAACTTTAATAACTCAAATTATTGAACGCTGCTACCAAATACCATGTCTCCAGATGAGCTGTAAGCTGTGTAGGCTGTATTGATGTACAGGTGTCTCTCTTCTAATATTCCCGGTCAAACTGTTTATTCTGTATTGAAAACATCACCTACAGCAGTTTCGTAGCGCGCTACGAAACTGCTGTGTGATTTAAAAAAAAACACGGTCTTGTACTTCCTCTGAGCTTTTGAGATCCCTGCCTATGAAAAACTTCTTCCTAAGGTTTTGTAACCCTTCATCTCTATCACCGCATGTCTCCAATACATTCCATGTTTGTGGTATCACCCTGAACAGCTTTCATTTTCCCACTTGAAATCATTGAAACAAGGTTGTAGAACAAAACAGATGCTACAATGTCTTCAAATTGCAATATTGGCGCTGAGTATCTGTTCCACTTGAGCCTCTATACTGATTATCATCTGTTGAAAGGGTATTTGACATAGAACAAACCACAGAAACAATGGAGTTATAGAAAAAAAACAGTGCTGGTTACTTCCTTGAAATACACCAAATACCAGGCTTGTGGTTACATGAAACAAATAGTGTGTCAATTTCACAGACACAGCAAATGCATCAAGTTTCTCCTCCTCTTTGTTTGAATTTGATATTTGTCTATCTGCGTTTGGTTTCAATTTGACATTTTCTATAAGAGATGCCAAAATCATTTCCCACAATTTAGCCCAGCTAAGGCCTTCGACTTACTGTGCACAATAGCAAGACGATGCCATGCTCCTTCTTCAATGGAGTACAAGCCTACATATAACAGCTTGACAAACCTCGTTTCCTGCAGTGTTTCCATCAATTCACTTTAAATATCTGTCATTTCCCAATTTTGCAGCGCAGCCAGTGCAAGGTCAGTGTTTTCGCTACGAAATCACTAAAACAGATGGCGCTGCGAAACTGCTAACGGATTTATGTGCTGCGAAAACACCCTGACTTTAAGCTAGGCTAAATTTTTTTTTTTACAACAGACTTTTCAGTGATAACACTTCCCATGTGCGAAGAGACCTAAATAAAGCTGCAGAATTCCTAGCTAATTGGGGTTGTTCCCATGCAAGAATACCCATATAAATGGCTTGGCCACCCCCCACCCTGGAGGTTGAGCTGCAACACTTAAGGGAAATTCTAGAGCAAGACAACAAAGACAATCAGCAGTCTAACCATATGCCAGACCCATACCTGTGACCAGGGTTCAAGCAAGAAAATCTCCATCAAATCAACCTATAATGGGAGGTGCATGGATCGCAAGGGACCTCTATGGCACCCTCCACATGCACGAAGCACATGGACGAGTGGCAAAGTTCGTGCTAGCATTCAATGCAAGGTTGGAAGGTGTTGATAATAAGAAAACATGGCAAGCTCCCGACCTACTCGTCAGTGAAATTGGTAATCATTCTGTTTGTGTCTTGTTTTAACATTGTAGTGGTGTTGTGCAGTTTGATAAGCCACTGAGGAAATTTGTAGTGATCATTCGAAGGGCTCGGGCCCTCTTGCAGTGGTTTCAGGTCTCTGGTTCAGGTATGTCTTTTGCGTTTTCATATATCTCTTTATCATGGTTCATCTTTATTGTTTGTGGGGTTCATGGAAGAAGGGATGCACAATAAATGGAATGGTATGGAAGAGGTCTTCCCGAGAGGGTTATGTTGCTCCTGATTTATTTGAAGGTTGTTTGGGTTTCTATCTCCCTGTGTTGGTATTCTTTAGATTTCGGCTTGATCACATGGGCATGTTAATGATAAGGACCATATGCCACCCCTGGTTTCTCTAGTTATGTTAGTGGAATCTCCTTTTATGATTTTCTTTGGTTGTATCTGGTTGTGTCCCTAAATTCTTACAGTATCGGCCCCATAATGGAAAGATTCATCATACCATCCATTGGTCTGTGTTCTGGTGGACTTTTGGTTATGAACCTTGGGACTACTCCTATTTTAGGGAAACGGTTTTCACTAAGAGATACCAACATTTTTTGTATGGGACGTGGTTCTTACACTTGTTCATCCTGACAAGTTCTCCGGATGATGCAAACCTTGGAAGCTCTCGGCTCCTTGGGTTTGGCTCGCTCAAGGTTGGTTTTATGTTCTCGCTATGGTTGGTTATTGTATGTGGAGTTGGTCCCATGTCACAAGCACTATGGCTCACGCTACATATGGGAGAGGGAAGACCACCAGGAGCTCCTGTGGTCTTGGGAATCAGGCCAAATCGGACAATTCTCCTAGTACTTCTACTGGAAAAACCCGCGGATGCAAGTCCACGTCCTGGATCATAGACGAAGCAGCCATTGCATATCATGTGGGCTCAACCCTAGTTCGTCATCTTATAGCCTAGTCTGAAGAGGATTTTAAATAAGCAAGCCAATTTTCAGGCTATTGATGTGGAGGAATAGAAGACACTAGTGCCTGATCCTTTGCACTCTTGGGGTCACACCTCTTAGTAAAAATAGATCTTTCATTGTTAGGTTCTTATAATACTAGTGTATTCCCCCATTATTAGTATCACTGTAGCCCCTTATTGTTATTGTTGTGCCAATATTGTCTCTATATTGTTATTATTGTGTCCCATAGAAGCCCACTATTGTTATCGTTGTGCCCTTACATTATTATTGTTATTTTGGCTTTGATTATATTGTGACCCCTTAGAATCCTATATATAGAAAGGAGGATTTTTCATTTGTATCATCCAAGAATTATTCATTTGTGTAATGTAAAGGAGTGTCCCCCCTCGAAGAGGCTTATTTTAAAGTCGTTGATCTATCTCTTCTTCTATTTTGTGAGTTTTATACCAAACTTCAGAAGATGAAAAAAACCCATTTGAGATGAAATCGTGATGAACGTCTTGTCCAAATTGCAAATTGTTTATCACTATAGTTTCAGAGATATGAACCTAGGAAGTTAGGGCTTTTGCAGGCTCCTGAATTCCATATCAAACGGGTGACCTTGGGAAAATCATCATAACTTTCTCTTTGAGCAATAGATTCCAATTTCGTAAGAAGTTATAGAAAGAGGACAGACTGTAGTTTGTTGTGTTCATTTTCAGGGCAGAAGGTCGAAACAATGACACGCGGAACTTCATACAAGTTCACTCTATGGAATTAGTCTATAATTACGTCATTGTGGGATATTGGGCATAAATGTTTCTTGGAAAATCCAATCTTAATCATACTTGTGGGGTTGGAAAGAGGACTCAGAGTGCTATCACTAGACGAAATTTCAGGTCTTGGAGATCCAAAATTATAGATATACAATAGATTCAATATCGAGTTCTTACAAAGCAGAAAAAGGTGTGTAGTCTTCTTAAAAATTTGCATAAATTTTGTTTGAAAAATTAGTTTGAAGTGATTAAAAGGGCATAGTGAAGAAAATTATCATTAGTTGATGTCCTAAAGAAAGAAAATGGCAACACCTAGTAAGCACCCAAAAGCTCTACTATGACACATGAAGAAGAGGAAGAAATGCAACATGATATATCAAAATTACGACACCAAGTACAACAAATTTCTCTCTCACAAAATGTAATTAAAGCTAAGATGGATGGTTTAAAGAATGAAATGGAAGCTAAGATGGGTGGAATAGAAAAAAAAACTTAAAGGAAACATGGAAGATTTGAAGATAGATTTGACAAAGTTGCTACAAGAAATGCTTACTAATGGTGAGTAAATGTTAATCATGATTTCATATAATCTAACGTTGGATTGAAGACCCAACACATTCCAAAATCGATATGATGAATTTTGATGGAAAGGATATCCCGTAACTTGGATAGTACAGATGGAGCAATATTTCGATCTCCATAATCTGCAAAAGACACAAAAGGTACACATTGCAACTTTATATTTGGAACCCAATCAATTTGTATGGTATCGATGGCTTTGCTCTCGTAAAAAAGTTGTCGTGTGGTCAATTTTAAGGAGGAAATGATATTACATTATGAGGATATAAAGAGAAACACCTTCTTTAGCCAATTGATAAATCTCAAACAAAAGGGTTCAATGGTGGAGCACATTGAGGACTTCCGAAAATTGAATATAAGGGTAAAAGATATTCCAGAGAAGCGTAGGATTGATGTGTTCATAGGGAATTTAGAGGATAACATCCAATATGAGGTTTGCCTTTGGGAACCTGATTCATTGGACAAGGCATTCAGGTTAGCAAGAAAAATTGAAAGAAAAATTATGGCAACAAGGAAGCCTACCACTCACAACTATAAAGATGGAAGTGTTTCTGCCCCTAACCTTCCACAACCTACAAGGTTGACACCACAACAATTGGAAGAAAAAATAGCAAAAGGGATTTGTTACAGTTGTGATAGAAACTACACTAAAGGTCATAAGTGTGATGAGAAGAAATTATTTTGCATATATTGTGAAGAGGAGGAAGAAAAGGAAAAAGAAACGTCAAAAGAAGAGGATATACACAAGGAACAAACCCTAGAGAAAGAAGAAATGAATCTGGCCATATCTTGTAATGCATTGGCAGGAATTATCACTCCTCACTCATCAAACTCTCAAGATAGAAGGACCTATCAAGAAGAAAAAGGTAAGTGTTTCTTGATTCAAGTAGTACCCATAATTTTATTCATTGTAAGATAGCCAAGTAATTGAATTGCCTCCTATATCCAGCACCAGAGTGTCAAGTGATGGTTGCAAATGGAGGAACCATAAATTGCTTTGGAAAGTGCCATAGTATCAAGTTTTACATGGGAGAATACGTATTGAATAGTCCAATCATTTCCATTCCAATGTGCTGATGTTGTACTAGGAGTCCAATGGCTACAATCTTTGGGTACGAAAGATTTTAATTCTCAAGAACTTTTCTTGAATTTCTTTTGGGAAGGAAAGGAAGTTGAATTAAGGGGTATTGCAGGGAAACTGAGAAAGATAATCAACTCTAACAGGATGACAAAGATTCTAAATAAAGAACAACGAGGAGTAATTGCACAATTATGTTCACTAGAGGTTCCCGCATTGAAAAAATCTATTTCTCCAGATCTCCAAAAGGTCTTGGAGATACATTCCAAGGTATTTGAGACTCCCAAAGGCCTTCCACCTATTCATGATCAGGAACATGCTATTGATTTGATTCCAGGAAGTGTTCCTCCAAAAATTAGGCCTTACAGATATCCTTATGCCCAAATGAGTGAAATTGAATGTATGGTTACAGAAATGCTAGAGGTTGGTATAATTCAACCTAGTCAAAGTTCTTTCTCTGCTCCAGTAGTATTGGTGCACAAGAAGGATGGATCATGGTGCATGTGTCCCGATTATAGGGAACTCAACAAGCTCACTATTAAAGATAAATTTCCCATTCTGGTCATTAATAAATTATTGGATGAATTACATGGAGCAATTTACTTCACCAAGTTGGATCTTCGTTCAGGATGTCATCAAATCGGAATGAAGACTCAAGACATTCTAAAAACAACATTTAGAACTCATGAGGGTCGTTATGAATTTTTGGTCATGCCTTTTGGCCTTACCAATGCACCTTCTACATTTCAAGGCTTGATGAATTCCACTTTCAAACCTTCCCTTAGAAAATTTGTTTTAGTATTTTTTGATGATATACTAAACTACAACAAATCTTGGAAGGATCATGTTCAACATGTTAACAAGGTGCTCAAACTATTGGAGGAGAAAAAAATATATGCAAAAACCTCCAAATGTTTCTTTGTAGTACATGAGGTGGAATATCTAGGTCATATTGTATTTCATGAAGGTGTTAAGGTAAAACCTAGAAAAAATAAATCCATTAAGGAATGGAAAATTCCCACATCCACAAGGCATCTGCGAGTATTTCTCAGGTTGACAGGGTATTATCGCAAGTTTTTTAAGAATTATGGGAGAATAGAAACACCTCTAACAACATTACTGAAGAAAGATGCATTTTCTTGGACTCCAAAAGCAACAAAGGCCTTTGAATATCTTAAAGAGGAAATGTGCAAAGCACCGGTCTTAGCTACACCAAACTTCACAAAAACCTTTATTGTGGAATGTGATGCCTCAGGAAAAGGAATTGGTGTTGTTTTAATGCAATAAGGAAGACCCATTGCTTTTGAAAGTCATCCAGTCAAAGGAAAGTATTTACACAAAGCTATTTATGAGAAGGAAATGTTGGCAATACTACATGCACTTAAGAAATGGCGACCTTACCTAATGGGAAGACACTTCAAGGTAAAAACGGATCATGATAGCCTTAAATACCTTTTAGATAAAGATTATCTTCAAAAGAGCAGCAAAAATGGGTCACAAAGATGTTGGGTTATGACTTTGAAATCATCTACAAAAAAGGGAAGTAAAATGTTGTTGTAGATTCACTCTCAAGAAAGGATGAGGATGTGGAAGCATTGCTTTGTGCCATTTCTATTATCCAACTAGATTGGATAAACGAAGCAAGGGAAGAATGGAAGAATGACGAAGAAGTGTGGGAACTCATTTAAAAGTTGCAGCAAGATCCCAGTACATCTGATGCATTTAGCTGGAAAAATGATTCGTTATGGTACAAAGATCGCTTATACCTTTGTAAGAATTCCCAACTCAAACAAAATATTCTTCTAGAATTGCACACCTCTCCCTTAGGAGGGCACTCAGGATTTTTAAAATCTTACCATAGGGTTAAGAAGGAATTTTTTTTGGATGACCTTAAATATGATATTCAAAATTTTGTGGCGGAATGTTTTACTTGCCAAAAAAATAAAGTTGATGCAATTAAGACCCCTGGTCTGTTATAACCTTTATTCATTCCAAGTCAACGTTGAGAGGAGGTTTTGATGGATTTTATCACAGGTTTACCCAAGTCCGAAAGAAAGAGTGTCATCATGGTGGTAGTTGATAAACTTACCAAGTATGCACACTTTTGTGCATTATCTCATCCATTTAAAGCGAGTACATTTGCTACTACATTTATGGAAACAATTCAAAAGCTACATGGAAACCCAAAGATTATTGTAAGCAACAAAGATCCCATTTTCACTAGAAATTTTTGGATGAAATTATTTTCTTGTTTGGGTAATCAGTTAGCTCATAGCTCATCTTATCATCCTCAATATGATGGGAAAATTGAGATAGTGAACAAATGTTTGGAAGGATATCTTCGTTGCTTTGTATCTGATAAACAGACACAATGGGTCAAGTGGTTGCCTCTTGCTGAATGGTGGTATAACACTTCCTTCCATACTGCAGCAAAAATGACCCCATTTATGGCACTTTATGGATATCATCCACCATCCATCACATCATCTTTAAGAGAAAATTCCAAGATTCAAGTAGTGGAAGATCACATCGAGCATCAACAACAAGTTCTCCAACTCTTAAAGGATAACCTCACTTTGGCGCAGAATAGAATGAAACAATGGGCAGATCAACATCATAGCGAAAGAAGTTTTGATGTAGGTGACTAGTATTTCTACAACTACAACCATACAAACAAATGTCCCTCAAGCAAGCTAAGAAGGATAATAAATTATCACCTAAGAATTATGGTTCATACAAGGTGTTGCAAAAGATTGGTACTATGGGATACAAATTAGAGCTTCTTGCATATTCCCAAGTGCACCTAGTTTTCCATGTTTCATGCTTAAAGAAGGTTATAGGTGACAAGCTCCCAATTCAAACAATATTGCTAAAACTTGACGAGGAAGGAAAAATCATATTGGAACCTGAAGTAGTCACAGAAACAAGAAATTGGCAGTTGTGAAATCGATCAATTTCAGACTATCTCATTAAGTGGAAGAACTTACCCATTGAAGATTTCACGTGGGAGGATGAGAATTTTATACAGAAGCATCCATAACTACTCAAGTGTTGAGGACAACACTTTTTTGAAGGAGAGGAGCATTTTAGGTCCCTATAATACTAGTGTATTCCTCCATTATTATTGTCATTGTAGCCTCTTATTGTTATTGTTGTGCCAATGTTGTCCCCATATTGTTATTATTGTGCCCTATAGAAGCCCACTATTGTTATTGTTGTGCCCTTACATTATTATTTTTATGTCGGCTCTGACTATATTGTGACCCCTTAGACTCCTATATATAGAAAGAAGATTTTGTCATTTGTATCATCCAATAATTATTCATTTGTGTAATATAAAGGAGTCGCCCCCTCGAAGAGGCTTATTTTGAAGTCGTTGATCTATCTCTTCTTCTATTTTGTGAGTTGATTACATAACATTCACTTATATTGGTTGATGAAGAGCCTTTTGGGCAAATCCCTGGAGCACATGCCCTCAAGCTCGACCACGACAGCTCAGACTTTCTCGGATTATAGCTAGGAATTTCAGCAAATCAATTTCCAGCTACATAAGCAAAATGGTCGTCTTAGTTGTATTGAACAACACATCCCTTACATTCCTCATTTTGAAATTCCTGGGTCAACTGCAAAGGACCCGACCCTAGTTGACTCAGCTAATGACGAGTAATCTTGTGGATTGCCTTGTTTTGAATTTTTAGTATATGCAATAGTTTCTGTCTTTTCAGTACTTTCAACATGTTTATAGATATCTAGATGTTAGGTAGTATAAAGACATTTAGATCTTTCTAGCATGGTCAGATAGACTTATTCTATTTTGTTTTTGGATGGATTATCATGTTGTTAGGTGGTCAACATACCTGGTTTCCCTCAAGGCAGGTTGAGGCCACCTAACCATCGATTATCTGGATGTAACCTGCTTTATGTTGAAAGATAATGAAAAAGAGAGGTCCTACCAAGCTTACAAAAAAAACAAATTCTTATAAGCTCCCTCATGAAACTTGATGTTGTTCAAATCCCAAAACCCCTTAAGATGAAAGAGATTGCCACCCTTGTGACACTAAGAAGGTTGAAGATGAAAATCATTTTCTTTTAAATTGTTCATAGTATGCTCAAAATCCTACTTAAATTTCAAAATATTTACCACAGTGCCAACATTTTTGACCTTTTGACTCATCAAAATTCTAATAAATTTGAAACACTACTTACATTTAAAAAAAAAATCAAATAGTATTTTTTATTTTAATGAAATTTCTTCAATATCTTAAAATAAAATAAAATATTATTATTAAATTATTATAATAAACCATAAATTTGTTATATCTTAAAATAAATATCAACATAATCCGGATTAAAAATGTTCCATAAAGTTTATTAATAATATAGTTGTCAATTGATTAAAAAAAAGAGATATTCATCCTTCATTTTCATTCTTTAATCTTAAAAATGTTGCATAAAATTTATTAATAATATAGCTATCAATGGATTTAAAAAAATATATTCATCATTCATCTTCATTCCTTAATATAATTTTATAAAACTGGATATAATATTTGAATATTTATGATTTTCAGTTAATTATAATTCTTGAGGTTTCTTTTATAAATGAATTGTGTAAATAGTTTGAATAACCGTTTGGGAATTAAAAGAATTAACGTAAATAATTAATAAAATATTTTCTAAGATTAATTAATATAGAGAAGTTTAATAAAATAATTGTGGTGAAAGTTTGAATTTTTTTTTTAAATAATAATTAATAATAAAAATAAGTGGAAAAAATATTTTATTTCATATTTTAAAAAAATAAATTAATCAATAATAAAATGGGAAAGAATATTTTAATTCATATTTTTAAAAATAAATCAAATCAATAATAAAATGGAGGGAAAAAATATTTTAACTAAGTAATAATGTAAGAAAATGATAAAATCAAATTGATAAATAATAAAATGTTTTTTAAATTAATAAATAATGAAAATTTGAAAAGGTTTATGGGTTTAGAATAGAGGGGTGACAAGGTGTTCTGTTAAGGTACCCTGTGGTGTAAAAGTCACTGGTTCAAAATTTTATGGGAAAAAATACAATCATGCTAAGCGCTAGTGTGGCCAAGAACGAGTGTGATCTCTGAGTGATTTTGTTGGCTTAGATGACCCTAGGTGATTTTGATGGCTTAGATGACCCTAGGTCTCATCTACTCTAGTCATTGGTAAGGCATGCTAGTCATCTCAGGATTCACATAACCTAGCAAACAAGAAAAATGACTAGTTAAAAAGATAATAAAAATAGTGTAAAAAGCTTCCCCCAATCGGGGTGCAAGCCTGGACAGATCTTACCATGGGATTCTCGCCGCCATGGTTACAAGATCAAGGGAAATAAAGAAAGGGGGGTGGTGTGGCCACTCGATAACATGCACCCACATATGTAAAGACTTAGAGTGGTACACAAGATTAATGGAGTTGAGATCTCCTGCGAGGAAAAATATGAAAAGGCAGAAAACATTGGCAGTCGGGTATCATTTCTAGTGGAGTCTGGAAATAGTTTTAAACCTTGTTGAGAGGAGACAGGGAGAACGCAATGACCTAAGGAGGACGAGAATCCATCTTGTTCCAGGATAACCAGGGTTGAGCAATAGGGAATGAATGCCTGTGGGTATGTTACATTTCCTTTTCCCCTTCCTTTGATTCTCATGTGTCACCTAGATGAGGGCGAGTTTCGTGAATGGTTAATTTCCTTGTTTGAGCACCAGCAGGCGTTTTTGTGGTGTGTTTGGAATTAGGTTCATAGATATCGTTATTTATGTCCTGACACTCTTTACCACCTCCAATCTATGTTTAATTTTCAAGCCTGTAGAAAGGCCTGCAATTGGAACTGGGGTTCCATCCTATGCCTGACAGGTCGACTGTGGGATGCTCACAATCAAGAGGATGGAGTTTTGTGGCCTCTGTTATATGGTCTCAAGGATCATTTAGCCATGGTTGGATTTCAAGCTAGAGGGTCGGCTTATGGAACCTAGCTAGAGGCCAAGAATCGCTTGGGGAGAGAACCTCACCTCACCTTCCTGACAACGGTTGTAGAGATGTTATTAAGACACCTACCCTCATCTATTCTATTAATTATCTTATTTCTTTCAAGCTTTCCTGACAATCTACTATACGTGGACCGATCTGGAGAAAATGTTTGGTTAACGGGATCCCATAACTCAGAAGGTTTAATGTTATTACGATTTGTTGTTTGTCGTCCTACTAACGTGATGTTTACAACTTTAGAACTTGGTGAAGATAATTCCAAGAGTCTCGGTGGTTGGTATTCATGACAGAACCCTGAGGACATAAGGAATTGTTGGGTAAATAAGAATATGGCTCATGTGGGTCTGAGGCGTCGTAATACTACCACACCCAACTAAGGTGGAGCTCGAGGAAGGGAGTTGAACCGTGGAGGTCGAGGTGGCGATCAACACTGAGCTAGTAGAGGGAGGGGTTGTGGAGGTGGGTCTCGACCAGAGGTGGAGGCAACTGCATTATACAGAGCCTTGTCCTCGACCCTAGTTGGCTCCAGACTGGAAGGATAAGAGGAAATGTTGAATTCTGGATCGGAACTGAGCACAACAGAGTTAGTGTGGGACTGGGGAAACATTGTAGTAGACTGGGGAAAAAGCAAAGGGAGAAGGAATCTATACACTCAGACACTACTTCTTTATTGGAGAATGAAGATCCTCATGGTCAAAGTTATGGCAGCGACACCAGAATACACCTTGTAGACATAGGGAGAGTTGGCCTTGCTCCATCAGGACATACATCATATGAAGTGATAGGGCGTCTAGAAAGAATCAATACTCATATTCCATGCATCCCCCCCGTTAGCCCAATAGGGATCCACTATAAAGGTTCTAGCCCAAGTAAAATCCTCTGATGATTAGTGCTTTTTATTTATAGTTAGCAGCCTCAAGGTATTATTAAGTTAGTGTTAGAGGACAACATGATATTTCAGTGTTTCTAGCATTATTAGACTTGATTAGGACTTTTAAATGTTGGTTAGGATATGACTCCACTAGATGGTCAACAATCTTGATTTCCCTCTGGGTAGGTTGAGACCATCTCGTTCTCTTTTTGAACTTGCATGTACAATTTGCCTTTTAAAAAAAAAAAAAGAAGGACCCAAAGCCAACTTACAAAAAAAAAATAGTATAAAAAGCTGATAAGGAAAATTGTGGTTTGGATAATTAACCAAATACAAACCAAGGTGGGGTTGGGGACTTAGATAATTTGAATTTTTTTATAAAATTATAAATTATAGAATAAATATGATAAGTTTTATGGCAGTTGAGTTTCAAAATATTTTCATAATTAAAACTATGGGGGTATTTTTCAATTTCTAACTTTTTCTAAACTATATAAACAAATCATGGGTTTAGACAAGAATATTTGTTTTGTTAAAGCATATTAAATAATTATATTTATTGAAATGTTATCCATAACTTATTTAACAATGTGGTTGGGTTGTGTTACCAATATACTCTTTGAAATGAGATTTTCAAAATCTAGCATTTAACTTATATAGTTGAAAGATTTAGCATTTAACTTATGTAAGATTAAATAGAAATTGTATAAGCATATACTTTCATTTATCAAATAAGGATACACGTAAATACACGAGTGCTATTTCAAGATTGGTGTGTTGTTGAGAAAATCCCTCAACAACACACCAATCTAGCAAGCTAGTTAATTGGAGAATATGTCTCAACCAAACTAGACCTAGCCAACTCCTAAAGACTATGAACAAATTCCTTCTCAAAAGAGTGATCACAAGTAAGACAAGTAAGAATTACATATTCCAACACTCTCCCTCAATGACTACTTATCTTAATCTCCATCACAATACATATCTTATACTTTACCTTTACATTTGGAGTTTTCTTTGTCCTTCATCAATCATCATTAATATTCATAATCATTCCTAAATCTATATTTGATATTCCTTGTTAGAATAATTAATTCTAATAATAAAATTATATTGAGTTAATTAAAATCAATATCTACATATTTATAATTAACCATAATTTAAATTAAAGAGTATTTGATAAAAAAAAAAATGTACTCTCTACCCTTCTCTACCCTCCTTATAATATAGTTATTCATAATTTATTAATTCTCATACATTTTCAAAATTTTCATCATATTTTCAAAATTGTGATTTATTGACATTGTGCAGTCAAATGCAACACCTCTAATTTTATACCTTCACCTTATTAAGACACCACTAAGGAAAGAATTCATCCCATGATCCAAAACTAAACAGCCTTTATGCACTTCTTCACAGAAATACATTTCCACATAAATCAAAACATAAGGCCAAAATACTCGTCACTCGTGGAAACGATGGAAGAGTGCCTGTGCAACCTATAATACTTTTAATTTAATTAAGAGGATTTTTCTTTTGGTGGATAAGTGAGAGAAATTTTGATGAGTAGTTTAATTGGTTAAAGTTTCATATTAAATTATTTAATCTTAATAAAAATTAATTAATTTAGAAATATTTATCCACTTAACAAAATCTAACAAAATAATTTTTAAATATTTATATACCTAACAAAATAATTTAGATATATTTATCGACCCAACAAAATCTAAGAAACTTTTATAAATTAAAAACAAAATTTTCCTTAAATAAATAATCACACTTTAAATAAATTAAAATTGCATATACTCCAAAAAAAAACTTATTGCATAATCAAGATATTTAATCAATCATCTAAATATAGAATCTCAACTTTAATTTTAACTACTTTAAATAATTAATCAAAAAGAATTAAAAAAGAAAAGGAAAAAAAAATAATATAATATATATATAATTTTAATAAATAAAACGTTGATTTAAAAAAATGTGAATTATCCATTGAAATTTAGGGATCAATAGAATCAAATATATTTTGTATTTTGTATTTTTTCTTTCGGTCATTTTCAACTATTTTTTCAAATAGGTGAATAGGTTTATTTAATTTATTTTTTTAAGAAGTAAGTTAATTATTTTAAATTTTTGCCTTTAATATTAAGATTAGTAAATATATTTTTTTAATGTGGTATAGAGATAATAGGTTTATTTTTTTAAGAAGTAAGTTAATTATTTTAAATTTTTGCCTTTTGATATTGAAACTAATTAATATATTTTTTTAAAATGTGGTATGGAGATTTTATAGACTTTACGATTCAAATTAATAATTCAAATAATTTTTTATTAAATTTTGAATGAAATTGATTAAAAAAACATACACTAAACTAAAATTAAATTAAATTAAAAAAAAATAAGCTACAATATTTACAAAAATACTTTAATTGGTTAAATAATTTATATACTTAATTTGATATTAAATTATTATGATACTTAGATATGAATTTAAAATAATGTATCTGATGAATATCATTTTTATATTTTTTATTATAAAAATTAATAAAAAAATCTTAAAATTAAATTTCCAAACAATATAATTAATTTGTTATAATATAAAATTTTATTTTGAATTAAAAAAAATGGTAGGACCTTCCCGGCTATATCTTGTGTGCCATAGGATACAACTATTCCTTACCCAATTTTGACTCAGTTATATCTAATCTGTGTGCAATAGGATACAATTAGCAATTGCACCAAATGTTGCAAAGGAAATGTCGTAAGGCATAAATTGAAGAAGAATCCTACCATATAAAACATCATTGAAAATAAAAATTCTGGAGGATTATAGATTCTAGAGAGTACTCCCTAAATTTTGATCCTTTCTGAAGGGGATTATTGAGAGAAATCACTATATATTTCTAGAGGGCTCTCGCTAGATATCATATACATTTGTTACACAACGCAAGGAAATAAGTTGTATCCAGATTTCATAAAAGGATATATCAGGGTTTTGCAAATTATCAAGGTGGAGTTTTCCTTATTTTTTCTCACTACACTAACCCTACTCTATTTGGAATGGCCATGAGATGTTTAAGTATGCAGGTAAGAAATTGCACAAAATTCATGAACTGATTTGCTACCAATTCCTTTGACAAGATTGCCAATGGTTGAACTGAAATAAAAGGACATATAACTGCACTGAAATAGGTAACAAAATGCAATTTAGTTTTTGGATTAAAAATGCAAATGTCGTTATTCCATCATTTCATCATCATTACTAATACAATGGTATACGTGGAGTAATCCTCAGAGAAATGTATAGAATTTGTTTAATTAAAGCAGATTAATGGGAAAATGTCCGTCAGACCATTAGACCTTCAATTCTCACATGAGAGGAGTTGTTGTCCCCAACCCACCGTCCCCTAAAAAATTTGGGTATGCTCTAGCCATCCTGGGGATGAGTCCCCTGTCCCTGCCCTTCACTCATCCTGAAAATCACTGCAACATAGATGCAAACATTACACAAGGTAGCAAGATTATACTTGATGAGACAAATCTCAGTTACATAAACAAGAATTACTAGGGATCTCGCACAGTAGTAAAACTCTCTAACATGTGATCCAAATTTTCGTGCATTAGCCAAAGCTTGGTAATCAAGTTTTCAAAACAGATGCAGAAATTCATTTAGCATCTATTATTGAAAGAATGCAAGTGCAAAGAGAACCTCTGGGAGAAAATTGAGAAAATTTCCTGTAAAGTTTAAACTATAGAAAGTAGCATGGAAACTAACCATGTGTTCATTGACATGATTAAGAAAACTATTTGAATTGAAGTTAATGATCAAGATTCAAAACCCACTTCAACCATATAAGGAAAGAAATAATGTATGTGGTACCAGACAAAGTTATCAAGACTAGAAACAGAAAAGCCAAAATATCACACTAGACTAGAACCAGGAATAAAACTAGTTTGAAAACCCACTTGACTTCAAATGCTTGAAAAAGGAGAAAATTTTCATAAAATGACATATATATTCCTATATGTCACATAAATCCAAAACATTCAATTCCAAATATGCAAAGCTTTCTCAAGTATTTAGCATGTAAGGGTAAAAATAATCTTACTCGAATTAGAAGTTATCACATCACAGAGAAAGGTGTTGTAACTTGTTATTCCATAGAAATTTATAATCTTAATCTTGTAAAACACGTTTTAAAGGTGTTAGCTTATTTAATTACTTATGTTAGAAGGCTCAAGTAAAATATTTCAAATGCATTAGCATATTTAATTCTAACATCAAATATTATTTCTACCAATTACATAGTAACATACTTCATTCGAGTGGATTCTTCAGGCTAGAGTGTTCTAGAGAATTACAAAGAGATTCACTATAGATTCTAGAGAGTACTCCATAAATTTCGATCCTTTCTATAGGATTATAGATTCTAGAGAGTACTCCCTAAATTTTGATCCTTTCTGAAGGATTATTGAGAGAAAACACTATATATTTCTAGAGGGCTCTCCCCAGATATCATATACATTTGTTACACAATGCATGGAAACAAGTTGTATCCATATTTCATAAAAGGATATATCAGGGTTTTTCTAATTATCAAGGTGGGGTTTTCCATATTTTATCTCACTACACTAACCCTAGTCTGTTTGGAATGGCCATGAGATGTTTAAGTATGTAGGTAAGAAATTGAACAAAATTCATGAACTGATTTGTTACAAATTCCTTCGACAGGCTTGCCGATAGTTGGACTGAAATAAAATGACATATAACTTCACTGAAACATGCAACAAAATGTAAATAAGTTTTTTAGATTAAAAATGAAAATGACGTCATTGCATCATTTCATCATCGTTACTAATACAATGGTATAAGTGAAGAAATCCCCAGAGAAATGTAGAGAATTCTTTTAATTAAAGCAAATTAATGGGAAAATCTCTGCCAGACCATTAGACCTTCAATTCTCACATGAGAGGAGTTGTTGTCCCCAACCCACTGTCCCCTGAAAAATTTGGGTATGCTCTAGCCGTCCTGGGGATGAGTCCCTTGTACCTACCCTTCAATCATCCTGAAAATCACTGCAACATAGATGCAAATGTTACACAAAACAACAAGATTATACCTGATGAGACAAATCTCAGTAACAAAAATAGGATTTACTCGGGATCCTGCACATCTTATAAGTAAAATTATGTTCATGGTATACAATTGGCTGACTAAGGATATCTTCCAGGAACTCCTCTCTTTAACGAGAACCAAAATTAATCAATTGAGGATGCCATGCCTAACACCCTAATTATCTTCCCATTCAAGATTGACGCACCTTTGTATCTGGATTCAAAGGTCAAGGTTAACAACTAAATCCATGCAAACAGCAACTGGGTATCTATATGGATGGATTTGGGAACCAAACCCATTGTACAATTCAGTATGTTTTAAATATGGTACAACAATTGACCTGTTTTTATTTGATCAAACTATCAATGTCTAGAGGAGCTTATTTATGCATGATGATATTGCTTTCATGAAAAGCAACACAACATTCAAAGATATATTCATTGTTGATTTTTACCCAATGAATATAGAGAATTTGCATCAGAGGACATGTGCAATTCACCTTGATGAACAATAGAAATATAATTTTGGGTCCCTGGAACAGTGGAATATCCCCCATACAGGTATCCTAAGTAAAGGATGAGAGAGAAAGAATAGGAAAATAATTATTGGACATGTATCATATAGTGCCTACTAAAATCCCCTTTGTCTATCTAGTAGTGTGATAGCTTAGTTTGGACTCTGGAGAGCATCAGACTGAAAATCAAAAGGTTGCATGTTCTATTCACAATCACCACATTGCAGATTTTGTAATTCATTCTTCAAAAAGTTTGTTGAACTGAATAGATAAATGAAGGCAATCCCAGGAATTACTATGACAAAATAAAATCTTATTCTACATGCCAAACTGTAACACTCAAACAGGCATTTGTCAAATACTTGTAACAGAAGGTGAAACTCAATGACTTCATCAGTAACTTAAGTTTGTCTACAATTGATTCTTTCAATGTATTTCCATTTATCCCAACATTATTGTGGCAAAAGACACAAGATATTTAGAATCAAATTGTGATCAAGGAGCCTAAACCCTAACTATTTTCTCAATCATCCTGGGTTGGCTCCGTTTCACTCTTTATTTCTTGAATTTCACTCTTTATTCCTTGACTAGCCAACTCCCAAGAATGTGACTCAGTTCAGAGAACTTGATAGAATATCCAATTTATATAGGAAGTTTTGTCAAGGGTTTTGGAAGCATCATGACACACCCTCATTGATCCTACCAATAAGGATTGATTTAAATGGACAGAGGGGGTAGAGGGGCTACCTTCTTATCTATGCAAACTGTAACACTCAAGCAGGCATCTGTCAAATACTTGTAACAGAAGGTGAAACTACAAGACTTCATTAGTAACTTAAGTTTGTCTATAATTATTTCTCTCAGTATATTCATTTATCCCAACATTATTGTGGCAAAAGACACAAGACATTTAGAATGAAAAACCGTTAGTTTTTCTTCCTATCAAATTATGATCAAGGAACCTGAAGCCTAACAATTTTCTTAATCATCTAGGGCTGGCTCTGTTTCACTCTTTATTTCTTGAATTTCACTCCTTATTCTTTGACTGGCCAACTCCCAAGAATGTGACTGTGAGTCATTTGAGAGAACTTGATAGAATATACATTTTATATAGGAAGTTTTGTCAAGGGTTTTGAGGATTGATTTAAATGGATGGAGGCCACAGAGGGGCTACCTTCTGACAAATGAAAAAGGCCTGGACCTGTATTTTCACTACCAGACTTCTCGTAGACTTTTGAAGTGAAATATGACATTTTGAGCACTAACATGAACAATGTGGTCATGGAAATTTAGCAGCCTATTGCCTTTCAAAGTAGAAATTGACAGACAAGGAGAAGTTGTTATGCATCTATGATAAGGAAATGTTGGCCCTTATGCATGTTGTGCAAAAATTCAAGCCACATTTATTGGGACAACACTTCAAAATTTGAACAGATCATGAAACTTTGAAGTATTCAGTATCCCAGTGGAATTTTAGTGAACAAGTAGGAAAGTAAACTACAAGGTTTTTACTTTGAAATTCAGTACAAAAAAGGCATAAATAATGCTTCAACATATTTCTTATCTATGTAATCTGAGCTGCATGCCATATCTATGGTAGCACTGGGATGGAGAAAAAAATTATTAGCTGAATATGCAAATATTCAAAGGATGAGAGAGCTGTTGATATGCTACAAAACTCAAAAAGGACCCACGACAAAGGCAATGGGTATACATTTTCAGGCAACCTCATTTTTTTTATATGAATTGCACATATCTAGTATAGAAATCTAGATTTTAAGAAGGAAATGATAAAAGAATGTCATTCCTCACCTACTGCTGGTCAATTATGGTAAGCTGCAAGACATAGTGAATTGGGTTTGTCCTGAGTTAATACTAAATAGTGATGTATCAAGGTATTCAAGATCCATCCTATCTTGCTTCATTCAAATTCATCAATTGATACTTGGGCAAGCCCCTATGAAAATCATAGAATATATCACATAGGTAACAACGAATACCGTGACTACAAGTTATAAAGGGAATAAATTATAATACACTAACCCTCGCCAATAACACTCACGATACTAATGGCCCTTGTAACCCACCTAACGCAACTATAATAAACCACTAGAGTTTTCCTAATTCGAGCAAGAAATTAACAAAGAAAGGTACACATAAAGAATCCTGGTAAGAATATGAATGCAAATACTAGGAGCAGGAGGAATAAGGCCAATACTAGGAATGTGGATTTGGCTTAAGAAAATATAGAAGGATGGTCGGTTACCGACCTTACGTCTTCCGCCGTGATGGACATGATTTGAGCAGAGTAGCAATCAGACCAGTGGGCTACATACTTCGAAATGGTTGGATGGAAGCGACCCACCCTAACTGCTCTCTAATGTCAAGCAACTTTGTCAGCTGACCGTTCATTACACTATAATTCAGTGCATAGTAGGTCATCATCTCAATAAAAATCTTGTCATCATTGGAATTCAACGAATGAGAATGGCCAAGTTCATTTGAATATTTTCTGGCATGACGCAAAAGATGAGAGGGTTACCCATATGCTACAAAAGTCAAGACATGAGGGGGTATTTATTTTGAAATTCAATACAAGAAGGGCATGAGAGGGTTTTTATTTTGAAATTCAATATAAGAAGGCCATAAATAATCCTCCAGGTCATATTTCTTACCTACGATATCTGAGTAGATTTCTTATTGGGTGCATAGTGCTTGATTAGCTCGATAAAAATTTGCTCACCATTGGGAATGTCCAGATTCATCTGAATTTGTTTCAAGTTAATATTTTGTAGAATGAAAGGAAATAGCCTACCCTAAACTACTCATTAGAACAAATCACATACCTAGAATTTGCCTCGCCTTAGAGTAAACAAAAATTCTAACCCCTGCCAATTATTTGAACCTTTTTTTCTTGGCTATGCTAGGCCGACCCAAGCACACCTAGTGCGGGTTCATCCCAGGAAACTTTCTTAAACTTAGATAGGTAAGGACACCATCTATGAAACCATATATTTTTTAAATAGGTCTTGATTAGATATGTTTGCTTACATAATGTGGTCTTGCTGAATCCAAATGTCTTCCTACAGGTCCTGCTCCAGTGTGCTTTTGCCTACCTAGTGTGTTTCCATCTAATGCAGGCCTGGCCTAGCAGGTCTCATTCCATCCATCTTAGATTGGATACCAGCGTTGTCTCTCTAGGACTAGTAAGTCTATCCATACTCTTTAAAACCACTTCGTTCAATCTGGTTGAGAAAAATAATAAATGGACATTAATGAATATAAATGTTATGTGGCATTGAATGGTTAATAATATCACACCAAGTGTGTTACATTATAAGCTCAGCCTGTTAGTTTATAAGCTCAACATCGTTTGGATTTTGGGTCACTCAGCCTAATAAGAAACATCCAACTACCAGATTCTATTTGCAAAATGTGGGGACTAAAAGAATTATAATAAAATTGGAATAAAATTTAATTTACCTATTGAACTTCCACAAACAATTTATAAAAAGATAATTCTGAAAACCCCAAAATTTTCTTTTAAGTTTAAGCATTAGAAGGTTTCTAGATGAGACAACGAGAATAGTTTTCAGTGAATTTTCCACCACCTTTGAGATCACCTTATAGACTATATTACAGAACAATTTTCCTAAAGCCATCCAGGAAGTTAGCATTTTATATCTTTGGATTCTTGGAATAAAAGGCGTTGTCAAAATCTGTGAGGAATATCTCAGATCTTCTTGATTCTTCCACCACTCTCCAGGACCCCCCTTGATGATGTCACATCATTCCTAGAAAATATAAGTCCAGAAGCCAACCAAACCAAGAGCTTTGTTCTTCTTCGTTGAGAAAAGTGCTAACTAAACTTCTTCTAATTTCAATTCCTCTTGTTCCTCTTCTGAATCAATTAATCTTTCTAATTTTCTTCTAATCCTTAAAGAGTCTTCCATTTGAGAGTAAGAGGCATTTCATTTTATCGACTAGTCTATTTGCAATGAAAAAATTGAGTGTTCTTGTCACCTTTCTTCAACTAGGGTTACCCTATATTTATACTTTGAGAGAATCTGCTCCTCTCTGTGAACTTTGTCAAGGTCCTCAGAGTCGAGCCTTTGAGAAGGTCCTTTGACAATCCTTAGCCTGGATGTCTATTTTCAATTCATCCGTATTTTTTCCTATGGCTTCTTTATTCTTAAAAATGCCACCAGAAGCTTCTCTATTTCAATGACTCATTTTGTCCTTCAAAAGTTTAAGTCTTTGGGCCATGACAAACATTCTTTTATCCAAACTGAATATGTTTATTCCACCATTCCTCTACTTTGTCTTTGAAGTTAGGATGAGATATCTAAATGTTTACAATTATCAAAGGCAGACATTTGGAAGCTAGATGTACCCAAATTTCCTAATACCAGTCTATGTTTAGATTTCGAATTCTTGGGGATTAGGATTCAAAAGAAACATTACCTAGAAACCACTGGGAATTTGCAAGAAATCTCTCAGTCCCTTCTACATTGTGATTACTCTCCACCTTTCAATCAGTCCAAGTGAAGTGATCCCTTGTAGGAGTTGGATGCTAAAGACGGTCAGCTGAAACGAAGTCTACAAACTCTAGATTAGCCGAATTGAATCCTAAGCCTTTTTTTTCTCTCAATGTATAAGAGTTGCATTGAAATCTCTGTCAACAACAATTTTTCTTCCTCCAAATGGATTGAAACGCTTCCAGCAATTCCAAACATCTCTTCTTCAGAATCGGATTAGGAGCATTGTAGACATCTTATTCAGACAAAATATACACTAGCCACATAACTATGGACTCTATAATAAATCCAAAATTGAGAACTGAAAATGTGATAAATATTCATCTTTGTAGCATCCCACAAAATATCATATACCGAACAAAGCACTGCCTACTTCTTCAGACTTGGGTGTTGTTTTAGCTTTTAAACACTTCATTGCATTTCTCAATCCAAGTTAGTTCTTATGTCACTGCTACCTCCTCTTTATTTCCAGATTTGACTTGAATTATTTCATTCCTCTTTTCCTTACGAAGCATTGTAGAGCTAATCTTTAAAGCTACAAAATCCAATGGATTCTTGCCTGAGGCTTCTATGGATTTCCTAGTGGAAGCTTCCAGGCTCTATAATGTAAAATGTTTTAGGCGTCTTTGGCACGTACAGGGGATTCGATCCCTACACAAAAGACACAACCCTCTCAAATTGCAGAACCCAAGATAGAATGAATTCAAAAAATGATGTATGTTCATTGATGACCCAAAAAGCTGAGAATGCAGGGAGCCAAATACATTCATCATAGTAAGTGCCTAAGAAATATCCAAGAGAGATGCCAAAATACAACTATCAAAACATATTTAATTCAGACATATATGTTTCCAGAAAAGCATTGATAAAGAGTATGACAAACATTCTTTGGGCCATGACAAACATTCTTTTATCCAAATTGAATATTTTTATTCCACCATTCCTCTACTCTGTCTTTGAAGTTAGGATGAGATATCTAAATGTTTACAAATATCAAAGGCAAAAATGTGGATGCTAGATGTACCCAAATTTCCTAATCCCAGTCTATGTTTAGATTTGGAATTCTTGTGGATTAGGATTAAAAAAACAGGTTACCTGGAAACCACTGGGAATTTGCAAGAAATCTCTTAGTCCCTTATGCATTGTGATTCCTCTCCACCTTTCAATCAATCCAAATGAAGCGATCCCTAGTAGGAGTTGGATGCCAAAGATGGTCAGTTGAAACAAAGTCCACAAACTCTAGGTTGGCCGAATTGAATCCTAAGCCTATGTTTCTCTCTGAATGTATAAGAGTTGCAATGAAATCTCTCTCAAAACCATTTTTCTTCCTCCAAATAGATTGAAACGCTTCCAGCGATTCCCAACATATCTTCTTCAGAATCAGATCAGGAGCGTTGTAGACATCTTGTGCAAAGAAAATATACACTGGCCACATAACTATGGACTCTATAATGAATCCAAAATTGAGAACTGAAAATGTGATAAATATTCATCTTTGAAGCATCCCACAAAATAGAAAATATTGAACCCAACTCTGCCTACTTCTTCATACTTGTTTGTTGTTTTAGCTTTTCAGCACTTCATTGCATTTCTCGAGCCAAGTCAGTTCTTATTTCACTGCTACCTCCTCTTTATTGCTAGATTTGACTTGAATTATTTCATTCCTCTTTTCTTGACAGAGCATTGCCATGGCCATTTCATGTCTTTGGCACCTCTCCTCACTCGAAACGACAACCATGCTTGACATATGCACAATTGCTTTCTTTTTATTGTACTTCTTGCTGGAAGAGCGTACCCCAATCTTACATGAGCTCTCGCTTTTGCAACAAAGGGTGAAGACATTGCCTGTAAAATAGAACAAAGAACAACCACATATTTAATTCACTCATATATGTTTCCTGAAAAGCATTGATAAAGAAAAAGGGAAAATGGGCAGAAAACCAAATTAGAAGTTGTGAATACTAACATTAGTAGTGGTTGATGCAACGAGGTGAGTGATGTCTTGGAGAGGCTTCCAAGGCTTCCTCAAATGGGGTAATTGCAATACAGAACCCCAACTGGAAGAATAAGAGGAAAATAGGGAATGTTCTCTTTAGAAGAAGAGAAGAAGAATTAGTGCCTACAAGCTTAGGGCGAGGAAATTGTGTCCGAAACATATTCATTGTCTATTTTCAATTCATCCGTATATTTTCCTATAGATTATTTATTCTTAAAAATTCCACGAGAATCTTCTCTATTTCAATGACTCATTTTTTCCTTCAAAATTTTAAGTCTTTGGGCCATGAAAAACATTCTTTTATCCAAATTGAATATGTTTAGTCCACCATTCCTCTACTCTGCCTTTGAAGTTATGATGAGATATCTAAATGTTTACAAATACCAAAGACAAACATTTGGAAGCTATATTTACCCAAATTTCCTAATACTAGTCTATGTTTAGATTTGGAATTCTTGAGGATTAGGGTTAAAAAAAAAGTTACCTGGAAACCACTAGGAATTTGCAAGAAATCTCTTAGTCCCTTCTGCATTGTGATTCCTCTCCACCTTTCAATCAGTCCAAGTGAAGCGATCCCTTGTAGGAGTTGGATGCCAAAGACGGTTAGTTGAAATGAAGTCCACAAACTCTAGGTTGGCTGAGTTGAATCCTAAGCCTCTATTTTTCTCTGAATGTATAAGAGTTGCATTGAAATATCTGTCAATAACAATTTTTCTTCCTCCAAGCAGAGTGAAACGCTTCCAACAATTCCCAACATCTCTTCTTTAGAATCAGATCAGGAGCGTTGTAGACATCTTATATAGACAAAATATACACTCGCCACATAACTATGGGCTCTATAATGAATCCAAAATTGAGAACTGAAAATGTGATAAATATTCATCTTTGAAGCATCCCACAAAATAAAAAATACCAAACCCATCTCTGCCTACTTCTTCAGACTTGGTTGTTGTTTTAGCTTTTCAGCACTTCATTGCATTTCTCAATCCAAGTCAATTCTTATGTCAGTGTTGCCTCCTCTTTATTTCCAGGTGTGACTTGAATTATTTCATTCCTCTTTTGCTGACAGAGCATTGCAGAGACAATCTTTATAGCTACAAAATCCAATGGATTCTTGCCCAAGGCTTCTATGGACTTCCTAGTAGAAGCTTCCTTGGGCTCTATCATGTAAGGCGTTTTAGGATTCTTTGGCACATAAAGGGGACTCGATCCCTACACAGAAGACATAACCCTCTCAAATTGTAGAACACAAGATAGAATGAATTGAAAAAATGATGTTTGTTCATTGATGTCCCAAAAAGTTGAGAATGCAGGGAGCCAAATACATCCATCACAGTAAGTGCCTAATACATATCCAAGAGAGATGCCAAAAGAAAACTATCAAAACATATTTAATTCAGGCATATATGTTTCCAGAAAAGCATTGATAAAGAATATGACAAACATTTTTTGGGCCATGAAAAACATTTTTTGGGCCATGACAAACATTCTTTTATCCAAAATAAATATGTTTATTCCACCATTCCTCTACTCTATCTTTGAAGTTAGGATGAGATATCTAAATATTTACAAATATAAAAGGCAAAAATTTGGAAGCTAGATGTACCCAAATTTCCTAATACCAGTCTATGTTTAGATTTGGAATTCTTGGTGATTAGGATTTAAAAAAAAGTTACCTGGAAACCACTAGGAATTTGCAAGAAATCTCTCAGTCCCTTCTGCATTGTGATTTATCTCCACCTTTCAATTAGTCCAAGTGAAGCGATCCCTTGTAGGAGTTGGATGCCAAAGCTGGTTAGTTGAAACGAAGTCCAAAAACTCTATGTTGGCCAAATTGAATCCTAAGCCTTTGTTTTTCTCTGAATGTATAAGAGTTGCATTGAAATCTCTCCCAACAACAATTTTTATTCCTCCAAACAGATTGAAACACTTCCAGCAATTTCCAACATCTCTTCTTCAGAATCGGATCAAGAGTGTTGTAGACATCTTGTATAGACAAAATATACACTGGCCACATAACCATGGACTCTATAATGAATCCAAAATTGAGAACTGAAAATGTGATAAATATTCATATTTGCAACATCCCACAAAATAGCAAATAACGAACCCAACTCTGCCTACTTCTTCAGACTTGGTTGTTCTTTTAGCTTTTCCGCACTTCATTGCATTTCTCGATCCAAGTCATTTCTTATGTCACTGCCGCCTCCTCTTTATTGCCATATTTGACTTGAATTATTTCATTCCTCTTTTCCTAACATAGTGTTGCAGAGCCAATCTTTAAAGCTACAAAATCCAATGGATTCTTGCCTAAGACTTCTATGGATTTCCTAGCAGAAGCTTCCTTGGGCTCTATCATGTAGGGTGTTTTAGGCTTCTTTGGCACGTATATGGGATTCGATCCCTACACAAAAGACACAACCCTATCAAATTTCATACTTCTTCAGACTTGTTGTTGTTTTAGCTTTTGAGAACTTCATTGCATTTCTCGATCCAAGTCAGTTCTTATGTCATTACTGGCTCCTCTTTATTGGCAGATTTGACTTGAGTTATTTCATTCCTCTTTTCCTGATAGAGAAATGCCATGGACATTTCATGTCTTTGGCACCTCCCCTCACTCGAAACGACACCCATCATTGACAGATGCACAACTACTTTATTTTTACTACACTTCTCACTGAAAGAGCGTACCCCAATCTTACATGAGCTCTCACTTTTGCAACAGAGGGCGAAGAAATTATTTGCAAAACAGAAAAAATAACATCCACATATTTAATTCACTCATATATGTTTCTAGAAAAGAATTGATAAAGAAAATGGGAAAATGTGCAGAGAAAACCAAATTAGAAGATGTGAATACTAACATGATTAGTGGTTGATGTGACAAGGCGAGTGATGTCTTGGAGAGGCTTCTGAGGGTTCCTCGAATGGGGTAATCGCAATACAGATCCCCAACCAAAAGAATAAGAGGAAAATAGGGAATGTTCTGTTTAGAAAAAGTGAAGAAGAATTAGTGCCTGCAAGCTCAGGGCAAGGAAATTGTTCCCGTAATGTATTGATTCTCTGTTTTCAATTTAGCTGTATTTTTTCATATGGCTTCTTTATTTTTAAAAATTCCACCAGAAGATTCTCTATTTCAATGACTCATTTTTTCCTTCAAAATTTTAAGTCTTTGGGCCATGACAAACATTCTTGTATCCAAACTGAATATTTTTATTCCACCATTCCTCTACTTTGTCTTTGAAGTTAGGATGAAATATTTAAATGTTTACAAATATCAAAGGAAAACATTTGGAAGCTAGATGTACCCAAATTTCCTAATACCAGTCTATGTTTAGATTTGGAATTCTTGGGGATTATGATTCAAAAAAAAAGTTACCTGGAAACAACTGGGAATTTGCAAGAAATCTCACTGTACCTTCTGCATTGTGATTCCTCTCCACCTTTTAATCAGTCCAAGTGAAGAGAGCCCTTGTAGGAGTTGGATACCAAAGACGGTCAGTTGAAATGAAGTCCACAAACTCTAGGTTGGCCAAATTGAATCCTAAGCCTATGTTTTTCTCTGAATGTATAAGAGTTGCATTGACATCTCTGTCAACAACAATTTTTCTTCCTCCAAACGGATTGAAACGATTCTAGCAATTCCCAACATCTCTTCTTTAGAATCAAATCTGGAGCGTTGTAGACATCTTGTACAAACAAAATATAGACTCGCCACATAACTATGGACTTTATAACGAATCCAAAATTGAGAAATCAAAATGTGATAAATATTCATCTTTGCAACATCCCACAAAATAGAAAATACCGAACCCAGCTTTGCCTACTTCTTCAAACTTGGTTGTTGTTTTAGCTTTTAAACACTTCATTGCATTTCTCAATCCAAGTCAATTCTTATGTCACTGTTGGCTCCTCTTTGTTGCCAGATTTGACTTGAATTATTTCATTCCTCTTTTCCTGACAGATCATTACAGAGCCAATATTTAAAGTTACAAAATCCAATGGATTCTTACCCAAGGTTTCTATGTATTTCCTAGCGGAAGCTTCCTTGGGCTCTATAATTTAAGGCATTTTAGGCTTCTTTTGCACTTACAGGGGATTCAATCCCTACACAGAAGACACAACCCTCTCAAATTGCAGAGCCCAAGATAGAATGAATTCAAAAAATGATGTATGCTTAGACCCAAAAACCTGAGAATGTAGGGAGCCAAATACATCCATCACAGTAAGTGCCTAGGATATATCCAAGAGAGATGCGAAAATACAACTATCAAAACATATTTAATTAAGGCATATATTTTTCCATAAAAGCATTGATAAAGAATATGTCAAACATTTTTTGGCCATGATAAACATTATTTTATCCAAACTGAATATGTTTATTCCACCATTCCTCTACTCTATCTTTGAAGTTAGGATGAGATATCTAAATGTTTACAAATATAAAAGGCAAAAATTTGGAAGCTATACGTACCCAAATTTCCTAATACCAGTCTATGTTTATATTTGGAATTCTTGGGGATTAGGATTCAAAAAAAAAGTTACCTGGAAACCACTGGGAATTTGCAAGAAATCTCTCAGCCCCTTCCACATTGTGATTTCTCTCCACCTTACAATAAGTCCAAGTAAAGTGATCCTTTGTAGGAGTTGGATGTCAAAGAGGGTCAGTTGAAACAAAGTCCAAAAACTCTAGGTTGGCCGAATTGAATCCTAAGCCTATGTTTTTCTCTGAATGTATAAGAGTTGCATTTAAATATCTCTAAACAACCATTTTTCTTCCTCCAAACGGATTGAAACTCTTCCAGCAATTCCCAACATCTCTTCTTCAGAATCATATCAGGAGCGGTGTAGACATCTTGTACAGAGAAAATATACACTAGCCACATAACTATGGAATCTATAATGAATCCAAAATTGAGAACTGGAAATGTGATAAATATTCATCTTTGCAGCATCCCACAAAATAGAAAATACTGAACCCAGCTCTACCTACTTCTTCAGACTTGGTTGTTGTTTTAGCTTTTCAAAACTTCATTGCATTTCTCGATCCAAGTCAGTTCTTATGTCACTGTTGCCTCCTCTTTATTTCCAGATTTGACTTGAATTATTTCATTCCTCTTTTCCTGACAAGGCATTGCAGATCCAATATTAAATCTACAAAATCCAATGGATTCTTGCCCAAGGATTCTATCGATTTCCTAGCAGAAGCTTCCTTGGGCTCTATCATGTAAGGCGTTTTAGGCTTCTTTGGCACATACAGGGGATTCGATCCCTACATAGAAGACAAAACCCTCTCAAATTGCAGAACCCAAGATAGAATGAATTCAAAAAATGATGTATGTTCATTGATGACCCAAAAAGCTGAGAATGCAGGGAGCCAAATACATCCATCATGGTAAGTGCCTAAGACATATCTAAGAGAGATTCCAAAAGACAACTATCAAAACATATTTAATTCAAGCATATATGTTTCCAGAAAAGCATTGATAAAGAATATGACAAGCATTCTTTGGGCCATGACAAACATTATTTTATCCAAACTGAATATGTTTATTCCACCATTCGTCTACTTTGTCTTCAAAGTTAGGATGAGATATCTAAATGCTTACAAATATCAAAGGAAAAAATTTGGAAGCTAGATGTACCCAAATTTCCTAATACCATTCTATGTTTAGATTTGGAATTCTTGTGGGTTAGGATTAATTTTTTTTTTACCTGGAAACCACTGGGAATTTGCAAGAAATCTCTCAGTCCCTTCTACATTGTGATTCCTCTCCACCTTTCAATCAATCCAAGTGAAGTGATCCCTTGTAGGAGTTGGATGCAAAAGACGGTGAGTTGAAATGAAGTCCACAAACTCTAGGTTGGCCGAATTGAATCCTGACTCTGTTTTTCTCTGAATGTATAAGAGTTGCCTTGAAATCTCTCTCAACAACCATTTTTCTTCGTCCGAATGAATTGAAACGCTTCCAACAAGTCCCAACATCTCTTCTTCAAAATCGGATCAGAAGCATTGTAGACATCTTGTACAGAGAAAATATACGTTGGCCACATAACTATGGAATCTATAATGAATCCAATATTGAGAACTAAAAATGTGATAAATATTCATCTTTGTAGCATCCCACAAAATAGCCAATATCGAACCCAACTCTGCCTACTTCTTCATACTTGGTTGTTGTTTTAGTGTTTCAGCACTTCATTGCATTTCTTGATCCAAGTCAGTTCTTATGTCACTGCTGCCCCCTCTTTATTGCCAGATTTGACTTGAATTATTTCATTCCTCTTTTCCTGACATAGCATTGTGGAGCCCATCTTTAAAGCTACAAAATCCAATGGATTCTTGCCCAAGGCTTCTATGGATTTCCTAGTGGAAGCTTCCTTGGGATCTATCATGTAAGGCGTTTTAGGCTTCTTTGGCATGTACAGAGGATTCGATCCCTACACAGAAGACATAAACCTCTCAAATTGCAGAACCCAAGATAGAATGAATTCAAAAAATGATGTTTGTTCATTGATGACTGAAAAATCTGAGAATGTAAGGAGCCAAATACATCCATCACAGTAAGTGCCTAAGACATATCCAAGAGAGATGCTAAAAGACAACTATCAAAACCTATTTAATTTAGGCATATATGTTTCCAGAAAAACATTGATAAAGAATATGACAAACATTCTTTGGGCCATGAAAAACATTGTTTTATCCAAACTGAATATGTTTATTCCACCATTGCTCTACTCGTTATTTTAATTTAGTATGGATATTTAAATGTTTACAAATATCAAAGGAAAAAATTTGGAAGCTAGATATACCCAAATTTCCTAATACCATTCTATGTTTAGATTTGGAATTCTTGTGAATTAGGATTAAAAAAGGTTACCTGGAAACCACTGGGAATTTGCAAGAAATCTCTCAGTCCCTTCTTCATTGTGATTCCTCTCCACTTTCAATCAGTCCAAGTGAAGCGATCCCTTGTAGGAGTTGGATGTCGAAGACGGTCAGTTGAAACGGAGTCCACAAACTCTAGGTTGGCTGAATTGAATCCTAAGCCTCTCTTTTTTTTGTTTTTTTGTTTGTTTGTTTGTTTGTTTGTTTGTTTATTTGTTTGTTTTTTTTTTTTTTTTTTTTTTTTTTCTGAATGTATAAGAGTTGCATTGAAATCTCTCTCAACAACCATTTTTCTTCCTCTAAATGGATTGAAACGCTTCTATAAATTCCAAACATCTCTTCTTTAGAATCGGATCAGGAGCGTTGTAGTCATCTTGTACAGAGAAAATATATAGTGGCCACATAACTATGGACTCTATAATGAATCCAAAATTGAGAACTGAAAATGTGATAAATATTCATCTTTGCAGCATCCCACAAAATAGAAAATATCGAACCCAACTCTTCCTACTTCTTCAGACTTGATTGTTGTTTTAGCTTTTCAGCACTTCATTGCATTTCTCAATCCAAGTCAGTTCTTATGTCGTTGTTGCCTCATCTTTATTACCAGATTTGAATTGAATTATTTCATTCCTCTTTTCCTAACAGAGCATTCCCATGGACATTTCATGTATTTGGCACCTCGCCTCACTCGAAACGACACCCATGCTTGACAGATGCACAATTGCTTTCTTTTTACTGCACTTCTTGCTGGAAGAGTGTACCCCAATCTTACATGAGCTCTCGCTTTTGCAATAGAGGGCGAAGAACTTATCTGTAAAACAAAACAAAGAACAACCACATATTTAATTCACTCATATATGTTTCCAGAAAAGCATTGATAAAGAAAAAGGGAA
The DNA here is from genome assembly GCA_031772625.1 of Pinus tabuliformis. Taxonomy (NCBI): domain Eukaryota; kingdom Viridiplantae; phylum Streptophyta; class Pinopsida; order Pinales; family Pinaceae; genus Pinus; species Pinus tabuliformis. The sequence continues at coordinate 519,405,617 of CM062812.1, forward strand.
AATGTGCAAAGAAAACCAAATTAGAAGTTGTGAATACTAACATGATTAGTGGTTGATGCGACGAGGCGAGTGATATCTTGGAGAGGCTTCTGTGGCTTCCTCAAATGGGGTAATCGCAATACAGAATCCCAACCGGAAGAATAAGAGGAAAATAGGGAACGTTCTCTTTAGAAGAAGAGAAGAAGAATTAGTGCCTGCAAGCTCAGGGCAAGGAAATTGTTCCCGCAACGTATTCATCCCTGAAACCATTTGGATGCACTTGAGTTCTTGAAATGACCTAGTTAACTGAATAAATAACAGTTTGGGGATAATGGTGAGATCTAATGGTTGATGATATTTTCATTGTCTAACAAGCCATCTGACGGTAGGTACCAGATCCACGTATCACCTGAGGAGAGTGAGTCTCAGTGGAGAATGCCTTACAACGTAACTCTTCTATACCCAATTTCCACATCATTTCGTGGAAAATAAAGTTTCTTCAATTTGACACATTAGAATAATTACTTTATTAATATGCACTTTCTTCCTAATTATATTTACGAATATAAAGTTTGAAATTGAATAATTACTTTATTAGTATTCACTTTCATCCTAACTATATTTAAGAATATCAAGTTTGAAATTTTCTTATAATTTTTCTTTATGAAAAGATGTAAAATTATATTTATGAATATCAAGTTTGAAATTCCTTTATATTTAACAATATCAAGTTTGAAATTCCCTTATAATCAAGATGTAAATTTATTGTTATAGATTTATTTAATTTTAAATTTATTAAGGGATGAGAGGATTAAATCTGTTGAGGTGTAATTTTTTTTTTCAGAGTGTAAAACTTGAGGAAAAATAACACTTCAAGAGATTTTATTATTTTTGGCTCCTGGTAGATCTAGAGTTAGATAAATCTATATTGGTTTTAAACAACACACTAATAAAATATTTTAACTATAAGAATTTTTTTATTTTCACTTGTTTCATATAACATATAAGTTATTGATATTGAAGTATTTTACTTATGATTCACATCCTCCACATTAGAATTTTAATACATACCCTATTCATATTTAGTAATAGAAAACATATATCCATAAAAATATAAAATTATTTTTGAGACATACACATTGAATTATTTTTTTATTAATATTTTTTCTTGTATATATAAATTTAATTGTTTTTATTATTAATATGTTTTAAAGGTGATATATCAAATCTATATTAAGCATTGGAAAAATTACAACATTGAAAGAATTACAAATCTTTCTCTTAAATTGAATTAGAAAGACCATATCAATGGAATATGAATTATCTCACTCTTTTGGTGTGTACATATGTTTGATGTTAAAATCTTTTACTCAATATACATATTGAAGTATTTGTTTTTTAATTTACATTTAACTTTTATATGTTATTAATATTTTTTAAATTTTATATATTAGCTCCATATTAAGAATCAAATAAATAATTTAACAATAAAAAATGAAAAAATAAGAAAAAATAAAATTTAAATTACTTCATTTTTCTCTATATAAAGTTTATATAAATTTATGTTATTTAATACAGACATTGGAATATTTTTCTTATGTTCTGTGGTAAAATAATTTTTGTTATTAATATATTTTTGTTTTAAATATTACATGTAAAATCTAGAATGATTTACACATCATGTAATATCAATAATATTATTTTATGTCAACTCCATATTAAGTAGTGAATAAACTATATATCTCCTATTGGGTTGTGTTATATTCTTTCCACAACTAGCCCATGTAGTTAATCGGGGGTGAGAAGGGGGGCGGAGCCCCCCCTTCGTTGCAACGATTGTATAGCCGGGTGGTTACAGGGGGTTTGAGGGGTGTAGGTAACCCCACTCAATGGGGTTGGACCCTAAGTTAGGTTGGGCGGCCACACCTATGGTTTTGTGCATGATTTTCCAACATGGTTTTGGACGCGATGGTTTTCGGTCCATGGTTTTGGACGTGATGGTTTTCAGTCCATGGTATTGGATGCTTTGACATGTATAAATATATTGTAACATTGAAAGGAACATAATGAAAAGTCAAGCTAGTAGTCCCGGTTTTGGGATCCAGGGGAAAATCTCTGTGTATTTGTGTTATGCTCTCGCATTGTTTATTTTCTGTGTTTTAGAATTCGTATGCAGGTAATTTCTGTTCGGGGTTAAAACCTACATTTGGTATCAGAGCTGTTGTGACTTCAGCGGGACGCCTTTGTAGCTCAGGGGTTTCGCTCAGGCCTGTGGTAGACCCTATTCAATGGGGGATCTGCGAGATCGATTCTGGTGGTGAAAGAAGATGGTGAGCAATGGAAAGATAGAGATCGAGAAATTTAATGGTTAGAGTTTTGAGTTATGGAAACTCAAGATGGAGGATATGTTGGTGGATAAAGATCAGTGGATCGCAGTAGATCCGAGTACTAAACCAACGAGAGTATTCGATGAAGAATGGAAGAAGTTGGATCGGAAGGCAAAGAGCACAATACGATTGTGTGTCTCAGATTTAGTATTGCTGAATGTATCAGGGGAAGCTATGACGAAGGCTTTGTCGGACAAGTTAGGGACTTTGTACCAATCGAAGTCTCTGGTGAATAAATTGTTCCTGTGGAAAAAGTTGTATAACCTGAGGATGAAAGATGGGGCCTCGATGACAGAGCATCTGAACGCATTTAATACTGTGGTAAGTTAGTTAGCATATGTTGATATTAAAATTTTAGATGAAGATAAGTGCATCAATATGTTGTGTTCTCTACCAGATTCATGGGATAGTCTGGTTATTGCAATAGGTAGCAATGCAACTGCCTTGCAGTTTGATGAAATAGTCTCATCCTTGCTAATGGAGGAGATGAGACGGAAAAATATGGAGAGCTAGAATGGTGATGCCTTGTCTGTATGAGGACGGTCCCAGAACAAAAACAAAACTAATTCATCGAGTGGGAGATCTAAATCTCTAGGAAAACCTGTAAAGGTGGTGTGCTAGAAATGCGGAAAGGAATGGCACTACAAAAGGAACTGTAAATCTAAATCTCTTGATAAAGGAAATGGATCTGATGATGCTCCTTCTGGAGAGGCGAAAACCACCTCAGATGAAGGTGGGGATGTGTACTTGGCTTCTTCAATTACACATGTAGATCATGAGGCATGGTTGATTGACTCATGTGCATCCTTTCACTTCACTCCCCATAGAGAGTTCTGCGAGTATGAGAAATACGATGGTGGTGATGTCTTCTTAGGGGATGATAGGAAGGCTAGAATCATTGGTCGTTGAAAAGTAAAGTTGAAGTTGCAAGGTGGAAGGGTTAGAACACTTCCGGGTGTTCTGCATATTCCTGCATTGGCCAGAAATATGATTTCTGTAAGCAAGTTGGATGATGCAGGTGTAAAAACAGTGTTCGAGAAGGATACCTACAAGATGGTTCAGGGAGCACTGGTATTGATGCGAGGAGTTCAAATTGGAACTCTGTAGAAGCTGCAAGTAAGCACGGTTGTTGATGGGTGCAACAGTTCTGTGGTTCCTGAAAGTGGAGCAGAAAATCTAGTGGTCTCTGGAGAGAAGACCATGTTGTGGCATCAAAGGCTTGGACATATTGGAGAGAAGGGCCTTCGAATACTTCATGGTAAAGGTATGAGTAATAGCTCTCTGGATTTTGATTTCTATGAAAATTATGTATATGGGAAGCAGAATAGGGTGAGTTTCCCCTCTGGTGGTAAGAGGGTGAAACATATATTAGAGCTTGTGCATAGTGATGTGTTTGGACTTGTGAAGATTCCATCACTGGGTAAGTCTGTGTACTATGTATCATTTATAGATGACTTCTCAAGGAATACATGGATATATTTCCTTAAGAAGAAATCTGAAGTCTTTGACAGGTTTAAAGAATTCAAGGCTCTGGTGGAAAACCAGACAGAGAAAAAGGTAAAGGTGTTGAGGACAGATAATGGTGGAGGGTTTTGTAGTAAGGAATTTGAAGAATTTTGTAAGAAGTGTGGTATAGCACGGCAGAAGACTACTCCATATACACCTCAGCAAAATGGAGTTACAGAAAGAATGAACAAGACATTGATGGAAAGGGCAAGAAGCATGCTCAGTGGTGCCGGGTTAGGATAGGAATTATGGGCAGAGGCGGTGGAGACAGTATGTTACCTGGTAAACAGATCACCTTCATCAGCGTTGGAGGACAAAACTCCACAAGAGGTATGGACTGGTAAGAAACCCTCTCTTTCACATCTGAGGGTATTTGGATGTGATGCATATGTACATGTTCCAAAGGAGAAGTGAACCAAGTTGGATAGTAAATATGAAAAGTGCATCTTTATTGGGTATAAGGATGGTTTAAAGGCTTATAAGCTTTGGAACCCAGTAACAAGGAAGGTTGTGTACAGCCGAGATGTGGTGTTCATAGAGGTGAAAGATGTTATTAAACATGAAGTCCAACCAAAGGAACCTGAGAAGATAGAGTTTGAGCTAAAGGAGGAAGAATCAGACTCTACAACAGAGGAGGAATTAGAAAATAAAGAGCCACAAATTTCGGGTGTGAGAAGATCAGTTCGAGAAAGAAGGCAGATAGAAAGGTATAGTCCATCTTCTTTCTGTTCAAATTTTGTTTTATCTATTATTGATGATGATCCCAGAACTGTGAAGGAAGCAGTAGATTCAGAGGATGGAAAACTCTGGAAAGAGACCATGGTTGATGAAATGGCATCTTTGCGCAAAAATGAGGCTTGGGATTTGGTGGAGTTGCCGGCTGGAAGGAAACCCATTGGAAGCAAATGGGTGTTCAAGAAAAAGACAAATGCAGAAGGAAAGGTGGAGAAATACAAAGCTCAGTTGGTAGCAAAAGGTTGTTCCCAGGTGCCGGGAACTGATTATGGTGATATTTTTTCTCCTATTACCAAGGTAACTTCTATTAGATTAATGTTATCTGTTGTTGTTTCTTTTGATTTTGAGGTACAGCTGATGGATGTGAAGACAACATTTCTTCACGGGGATCTGGAAGAGGAGATCTACATGAAGCAACTTGAAGGTTTTGTGGTGAAGGGTAAGAAAGAACTGGTATGCAAGTTAAAAGAGTCTCTGTATGGGTTAAAATAGTCACCAAGGATGTGGTATCAGAAATTTGATACAGTTATACGGGGACTTTCCTTCACCAGAAGCACAACAGATCATTGTGTGTATTTTAAATTAATTGGTGACCGTGTTATTTATTTGGTCTTGTATGTGGATGATATGTTGCTGGTTGGAAATGACAAAGAAATTATCCAAGATTTGAAGACCCAATTGTCCTCCAAATTCGACATGAAAGATCTTGGTGCTGCAAACTATATTTTGGGCATGGAAATTAAAAGAGATCAGGCAAAGAGACAGATGTTCCTATTCCTGTCACTGTAAAGTTATCTGTTGAACAGTGTCCCAAGACACAAGAAGAGGAAGAGGACATGTCCCGTGTTCCATATGCAAGTGCAGTTAGTAGCATGATGTATGCAATGGTCTCTACTAGACTAGACATTGCACATGCAGTGGGAGTATTGAGAAAGTTTATGTCAAAACTAGGAAAGGAGCATTAGACATTAGTGAAGCGGGATTTCAAGTATTTGCGTGGCACTAGTGATTATGGTTTGTGCTACTAAGGAAGACCAGTATTAGACAGAACGTTGGATATTTGTGGCTTTGTTGATGTAGCTGGGCTGGAGATCTAGATCAGAGAAGATCTACAAGTGGGTATGTGTTTAACCTATTTGGAGGTGCAGTCAATTGGATGAGTAAGAAACAATTTGTAGTGGCACTATCAACTACAGAGGCAGAATACATGGCAGCCACTCATGCAAGAAAGGAAGTAGTTTGGTTGCAGAGATTGTGTTCAAGTATGGGGTTAGTATAGGGAGCTATAAGGATAGACTGTGATAGCCAAAGTGCAATTTTCTTGGCAAAGAACCCTCCATATCACTCAAATACAAAGCACATTGATGTTCAGTATCACTTTGTGAGGGATATGATAGAAGACAAAAATCTGTCGTTGGTAAATGTGGACACTTTAAAGAATATTGCAGATGCATTGAAAAAATATGTGAGCTCTGGGAAGTTCTCTTGGTGTAGAGAAACAATGGGCATTGCAGGGCTGGATAAATGACTAAGCTCTCTTGTGCCCCCTTGTGGAAAGAAAACAACAAGTGGGAGAATGTTGGGTTGTGTTATATTCTTTCCACGACTATCCCACGTATTTAACCGGGGGGTTAGAGGGGCAGCGGAGCCCCCCCTTTGTTGCGACGATCGCTTAGCGGGGGGGTCACAGGGGGTTTGAGGGGTGCATGTAACTCCACTTTATGGGGTCTGGGGCAACGCCCCGGAAAATTTTGGTTTTGGACCCTATGTTAGGTTGGGCAGACCCACCTATGGTTTTGTGCATGATTTTCACACATGGTTTTGGACGCGATGGTTTTCGGTCCATGGTATTGGATGCTTCAGCATGTATAAATATGTATTGTAACATTGAAAGGAACATAATGAAAAATCAAGCTAGTAGTCCCGGTTTTGGGATCCAGGGGAAATCTCTGTGTATATGTGTTTTATGTGTTATGCTCTCACATTGTTTCTTTTCTTTGTTTTAGAATTCGTATGCAGATAATTTCTATACGGGGTTAAAACCTACATCTCCCTCATATTACAAAGTATTTTTTTTTTGTTTTTTTTTTATTTCGGGTCTCTCGACCTAATCAAAGAAACAATATTAATTATTATTTATTATTATATTTTAGAAAACATATAAAATTATCAAGAAAATAATATTAAATAATTTTAAAAATAGGATATATGATTTAAGTTATTTTTTAAATAATTTTGTTTTTATATAAAATAAAATAAAAAATACTCTTAAATTATATTAAAAATATATAATTTTTTGGAAAATTTAAAATTGGTCATAGATGTAAGAGCCCTGGTTAAAAATCAATGTAAAAAAATAAAGAGCAAGGTCATGTGACACGTATTCCAAGTTGAATGGTGGGAAAACCATCATAGTGGGGTGTCAATTTGGTTATTATGGCTAAAAGAAATTGGCAAAGACAATGACAGAGGTTTCAAAAAGGCAAAGAGGCATTATTTGACATTTTATTTATGAAAATAATGGAAATTAGGAGAAAAGGGAGGTGAAAGGTCACAGGTTGCATGTGACGAGGAAAATAATGGAAAATGAAGAAAATAGATACATCATTAATAAAAAGTCTTTTGAGGATCAATTGGTAAGATTTTGACAGGTTTTGGTGGAGCTCTTTCTCTATTCTCTTTCTCTCTCATACTCTTAGACACTTAGATTTTTCTTGGAGCACTCTTCGAGGAGTGTGGCATACTTGGAGTTTGGAGCAAGAAGGCAAAGGAAGAGCAGGAAAGTGTAAGAGGACACCGTGAGTAGTAGTTGCAATTGGATATCTTTGCAGATATCAAGTTGCATGTATGGTTTCCTTGCTAGTTTTAGCATGCATGGCACATGCATGTGAATTTTGGTTATGATCTATCATTGGCATGGAGAATTGTCTAGATTGACAATGGTTTTAACTAGCCTTTCCATTTCCTAGATAGCCATGGTGTTGTGGGTTTCTTTCCTTTGTTTCTGGTTGGTTCTCATGTTTCTTTGGTTGTGGGTTGAGTTATTAGTTCTTGGAACCTTGGTTGGAAAAATGATCTGGAAGCCCTGTAACAACTCGGGTTGAGTTACTAGTCCTGGAAGCATTGGTTGGACAAACACTCTAGAAGCCCTTGGTGGGTTGAGTTACTAGTCCTGGAAACGTGGTTGGACAAGCACTCTGGAAGCCCGACAATAGTTATGGGTTGAGTTACTAGTCCTGGAAGTCGGGTTGGAACAAAATATCTATAGCCCTTGATAGTTTGGGTAGAGACTAATCTGGTGATGGTTAGTGATGTCTGGCCGTGGGGTTGAATCATTGGTTGAGGGTTGAGGTGGTTTGGCCTTTGGAAGCCCTAGATGGTTTTGATTGATTTTCTTTATGGTATCCCACATTCATGCTTGGAATATGGAACGGGGGTGACTGGTTGAAAGAAAATTTTGGTTCAGCCTAGTCTACGGTTGGGTGGTTCGTGGAAGTCCCATACCTAGTCAACCTATGCAATCATCAATAAGAGATCTCTTTCTCCTTGGTATTTTATGGGTAAATATACTTTTTTATATGTGGTTTATATGGCTGTTATATCCTTGATATTTCGGTTGGTTATATGTTGGTCATGAATGAGTTTTATGACAGTGGAAATGTATGGATCTCAACATGTTTTGGTTAATAACTGAATGTACAATGAATATATGGCTTCATAGATGGTAATGCAGTTAATGTGATAAGGCATGAATGCTTCTTAGCGACTCTCAGATAAATATGAGACCCCTACGCTCAGATCTGTTGTTGAAACCTGTAGACTTCATATTTGTGATATGTTTGATGAAATGTCTATCATGGTTGGGCTTGGTTAGGTCAATTCCTTGATCAAGTTTTGTGTTAGAGGCTTTGTCTTGGTGTCATTTATTGTCTTAGAAAGTCTCATCAAGTTCCAGGCAGTGGCTTGGAGACTAGTTGTGAAAAAGTGGCTTAAATCTCGTAGTCTCTGGCACAAAACTTGCTGAAAAACACTGGAGTCTCTCCCTTGCAGGCATTTTGGGAGTGACTAGAGGGTCTTAGTCACATGCATTCCCATTTCATGGGAATGACTGTGGATTTTTTTAGTGAAAATGAAATTTGACTAAGAGTTTGGGCACCTGGAGTGGTGGTTTAGCTTCTGTGGGTCCTGCAGCACTTAAGGAAGGTCAGTAAGGTTTTCTTGTGTCGATTCCACTTCCTTAAGGTGATATAAGAGGTTGAATCATATCATAGTAACTCTTCATCACATGTTTACCCCGGTGGACCAGTTAACTTGGGTAAATGTGGGAGGAGGGTGTTACAGAGTGGTACGAGAACGAGTTTTGTTCTCTTTGGGTGATCTCTAGTTTCCATTATCTTTGGGTGTTATTTGATACCACAAAGTGGTATCAGAGCATGGTTCAAAACATAGAAAATTTTAGGGGCGAATGTTCGCCCTTTGGCGAAATTAAGGGGTTTTAAATTTTTAGTGGGCGAATATTTTGTATCATACTACATTTTTTACAAATCACCTCAAATAGCCCACCTTATTTTAAGGGAGAGGGTAAAAAAGGTAAATTTAGCTCTTGAAATTAGGAGTTACAACCTTCCATTCGCCCATTTTCAAGAATATGTTTTATTTAAGTGAATCCATTCGCCCATTTTCAAGAATAGGTTTTATTTAAGTGAATCCTATGGGCCAAAGGCCCAAATACCATATTTATAAAAGAGGTATGGTAAATTAATAAAAAATATAAATAAATGAGAGGTATGGTAAATAAATAAAACATTTTTTATATTTACTCCATAAGTCACCTTATATACATGCAAGGGTGTAAACAAATAAAAATATAAGTAAAGTAGAGGTATGGTAAATAAATAAAAATATAAATAAACTAGACGCATGGTAAATAAATAAAACCTCTTTTTATAATTAGTCCATAACCCTCGTTCTATTTATGAAGGCTCAAGAAAGAGGTTTTATTTAAGTGAATCATATGGGCCAAATACCATATTTCTCAAAGAGGTATGGTAAATTAATAAAAATATAAATAAATGAGAGGTATGGTAAAAAAATAAAACATTTTTTTATATTTACTCCATAAGTCACCTTATATTTACAAACACTAAAAAAATGTGTTATATTTAGGTGAAACCTATGGGCAAAATACTATGGGACAAATACCATGGACTAGATTGTTATTAATACCATGCAAAAAAACATTATTAACCCTAATATTAGTATTAATGAAAATAAAAATGGCACATGGTATTCACCTGGAATGTAGCCTATTTAAATGGGAGAATTAAACCAGCATAGATCCATCTTTACTCTAGATCTACTAACCCCTGAGAGGTATCAAATATCATTATATGCAAACTAGCATAGAGTGAAAAAAATATTTGATCTGATCAAGAGTAAAAATGGATGTTGTAATTTAATGTATGTTAAACATTTTAGCTTGGTTAAAATAAAAAATAAAATAAAAATCAACTATCAATTTTATTATTTTTTATAAATTACTAATAGTAATTTTTAAGCTCCACGTTTATGATAACCCATGGTATTGACCCATGGTAATACCATGGTATTCATGTGAGCATATACTATTTCAAGGGGAAATTCTATCATCTTAGATCCATCTTAATTCTGGGTCTACCAAGTGCTCAGAGGGATAAACAGATTTCATCCCCCTAAGAGTGGTAGATGTAGAGTTAAGATGGATATAGATTTGTTTTTATGATAATGAAGATATTAAATAGACTTAGGAAATTATATTGTAAAAACATCTTAAGGTGAATGGTCAAAGCATAGACATTGGACAAGTATATTTGTATACTTCTGTTTTAAACTGAAACAAATCCAGGGCTAAAAGGAATGGATTGATTGCACTATTCATCCTTCTATAACTTTCCAACATATGCTGGAGTAAACAGATTGTAATTTGGGTAATTTTTCTAATTGCAAACAGGAACATATTTGTGTATTGGCAGGGTGGTTACGAGGTCCCTAGAAGTGATGAATTTGGTTTTTTTTTGGTTTTATATATAGTATTAGGTTTTTTCTCATGCTTTCTGTGAATGGCACGAGTGAATTTTATCCTACACCCACTAGGTTATCGATATGTAATTTCGATAATTTTGATTTCAAAAGATATTTTAAAGAAATGCAATGATTTCATTTGTGTATTCAATAAACACAAGATTTTATGATTGAGTAAAATATTTGCCATGCTTGGTGAGAGATTCGCCAAAAAATTATATATACATATCATATTATAGATAAAATCGCCTTTCATTTTTCCTATATACCATGGAGATTCGCCCATTTATTATACATGTAAATTTAGGGGGGGTTCTTAAAATTTTCCCTGGTTCAAAACTTGGACTTGATGGGAGGTTTGTTGGTCATGCATACTGATGGACCTCTAAAGTAGACATAAATCAAGGCCCATGCCTATAAACTAGACATAGATTAACGCCTATTTGACCATACTTAAGAACATTAAACCTCTCTTTTTACATTAGATAATGTATTTTTAACTTTAATATGTTCATTAGGAAGGTTTATGGATAATTTCATATTTGTGCCTAATATTATTTTTTTTTGTGGAATATTGTGAGATATTGGGCAAATTATAAAGATTTGGAGGAGGAGATAATCTAGGGATCTTCTCCCTACAAGAGGAGGATCAATTTTAAATAATAAATCAATAAGATATTTTGGAATTATGGCACAGATTGTGGAGCTCCAATGATTGAGAAAATCTAGGAATGTGTTCCTTGCCATTTAATGCAGATTCTTAGTATTGGGAACTAGATCCACTAATCAAGGGATTTTGGTGGGGAAAGCTTCCTCCTTTCATGGGAAATGATACCTAATCATTTTGTATAAATACCAAGTCAAATTTTCCTCTAGGGGTGGAGTTTTATTATTATTCTTGTGGAGAGAACTTGTATTTTTGCAACTCCACTATCGTTTCTTGCATGGATGTAATTGTATTTATGAAAATAATGAAGACTGGCACCATGTTTAGCTTCTAAGTCTTGGTCTCCTCCATAGGACTCTGATTTTCCTTGGGCTTGGCCATCCCAAGAGCCTTGGATCCCTTTTGTATCATTTACTTTTCTTCTTTTTACTTCTTATTCACATACACCTCTTGTTCTTATATTTGTCTATTTATGCATTTAGTATTAATGATTTCTTGTTGTAGGATTGGATTAAATGGTTGAAATGAGTTATTTTGTAGGATTGCAAGCATCATTTCATCATTGGAACATGTTTGGAAGGTCATAGTAATCATTGAGCTACTTGGATTAACTTGCTTATTCCCAAATCTAGATTTATCGAAGTCCCTTATGGAAAATAATAGCAAATTCTTTTCTATTTTTTAGAGAATACTAATGAGATTCAATCGAGTTGATTCCACTTGCATTAGATCAAAAATCATTCTAGTTAATAGCAAAAATCACCCCATTTCATTTTCACTTGATTAGCTTAGGCATTTGATAGATTTACCAGCTCACTAGTTCTATAATTTCTAGATTTTAGACTAGTAATTTTCTGCCATTTTTTAGTATGGGCTAACAGAGGTCATTTTGAGTGATTCCACTTGGAAAGGAGACCTAAGACATCCCCTTAAATAAAAAAAAATTGTCCCATCCAATTTGGAATTGATTTGGTTGTTCATTCGGTGAATTATAACTCCCTATAGCAAATTTGTTGTTAACCGTAGTACTCTTCCAACATGTATATGTTGGGTTGTGTTATATTCTTTCCATGACTAGCCCACATAGTTAACCGGGGGGTTAGGGGGGGCAAAGCCCCCCCTTCGTTGCATTGATTGTGTAGCGGGGGGGGGGGGTGTCACAGGGGGTTTTAGGGGTATTTGTAACCCCACTTTATGGGGTCTGGGGCAGCACCCCAGAAAATTTTGGTTTTGGACCCTATGTTAGGTTGGGCGGACCCACCTATGGTTTTGTGCATGATTTTCACACATGTTTTTTGAACGCGATGGTTTTTCTGTCCATGGTTTTGGATGCGATGGTTTTTCGGTCCATGGTATTAGATGCTTCGGCATATATAAATATGTATTGTAACATTGAAAGGAACATAATGAAAAATCAAGCTGGTAGTCCCGGTTTTGGGATCCAAAGGAAAATCTCAGTGTATATGTGTTTTATGTGTTATGCTCTCACATTGTTTATTTTCTGTGTTTTAGAATTCGTATGTAGGTAATTTCTGTCTGGGGTTAAAACCTACATTTGGTATCAAAGCCAAGTTTTGGCTTCAAGGGGACACTTTTGTTGTTGAGGGGTTTCGCTCGAGCTTGTGGTAGACCCTGTTCAGTGGAGATCTGCGAGATCGATTTTGGTGGTGAAAGAAGATGGCGAGCAGTGGAAAGATAGAGATTGAGAAATTTAATGGTCAGAGTTTTGAGTTGTGGAAACTCAAGATGGAGGATTTGTTGGTGGATAAAGATCAGTGGATCGTGGTAGATCCGGGTACTAAACCAACGGGAGTGTCTGATGAAGAATGGAAGAAGTTGGATCGGAAGGCAAAGAGCACAATATGATTATGTGTCTCAGATTCAGTATTGCTAAATGTATCAGGGAAAGCTACGGCGAAGGCTTTGTTGGGCAAGTTAGGGACTTTGTACCAATCTAAGTCTCTGGTGAATAAACTGTTCCTGCGGAAAAAGCTGTATAAATTGAGGATGAAAGATGGAGACTCAGTGACAGAGCATATGAACGCATTTAATATTGTGGTAAGTCAGTTAGCATCTATTGATATTAAAATTTCATATGAAGATAAGTGTATCAATTTGTTGTGTTCTCTACCAGATTCGTGGGATAGTCTGGTTATTGCAATAGGTAGCAATGCAACTGCCTTGCAGTTTGATGAAATAGGGTCATCCTTGCTGTTGGAGGAGATGAGACGGAAAAATATGTAGAGCCAGAATGGTGATGCCTTGTTTTTATGAGGACGATCCCAGAGCAAAAACAAAAATAAGTCATTGAGTGGGAGATCTAAATCTAGAGGGAGATCTAAGTCTCCAGGAAAACCTGTAAAGGTGGTGTGCTGGAAATGCAGAAAGGAAGGGCACTACAAAAGGGACTGTAAATCTAAAGATCCTGATAAGGGAAATGGATCTGATGATGCTCCTTTTGGAGAGGCAAAAACCACCTCAGATGAAGGTGGGGATGTGTACTTGGCTTCTTCAAGTACACATGTAGATCATGAGGCATGGTTGATTGACTTAGGTGCATCCTTTCACTTCACTCCCCATAGAGAGTGGTTCTGCGAGTATGAGAAATACGATGGTGGTGATGTCTTCTTGGGTGATGACAGGAAGGCTAGAATCATTGGTCGCGGAAAAGTAAAATTTAAGTTGCAAGGTAGAACGGTTAGAACACTTCCGGGTGTTCTGCATATTCTTGCATTGGCTAGAAATATGATTTCTATAAGCAAGTTGGATGATGCAGGTGTAAAAAGAGTGTTTGAGAAGGATACCTACAAGATGGTTTGGGGAGCACTGGTATTGATGCGGGGAGTTTGGATTGAAACTCTGTACAAGCTGCAAGGTAGCACTGTTATTGATGGGTGCAACATTTCTGTGGTTCCTGAAAGTGGAGCAGAAAATCTAGTGGTATCTGGAGAGAAGACCATGTTGTAACATCAAAGGCTTGGACATATTGGAGAGAAGGGCCTTCAAATTCTTCATGGTAAAGGTATGGTTGAAGGTATGAGTAATAGCTCTCTGGGTTTTTAGTTCTGTGAGAATTGTGTATATGGGAAGCAGAATCGGGTGAGTTTCCCCTCTAGTAGTAAGAGGGAAAAATAGATATTAGAGCTTGTGCACAGTGATGTGCTTTGACCTGTGAAGGTTCCATCACTAGGTAAGTCTATGTACTATGTATCATTTATAGATGACTTCTCAAGGAATACATGGATATATTTCCTTAAGAAGAAATCTGAAGTCTTTGACAAGTTTGAAAAATTTAAGGCTCTCGTGGAAAATCAGACAGAGAAGAAGATAAAGGTGCTGAGGACAAATAATAGTGGAGAGTTTTGCAGCAAGGAATTTGAAGAATTATGTAAGAAGTGTGGTATAGCATGGCAGAAGACTACTCCATATACACCTCAGCAAAATGGAGTTGCAGAAAGAATGAACGAGACGTTGATGGAAAGGGAAATAAGCATGCTCATTGGTGTCGTGTTAGTAGAATAATTATAGGCAAAGGCGATGGATATTGCATGTTACCTGGTTAATAGGCCACCTTCATCAGCGTTGGAGGATAAAACTCCACAAGAGGTATGGACTGGTAAGGAACCCTCTCTTTCACATCTGAGGGTATTTGGATGTGATGCATATGTACATGTTCCAAAGGAGAAATGAACCAAGTTGGATAGTAAATCTGAAAAGTGCATCTTTATTGGGTATAAGGATGGTTTAAAGGGTTATAAGCTTTGGAACCCAGTATCAAGTAAGGTTGTGTACAACATAGATGTGGTGTTTAAAGAGGTAAAAGATGTTATTAAACATGAAGTCCAACCAAAGGAACCTGAGAAGATAGAGTTTGAGCTAAAGTAGGAAGAATCAGACTCTACATCAGAGGAGGAATCAAAAGATGAATAGCCACAAACTCCGGGTGTGAGAAGATCAGTTCGAGAAAAAAGGCAGCCAGAAGGGTATAGTCCATTTGCTTTCTGTTCAAATTTTGCTTTGTTTGTTACTGATGATGATCCCAGAACTATGAAGGAGGCAGTAGATTCAGAGGATGGAAAACTCACGAAAGAGGCCATGGTTGATGAAATGGCATCTTTGCACAAAAATGAGGCTTGGGATCTGGTGGAGTTGCTGACTAGAAGGAAACACATTGGCAGCAAATGGGTTTTCAAGAAGAAGACAAATATAGAAGGAAAGGTGGAGAAATACAAAACTCAGTTGGTAGCAAAAGGTTATTCCCAGGTGTCGGGAATTGATTTTGGTGATATTTTTTCTCCTATTGCCAAGGTAACTTCTATTATATTAGTTTTATCTATTGCTGCTGGTTTTGATTTTAAGGTAGAACAGATGGATGTGAAGGCAACATTTCTTCATGGGGATCTAGAAGACGAGATCTACATGAAGCAACCTGAAGGCTTTGTGGTGAAGGGTAAGAAAGAACTAGTATGCAAGTTAAAGAAGTCTCTGTATGGGTTAAAATAGTCACCAAGGATATGGTATTATAAATTTGATACATTTATACCGGGACTTGGCTTCACCAGAAGAAAAGCATATCACTGTGTGTATTTTAAATTAATTGGTGACTGTGTTATTTATTTGGTCTTGTATGTGGATGATATGTTGCTAGTTGGAAATGACCAAGAAATTATCTAGGATTTGAAGACCCAATTTTTCTTCAAATTTGACATGAAAGATCTTGGTGCTTCAAACTATATTTTGGGCATGGAAATTAAAAGAGATCGGGAAAAGAGGAAGCCCTGGTTAAACCAGAGGAAGTATGTCGAGACAATACTGCGAAAGTTTAATATGTAGGATAGTAAACCGGTGAAGGTTCCTATTCCTGTAGGTGTTAGGTTATCTGCTGAACAGTGTCCCAAGACACAAGAAGAGGAAGAGGACATGTCTCGTGTTCCATATGCAAGTGCAGTCGGTAGCTTGATGTATACAATGGTATGTACTAGATCAGACATTGCACATGCAGTGGGAGTATTGAGCAGGTTTATGTCAAAACAAGGGAAGGAGCACTGGACAGCACTGAAGCGAGTTTTCAGGTATTTGCATGGAACTAGTGATTAAGGTTTGTGCTACCAAGGAAGACCAGGATTTGACAGAATGTTGGATATTCGTGGCTTTGTTGATGCAGATTGGGCTGGAGATCGGGATCAGAAAAGATCTACAAGTGGGTATGTGTTTATCCTATTTGGAGGTGCAATCAGTTGGATGAGTAAGAAACAATATGTAGTGGCACTATCAACTACAGAGGCAGAATACATGGCAGCCACTCGTGCAAGCAAGGAAGCAGTTTGGTTGCAGAGATTGTGTTGAAGTATAGGGTTAGTACAGAGAGCTATAAGGATAGACTGTGATAGCCAAAGTGCAATTTTCTTGGCAAAGAACCCCGCATATCATTCAAAGACAAAGCACATTGATGTTCAGTATCACTTTGTGAGGGATATGATAGAAGAAAAAAGGGTGTTGCTGGTAAAGGTGGAAACTTTGAAGAATACTCCAGATGCGTTGACAAAATCTGTGAGCTCTGAGAAGTTCTCTTGGTGTCGAGAAACAATGGGCGTTTAAGGGTTAGAAAAATGACTAAGCTCTCTTATGGCCCCCTGCGGAAAGAAAACAACAAGTGGGAGAATGTTGGTTGTGTTATATTCTTTTAACGACTAGCCCATGTAGTTAACCGGGGGGTTAGAGAGCGAGTGGAGCCCCCCCCTTCGTTGCACTGATTGTGTAGTGGGGGGTGTCACAGGGGGTTTGACGGGTACCTGTAACCCCACTTTATGGGGTCCAGGGCAGCGCCCAAGAAAATTTTGGTTTTGGACCCTATGTTAGGTTGGGCGGACCCACCTATGGTTTTATGCATGATTTTCGCACATGTTTTTTGGATGCGATGGTTTTTCGGTCCATGGTATTGGATGCTCCGGTATGTATAAATATGTATTGTAACATTGAAAGGAACATAATGAAAAATCAAGCTGGTAGTCCCAATTTTGGGATCCAGGGGAAATCTCAATGTATATGTGTTTTATGTGTTATGCTCTCGCATTGTTTATTTTTTGTATTTTAGAATTCGTATGTAGGTAATTTCTGTACGGGGTTAAAACCTACAGTATATACTTGCCCATATTTTCTCAAGAATATTTTTTTGGTCCCTTAGGGTTGAATCATGACCCCTAGGCTCTAAATAAATGATTAGGGAAGACTAAAGACCACTTGGGACTTGCCTCTTTACCCATGCAAAACATTTTTGCGATTTGGGCTAATGAATAGATTTATGAAATAGATAATACAATGATGATTGCCACATCCAATGAGCTTTGTGAATGGATCTAAACTCTTTGAAATATAATGGTTGATATTTATTTCATGGCCTTTACTGTATGCAATTAGAATATGTTTCTTTCCTTGTATTTTGTTTCTTGAAATAGGTTAAGGTTGTCATTTTAAGCATTTCATTTTCTGCAATTAGTTTAGGATTTGATTTCATTACATGAACTCCATTACATCATGACAATGAAGGAAGGACACATTGTATATTGCAGACATAGTATACCTCTTAATTTTGTACGAACCCCGTGTTGATAATTAAAGTTGGTAGCCTTGGGAGTTGCAACATTCTTGTTTCAATACCGAGGCTCATCACTTTTTGGCGCTGTTGTCGGCGAGGTGTTAAAGTACACATTGTTTTCTTCCCTCATTGATTCATTTATTTTTACTTTGTGCAAAAACAAAAAATATTTTCATTAGGCATATTTCATTTCAAAAACAAAAAAGTGCATTGCATTCTTGTTTTCATTCAATCATAAAAAATAAAAATTAAATCTCCAACACCAACCCACCCCCCCATTTGATCACGTGGTGCAGTAAGAGTCACATCACCATCCACTTTTGCAGGTAGAAGAAGAAGAGGTGGCAAATAAGGTAGAAGAAATGGATGGAGATGATGACAATGAGGAAGATCCTTTTGGATTTTCCATTCAAGATACTAATATCAATGTGCATATGAAGAACATCCCTCCATCGTTTCTTCCAAAATTTCATTGTCTAAGGTCAGAGGATTCAAAAACCTCTCTTTGAATTTGAAATTGTTTGTATATCTTAGGGTTACTTATTAAACACTCAAAAATTGAGATTGTTTTCGGCAACATTGAAGGATAGAGCTTTGAAATGGTTCATGAATTTAAGGACTAATTCAATAAGATCATGGAATGATATGCAAAAGATATTTCTAGAAAAATATAAAGATCATGATCTTAAGGAAGAAATATTTAGAATAAATAAAAAAGAAGATGAGAGCCTTGAGGATATAATAGAGACTTTCATGTATAATGTTAAGATGGAAAAACTACATCATTTAAGATCCGACGCACTAAAAAGTATCTTACTTAGAACAATTAGGGATGAATGGATTTATCTCCTTGATCTCATGAGTAAAGGTGATGTATACAAATTATCATTTGAAGAAATTTGTGAAACAGGCAAACACATATCAAAAGGATGGGAAAGAGTAAGTAAATCAACATCAAGATCGGTAAGTTGAGTTAAACTTGGAAACTTGCTTGATAAATTTAAAACAGAAATTCCTAGCAATCTAAGTGAACAAGTAGAAATGTTAAGAATACAAAATGAGCAAAAAGAAGATGTTGATATTTGTGTTTTCCATGCATAATCACATAATGTTAAATATTACCCCTCATTACCAAGGTTGAAGGAATCTTATGAAGAGGACAATGGAGAAAGTCAATTATGAATGCAATTATGTTATGTAGCTCCAAGAGGACCATGACAGCGTAATCAACCTATTATGATGCAAGAGCATAATTCATAATTTCAAGGTTATGCATATCCACCTCAAAGTAATTGGAACACACCCTTTCCTTGGAGACATTGGCCATCTCAACCCCAAAACCAATCTTGGCAAGGAACTTATGGGATCCATTCACAATATCCTCAATATATTCTTCAATATCCTACATACTCAACTCCATGTTATCCCTACCATCCACCTCCACCACAACCACAATCCCAACCACATCCATCTCAAGTATCCACTCCCACTCAACTACCTGTACCACCATTTTCAAACCCACACAAGGAAGTAGCTCAACCCACTTACAATGTTGAGGCACAAAACTTCCCAACATATCCTCTTAATTTAAATGGTATTCATCTTAGCTCAGGAAGAGTATCACAAAAAAGAGATTCTCTTGATGTCATTAATGGAAAACATGTAGAAAAAGAAGAAGAAGAAGAAGAAGAAGATTCAAAAGAGAAGACCAAAGGATCATGGGTTGCACTTAATGAGGAGTTGACATCAAAATCAAAGATTGGGAAAGCTCCCTCATGGTTACCATCAAATCCTCCATGTATTCAAGAGAACAATCAACAAAAAGAGGAATATTTGAAGGTCATGGTAGAAGAAGACATGAAGAATGATCCAGATAAGCAAGAAAACCAAGGGCATCAAAGTTATATTGAGGTTTGGTTCCAGAAAATCAATAAGATGGAGCATCACTCTCTTCTTCAACTGTGCTTGATATTTTCAAAGTCAAAGAATTTGGTCTCTAAAATTCAGGTACATGTCAAATCATATATTGCAAGCCTACACATCAGTTTATTTGTCATCTTGATGTGCACATGGCTCCATTGGAAGTATTCCTACACTTGAAAATGATTTTGTTTTTCCAAGTAGAGTAGGATAGGAAAATAAATGAAAAATAAGATAAAAAAAAAATAATAATAATAAATAAATAAATCTCAGGTGAAAACCTCCTTTGAGGCACCTGAGATTGGCTCATTGATTCAAAACCTCCATGAGGTGGTTAATGCGCTGGAAAAAACAGAATAAATGAGAAAAAAAAGATCCCAGGTGAAAACCTCCTTTGAGGCGCCTAGGTAGACCTACTAGTTGAAAACCTCATTGAGGCGACTAGTAGGCCTAAAGAAAAAGAGAGGAAAAAATAAAATATCATTAATCCATGTATCTCTCTGATGAATGTAGGTGCTCTCCAACATCTGCAAGCAACAAAAACAGGTTGGCACCCAAAAAAAAAATGGTCAAAATTCTAGCCAAAGGAAGTCAAACTTGGACTCTCTCATCTTTTTCTTAGATGCCCCATAAGGACCAAGGCCATGCAAATCCATTACCCTCATCTATTTCCACCATCCACTCATCATTCCCAAGTTTTTACCACTCATTTTCAATGTTGTCCTGAAATACTACGGGAATGATCTGTTTTACTACATGAAACATAAATACATAGAGTAGAAAAATATTTTTGTCATATCTTGAAAAACATGCATCCATTTTCCAACATTTTTCAGGGGGAGATGCATATGGATGATGGTAACATGCTCATGTGATTTCAACAAATTTTAGTGTACCATTTTCAAGAAATCGACCTCCATCACCTACAACCATTTTTGAATTTTCACGATATTCGTATGTCCATTTAAAAACATGTTTCATGGGAAGATGAATATGGATGATTGTAACATGCCCAAGAAATCTCAACAAATGCTAGTGCACAGTTTCCAAGAAATCGAACTCTATCAACTTTAGCCATGTTTAATTTTTCTCGCGATTTGTGCATCTGTTGGTCAATTGGTTTTATAGGGAGGTGAATAAGGATGATGGAAACATTCTTGGAAAAGTTTAGGTCAATCCATTTTACTGTTTGGGATATATGGACAAAATAAGGCTGCTACAAGGTTTCCTATAGTACTATGTCCTAGTTTACTATAGGAAATAGGCTGAAAGCTATAAGAAGGTACAGAAGGTGAAATAAAGTGTGGGAAATGTTTCTAATGGTGGAATAAGGTATAGGGAAGGTGAAAATCACCCATGGCCAAGCCCAACACTCCAAGAAGGCCAGATTTGACTAAGATAGCTTGCTCATGGTAACTGGAAGACAAAGGTTTAGAATCACCAAGCTATGAAGACCTGTGCAGAAGCAAACAAAGGAAATTATCACCTCCAGAGGACCATGGATCGATCATCAACTCAGCAGCAACATGCATGCCTCTCCAACAACCATCAGGTAGGTACAAGTATGCAATATTCTTGACCTCTTCTCTTGATCATATTATAGTTAGAAATTTGTTGTCAATGCATGAGAGATGAGGTTTTATAAGCTAAGGAAGGTTCAACAGTCTCAGCCACCTTCAACATCATTCATCCATCCCATTTCACAAGAAGAAGAAAAAAATATTTTTCAAGAACAAAGCCTACACTCTTGTCTCACCCTGAAAATTTCTTGAAAAAACACATAGAGCACATCCTCTCTATTTTCACAAATCTACACTACTCCATATTCACCCTAGCATCATCCTCCAAACCCTCTACATCATTTCTCATCACTCCCTTACAATTAGAAGACCCTGAAAGAGGAGGAATGACTGCTACAGGAAGGCAGAATGGAAGAAAGGAACAAATTGTGCTAAAACCCAAAATGGAAGTGCCTAAGAGAGACCTAATAAAAACATATAACTCCAAGGCCATTGGGAAATCATCTAGGCCACAAAAGAGAAGAAGAAGACAACAAAAGGAAAGAAGGCATTCACTATCAAAATATAACTCAAATTGTAGTGATGAAAAATGGCTTTCCATGAGGTCACTAATCTCTTTCTAGCTTTTTTCCAATGCCTAAAAGATGTTATAGAAATGGGGGAAAGGCATAGAAGTCAAGTTAAGGCCTTATCATAGGCTCGGGCTACCATTTCTTCTCAAAACAAGCTTAAAAACGGTTGCTTTTAGTACTACATGAATTGCTACTGGGTTTCTTGTAGTACTATAGGAACCACTATACAAATATACTACAAAATATCATAGTTCTCATCTAAAGGAATTCTGAAGGTTTCAGAGGTGTCCAAATGGTGGAAAAAGGTCGTAGGAGGTTGGAAAAGGATGTGGAAGACCTTGCCAAACTGAAAAATATTCAAGAACCCATCTTGAATAAGGGGAATAAGGTAGGCTAATGGTCTCAAGAAACACTTAGATTTTTTTCTATGCGCAAACAGTTTGGAAAAATGGGTGAAAATGGAATGACGGTTTCAAAGGAGAGGATATGAATGAAATGGATCTACAAGCCAACAAATTTCACTTGCAAAGAGGAAAGTTGTGTTTCTTTTTCTTGAAACATTTTTAAACAATCATGAAAAGAAAAATTACATTTTTGTGCTTGTCCTTGCAAAACTTACAACCAAGATTCTTAGGGGAAAGTACCGAGGAATGCACAATACAGAGGTCACCAGGGCCATGGATGAGGCACAATGAGGTGATTAAGTTTCTTAGAGGATGAGAAACACTTTTACCAGGGGGTATGATGGGATTCTAAATTAGACATAAATTAAGGCCCATCTGACCATCCTTCAGCACATTAAACCTCTCTTTTTGCATTAGATAATGTATTTGTAACTTTAATATGTTCATTAGGAAGGTTTATGGATAATTGCATATTTGTGCCTAACATTATTTATTTTTGTGGAATATTGTGAGAATATTGGGCAAATTATGAAGATTTGGAGGAGGAGATAAGCTAGGAACCTGCTCACTACAAAAGGAGGATCAATATTAAATAATAAATCAACAAGATATTTTGGAATTATGGCATAGATTGTGGAGCTCCAATGATTGAGAAAATCTAGGAATGTGTTCCTTGCCATTTGATGTAGATTCCTAGTATTAGGAATCAGATCCACTAATCAAGAGATTTTGGTGGGGAAATATTTCTCCTTTCATGGGGAATGGTTCTTAATCATTTTGTATAGGTACCAAGTCGAATTTGCCTCTAAGGGTGGATTTTTATTAGTCTTCTTGTGGAGATAAATCGTATTTTTGTAGTTCCACTGTCATTTCTTACAGGGATGTAATTATATTGATGAAAATAATGAATATTGGTGCCATGTTAAGCTTCTAATTCTTGGTCTCCTCCATAGGACTCTGAGTTTCCTTAGGCGTGGCCATCCTAGGAGCCTCAAAGCCCTTTTGTATCATTTACTTTTCTTCTTTTCACTTCTTATTCACATACATCTCTTGTTCTTGTCTTTTTTCTATTTATGCATTTAGTATTAATGATTTCTTATTGGAGGATTGGGTTAAATGGTTGAAGAATTTATTTTTCAGGATCACAAGCATCATTTCATCATTGGAACAATATTGGAAGGTCATAGTAATCACTGAGCTACTTGGATTAGTTTGCTTATTCCCAAATATAAATTTCTAGAAGTCCCTTGCGGCAAATAATAGTAAATTTATACTATTTTTTAGAGCATTCTAACGAGCTTCAATCAAGTTAATTCCACTTGAATTAGATCACAAAAAATTTATAGTTAATAAAAAAATTAGCCCATTGCATTTTCACTTGATTAGGTTAGGCATTTGATAGATTTACAAGCTCACTAGTTATCGAATTTCTATATTTTAGACTAGTAATTTGCTACCATTTTTTAGCATTGGTTAACAGAGATATTTTTGAGTGATTCCACTTGGAATGGAAACCTAAGACATACTATTCAGTAAAAAAAAATTCCCATCCAATTTTGATTTGATTTGGTTGGTAATTCGGTGAATTATAACTCCCTATATAAAATCTATTATTTCCTGTAGTAAACTATTGGAAACCCTGTAGTACTCTTCCAGCATGTACATACTTTCCCATATTTTCTCTAAAAGATTGGTTTTGGTCCCTTAGGGTTGAATCATGACCCCTAGGCTCTAAATAAATTATTAGGGAATATTAAAGACCACTTATGAAATAGATAATACAATGATGATTTCCACAGCCAATGAACTATGTTAATGGATCTAAACTCTTTGAAATATAATGGTTGACATTTATTTCATGATCTTTATTTATGAAATTAGAATAGGTTTCTTTCCTTGTATTTTCTTTCTTACAATAGGTTAAGGTTGTCATTTTGAGCATTTCATTTTTTGCAATTAGTTTAGGATTTGATTTCATTACATGCACTCCATTACATCATGACAGGGAAGGAAGGACACCTTGTATGTTGCACATATAGTGCTGATACCTCTTAAGTTTGTACGAAACCCGGGTTAATAATTAAAGTTTGTATCCTAGGGAGTTGCAACATTCTTATTGCAATACCGAGGCTCATCACATACATGTTAGTTGCATATGTGTTCTTTATGCTTGTGGTTTATGTGCTTGTCGTGTATGCATCGTGGTGGTCATTGTTGTCGTTGTTTCACCAACTGGAAGTTAATATGTTGTTGTTGGGATGTGTTTGCCATGAATCTATGTCAGTTGTATATGTATTTGTTATGTATGTCTGTGTCTATATGTTGTTATGCATGAATTTTCATGGTTAAGGTTGTGGTCCATGAGGTCATTGTATGCATTTTAGGTCATCATGATGTTGTTGGTATGTTATGTTGTTAATGTGTTGGTTGAAATAGAGTAGGATATGTAGACTATCAGAGTGAGGTTGCAACACTAGAATTTGGGGTAAGAGAATATTGTCATCTAGGTATTGTACGTTTGACATGCAGGTACGTTATTTAATGGATTGTTATATGCATTAGGGTTATATACATGCTTGTCATTTTATTGTTGTTGTGGTTACATGCATGGTTGATGCTAGTGAATCAGTGTGGTCATATTCACATGTGTCGAATAGTCATGAATGATAATAACTTGTTTTTATATGAATTGTTGTTGTTGTTTTATGTTAGTTAACTTGATGATTATGTTATATGTTAATTTGTTGATTGTTGTACGATAGTTAACTTAATAATTATGTTATATGTTGTTGATGAGTATGGTGTATGTTAACTTCTTGTTGTTATATGTTAGTTAACTTTATGATTAGGGCTATTTCATTAAGATCTTGATGTTGTATGTATCGTGTTGACCTAGATTATTTTATGTAGACGATTATGGTTATGACAATCAGGTATGAATCGACCTATTTGTGACATTGTGTTATGCTAATCTAGGCTGACTGTGCATATGTGATTGTTATGCATGAATGAAAATTTCTTATGAGTTTATGATGTGAACATGTTAGCTAGTTATTATGACATAATGACCTTATCTATGTTTGAGTTGGTATGTTATGAAGTTATGCCATGCTAATCTAAATTGATTGTGCAGACAAGATAGCCTCGCCTAAGATACATTAAGGTATGAGTTTGCTTATGTTGTATACTTAGTGCTTGATTGTTTGATTATGTAGAAATTTCTACAAATCTAGCTTTGATAGCATGTAGAAATTTCCTCAAATCTAGCTCTGATACAATGTAGAAATTCCTTGTAGATTCAAACCACAGATTGTAATATGCTAAAAAAATTGAATTGAATCTACTCTACTCATCAATGAAAACAATAATTGATCGATGAAATCACGAAGCATATAAGAGAAATAATTCAATCACACATAACACAATGATTTTCTAGGAAAATCCACAGTTAAAAACCCCTGTTATCTGTATATTACATTAATCAAAAATTTTGGATGAATATAATATGCTCTACTCAACCTTGAGCTAAAATTGCACAAGTATTTTTTATCCTCTACCCGACTGACTGCTTTTTGCCAATACTTAGCCAAATTCATAGCCTTCCAAGCTCCTACTTCCTTGTGTTGATCCCTTGGGGAATTAACCTCTATTTAATGTGGAAATTAGTCAATTGTGAATTGTGCAATCCTCATAGGCCTTTCTACGACTGCATGCACCATCTATTTAATTTATATGATTTTGCAACTGATAGTACAATGTCCCTGAACTCCAATCTCAACTAGGTCTTTCTTTGATCTGACATGCATAAGTTAATTATGAGTGAGTTTACTGGTTGATTACTGTAGGTTGCACCCCACTACTGAAAGTTACACCCCACTATTTGACAGACATCACCACACTATACATCAGGAATCACCACAGTCGACTACAGGTTACACCGCACTACTGGACATCCCACTAATTCCTCCATTAATTGGAACTAGTTTAACTGACTTTAACTTAGTTAGACTGAATTAAATAATTACAACTCAAAGTAAACTCAACTAGTGATCCTAATTATAGGAGACATTCTACATGACTCCAGTTAGACCCTCAACTCGAATTAAGCTACCTAAGTCAAATTAACTTAGTAAACTAATACAAGTTTCGTGAAATGTGGAATTACAATTTTATTCCGAAATTAATTCAAGGAAAAAATTAACTTAGGATTTTTCTTATTGCTATTTTTAACATTTCTTTTTGCTATTTTCAACACTCCCTCTCAACAATAAAGGAATTCAACTCTATCATGATCCAGTACCTTTGGAATTTTTTGCATGCAACCCTTGTCACTATTATTGTTGCTACTGCAACATCTACAACAACAAAAAAATCATAGAAACAAAATAAACTGAATCAAATGTGTTTGCAACTGTCTACTACGAAAATTGTGTTGCTACTAACTTTTTTATTGAGCCTCCTGCTCTATTGTCAACACTGCTCTGCACTTCTCAGTATCTAATTGAAACTAATCCTCCAACTTCCGAATATTGTGGGCCCTCGTAGTAAGGTAATGATCCATGAGACCAAGAAAACCTCAATGGATCTTGCCCAAATTTTTGCACTCTTGGGACTATTTCTTCACGTCACCCCACCTCACACCTGGAGGTATGACTGCATGTGCTCCCTTTTCCCACTTGGCTCAAAATCCCCCCTGGTGGAGGTCTCTACTTGAGTGGATGTCTCCACTCGATCTGCTCTCTCCTTCTCCAATTGCGGCTACTCCATAACTTGTTGAGGTTTCTTCTGAGGCTACATGTTGAGAGGTAATTCTTGCTCCCTCTCAACCACCAAGTATCTAAGCTTTTCCTTGCTCCTCAAGGATTTTCATGCATAAGCTAAATCCGATCTACTCATACTATTGTTGCTATTTCTCTGCTACATCTTTCACACTGCTTCTGAAACTACTACAATAATGAGTCTAATCTTACCATATCCAGATGTACTACTTCCATAGGGTTGCTCCCTCTGAAACTAGACTCCCTCTGAGTCTCGATCTCCCTATGGGAAATGTCTTTGCTCCCTCCTGGCAACTTGCACTATCCTCCTGCACTAGAAACTAAACTGCAAAGCTCTATGCTGGGAATCTCCTGGCTGGAATTGGCCCTACATATTGCATCTAGGAAATTTGCAATGCCTGTGTGTACAAGGATGACTTTGAATTCTTCTCTTCTATCGTGATTTCAGCTCTAATACCATGTAGAAAATTCTACAAATATAGCTCTGATACGATGTAGAAATTTCTACAAATCTAGCCCATGTAGAAATTCCTTGTAGATTCAAACTGCAGATTGTAATATGCTAAAACAATTGAATTAAATCTTCTCTACTCGTCAGCGAAAATAATAAATGATTGATGAAATCACGAAGCATATAAGAGAAATAATTCAATCAAGACATTACACAATGATTTCCTAGGGAAATCCATAGCTAAAAACGCATGCTATCTATATATTGCATTAGTCATAAAATATGAGAAGCTTACAATGTTTTTCTCAAGCCTAAGCAACCTCTGCACTATCTCTATCTGTCTCACTGCTTCCTAGGTAAGACTTGGATGAATACAATATGCTCTTCTCAACCTTAAGCTCAACCTACACAAGTATTTTCTATCCTCTTCCTGGCTGACTGCCTTTGGCCAATACTTAGCCAAATTCCTAGCCTTCCAAGGTCCTACCTCCTTGCATTGTTCCCTTGGGGAATTAGCCTCTATTTACTTTGGAAATTCCTCAATTATTAATTGCACAATTTTCATTGGCATTTCTATGATTGTATGAACAATCTGTTTAATTTAGATGATTTTACAATTGATAGTACATTGTCCCTGAATCCAATCTCAAATGGGTCTTTCTCTGATCTGACATGCATGACTTAATTATGAGTGAATCTTTAGTTTAATGGTTGATCACTGGAGGCAACACCACACTACTGCAGGTTGCACCCCACTACTGTAGGTTACACCAAACTACTATAGGTTACACCCCATTGTTCGATAGGCAGCACCACATTGTACATCAAGCATCACCACACTCGACTGCAGGTTACACCCCAATACTGCAAGTTACACCCCACTATTGGACCTCCCACTAATTCCTCCTTCAGTTGGAACTAGTTTAACTCACTTTAACTCAGTTAGACTGAATTAAATAATTACAACTCAAAATAAACTAAACTATTGCTCCTAATTGTAGTAGACACTCTACATGACTCTAGTTAGACCCTCAACTTGAATTAACTGAGCTAACTAAGTCAAACCAACTTATTTAACTAATACAAGTTGTCATGAGATGTGGAATTACATATTTATTCGTAATTTAATTCAATGACAAAATTAAATTATGATTTTTCTAGATGCTATTTTTAACATTTCTTGTTGTTATTTTCAACCGATTATGTCATATATTTGGTGTTTGAGTGTTTGGTGTCTATTATGTCATCTAGTTGATTTATCTAACATGCTACATTTATAGTTTGTTTGAATATTTGTTTAATTGCATGATATGAGTATGTGTCTATAAGATTGCATGAAGTAATGATATTGTCTTAAGATGGTTGTACTAACACGTGTGTTGAGACAGTTGATATGTACTTGAGTGTAAGTAGGTGATAGTTTTAGCACTATGTCATTTGACTGCTAGTCGATTATGACCTGGTTGTTATACTCCATAAAAGTTGATTTCAAATTAATATACACGATGTATTGATCTTTGGAACGTGAGACTGACATGTGTGAGTAGTTGAAGGGAAACATGTTTTGTATTAGCATGAAAAGGTAATAGTTAATGTGTTTATATAACTAATAGTTGGGTTATGTGACAGTACATAGTAAGACTCAATTGCAACAAGGAAAAAAGGTAAAAGAAAGGAATTGGGAAAGATTTTTTTTGGCTATGTTTCGAAACCCCAATTACAAACGAATGAGTGTTTTTCATACAGGAAGTCTTCTTAACCCTAATTTGTCTGAAATTATGTGGATATGTGCTATATTCATGGACATGTATTTAACAGGTATAATAGTTGGTGTCTAGTTATAGCTAGATCTGCTAAGGGAATTGGAGCCCTTGAGAGATGACACGAATGTGTTCAGCTACAAGGTAACGTGCTTGGCTTATCAAGGTAAGATAGCTAGTATATTGTATATTTATTAATGCGCTAATAGTTATGTGTTTATGGAAGTATGATGCAGGGGATTGTATGGCAAAGAGACTACCATGAAACCTTGGAGAAGGCTTAGGTTGATCTTTCCTTTGGAAGTATTGGGAATCCATGGGAATTGAGTCATGGTGTATGTTTCTAGTCTTGTGCTTTTGGTCTTTTGTGAATTTTTGCGCTTGAAACTTTTTTATGTATAGTGTGCGGCCATACCACTTTGATTGCAATGTCGTATTGTTATTAGTTTTCATGGCTTTCTTCTTGTTTTCATTTGTTCTTGTCTTTTATGTTTTGATGGCCTTGGGAATTGGTTGGGAAAAGAGGAAAGTTAATGGAGTTCAGGAATATTTGAATGAAACCCAACATGTAATGTAAGACCTGGATGAAGCTCGGTGCATGTATAAGGGAAGTTTAAGGTAAGAGTATGACAACCAGTTGGACTGGTTGGGTCCATTTGTGTAAATCAACGATGGAAGGACAACCATGGGAAAGGTAATAAAGAAAGGCAAGGTGAATGGACTTGAAGCATCAGATGCCTTGGTTATGTTGGGAACTGTTGTTGTTGATGTTGCGCATGTGTTGCACACATAAAAGGGAGTTCTCTTAACCCAGATGTTATGAAACCAGCTCAAGAAAAGATAGAAAAGATAAATCCACGCCTTAGAATTCAGCCTCTTCAAGGGGGCAACCTCCTTTACATTACATAAATGAACAATTCTTTGATGATACAAATGAAAATACCTCCTTTCTATATATAGGAGTCTAAGGGGTCATAACATAATCAGAACCGACATAACAATAATAATGTAAGGGCACAATAATAACAATAGTGGGCTTCTATGGGGCACAATAGTAACAATATCGGCACTACATGGGTACATCAATATAATAAGTGGGTTGTACTAATAACAATAAGGGGTTACACTAGTAGTATAGGGGCCTAACACCTTATGATATATGGTAATTATATTGTGATCATGATTGTGCTTATGTCTATATATGTATACATGTATGTATGTATGTCATGGTCTCATAGGATCATGATTGTTTATGCTAGTGTTTATATATATATGTATGTATTTATGTATCTATGTCACTGCCTCACAAGGTTTTCAGGGGTCATTCTTGTGGAAGAATGATTGCTTATGCAGGTGAAGAGGTTCCTAGTCTTATGAGGAATCAAGTGGGAAGAGTAGTCATGATAGATCTACAAGGTCAGTATCATGTGGATATGAATTTATATTATATGCTTGTACTATGTCTATATTAATGGACAGGCTATGCAGGGAGATACATCAATGAAATGAAAACAATATGATCCACGGCATGCTAGGATAAGAATGGATGGCGAAGAGACATTGGAAGCAAGGTTTCTTAGTAGAGACATTGTGGTTTTGTATGTGCAATGCTACTGTTGTGTATCTGTTGTGCATGTTTTATATTCAATGATTGTACCTATGGTGATGTGTACATGTAACATATGTAGTATTGTGTACATATGATGTTGCATGCATGTTTTATATATGGTGTGGTGTGTATATTGCATATGTAGTGATGGATATAGATGGTGCTATGTACATGTCGGAGATGCAGTGATATGTATATATTGTATTGTGTGCATGATGGATATGCATTGTTGTGTGCATGTTGGATATGCAGTGTTGTGTACATAGGGTGTTATGTACATGTTGTATATGTCGTGTTATGTACATATGATGTTGTGTGCATGTTGTACATGTGGTGCTAGGCACATATGATGTTGTGTGCATGATTTTACAAGTGGCGTTGTGAGCATGTGGTGACGTCTACATGTTGTACATGTGGTGTTGTATACACGTTGTGCAGGTGGTACCGTGTACATGTGATGTTGTGTACATGTTGTGCA
This sequence comes from Pinus tabuliformis, assembly GCA_031772625.1. NCBI lineage: Eukaryota > Viridiplantae > Streptophyta > Pinopsida > Pinales > Pinaceae > Pinus > Pinus tabuliformis. The sequence goes on from CM062812.1 coordinate 519,437,038, forward strand.
AGTGGTGTTTTGTAGAGGTGGTACTAGTATACATGTGGTATTGTGTGCATGTTGTGTTATGTACATGTGGTACTACGTATGTTCATTGTGTAATTGTGGTGTCGTGATATGTGTATTTGTCATGCTGTACTCTGTGTATGTATATGTATTGTGTTGTACATCAGATGTTGTGTTGTATTATACACCGAGTGTAGGTGTATGTTTTGTGTTATGTGATTGATGTGGGTGCATGTATTGTATGGTGTTGTACATCGTGTGTGGTGTACACTATGTGTATGTGTACGTTGCTGAAGAGAAGACATTGGGTGTTTGTTTGGTGTGGAAATTGATTTGGTGTGCATACAGAAAGGACAAAGGACTGATTGAAGGATAAGTATTGATATTTTATTTTAGTCCTATTATGCATGTGATCTATGATTCTGACTTATGAAGGTTACATGTGATTTATAATTATGGTTTATGATGATTTCATGCGATTCATGATTTTAATTTATGATGGTTGTGTTTCGAGCTAATTGAATGTGATGTGTTTATACATAATGATTTGTTCAAAGGTGCTAGTTTGACTTGTGATAGAAATTAAATAGGATTACAAGTGTACCTTGTTGACAAACTACCAATGAGGTATGATGTGAATTTATTTCAATTTATTTTAAACTTAATGGAAGTTATGTGCTTGGTACAGGAAAGCATGAAATGCCTGGTTTGAGATGGTTGAAATTGATTGCAAGAATTAATAGCGTCAGTGAAAGGAATTTGAACAAGCAATAGTATGTTGGTAAAGCACTTCAAGAGTAGGGTCATTGTGGGACATTGGTACCCAATATTGTAAATTTATTTCCATGAGCATGTTATGATGGGTATGATGGTTTTGAGGCAAGTATAGGCCTTGGTTGTTGACCTTCCGATGCGAGGAATCCTTGCCAAGGGATGGATCACCCGAGATAGGGGATATCGGGGAAATTTGAAGGTGAGTGACTGCACGGAAGGGGGTGACGGGATTGCCTGAGGGACTATGTAGAAGAGAAGGGAAGGTCAGGGATGTATTTGTTTTGGTCATTATCATTGCAAAATGGAATCAATTGCACATTGGGAGTGTGCCCTGGAACAATGATATGATAATTATTCACTGAGAGTATAAGTGGCGCAGGATTGTTACGTTGGACATTAGATGCGGCTTTGAATTTGGCAGTGGATTTTGGACTTCCTGGGAAGGAGGAAAATCCTCGTATTACTTTGAGGGTGGAGGTGTGAGCCTGTGGATTCCCTTGTTGTGGATGTAGGCATTGTATCCATTTATTTTCTAGTTGAGAAAATGTGCATATGTGTATATGCGTATATTATTGTGAACAATGTATCGAATGGGATTTATAAAGCTCCATAGACATTATGATTATTTGTTGGTTGAAGCAAATGCGTATAATAGTATATTTGGTTGTTATTGTAAATACCGTAATGAGCTGTGTTATAAAGCTCCAGTAAACAGTATGGTTGTCATGTTTTTGGCAGGATGTCATTGTAAATACTACAACGAGCTATGTTATAAAGCTCCGTGGGTAGTATGGTTTTCTTTTCAGAAGTCTTGCTGGTTTTAGGTGTCATTGAACACTAAGGACAATGTTCCCCCAATGGGAAGGGTTCTGTAACAACCCTAGTTAAAAATCCATGTAAGAAATAAATACCAAGGTCATGGGACACGTATTCCAAGCTGAATGGTGGGAAAACATTCTAGTGGGGTGTAAATTCAGTTATTATGGCTAAAGGAAATTAGAAAAGGCAATGGAAAAGGTTTCAAAAAAAAAAAAGGCATTATTTGGCATTTTATTTATGAAAATAATGGAAATTAGGAGAAAATGGAGGTGAAAGGTCACAGGTTGCATGTGAGGAGGAAAATGAAGGAAAATAATGGAAAATAAAGAAAATATAGGCCTCATTAATAAAAATGTTTCTAAGGATCAGTTGGCAAGATTTTGACAAGTTTTGGCGGAGCTCTCTCTCTCTATTCTATCTCTCTCTCATACTCTTAGACACTTAGATTTTTCTTGGAGCACTCTTGGAGGAGTGTGGCATACTTGGAGTTTTGGATCAAGAAGGCAAAGGAAGAGTAGGGCGCAAGAGGACATTGGGATCAACAACTACAGCTGGATTTATCTGCAGGTATCGAGTTGCATGTATAGTTTCCTTGCTAGTTTTGGCATGCATGGAACATGCATGTGGTTTCTTGGTTATGATTTGTCATTGGCATGGGGTATTGTTGAAATTGATAGTGGTTTAGCCCAACCTTTCCATTTCCTAAATAACCATGGTGTTGTGGGTTCCTTCCTTTGTTTCTAGTTGTTGGTTCTCATGTTCCTTTCATTGTGGGTTGAGTTATTAGTTCTTGGAGCCTTGGTTGGAAAAATGCTCTGGAAGACCTATAACATCTTGGGTTGAGTTACTAGTCCTAGAAGCCTTGGTTGGAAAAAATGCTCTGGAAGCCCTTAGTGGGTTGAGTTACTAGTCCTAGAAGCCCTAGTTGGAAAAACGCTTAGGAAGCCCAATGACAGTTGTGGGTTGAGTTACTAGTCCTGAAAGTCGTGTTGGAATAAACTCTTTGGAGCCCTAGATAGCTAGGTAGAGACCAATCTTGTGATGGTTAGTGATGTACAACCATGAGGTGGAATCGCTGGTTGAGGGTTGAGGTGGTTTGGCCTCTAGAAGCCTTGGATGGTTTTGATTGATTTGTTTTATGAGATCTCACATTCATGGTTGGAATATGGCATGGGGATGACTAGCTGAAAGAAAGATTTTGTTCAGCCTAGTTTATGGTCAGGTGGTTCATGGAAGTCCCATACCTGGTCGGTCTATGAAATCATCAATAAGAGCTATCTTTCTCCTTGATATTTTATGGGTAAATATACTTGTTTATATGTGGTTTATATGGCTGCTATATCCTTGATATTTCTATTGGCTATATGTTGGTTATGAATCAGTTTTATGACAATGGAAATGTATGGTTCTCATCATGTTTTCGTTAATCACTAGATGTAAAAATAATATATGGATTAATATATGCTAATATAGTTAATGTGATAATTAATCAATGCTTCTTAGTGACTCTCAGATAAGTATGAGACCCCTATACTCAGATCTATTGTTGAAACCTGTAGATTTCATATTTGTGATATGTTTGATGAAATGTCTGTCATGGTTGGTCTTGGTTAAGTAAATTCCTTGATCAATTTTTGTGATAGAGGATTTTTATTGGTGTCATTTATTGTCTTGGAAAGTCTCATCAAGTTCTGGGCAAGGGCTTGGAGACTAGCCCTGAAAAGGTGGCTTAAATATCGTAGTATCTGGCATAGAACTAGTAGAAAAAGATTGTAGTCTCTCCCTTGCAGGCATTGTGGGAGCGATAGGAGGGTTACAGTCGCATGCATTCCCATGTCATGGGAGTGACTGGGGGTTTTCCAATAAAAAGGCAATTTGACTCAAGGCTTGGGCACCTAGAGGGGTGGCTTAGCTTCCGTGGGTCATGTAGCTCCTAGGGAAGGCCAGTAAGGTTTTCTTGTGTCAATTCCACTTCCTTAAGGTGATCTAGGAGGTTGAATCATATCATAGTGGACTGGTTAGCTTGGGTAAATGTGGGAGGAGGGTGTTACAATAGACTAGGTAAATTTGTTAAGCAACATAAGCTTAGAGACTCTTCTAAATGATATCTAATAGGTTGTTGTATCTTTTGAGTGGATCTCATATTTTCATATTCTCCATGAGCAAATGAAGAAACATATGCCTTATAAAAGGAAGCCTTCTCCTTGCCCACTAGTTTCCTTGATCATTATGAATTATGTGAAGGGGTTGAGTTGGAATCTATGGAGACTATTCTCTGATCATTTATTTTGGCTTATTTTGATGTACATGCCTATCAATGGGTCTTTTTTATTGATGTAAGCAAAATAGTGGTTATCGGAGAAAGATGGAATGGATAGTTAAAAGTATGACGATTTTGTTTCTCGGTGGATATTCTGATGACTATTAATGACACATATATATTTCATTTTTTAATATATATGTTTTTTTCCTTTGAAAAAATGATATATATATATATATATATATATATAATTATAATTATTTCTTATTATTCGGCTTTATGAGTTACAGTATGTAAACTTTCATAAACTTTAACAATGTTGTCCCTTATCACGTAAACAAGGAGGTATCACACACTAATTTGGCGTTTCTTCTGACCTTAAAAATAGATTATTATTTTAGGGGTGGCACGGGTGGTTATTTTGTGCCATGATGAAACAATTGTATTAACATTTTCTTGGGGATTAGGATATAATTCCCATAGTCATGTTGAGGCATATGCTCTCCTACAAGGTCCAATGTTAGCTCAAGAAAGAAATATTCCTACTCTTTCTATAATTGGAGATTCTCAACTTCTCATACAAAGCCTAATCAAGAAGGTTTTGCCAAAATATTTGACTTTAAGAGCAACTCTTAAGAAGGTATCATGATACTAAAGAGGTTCAACACTTTTGAGGTCCATTATATTTTGAGGCATAATGACTAGCTAGCTGAATTTTTGGCCAAATTAGGCACTAGATTAATCGAAGGAATAATCATGATGAAAAATAATGAAAGGTTTAGAACCATCCCATAATCTTATGATTAATAAATTAACTTTACATTGTATCAGAGTAGGTTTGACCAGATTGCAAGCATGGGTGATAGTTTGCAACATGCAAGACTCTTAGAACTGGAAGAGATTAATTCTTCTCTCCAAGTGGAGAACATGGAACTAAGAATATTGCTCAAGGAAGTAGAGGATGATAAGAAGAAATTGCACTTGATGTTGCAGAATGTCATTGAAGAGAAAACTAGGGAATGTTCATCTACTGAAGCTTCCCCCAAGGCTCAAAAAGTTTGTGGTCATGAAATGACTGATGATTGCACCCTTTGTCAAATGAAGAACATTGATTATATATTAAATCACAAGAGTGGTTTCCTTGATTCCACATCTACCACTTCATCTACAAAAGAGAAGAAGGAGGAGATGGCTAAGCTTCAAGAAGAGGACCAAGAGTCACAAGTAGAAAAGGAGGTAAAATATACTTCTTGTTCAATTCATTCTCTTAACAATGATCATGCTTCTTTTGCATCATTTAAGAAACATACCAAGGGTATTGGCATGAAATTGTTGACCAAAATGGGGTACAATGGTAAGTGTCTTGGAATCCATAGTCATGGAATTGTTAATCCTATTGAGGTGAGAGCACAAACTTGGCATGAAGGATTAGGTTATGTTCAAGATGAAGTTGGAGAATGCTTCAAAGATGCGAAGTCAAATAATTATTCGAATGTGAAATTTTTGAAGAAAGAAATCTTGCAAGTTAAAGGAGGATCATGTCATCATGATGATGTTGACAGAAAAACATCTCCAAAGAGAGATGAGCACTTCAAAGGAAGAATTAAGTCAATTTCTCCTCACCAGAATCATAATCAAAAGGAGCATCATAAAAGGTGTAAATTTATTGATTATTCAAAGGCTTTTTATGACTATGAACAACATGATGATTTGAATAGAATGTTTTGGCGTGTGTTTCCTTGAACTTTTTGTTAAGCACCTAACCATTTTGTAGCTAAGTTCCAAAAAGGGAAATAGTTAGTCAAGAAGATGTATATGTTGATGGGAAGTGAAACCAGAAATGAAAATCCTCTTCCAATTCCAAAGACATTTCTGCCAAGAAATACTCACAAATTTTTTTTCACTCATTGCAACAGAAGTGAGGATTGGATCAAAAAATGTTGGAATTTGCATCCAAATCTTCATCCAAAGAAGGAAAAAAAGGTCATGAAATCACCCGAGGCAAAAAAGTTAGATGAAAGTGATAGGCACATTGTGCCCATCTCTAAAGCAGTTCCAAAAGAAAGTTAAATGCAGAAAGAAGATTCTCTAGCTTGGTTGTAAGAAATGGTTGAACTTTTCGTCTAGTTAATAATGTCTTTTGTATTCCAGATGTTGCATGTCCCCATAGTTGGGTAATTTGTAAAAGTGATCTCATGAATAAATCACTTATGTGAAACATTGTTTTCTTTAGCATTGTTATGTCATTTTGGCTTGATGATGAGTTAATTTGTATGGGAATTTGAAGAGTCAAACCTATTTCATATTGTAAAATGCATCCCATTCATGGACATTGTAGTAAGCATCATAAACTTTGGGGTGCTTAGTTGCATTACACCCATCATGTTAAATTTAAGCCAAGCACTCATTTATGCAAATATTTCCATGTGAAGCTTGTTTTAGTTATTTGCCAAAGTGTTTTTGGATTTTATCTTTGGTAAATATTTTGTAAAAGATGGATATAGTGATGTGCATCTAAGAGTACAAGTGCAGCTTAAGGACAACAAATCAAAGTACAAAGCAAGGCATGACAAGCATCAAGTTGATCATGATTTCCATGTGGAAGATCAAGTTTGCTTGTATATTAACAAGGAAAGACTTCAAGATGAAGATTGTATGAATATGGTTATGAAGAGAAATTTCATATTCCATTCATTTCAGATTTTGCTCCTAAACATTTAGAAGAATTGCAGCGATTCACTATTCTTGACTGGAGGATAAGGACTTCACGTAGATGAAATGTGGAAGTACCTTCGAATGGGCTGAAAGGCACCAATCCAAGCAAAGAAAGGTGAATTGAGATTGGAGAAGTGAAGGATTTTTATATTCACTCATTTTCAGAGATCAAAAATATAATTTTGGAGGTCCAAAAGTATCTAGTGGGGAGGTATGATCTAGAGATTAAAAATAGGCTAAAAAATCAAAGTTCCCTAAATCTCTTGAAACTAGTGCTAAAGCGTAGTGTTCTTCGTCCTAATTCCAATGTCACTTTAATCGCCTCAATCTGACATCGTATGAGAACATTATGGCATTCTGAAGTTTTTTCCCAACAACTAAAAAGTCAACTTGCAGGGTTGACTGGGCTACTGATTGGATAGTCCATACAGCTAACTCCATGTTGACGCCAACACGTTGACTGGTATGTACGGTGGACAAGTGAACCAATCTGGGCTCGACAAGTGGCATGATCATACGAGGCTAGGTAGCAAATTCTGATTGGTTGAAGGGTTGTGAAGCGGATCGATGATGAGGCGCCAGGTGGCCCAATGGGAGTATGCCACATGGCCCTCAGTTTTCATGCCAAAAATTTTATGGGTCGATCGTTCACCCCCACAAGATTCAACCCCACAACCTATCAGTTACAAATTGATCGTTGAACCATTGGGATGCACGATGTTTTGTATTATAATGGGCCAACAATTTTTATTTAAAGACATGTTTGTTGGGTGATGGTGAGAAGCGGGGCGGGGGGATTTGGCCCTAGCCCTTGGTTTCTCAGTGGCACATGACCAGAGTCTATAGAGCAGGGGCCGGGGTCATTAAGCCCAAGCCAATGAGGGTGAGCAGTTAGCCCGACCCCCGACCATATGTGCCCATACAACTGCCTTCAGGGCCTAAAAATTCAGCACTAAGGCCTTATGGTTGTTGTTAAGGAGGAGACGACTTTCTCGATCCGTGGCAAGAATTTCATTGGTCCTAGGTGAAATTGTCGCTCGGTGGTCTGCGTAAAGGAAAAAAGTGTTTCTCAATTAGCCATTTTTGCTAATTTGCATAGCAGATAGCAAGGAAATGGAGAAATAGGACTAACTTGGTCATTTTTCAGTGTTTTTTAGCCAAAGACAACCCTAGATGGGGGTTTTCGGGTGTTATGAACACAATGGCAGCATTAGACTTATGATTTGAGCATTGTATGTTGGACTTTGTGCAAAGTCAAGTCCTTTTGAGTTGCAGACAAAGAAGGCTTAAAGGCCATATGGAGAACTTTTTGAGCATGGAAAGAGCCTAGACAAGGGTTTTCCATCCTTCCAAATGCATCTGCAACAACTATTTTCATTAGAGCGTCATTTTTCATTTTACCCTTAGTTTATTTGTGGAGAAATACTATTTCAACACTTCATGATGAAGCAATTTTTTTTATGCTTGTTGATCTTAGATTGAGTATAAGGACCTATTGTGATATAGTCCTTTTTCCTTTGACATCATTATTTTCTTTACTGTTGAGTCAACTTGTGAGTGAGAGTTCTTTGAAGGATAACATTTCTTTGTAGGAGAAATAGTGCCACTCTATAAGGAAGTTTACTGTAATAGTAAAAAAATTACGATGTACTCTTTTGTACTTGATATTAATAAAGCAATCTATCCATTGGAGCAGGGCCCAGAGGCATAGCCCAGGAGGGGTGAACTTTGTTATCACATGGTTGTTCATTTTTACCATGTTAGGTTGCATGTGAATAGATTTCATTTTCTCTTCCAAGCGCTTCGGTGAAGATGTCTGCAATTTGCTCATTTGTCGAACAATGACGGAGATGGATTGTTTTGGCCTCAACATGATGTCGGATCAGATGATATTTTGTATTGATATGCTTTGTTCGATCATGGAACTTTGGGTTCTTGGCCAACTTTATTGCAGAGGTGTTGTCAATCATGAGTGGAGTTGATTGTACTTGTTTTACCTGCAAATCTTCAAGAATTTTCCTGAGCCACACAATTTCTTTTGTTGCTTCAGCCGCTGCCACGTATTCTGCTTCTGTTGTGGAATCTGCTGGAACTAATTGTTTGCGTGATCTCCAGGAGACAACTCCTGATCCAAGACTCATAGCATATCCTGAAGTTGATACCCCAGTTTCTTTGTCTCCATCAAAGTCTGAATCAGAGTATCCAATCAAACTGAAGTCATCTACCTGTGTATACTTGATTCCAAAGTCTTGAGTTCCCTTCAAGTACCTTAGAACTCTTTTTGCAGCAGACCAATGTCCCTCACAAGGCTTTTTCATAAACTTGGAGAGGATTCCAACAGCAAATGAAATGTCTGGTCTGGTAGTAGTTAGGTAGTTGAGACTTCCTACAAGTTGTCTATACTTTGTTGCATCCTCAAATTCCTTTCCTTCAATAGATGTGAGCTTTAAGTTTTCTTCCATTGGAGTAGTAAGAGGATTGCACTCTGTCATGCTAAACCTGTTCAACAAATCTTTAATGTATTTCTTTTGAGAGAGAAATATGGACTTTGGATGTTGGGTTACTTCAATGCCAAGATAGTAATGAACATAGCCCAAATCAGTCATTTCAAAACTTTTCCCCAATTCCTTTTTTATGGATGCAATGTAGCTTTCATTGTTCCCTGTTATCAAAAGATCATCTACATATACCACAAGATATACAACTGTTTTGCCAACTTGCTTAACAAATAAAGTTGCATCATCAAGATCAAAATGTTTGAAATTGAGTTTCAGAAGATGCTCAGTTACTTTTTCATACCAGGCTCGCGGTGCTTGTTTGAGGCCATACAAGGACTTCACAAGTTTGCATACTTTATGTTCATGTCCTTTCATAGCAAATCCTTCAAACTAGGACATAAAAACATTCTCTTTTAGATCTCCATTCAAGAAGGCAGTTTTTACATCCATTTGATGGACTTTCCAACCGTTCTGAGCTGCTAGTGCAAAGAGTGTCCAGATGGTGGCCCATTTTGCTGTGGGGGCAAAAGTTTCCTCATAATCGACCCCTTCCTTCTGTGCAAAACCTTTTGCCACAAGCCTAGCTTTGTGCTTGTCAAGTGAGCCATCAGCTTTGTACTTGTTCCTGTAGACCCACTTGCAGCCAATTGGTTTGGTTCCAAATGGAGGATAAACCAGCTTCCAAGTGTCTTTCTTTATGAGGGCATCATACTCCTTTTGAATCACTTCTTTCCATTCATCATGAGAAGCAGCTTCTTTAAAGGAAGTTGGTTCAAAATCTGTAGACAAGTTTAATTCACAATCATAAGAAACATCCATATCAACAGGTGAATTAGACTCATCTACATCACCTCCATTTTGTCGGTTTGAATTTCTGGTTCCTTTTTTTTCAATTTCATCAGATAAACACTTTCAAGTGTCTTCGTCAGCCACTTTGGGGGACCTTTCTGAGATGGTCCAGGCTGCTCTGTTGATTCAGTTGGGACTGAATCAAGATTGAGTCTCACAATTCTATCAATTACATCACTTAAAGCATCATCCGTTGTTGGAGTTTCATTCGGGGGAGAGTGTTCTTCGGAAGAAGATTCCACATGTTGATCTAGAATAGGAATCCCCCCTTCAAGATGTGGAATCTGATTATCAAATTCTTGAAATGATTTTGTTTTTGCGAGTCTATCCAAGCAATCAAGTTTCCGCTCAACAACATTGTCAGATTTGGATGGTTCAAGAAAAATTACATCTCTAGATATGACAAACTTTTTATTTACTTCATCATAGAGGCGGTATGCTTTGGAGGTGTTTGAATACCTGTTTGGTCAATTTAGTGTGTTCTAAATTGTTAATTAAAATGTCAATCCGGGATTCGTAAACTGACGAAGTGAAGTGTACTATATGTACAAGATAACCATTTTCTTAGTCTTCTGTCATTTTTGAGTTTTTTAGTTTGTTTTTGGATTTATCTTTTATGGATTCCCTAGTGTGTGATGGAGAAATTGAAAGTTAAGTATGGATGGTAATGGTGATTTCTACAGTGATTTTCCAAACTTAAAAGTGTTCAAAAAGAAAGCTCTAATATAACTGTAATGAAATCAATTCTCAAGAGGAAGTAAATGTATCAAACAGTGAACTAATGACAATGGCCGAGTATCCTTACTGCTGTATGAAAAAGAAAGTAAAAACTGAACTTAAAGCAACTCAAAGACTGAAAGCAAAGCAACTAAATCACACTACTTCAACCCCTATTCTCATCCTTTACCCTTCAACTCAATCTGCCTTATGGGAAGTAATCATAAACAAGATGAGTAATATGATATCTAAATTGCAGGAAATTAAATTGCATAAAAGGAAACTAATCACACTACTTCAACCCTTGTTCTCATCCTTTACCCTTCAACTCAATATGCCTACAGGAAGTAATCATGAACAAGCTGAGCAATATGATATTTAAATTGCAAGAAAGCAAACTAAATCATACTACAATAAGTAATATTCTGATTCCTTACTAATAGAGTCACTTGACTATAGAAAGGAAATCATAAACAGATGAGTAATATGATGTCTAAGTAGCAGAAAAATAAATAAGCAAAACACAATTTGAAAAATGACAGTGCTGGAATTAGACTTCAGGAAATGAAAATAAGCAGGAAGGACAAGATGATCTCATGTCAGTAGTTATCAAAAAAAAAATGTAAATCTGCCCGGGCTACCTACAACAAAACCTGTAAAAGAAGCACTGATCAGCTAACAGTTAGAAAAGAAACATAAAGGAAATATAGACAACAAATGAACATCAGAACAACACACTATATATACAAGAAATGATTAAAAAAACAGTAAATGAAAGCAAGTAAGAAACTATACAAAGCTCTGGTGTACAGGGGCCCTCTGCAACCTCGGCCAGTCAATCACTTAGTCACAAATCAGATTCAGAAAAACTGTCTTCTCATGTATTTAAAGCAAAGTGAAATGCAGTACAGTGGGTGACAACAGTCGAAATTTAAATACAAAAAGCTAATCTATTCAGCATATATCAACATGTTATTTATAAGAAAAAGATGCTGCAACTAATTCCTAGATTTATGCTGCCAAAAGACACGTAAATCTCCTTGAGCCGAGATCTAGCGTGATGGTCATGAATTCATGGAGTGGTGGCTGCTTGGTTCAGTTCACGGGCTGCTCTCCAGGTGTGCTAGTACCTCCAAAAACTAAGGATCATACCACGCAAACCTTCACGTGGGCAAAACAGAGCCATGCCACCGCAAAATTCCTCATTTGGCCCTTCCTTTAACCATTGTTGACCGCGACTGTTTATGAGTGATTTGGTTGATCTGAGGGGACACACCCCATGTACATGTCACGTGCAGCTTACCCATGTGGCTGGTTTCTCCATTGGACACCTGTAGCATAGCCTTTAACAAAATGGCTGCGGAAACTTGGGCTGGCTGCGGAAAGTGACAAGTTTCCGCAGCTGCTTGAACAAAAATCTAAATCAAACAACAGTCATAAAGATAGTTAGGAAACCATTCCATAAGCTCTTTTTAGACTATTATGCAACGATTTGACAGCTTGGTGGATGAAATAAATGGAAAAAGAAGGCTGAAAGGGTATATAGGGATGTGTAGGTTTGGGACTCAACATACCCCCACTGTGAAGGTGTTACATGTCCTCATGCAACCAAAATTTAGTCACCCCTTTCTAATCCATATGTTCTGATGCTTCTGCTAGGACATCTAGCCCTCTTTTCTTCTTCTTTGGTGTTACCACCATTCTTGGTTTCCTTATTAGACACCTGAACTTGAGATTAATCAATGCTCTGCTCAACTTTTTTCACTTTTTCTTCAGCTTCTTCAGCTTCTTGTTTTTCTTTTGCCATAGTCCTAAATGGAGCATAGTGTTATCATGAATAATTTTATCTACCTTTCTCTACTCTTTGAGTGCTTCATTTTCCTGCTTGATATGCCTATTTAGGACTTCTAACTTAAATACTCCTATTTTAAGGACTGAACTTGTGCATCTAGTGGCAGAGTGGTACTTGGACCTGCAGCTGATTTTTCTAATGATTCCAAGTAGTCATATACTTCCTGTTGATTGGGGTCTACTTCAGGTGTCTTTCTTGGACCAAGTTCAAAATCTGGTGGAGGAGGAGGATTGCTCTCTAACTCTGGTCAAGAAGGGCTTTCATCATGTGGAGGACTGATTTCAATGCTTGGTTGAGGATGAGGTGGACTACGGCTAGCTGGAGTTTTCTCAGGTGTCTCTCCACCCAAGTCAATGAAGTGGGGCCGTTTTATTTGCGTTTTACTCCCTTTTCCTCTTAACCTTGTGCTTCTCCTTAAGTATGGTGGACTAGTACTCTTTTCTTGTATACTCTGTTTTCCTTTTTCCTTTTTCTTTGCTATAGCAGCAGCCTGAAGATGTACTAATATTTCTGACAGTGGTTGATAATCCTCCTCTATGGATTGCTCAGGGGATGGGTAGACTTCTTGGATGGTCCTTTTGCCTTTTTCTTTCTTCTGTTTCTTGTCTTTAGCTCTATCTTCTTCTTCTTTTTGACCGGTTTCTTGAGTTTCTATAGTAGGGAAGTCTTGGACTGTAGTGCTCTTTTCTGTCCTCCTACTTTTTCTTGGTTTCCTCGGTGTGCTACTTTCAGAGGCCTCAGATGGCTCTTGGAATTAGTTTGTTATCAAGAATTGCTCCCATGTATCTTTGTTTTTCCTTAAGTGGTCTTCAATAAGAATTTTTATAAGTCCATGATGGTATAGATGAGGGTCTATATTGCCTATGTGTTTTAGGACTCTAATGCTCATCTTCTTCAAACTCAAGAGCAAGAAATAAGGCAAATTAAGAGTCTGATTTTCTAAGAAATTCATAAACAGTCTAGCATGGTACATATACATCGAACCGAAGCGTCCTTCACAGGTGACAAATTTTTGGATAACTAATAGTAGGCTAGCCCATTCTTCCTTTAATGCATGAACAGGAATTCCTTTGGTAAACACGGTGGTGTCCATACCTGGGTTTCTTAGCATGATTCTCCATGCCTGTTCATCCACGCTTTTATTTTTGAACCATCTCTCACCCTCCTGAGGTAAGCCTGTAGCAGTTGCTACCGTTGTTTCGGTCACTGTGAGTTTCAAATCTCTAATCTCCACTTTCTGGCCATCAAATGACCGTGCAAAAGCCTTGGTTACTTCTTTGTTATAGCCTTTAAACCTTTGAATGAACCGTAACCATTTAGCTTTCTTCAGTAAATCCTTGGCTTGAGGGTAACCTTCTAGATATTTTGGTCCTTCTGGCTCTGCCCTGAGTAGTTTTCCCATTTCTTTCCCTGTTTCAAATTTCAACTGAGGATACAATTGCGTATGAGGATTTTAGCAGAGGACAGTAGCTTGGTTGCAGGGTTTATGGTAAAAGGTAATGGCTGCAATCGATAGCAGGTAACGGGAATGCTTCGGATTACAGGCGGAATAGAGGATAGACAGTAGTGAATGGGTTTACAAACTGAAGTGCGTGTATATGAAAGGAAGGTCTTAAATGAAATGGTAAGTGACCAGTAGTGGAGGCGAGATCTTTTTTTTTGAATTAACGGTTGCGTACGGGAGATCACACATTTTAATAGATAGCCGCGGAAAATACGGTGAAGAAGAGCCATAAAGAGATTGGTCACATCTCATGAACGCAGGTGGAAAATGAAATTGCAGTTAACTTGAGTTTAAACCCGAAAAACCCATCATGAGACCGTTAAGAAATGAATGCTTGGTGTATGGAATAATGTCGTGGGATAGGAGTGGGTAATGGAGCTATCATATCGAATCATTGCACATAGTAGAACTTTTCATGGTTTGATAACTATGCATAATCATGACTTTAATTGCTATTTGATAAAAAAATTTGCTCATACCTTTGGAAACTTTGTCATTTCTTGCCCATAGCTTTTAACCAACTGTTCTTTCTTGATGTCTTGGAGATGCTCCATGTCTTCATGGTATTTTTTCACTTACACCTGCATTTTCATGATTTTTGTACTAACATTTTGACTGTGAATTTGAAAAACAGAGTGGTGGTGGCTGCGAAAATTGTTTCTGGCTACGGAAATTGTTTCTGGCTGCGGAAACTGCTTCCAGCTGCGGAAACTGGGACAGCACCTACTTAGCTGAACAAATGTGGTTAGAAAAGAACTAACTGAGTGAAAATAGTTTTGAAAGGAACTTTTATTGATGAAATGAGAATGAAATGAGTGGAATGGAATGAAAATGAAGCGAAGTGAAGTGAAGAGAAACTGTGAATGAGATGGAGATGAAGTGGAATGACAAATGAGGTGGAGTGAAGATGGAAAGAGAAGGAGAGGAGATTTTTTTTTTGGAAAATATAGAGTGTCAAGTGTCCTTGATTTTCACTCCATATTTTCTGTATAAGACTGCCAATCTATGATTGGTTTTCAGGCTTATACAAATTTATTTATTTATTTATTTATCTTATTTATTTATTTATTTTTAACTGAAAGAATCAAAGGCTAGGCTGGTGGGGAAGAAGGATTCTTCTCCACCAGCCTTATTGCAGAATTCTCTTGGAACATCTTGACAAATTCTTCTTTTGAGAGTGGCTTATGATAAATTTTCAATCGGTGGCCATTCACAAGAAAAGAAATCTGAAATTCATCAATGGTCTTGACTCTTACTGCTCCATTATTAAAGACTTTGTCAATTTCATATGGCCCAAGCCAATGGGTTTGAAATTTACCTTTAAAGTCTTTAAACTTGGAATCAAACAGTAATGCCCAATCTCCCTCTTGAAACTTTCTCTCTTTGATGTATATGTCATGCCATTTAGCTCTTTGATGTTGAACTAGATTAGTCTTTAAAATTGCTTCTTTTCTGATCTCATCTAACTCATTCAGCTGCTCCATTCTGTGCTTTTGGGCTTCTGATAGATTCATCCCCAACTGGACTACCATCTTGAAAGTCTTGACTTGAAACTCAATGGGGAGCAAGACTTCTTTCCCATAAACAAGTTCATAGGGAGAATGTCCTGTTGTATTCCTCCATGTAGTTCTGTAGGCCCATAAGGCTTCAGGAAGCCTTTCTGCCCAATCTTTTCTGTGTAGATGAACAGTTTTGGTGATGATGCTCTCAAGAACTTTGTTTGTAGACTCCACTTGGCCATTTGCTTGCGGATGGTAAGGAGTAGATTTTCTGTGCTTGATTTTGTATTCTTCCATCAGCTTCTCCATCAAGTTAGATGTAAATTGACTTCCATGATCTTTCACAAATTCTCTTGGGACACCAAAACGAGTAAAAATATCCTCAAAAAGAAATTGAACAACTGAATTTTCAGTGGCAAAAGGCAATGCTTTAGCTTCTACCCATTTAGTGACATAATCAGTGCATACCAATATATACTTTTTCTGTTTAGATGGTGGATTAATAGGTCCAATGAAATCTAAAGCCAATTTTTCAAAGGGTTCGATGAGTACCTGTGGTTGTAATGGCATTTCATTTGAAAGAGTCGGTCTCCCAACTCTTTGGCAGCTGTCACACCTTCTGACATATTGTTTTGCATCTTTGAAAAGGGAAGGCCAATAATATCATAAAGAAAGGATTTTATAGGCCATCCTTTTGTTAGCAAAGTGCCCACCGCATGGTTCATCATGACATGCCTTAAGGATGTCAGGAATTTCATCTTCCCGAACACATCTTCTGATCACACAATCTAGCCCTGTTTTAAACAATTCATTAGAAATCCATGAATAACTTGAACTCTCCTGAATAATTTTTCTTTTTTCACCAGGAAATAGATGTGGAGGTAGCTTTCCTATAACCAAATAGTTAGAAATATCTGCATACCAAGGAGTCTTAGTAGTTATTGCAAATAAATACTCATCTGGAAACTTATCCTCTACAAGATAATCTTCATTAGTATTTTGGATTCTAGACAAGAAATCAGCTACTGTATTTTGTTTCCCTGGTCTATCCAACACAGTAATATTGAATTCTTGTAAAAGTAAGAGCCATCTTGTAACTCTGCCATTAGTAACAGGTTTATTCATGAGATATCTAATTGCAGAATGATCAGTATGGACAAAAGTTTCATAGCCAGTTATATAGTGTCTAAACTTATTGATTGCATGAACAACAGCTAAGAACTCTTTCTCAGTCACAGTATAGTTTAACTCGGTGGGAGTCAAATTTTTACTGGTGTAGTAAATGGCATAAGGAACTAAATCCTTTTGTCCCAACACAGCTCCTAGAGCTGTATCTGAAGCATCTGTGGAAATATGGAAAGGAAGTTTCCAATTTGGCCCTCTCAAAATAGGTGCTTCAGATATTCTTGTTTTCAAAGTTTCAAATGCAGATTGACAATGAGGATCCCATTTGAATTCACAGTCTTTTGTAAGTAATTTGAAGAGTGGAGATGCTATTTTGGTGAAGTTTTCAATAAATCTTCTATAGTATCCAGTAAATCCAAGAAAACTTCTAACATCTTTTTGACAATTTGGAATAGGCAACTTGGAGATGACTTCAACTTTTGATCTATCAACTTTAATCCCATCCCCTGAAATATGATGTCCTAAAACAATCCCTTCAGTAAACATCATAAAGCATTTTTCATGACTTAATGATAGGTTTGTTTCTTTACATATTATAAGGACTTTTTCCAAATTCTATAATGCCTCTTCAAACGAATTACCATAAACTATAAAAGCATCCATATAAACCTCTAAACAATCATGGATTATATTGGAAAAGATTCCTAGTACTGCCCTTTGAAATGTTGCGGGTGCATTACATAATCCAAAAGGAAGTACTTGGTAAGAAAAAGTTCCCCATGGATAGGTAAATGTGGTCTTGTCCTGATCTTCAGGTGCTACCTGAATCTGATTGTAGCCACTAAAACCATCCAAAAATGAAAAATACTTTTTGCCTGCTAAATTATCTAATACCTGATCGATAAAGGGTAAAGGAAAGTGATCCTTCAAAGTTGCTTTGTTCAATTCCCTGTAATAAATGCATACCCTCCATTTACCATTCTTTTTAGGTACTATAACCAAAGGAGAAACCCATCGACTATCTGAAATTCGATAAATGAAGTTTACATTAAGTAGTTTTTGGAGCTCTTCTTTCACTATCTCCCTAAGGTTTGGATTCATCCTTCTCTGAGGTTGTCTGATCGGTCTACTGTTTTCCTCAATGTAGATGTGATGAATGCAAGTCTTAGGGTCAATACCTTTCATATCAGTATATTCCCATGCAAATGCAGTAGAATGTTTTTGCAAGATTTTGGTTAGTTCTTCCTGTTGTGATCTTTCCAAATTTTTGTTGATATTCAATGTTTTACCTGGAAAGATCTCAATGGCAGAACTACCAAACTCTTCCATAGAGAAAAGAGACATTTGTCTAGATGATAGATACTCAATGTCAGAATCTAACTGAAATTGTGTGTGGTCATATTCTAAAGATGTTTCAAAGTTTTCTAATGTGTTCAGAATTTGACTATCTTCACTAACTTCAGAAATGGTAAAGACAGGTTGTATAACATCTTCATCATCAATCCACTCATTATCTCCTATTTCTGTAATTGCTTTTGCTGGAGGATACAGATTGAATTTCTTTGTCGAATTACCATCAGAAATATACATATCCCCAGACCTACAACTGATGAAAGCGTTGGTTGTGGCTAGTCAAGGTCTTCCTAAGATGAGAGGGTGTCCTCCTAAATTACTCTTGGGGGTTAAAATTATGAAATCTACTGGATATTCCCAAGAGTCTAAGGAGACTGAAATGTCTTCTAATACACCATCTGGTTCAATAATTGATCAATCTGCAAGTTGCAGTAAAGTAGGTGTAAAAATAAGATTAGGAAGTTTCAGTTGTTCCATAGCCTGTCTACTCATAATGTTGATAGCAGCCCCTAAATCAATCAAAGTATTTGGAATTTCTACCCCATTGATATGTGTTTTGACAATTGGACTACCGGGATCTACATACTTCTGCATAGTATTTTTTCCCATCATGATGTCTGCAATTTTCCCTACCAGATGGATTCTTCTTGTATCTCTAGGTTTCCTTCCTGGTCTTTTAAGACTCAACTCCTTTATTGTTTTTGCTAGAATAGGAATTTCTCTAATGGCTTGTAACAAGGGAATCTTGATACAGACATTCTTCAATTCATCTGGAAAATCATAGTCAGGCAACAAGATTTGTTTTTCAACCCCTTTGTCAATTTGTAATCTTTCAGGAAAAGGAGGTGTGGATGAAGATGCAGGTTGCTCAACTATAGGAGTTGTGTGGGTTAGCTCTTTTTCTTTTTCTTTCTGAGTGCTTGGGTTTTGAAGATATGCTTCAGAACCCTTATTGGCTTCAAGAGAATCTTCCTCAGAAATGCTTTGCTTTTGGGCATCTATAGAAGTTTTATCTAAAACTCTACTAGATCTGAGTTGTACATCATTGAGAGGAACAATCATATAGGTAGGAAATTGTTGACCTTCTACCATGTAAGCATTTTGAGGGTTTTTATTATTGGGGTTTGGCAATGGCTGGGAAGGAAGTTGATTTGACTTCTGTTGGAATGGAAGCAAGAGTTGAGAATTTGGGTTCTGTTGAGAGGGTTGTTGTTGTTGAAATGGCAATGATAGTTGTGGATTTTGATTTGGAAGTTGTGGAGCTTGCTGGTTTTGAAAAGATGGAGTATATTGATAAAATTAAGCAAATCTCCCATAAGGATTTTGCATGCCTTGTACCCATGATTGAAAAGGATTTTGAGGTTGGGACCAAGGTTGTTGCCAAGGATTCCAATTTGGTGGGGTTTGAAAGTTCATAGAGTTATTAAACCCTTGGTTTTGTTGCCCCTGCCAAGATCTCCTTGCAACAAAACAAAGAGACTCAATTCTATTTGGATCTTCGTGGAAGACAACTTTGAGCCCAGGAATTGAAGGAAATCCTTGGTCTCATGATTCTCTGAACAAATTGCACATGTTTCTACAACTTTTGCATCCAAGGGACATTCCCTGAGAGCATGTTTTTTTCTACATTTTGGGTAAAAGATGGCTAAAGCTTCAGCTTCAGCTTTCTGCTTATTGTGGATCTTAAGAGTGTCTAGTTGCTCACTAAGACTCCCTAAGATATCAGTTTTGAATTCATCAAGCATATTGCCAATCTCAGCCCTACTTACTGATCCAGTTGCAGATTTGTTTGCTCTGATGAGAGAAGGATCTCTAGGTCCTTTTCCAGTTTTAGATTTTCCTCTTGAGAGATGGACACACAGCTCTGCTATATCATGAAGTGGAAGTTGAGATATGTCTCCTTTTCCCATCATGTTCAAAATATCTATCCATTTGTCTCTAATGGCTTTTAATAGAAGGGCTTTCAAGGTTTCCTCATCTAAGTTACTTATTTTTGCTCTTTTGAGATTGTATTGGAATCTTTCAAGTAAATCCTCCAAGTTTTCATCTTCTCTTTGTACCATCTTAAATACTTCATCCTTGTGGTTGGTTATCAATTTTCCTTGAATTTTTTTATTTATTTATTTATATATTTTTTTAAGAAATTGGCTACCTAGTTTCACTTTCTCGGCAATGGCGCCAAAATGTTTGGTCAATTTAGTGTGTTCTAAATTGCTAATTAAAATTTCAATCCGGGATTCGTAAACTGACGAAGTGAAGTGTACTATATGTACAAGATAACCATTTTCTTAGTCTTCTGTCGTTTTTGAGTTTTTTAGTTTGTTTTTGGATTTATCTTTTATGGATTCCCTAGTGTGTGATGGCGAAATTGAAAGTTAAGTATGGATGGTAATGGTGATTTCTACAGTGATTTTCCAAACTTAAAAGTGTTCAAAAAGAAAGCTCTAAACTAACTGTAATGAAATCAATTCTCAAGAGGAAGTAAATGTATCAAACAGTGAACTAATGACAATGGCCCAGTATCCTTACTGCTGTATGAAAAAGAAAGTAAAAACTGAACTTAAAGCAACTCAAAGACTGAAAGCAAAGCAACTAAATCACACTACTTCAACCCCTGTTCTGATCCTTTACCCTTCAACTCAATCTGCCTTATGGGAAGTAATCATAAACAAGCTGAGTAATATGATATCTAAATTGCAGGATATTAAATTTCATAAAAGGAAACTAATCACACTACTTCAACCCCTGTTCCGATCCTTTACCCTTCAACTCAATCTGCGTATAGGAAGTAATCATGAACAAGCTGAGCAATATGATATTTAAATTGCAAGAAAGCAAACTAAATCATACTACAATAAGTAATATTTTGATTCCTTAATAGAGTCACTTGACTATAGAAAAGAAATCATAAACAGATGAGTAACATGATGTCTAAGTAGCAGAAAAATAAATAAGCAAAACACAATTTGAAAAATGACAGTGCTGGAATTAAACTTCAGGAAATGAAAATCAGCAGGAAGGACAAGATGATCTCATGTCAGTAGTTATCAAAAAAATATGTAAATCTGCCCGGGCTACCTACAACAAAACCTGTAAAAGAAGCACTGATCAGCTAACAGTTAGAAAAGAAACATAAAGGAAATATAGACAGCAAATGAACATCAGAACAACACACTATATATACAAGCAATGATTAAAAAAACAGTAAATGAAAGCAAGTAAGAAACTATACAAAGCTCTGGTGTACAGGGGCCCTCTGCAACCTCGGCCAGTCAATCACTTAGTCACAAATCAGATTCAGAAAAACTGTCTTCTCATGTATTTAAAGAAAAGTGAAATGCGGTACAGTGGGTGACAACAGTCGAAATTACAATACAAAAAGCTAATCTATTCAGCGTATATCAACGCGTTATTTATAAGAAAAAGATGTTGCAACTAATTCCTAGATTTATGCTGCCAAGAGACACGTAAATCTCCTTGAGCCGAGATCTAGCGTGATGGTCATGAATTCATGGAGTGGTGGCTGCTTGGTTCAGTTCACGGGCTGCTCTCCAAGTGTGCCAGTACCTCCGAAAACTAAGGATCGTGCCACGCAAACCTTCACGTGGGCAAAACAGAGCTGTGCCACCGCAAAATTCCTCATTTGGCCCTTCCTTTGACCATCGTTGACCACAACTGTTTATGAGTGATTTGGCTGATCTGAGGGGACACACCCCATGTACACATCACGTGCAGCTTACCCATGTGGCTGGTTTCTCCATTGGACACCTGTAGCATAGCCTTTAACAAAATGGCTGTGGAAACTTAGGCTGGCTGCGGAAACTGACAAGTTTCCGCAGTTGCTTGAACAAAAATCTAAATCAAACAACAATCATAAACATAGTTAGGAAACCATTCCGTAAGCTCTTTTTAGACTATATGCAATGATTTGACAGCTTGGTGGATGAAGTAAATGGAAAAAGAAGGCTGAAAGGGTATATACGGAAGTGCAGGTTTGGGATTCAACAATACCCCAGGAAGATACACTTACGACTTCTAGCACCAAGTTTTTTTCTATGTACCTTTGGTATCAAAGCATAACAGGTGGAACCAAAGACCCTAAGATGTTTTACCGAAGGAACATGTACATACCACAATTCATAAGGAGTCTTGTTTCTTATAACATTAGATGGACATCTATTCTTTATATATGCAGCACATAGAACAGCATCAGCCCAAAACATTATCTTTACATTTTTGAAGAAAAGCATGGATCGTACCATATTCAAGATTGTTCTATTCATTCTTTCAGCTACACCATTCTGTTGGGGATTATAAGGCACAGTTGTTTGATGTTTGATCCCATGTTGGCGAAGATAGTTTTCAAATTCATTTGATGTGTATTCTTTTCCATTATCAGTGCGAATAGACTCAATATGAGATTGTGCATCATTTTCAATCCATTTATGAAAATTCTTGAATTTTTGAAAAGCATCAAATTTGTTCTTCAATAAATAAACCCAGCACATTCTGGTGTAGTCATCAATAACTATTATGATATATTTATTTCCATTTGCAGAAGGAACAGGAATTGGACCACATAAATCTGAATGAATGAGTTCAAGCTTCCTATGTGCTCTTGAATGTGAATCATGAAAGCACTGTTCGCTATGCTTTCCTAGAATGTAAGCATCACATTGCTTAAGTTTCCTAGGAATTGTAGGCAAACCAGCAACACCATTTTTCTTCAATAAGTGGAGACTGTCATAGTTCAAATGTCCAAATCTAGCATGCCATAATAAACTTGATGGAAGTATACCTTCTTCATGATGACAATTGTCTGAGAATGTTGTGCATGAGCAGATGTTCCTTGCAGTTTGATAAGCCTTTCTTCTTCTATTCCCCTCATGACATGTGAGTGGTTAGATGCTTTTCTTACCTCAAGCTTGCCATCAAACATATGAATGGAGTGGCATTGCTGGTGGATGTGGACCAAGGACAACAAGTTTCTCTTGAGCTTTGGGAGATATAGAACATGATCCAGAAGAAAGTCTGGAAGACCAGGCAGTTTAAGCCTGATTGTGCCAAGCCCTGATGGCTTGATTTTTTATTGATCTGCAAAGTATACTGCTCCATCAACATTGTCAGTGAAATCTTCAAAAAAATCTTTTCTGTGAGTCATGTGATAGGTTGCTCCTGAATCAAGCAACCAATCATTTTTCCAGGAAGTAAGTGAAGCATTAAACAAATCTTCATTTACTCCAATGTTACATTGTGCCTCAACATAGTGAGAAGATTTAGGTTCTTTACCTTTGTCTGTATCATCAGTTTTACCTTTCTGTTGGTTTCTTTTCTGCTCAATTTTGTCCCATGGTAGCTTGCATGTAGAGGCATCATGTGATCCATTTCTTTTGTAGCGAATGCAATGCAGATCTGCCTTTTCTCCTTGAGAATGTCTGCCCCCCCTGCCTCTGAAATATCTTCCTCTTCCTCTTCGTCCACCTCTTCCTCTTGTAGAATCTTGAGCAGGATGCTTTTCTTTATGAGCAAGGCACATAGTCCCTTCAGAAGATTCAGGGGTTGTCTTCTTTCTGAAAGCTTTCTCTCTTTCAACAAACTTTTTCACAAGAGAGTCAAAGGTTATATCTTTAAGATTTCCATTTGCTTGCAATGACTCAAGATAATTGGAGTAAGTAGGATAAAGTGCCTTGAGAAAATCAATAAGAGAAATATCCAATTCAACCTTAGTGGATTTGATATCATGCATTATAGACTTTACTTCAGATGCAAGAGAAAGAGGATCATTATTTTGTAGTTCAAGAGTGAAGAGTTTAATCATGAGTTGGACAACTTCAAGTGCAGAATGTGAGTCATAGAGTTCTTTCAGCTTTTGTAGGGCTTCAAAGGCAGTTGAATATGATGAAATATGGCGACTCACCTCTTCATTTACAGATGCTACAATTAATGCATAAGATTTGCTGTTCTTGTTTTCCCAAATAACGAGCTCTTTGTCTGAGGTAGGTTGTACTGGGTCATTGTCTCCTTCTCCGACACACACTCCTTTCCACAACTCATTGAAGATGAGGGTGTGTTTTATCATCCGGGACCATTCAGGATAGTTCTCCTTGCCAGTGAGAACTATTCCTACCATGGAGATGATTGAATGCATTCTGTAAGAAAAAATTACTTCTGCTGATAGAAAACAATATATATGTTATACCTTCCACTTCTCAAATATATATGCTATACCTTCCATATACCATATAACATATTGCCATAAAAAAGCTTAATGAATTTCAGGTTCACTTTTATTCCCATTCAAAATAATATATTATCACTCCATATAATATATTATTATTCTTACACACATGAAATTCACTGCACCAATGTTTTCATGTAAAATGAGTATCGCACCATTTAAAAAACTGCGCTGGTAATCAAACCAAATCGATCACCAGGAGTATGTCGATTATGCCATATCAGTTAGCATTCAAAAATCGTGTAGTGCGAAATCAGAGGGGCCGGGTCAAAACAACGGTCACATATATTACTGCATATCGGATTCAATATTGCAAAGTCCTTGCCAGTAACAACTGGCGCTATACCGATGGTAATGTAACATGCCTATCAGACTCTCATATCTCGCAGTTCTTTAGTAGAGAAATACATGTCAAAAAAATATAATTGCAGACAGATTCTAAGCACCTTTTGAACCCAATAAGAAGTATTCAAAACGTATTTGAAACAACAGCATTCAAAACGTATTTGAAACAGCATTCAAAACTTATGTCATGATACCATGCATATGCAGCGTTTAGTCGAACACGGTCTTTCACCAACAAAATAAAATAAAATAGTTCAAAGCTTATACACTCCTTTGCACCAATATAGTTCCAACACACCCTTCAATGCTCATCAGCATATTTCCAACACCGTTCAATGCACAACAACTAAGTGTCGATTCAATCCAAGCGTCTATGCAATTTGCAGTCACAGAGATGAGCCAACAACCAAACAACGGGGCCTGAAGGGAAACACACCATATGACAATGTTCATAAAATATGACAGCGTTATATAACAGGACAACGTGGTTTGGAGAGGCGGTATTGCGGGGTTAACTGTGGTATCGCAACTGTTTGAGAACCGGTGGTATGGGAGGGACAGCGTTCAATGTAACATATCACCATACAACATTCAATCGTGCTGATAACCATCACCATACACAGTCAATTCAACAGCGTTCAATCGTGCTGATAACCCACAGTCAATTCAACAGCGTTCAATGTAACATAGTAAAAAACGCAATACCAATACGCCGAAAGCATTTGTCTGCCTTCCGCTCTGGACAGAGGCGTTCTTCAAAAATGCAGACGCACCAAAGTAATCTTTCACCAAAGCAATCCGGCGTGGAGGCACCAAAGGCATTGAGGACAGAGGCGTTGAGGCAATGAAACACAACGCAGAGGACAGAGCTCAGTCAGAACAGTGCTCAGGTCAGAACAACAGAGGACAGTGCTCAGTGGACAGTGCTCAGACCAGCGTACAACCCACAGTAGCAAAAATGAAGGGAGTTACAACTATTTTGAGAACTGGCTCTGATACCATGTTAGGCCAGGCAGTAACTCCAATAGGTAGTAAAACTGATTCTTCTTATTTCATTAGGTATGCTATTGTTATATACAAAAGGGTGTGACTGCTCAGTTCATCTCCTGATGACTGTTCACA
Organism: Pinus tabuliformis; assembly: GCA_031772625.1. Taxonomy (NCBI): domain Eukaryota; kingdom Viridiplantae; phylum Streptophyta; class Pinopsida; order Pinales; family Pinaceae; genus Pinus; species Pinus tabuliformis. The sequence continues at coordinate 519,462,705 of CM062812.1, forward strand.
TTCCTAATTTAACTATTTACATAAATTCACCCAATCGTGAGGATTAGGTGTCAACAATTGAAAACTAACTATTCACCTTTGAATAAGTTACAAAATAAGTGAATGTTTTAAAGACCCATATTTATCTAACTTGCAAAGTGTCAGGGGATGATCTAAGTTTCATTTTCAGATCAAAGAGCCAAGTGGACTCATGGCAGAACAGGTATCATGTAAAACTAATTATAAAGAAAGGAGGATATATGGTCGGGGTTGTGAGGCTTCAATCCATATTATTATTACTCATATGTTTTTGGAGGTATGTGTATGCTATATATTGAGCTCCTCCATCTCCTTGATTTAGAAAAGATGCAATTGAGTGTGACAAAGCCCATCTTACATGACGAATTGGAGGTATGCATGTCTCTTCTTGGCTTCATTTTTTTTCTTGGAAGAAAAATCCATATGATTTCAACCTCCTCGTACAATGATTATGGTCTTCATATAAATCAAGGCCATTGTGTTGATGTTTCCCAACATGTCAAAAAGAAAGCGTATACACATATGGGGGATCATTACAATTATGAGAGAGATCCTCATATCAGGTTGGCGCTCCATAAATTTTGGAAGGTAAGAGGTTGGCTCACAGGGTTTGCTCCAAAACATGGTAATTTGAAAAGAAAAGGGTTAGGAAAGCATCACTCTGGCCACCTCTCTCTTTTAGTAACTTGCTGATTTTCTCCTCTATATACTCTGGTTGCAAATACAAGTTGGAAAAATTTGTGGTTAGAAAGAGGGTAGAGATTGGTCGAGATTCCTAAAACAATAGTTTGTATTTCTCTCTATATTAGAAAAGGTGGAGGATCTTGAGTAGATATAAATTATCTCTAAAGGTTGCTTTGTGCACTATATCAATGTTGAGTGCAAAAGGTTTCCATCACTTAGTAGGGTTGGTCACATGTTCCTAGTTCCTGAATTTGTCAATGAATGGGACACCAAATGCACAAAAGCATCTACAAGGTGTCAAATTCTTCTTGTCTTGTTAGAGATTCTTATTTGAGTCAACAAAAGGAGTGCTGACATTTTCTAATCATGTATGGAAGCTTATGCTCATCCAAGTAAGTGATTTGTTGTAAGTAAAGATATCCTCTCTAATGATGTTTTTTTATATGTATGTTTATACCCATCAATTTTATAATTATTGGAATTGGAAAGGGTAGGAGGTCCTGAGTCTGTCTTGGCAACCTGACTGCCCCCTATCTTTGTGGGGTACCTCAATTGACTTAGATATATATTGAAGAAGTTATTTCCTTTTCACCTAGACACAGTGAATAGAGGAGACCATGAGATTAAAGATGACATGTCACATCTTACCAATGAGGAATCGAGGGAATTAATGGAGAGGATTTCTCACCTCCATGAAAAATCCTCAATTTTCAAATGTAGTTTAACCAACTAGTCTCAAGTGTGACCACATGCATGGAATTGTTAATTGACCATAAAACCATCATGCAAAGAACTAAAGATTAATTGTCAAGCCTTCATTGGTGAATTCAAGAATTGCAAATCTCCATCAGTAAGACTCCTTTGGAACACTCCTATTTTAATAACTCCATTGCACAAGCACTGTCAGATCTACATGTTTCACTTCTTTAGTTTGGTGGTTCAAGGTTTGGTGATATCACTCCTCCATATTTCAATTAGTATGTGTTGCAAATTTTGTAAACTTTTGAATTTATTTTGGTGTATCTACTCTTATTTGTATAATATCTTATATCATAGAAACTAAAAATTTTGATGTAGTAAACGTCCCTTGGACAATAATGCTTATCAAAATTTTAGTTGGAATAGCCCTTTTTCAATTTACTTGTTAAGCTCATAACATAGATTTTTATTAATACAAAATTATTTTGATGGTTTAAATAAATAAATAGGTTATTATTTTAGTATTCTAATTGTATTAAATTGTATACAATCTCTTTCATGACCATTTAACCTGCATTTTTAATATCATATTAATTTGTTAAGATAAAAATAACCTATGATGGTTGATCTAAAAAGCATGATCCAAAGGGTTTAGTCTCAAAATACTATGAGCAGGTATCTTATACTTGGCCTTATACTCGTGAAAACGGGATGATGAAGCTTTTACAAAAAAATGCCATCGATTGGGATGAGATTTTGGAAAGGGGAAAAGATCCTCGCATCAATAGGTTTAAGACTTTGTCATAAGATGAAAAATTCTAGAACTTACTCATGATCTAGTTGTTGAGAGAGAACTTGAGAAAGCTAGAAGGCAAGAAGAAACTACGATGAAAGAAGAGGCTAAACTCAAGAAATTAAAGAAGAACAGTTTAGGCCACTTCAAAATCTAGAACATCAATGCAAATTTGAGGAAGATTTACAAAAGAAGCATGAAGAGGATGCTACTCAAGAGAAATTGGAAAGACAAAGAAAAGGTGTTGAGGCTAAGCAAAAGAAGAAAAATTTGCAAGAGTAGATAAGAAGGAGGAGGAAACCATTTAAAAAATAAACAAGATGATTAAATAGATGCTAAGTAGGAATTTCATCAATAATAGATTTGTTGATGTAATTGACCTAACCAGGGATGAAGAAGATTATCAATAACATGTACAAAGGTAGAAGATGAGGTTGTTTCTAAGGTAGCTAATGAAAATCAAGTGTTTACTCCAATATAAGAACCTAATCAAAGCAGACAACCAACTAGAATTCTAGCATTTGAATAGGATAAAGCATATAAAGAGGTACCACCAATAAACAATGGCAAAGAACTAGTAATGGAACACTTTCATAGTCTAGGTAACCTATAAAATATTTTATCATGGGGTGATCGACCTATCCATGAGATTATGGATAAAGTTTCGAATATAGAATAATTTATGATAATCACTAGAGATGAATGATTTTCAAGAGAATAGAGAGGAAAATAAAGATAATTGTGGATAATATTATGTTTTGTACTTGAGCAAATCCTTTTTTGGATGTTAAGAAGGAAAAACTGAGTTATTATCCACAAAAACATTTATTTCTCATGCCACTAATGACAAGGCTAGAGATGAGGAGGTTGAGGTAGAAGGGAGAAGAAAGGAACTTGAGTTTCTTTTGATTTAGGTTAGATATTACAAAGGATCTCAAGTGACAATGCTAGTAGATGATATTGTAGCAAAGAGTGAGAAACATGAACATGTTAAAAGGACATTCCTGGAGAGAATAGTTTAGATTCAAGAGAAACATTATTTTTGTCCATAATACATAAAGAGGTTCCTAGATAGAGAAGGGGGGGCAGAGGAGGGGGACTTCAAGACCAAATAGAATATATATCAAGTAAAAGCAAAATGTCCAAGGAAAAGAGGATCACAACATATAGATATTAGCAAATTAAAATATACCTAGGATGTAGGGATTAGTGCAACATTGGACATGAATAGCCACAAAGTGTTGAGCTTTGTACCTCAGAAGGTACTTATAGTATTGTTTCTTTACTAGAAGGACCTTGATTTGCCTCATTAGGAGTTTGCATTTGACATGCAGAGTGTGCAAGTGAGTTGCACATATGTTGATGTGGTGTGCATGTAAGGTAAGCTTAAATTATGACTTGTAGTTGAGTTAAAGTAGAGAAAGCTAAAGATAGGATAGTTAACTAAAGTAATGTTAGTTATCTTCAGTTAACCTGATACCCTAAATTTGGCCTTCAATCTTAGCCTAGGAAAGTTATAAATTGAGCCTAATGTGAGGTGCTAATACACAATACTAGCACAATATTGAGAGAGGATTCTTAGTGAGCATGTGTTGGGTTCGAGAGAATGCAGTGAGGTTGGTGATCAATATTGCATTTTCTCGGTTGGGCTATTATCCCTGGTTGGGCTATATTTTTCTAAGTTTCTGGTTGTGTATTCATTCAGTAATAATTGTCGAAAACTGAATACTGGGTGTTGGGCTCGGAATGTCTAACACAAAGTTGAGGAACCATGTGAATGAATAATGGTCCATCTATCTCAAATTTTGGGATATAACGTTAGCTTGGTTATGAGTAATCTTCACTTATGTAGTATTAGTCAATCTGAGGTATTTTAGCAAATAAAGTATGAAAAAAATCTAGCAAATCACACAATAGTGTGAAGCTAATATCATAGGGATATCTTCAATAATAAAATGTCACATGCAAAAATACTTAGTCATTGAAGACAATATGGCTGGTTGGTGGAGTTATGATTTTATGTTAAATAAAGAAAATTTTAGGGGACAAATTCTACTCATGTGTTAATTTTCCAAGATTTTTCCCTGTAAAAAAAGTTGTTAATTTTCATTTTTTTTCTAAAATTTATTCACTCAAATTCCACGTGATAAAAATATTTTACCTAAACAATAGAGCAAAGCATAGGCCTCACCTTCTAGCTAGGTTTTCTACCATATTATGTTTTATATGATACATCTTGTGTTCATTTGTATGGATGGTGTGCTTCTTTTCTTATTTCTTTCATTTTGATTTTAGTTATTGGATAAATTGAACTACTAAGCTACTAATAATTAACCGAGGATCTAAAGAGATAAATTACATAATTTAATATTTCAAAATATTATAAGATATATTGTGATCAACTATTCTAATGGAATACCTAGGAATATTTAGTGATCGTCAAGGATCTTCCACCTACACAAGATCATGACTATGATATTCATTTGCAACCAAAAAGTGTACTACCTTAGGCCTTACAAGCACCCATATGCACAAAAGGGGTGAAATTGAGTATATGGTTCAATAAATGTTATAGGTTAGCATCATTCAACCTAGCCAAAGTGCTTTCTCTTCACTAGTAGTGATAGTTTATGAAAATGAAGGTTCATGGCATATGTGTCTAGATTACAAAGAGGTCAATAAGATGATCGTTAAAGATAAGTTCATATTCCTATCACAGAAAAATTATTATAGGAATTTCAAGGAGAAATTTTATTTACAAAGTTGGACCTCCATTCCAAAAATCAACAAATTGGTATGAGGCAAGAAGAAATCCCCAAAAAAAAGTTTATAACACATGAAGGTCATTATAAGTTTTTGGTGATGTCACTGCGACTTACTAGTCCATCTTCCACATTTCAAATGTTGGTGAATTCTATATTCAAAGTTCTACTCAAAAAATTTCATTTGGCATTTTTCAATGATATATTAATGTACAACAATTCCTAGGAAGAACATGTACAACATATTGACAAGGTCTTAAAACAATAGAAGGAGCAAAAACCGTAAATGAAGCCTTCCAAGTGTTCCTTTGGGGTTCATGAACTAGAATATTTGCGTAAATTGTATCTCATTAAAGTGTTAAAGTGGAACATAACAAAATTAAAGCTATGATGGAATCGAAAATTTCAAAAACTTTTAGAATCTTAGAGGATTCTTAAGATTGACAAGATCCTATGATAAGTTTATTGATAATTATGGTTGAATAACAGCATGTGTTATAATGTTATTGAAAAAGGAGACATTTTGTTGGACTTAAGAAGCAACCAATATTTTGAAAAACTTAGGAAGGTTATGTGCACAACTCATGTCCTAGCAATGCCTAATTTCAAAAAATCCTTTATTGTAAAGTGTGATACTTAAAGGCACATCATTTGTGTAGTTTTAATGAAAGAAGGAATACCCCTTTTCTTTCAATGTAGTTGGCTTGAAGGAAATGACTTACTCAAACCCATTTATGAAAATGAAATATTAGGCATACTACTTGCAATCAAGAAATGGTGTCCTTATCTAATAGGAAGACACTTCGAGGTAAAAATAAGCCATGATAGTCTAAAGTGCTTCTTGGAATAAATATTATCTTTAGACGAAAAATAAAAATGAGTTACAACAATGCTAGGATATGACTTTGAAATTATCTTAAAAAGGGAAAACATGTGATGGTACATTTTAAAGGAAAGAAGACGCAGACAATTTGCTTTGTGTTATTTCCACTCTACAATCTAATTAGGTGGAAGAAGCAAAGATAGAATGCACATAATATGAAAAGGTATGCAAGATCATTCCAAAATTATAAGAGGACTTGAATGCATTAATAAATTTGAGTGGAAAAATGATTCACTTCAGTTTCAAGATCAACTATGTTTATGTAAGATGTCCCAACTCAAATAGAAATTATTTCTGGTATTGAACACTTCATTTATAAAAGGAAATTCATGGTTCCTAGAAAATTACCACAAGATCAAGAAGGGTTTTTTGGAACTATATTCAAACCATTCTAGAACTTGATCCAAACTAGTGTTTAAAAATTTGTAGCTAAATGTTTGGATTTCCAACATAATAAGGGTGAGACAATTAAGACCCCAAGTCTTCTACAACCATTAGCCATACCAAGTTACCATTGAGAGGGGGTGCCAAGTGATTTTACTACAATTCTACCATAGTCTAAAAGAAATAATCATGACAATAGTGGTGGATTGAATCATGAAGCATTCCCATTTTTTCTATATTTGTAATTCTTTAAAATCAGGTATAATAGTTGCAACATTCATGGAAAATTTACTATATGCCCATATACAATAATATCTAATATGTTTCTCAAAAAACAAATGCTTTTGGTGAGCAAAGTTCTTTTCAATGAGACTTAAGTTCAAAAGTTAGATTGGTCATTTAAAAGGTCAATTTTTTTTGTTCATGTATAAGAATATTTGATATCACATAATCCATTACATTGCTACCAACCCATGGATACAAATAGCATGGTTATATTTCAACTACTTCATTAAACAATTGAAAATTATTAGGTCTCCAAAACTATAAACCATGATTAACTTAGTTTAAAAAATTATCTCTTAGGTCTTCTAATTTTATTTTTATTTATTAGCTAAGACAAAGTCCTCATTTAGAGGATTAAGGTTGAAATTTTTGAATAAAAGAAACCTTGAATAATAGTAGCACTATCATTCAAATTAAGTTAAACATCTTAGTAAAATAATATTGCTTTCATTCTAAGACTATAAATATCTTGATATAATTCTCTTAATTTTTTTTATATAAAAAAATAAAATTAATAAATAATTGTTTACTAAGGTAATCCAATTAACTATTACCTTGTTATGAAATATTATGTAAATCATAAAATTTAAAGTTCAAATTCCCTATAAATAAAACCAAATAATAATAATAATAAATCATTATTTTATAAATTTTATATTATTTATATTTACTAATTTAAAATTATTTTTTATGAATTCAATTCATTTTAATTAAATCTATATATTTTAATTAACAATTTATTAACTAAAAAATGAAATTTATTTAAACGCAAAAGAAAACTAAAATTATTACTCTCGTGTAATCGAACAAATATCATGTCACATTTAAAATATAAAGATATGAAACACTTTTGAACACTTAATTAGATGTAAAAAGATTATATATATATATATATATATATATATATATATATATATATATATATATATGATGATGATGATGATGATGGTTAACGTCTGCTGAGACCAAACATTGGTCTATCGGACCTAAATAAACAATTATTTATTTTGATTTAAGGTTTTATTCCTATGCTCAAAAAGCTTGGAGAGAAGCCTCCCGAGCTCACTATAATTTTGACATTGTAAAAGGCTAGGAAGGTCAATATTGTAACAAAGATTGTGAAACTGGGACCTAATGTGGTTGTATGTGGGGCACTCTAAGAGGAAGTGGTTGTCATCCTCGATGTTCCTATTCTCACATATATGGCAGATCCTTTCCATCCAGAGCTCATGAGAATTCGTTATAATCTTTGCTATATTAATTTTCTTCTTTGAGCTAGTTAAAATAGAGAGATACTTTTGATCTTCTAGGGTGGGGTTGATGATTTTCTTATAATAACTTAATTTTCTTTTAGCTCTAAATCTTTCGCACACCACATTTTTTCTTTGAACTTAGAAGTAACAATATTTTTAATGTTATTAATGTTTTACAATGCATCCTTCTCGTTGATCTCCCAATAGTTTAACTAGGCCCTTGTGTCTTTATGCCACCCCTGATTGAGCCTTAGGGGGTTTTGGCTGGAATTTAAAACTAGCTTAGGAAGTCTATGATTGTGTGTGTGTGTATATATATATATTACATTTATTTTTGATTATTTAAAAAATTTCCTAATATAACTATTATAAATTAGTAATAAAAATTTGAAAATTTAAATTTTCATTTTATTTACTTAATTTTTAATTATTTATAAGTTTATCTATTTAATTTCTTAATTATTTATAAGTTTAAATAATTTAATTTTCAATTCAAATACTTAATGCTATATTCATTTGTTTTATGAATTAAAATTATTATGATTCAATTATTGTGGAATACTATTATCAAGATTGTGTGATAATTATAATTGTTTTTTAAATTTTAATTATGATTATTTTTTAAGTTTTAAAATCCGTAACAAAAAATATTTCATAATATATATCGAAAATATGAATAATTTTTTTTAACATTTTCATAAAAATAAAATAAAATTAAAAACAAAAAAAACTGTGTTTAAAAATATATCCTTAATATTTCACTTTTATCTCATCTCATCAAAATATTTGTTATTTGAAAATGGCCCATATTCTTACTCAATATTCAAGTCTCATTCCAAAAAATTAAATTAAAAAAAAAAAGAAAAAACAAAAAACAAACTGTATTTAAAAATGTATCCTTAATATTTCACTCTTATCTCATCTCATCAAAATATTTGTTATTTGAAGATTGCCCATATTCTTACTCAATATTGTTCACACCTAATCTTCAACGGTTGGGTAAACAGGAACGTGAACAGTCATCCGGAAGATGAACTGATCCATCCATTTTATGTATATAAACAATAGTTATCTAATGAAATCATAAGTCAGTTTTCTTCTTCCCATTTTGTAGTTACCCTGGCCTGACATGGTATCAGAGCACAGGTCCCAGGTTCTAAAAATAGTTGTAACTCCTGCCTCTGTCCTGAGCGCTGTTCTCTCCTGAGTGTTGCTCTGCCCTGAGTGTCATTAATTCTCTGCGCATCAGTTAAAACAAAAAAATTGTCCTGCGATTCGCTGCCTCTCCACACCAGATGCACTGGCTCTGCAATAGATCATTGAGAACGTTGTAGATCCTTCCGTTGAGGAGATTCCAAACCGACGCCGACTTGCAGCTCGTTGTTCTCAGAGAGTCTGTTGGGCGCTCCTCCGGTGACCTTTGCAACTCTGAGCAAGGCAAGCTCAGCCTTGAGCTCCTTGAGCTGGCTTAACAACTCTGATCTGCTCTTGTTGCCGAGTTCATGAACCTTAACCCTGTTGCCATTTCGATTCAATTTTTTTTGCAAGTCCGCTCTGCGCCTCGGCTCCTCTCTCTATGGTTAAACCGCAGTAACACCCTCACCAACATGCAACAACAGCCTTGCATGTGATGACCTGACCCTGTGTCGACATCGCATGGTATCGTCAGATGCTCCCTGGATTGCCATTGCATCGAATGATTTGAGGGAACGGACCGAGGTTGCTGAATTCGTATCCGACCAGCTCTCTGCCATCAATCTGCCTGCAATTTCTCATCGAAAAGGTCTTATTTTCATGCTTAATTCTGTCCGTCAGAGCCATACCCGCCTCTTCAGTATATGACCGAATTCTATAAGCTCCGGGAAGGGAAGGGATTCGAACTCAGAGCCGGGTTGATCCAAGCATTGAATCTTTGTATCGTCAAAGGTTGGAGGCGGATTATCGAAAGCCGTTAGGTGATGTGCCAAATGAAAGCTACTATGCGGACCCTCTTCTGCAAAGGGATTTACGTCGACCTGATTTAGGAGCCTCTGTTGCTAGAGGCCCTCCTGCATATCTCGGATCATCTTCGCTGTATCGCTAGATTTATAAGCTGCTGAATTTTGAATCATAGGCTTACTATAGTTTCATTCCATAGTTTTAGTTATGAATCAGTCTTAATAACTGATCTAATTGGTACGGTACTAGACTATTTGAGATTATTGCGTAATTTTGTTCTGAACACCTCAGGCTGGGGAGGTCCGCATAAGATGTTGTATGTGGCTCTATACTTGAAGTGATATATTAATACAATGAAGTGAAGTGATCCCTTGCGCATTTTTGATATATTGAAGTGATATAGAATGAAGTGATATATTGAAGTGATCCATTGCGCATTTTTCAAAACATAGTAGTATTGCAGTGATATGTACAATGAAATGCTGATGCTTTTAGAAAATATTAGAGGGATTTAAAGGCTGTAACGTAAGGATTTTTTTAGCAGAAGTAATCTTTTACAGAATGCATTCAATCATCTCTATGGTCAGAATAGTTCTCACTGGCAAGGAGAACTATTCTGAATGGGCTTGGATGGTAAAACACACCCTCATCTACAATGAGCTGTGGAAGGGAGTGTGTGTCGGATAAGAAGACAAAGACCCTGTGCAGCCTACATCAGATAAAGAACTTGTCATTTGGGAAAACAAGAACAGCAAAGCCTATGCATTGATCGCAGCATCTGTAAATGAAGAAGTAAGTCGTCATATTTCATCCTATTCCACTGCCTTTGAAGCTTTACAAAAGCTGAAAGAACTCTATGATTCACATTATGCACTTGAAGTTGTTCAGCTCATGATTAAACTCTTCACTCTTGAACTGAAAAATAATGATCCTCTTGCTCTTTCATCTGAAATAAAGTCTATAATGCATGATATTAAATCCACTAAGGTTGAGCTGGATATCTCTCTTATTGCCTTTCTCAAAGCACTCTATCCTACCTACTCCAATTATCTTGAGTCACTACAAGCAAATGGAAATCTTAAAGATATAACCTTTGACTCTCTTGTGAAAAAGTTTGCTGAAAGAGAGAAAGCCTTTGGAAAGAAGACAGTCCCTGAATCTTCTGAAGAGACTGTTTGCCTTGCTCATAAATAAAAGCATCCTGCTCAAGATTCTACAAGAGGAAGAGGTGGACGAAGAGGAAGAGGAAGATACTTCAGAGGCAGGGGGGTCAAACATTCCCAAGGAGAAAAGGCAGATCTGCATTGCATTCGCTGCAAACGAAATGGATCACATGATGCTTCTACATGCAAGCTACCATGGGACAAAATTGAGCAGAGAAGAAATCAGCAGAAAGGTAAAACTGATGACATAGACAAAGGTAAAGCACCTGAATCCGCTCACTATATTGAGGCACAATGTAACATTGGAGTAATTGAAGATTTGTTTAATGCTTCACTTGCTTCTTCGAAAATTGATTGGTTGCTTGATTCAGGAGCGACCTGTCATATGACTCATAGGAAAGATTTTTTTGAAGATTTCACTGACAATGTTGATGGAGCAGTATACTTTGCAGATCATTCAAAAATCAAGCCATCAGGGCTTGGCACAATCAGGCTTAAACTGCCTGGTCTTCCAGACTTTCTTCTGGATCATGTTCTATATCTCCCACAGCTCAAGAGAAACTTGATGTCCTTGGTCCACATCCGCCAGCAAGGTCACTCCATTCATATGTTTGATGGAAAGCTTGAGGTAAGAAAGGCATCTGACCACTCACTTGTCATGAGGGGTATAGAAGAAGAAAGACTTCTTAAACTGCAAGGAACCTCTGCTCATGCACAACATTTCTCATATATTTCTCATCATGAAGAAGGTACACTTCCGTCAAGTTTATTATGGCATGCTAGATTTGGACATTTAAACTATGATAGTCTCCGCTTGTTGAAGAAAAATGGTGTTGCTGGTTTGCCTACCATTCCTAGAAAACATAAGCAAACAGTCTTTTCATGATTCGCATTCAAGAGCACATAGGAAGCTTGAACTCATTCATTCAGATTTATGTGGTCCAATGCCTGTTCCTTCTGCAAATGGAAATAAATATATCATGACATTTATTGATGATTACACTGGAATGTGTTGGGCTTATTTATTGAAGAACAAATCTGATGCTTTTCAAACATTCAAGAATTTTCATAAGTGGATTGAAAATGATGCACAACCTCATATTGGGTCTATTCGCACTGATAATGGAAAAGAATATACATCAAATGAATTTGAAAACTATCTTCGCCAACGTGGGATCAAACATCAAACAACTGTACCTTATAATCCCCAACAGAATGGTGTAGCAGAAAGAATGAATAGAACAATCTTGAATATGGTACGATCCATGCTTTTCTTCAAAAAGGTAAAGATAATGTTTTGGGCTGCTGCTGTTCTATGTGCTGCATATATAAAGAATAGATTTCCATCTAGTGCTATAAGAAACAAGACTCCTTATGAATTGTGGTATGGACATGTTCATTCGGTAAAACATCTCAGGATTTTTGGTTCCACCTGTTATGCTTTAATACCAAAGGTACATAGAAACAAACTTGGTGCTAGAAGTCATAAGTGTATCTTCCTGGGGTATTCAAACACCTCTAAAGCATACCGTCTCTATGATGAAGTAAATAAAAAGTTTGTTGTATCTAGAGATGTCATTTTTCTTGAATCATCCAAATCTGACAGTGTTGTTGAGCAGCAACTTGATCGCTTGGATAGATTCGCAAAAACGAAATCATTTCAAGAATTTGATAATCAGATTCCACATCTTGAAGGGGGGATTCCTATACTAGAACAACATGTGGAATCTTCTTCTGAAGAACAATCTCCCCTACATGAAACTCCAACAACGGATGATGCTTTAAGTGATGTAATTGATAGAATTGGGAGACTCAATCTTGATTCAGTCCCAACTCAATCAACAGAGCAGCTTGGACCATCTTAGAAAGGTCTCCCAAAGTGGCTGACAAAGACACTTGAAAGTGTTCATCCTGATGAAATTGGAAAAACAGGAACCAGAAATACAAACCGACAAGATGGAGGTGATGTAGATAACTCTAATTCACCTGTTGATATGGATGTTACTTATAATTGTGAATTGAACTTGTCTACAGATTTTGAACCAACTTCCTTCAAAGAAGCTGCTTCTCATGATGAATGGAAAGAAGCGATGCAGAAGGAGTATGATGCCCTCATAAAGAATGGCACTTGGAAGCTGGTTGATCCTCCATTTGGAACCAAACCAATTGGCTGCAAGTGGGTCTACAAGAACAAGTACAAAGCTGATGGCTCACTTGACAAGCACAAAGCTAGGCTTGTGGCAAAAGGTTTTGCACAGAAGGAAGGGGTCAATTATGAAGAAACTTTTTCCCCCACAGCAAAATGGGCCACCATCCGGACACTCTTTGCACTAGCTGCCCAGAATGGTTGGAAAGTCCATCAAATGGATGTAAAAACTGCATTCTTGAATGGAGATCTAAAAGAGAATGTTTTTATGTCCCAACCTGAAGGATTTGTTGTGAAAGGACATGAACATAAAGTATGCAAACTTGTGAAGTCCTTGTATGGCCTCAAACAAGCACCACGAGCCTGGTATGAAAAACTAACTGAGCATCTTCTGAAACTCAACTTCAAACATTTTGATCTTGATGATGCAACTTTATTTGTCAAGAAAGTTGGCAAAACAGTTGTATATCTTGTGGTATATGTAGATGATCTTTTAATGACAGGGAACAATGAAAGCTATATTGCATCCATAAAGAAAGAATTAGGAAAAAGTTTTGAAATGACTGATTTGGGCTATGTTCATTACTATCTTGGCATTGAAGTAATCCAACATCCAAAATCCATATTTCTTTCTCAAAAGAAATACATTGGAGATTTGTTAAACAGATTTGGCATGACAGAGTGCAATCCTCTTTCTACTCCAATGGAACAAAACTTGAAGCTCACATCTATTGAAGGAAAGGAATTTGATAATGCAACAAAGTATAGACAGCTTGTAGGAAGTCTCATCTACCTCACTACTACCAGACCAGACATTTCATTTGTTGTTGGAATCCTCTCCAGGTTTATGCAAAAGCCTTGTGAGGGACATTGGTCTGCTACAAAAAGAGTTCTAAGGTACTTGAAGGGAACTCAAGACCTTGGAATCAAGTATACACAGGTGGACGACTTCAGCTTGATTGGATACTCTGATTCAGACTTCGATGGAGACAAAGAAACTCGGGTATCTACTTCAGGATATGCTATGAGTCTTGGATCAGGAGCTGTCTCCTGGAGATCATGCAAACAATCAGTTCCAGCAGATTCCACAACATAAGCAGAATACGTGGCAGCAGCTGAAGCAACGAAAGAAATTGTGTGGCTCAGGAAAATTCTTGAAGATTTGCAGGTAAAACAAGTACAATCAACTCCACTCATGATTGATAACACCTCTGCAATAAAGTTGGCCAAGAACCCAAAGTTCCATGATCGTACTAAGCACATCAATACTAAATATCATCTGATCCGACATCATGTTGAGGCCAAAATAATCCATCTCCGTCATTGTTCCACAAATGAGCAAATTGTAGACATCTTCACCAAAGCGCTTGGAAGAGAAAAGCTTGAAAGATTCAGAACGATGCTTGGACTCACCAACATCCCTTCAGATTAAGGGGGGGAATGTTCACACCTAATCTTCAACGGTTGGGTAAACAGGAACGTGAACAGTCATCCGGAAGATGAACTGATCCGTCCATTTTATGTATATAAACAATAGTTATCTAATGAAATCATAAGTCAGTTTTCTTCTGCCCATTTTGGAGTTACCCTGCCCTGACAAATATTCAAGTCTCATTCCTCTCCGCCCTGGAGTTCAATTTGATATACCCAACTTCATGTCTCTAATATCCCGTAGAGCCTTCCAGCATGTTATTTAGCAATTTATTGTACGTACTGTCATGTATTTAGCTCTATGAGGGGTGGAACTTAAAGCTGAGTGTATTGGATGGTGTAAGAGTTCGAGGACTCACCTGCTTCCATGGGTTCCTTTTTTAACCCTGTATTCCCATTATTTTTGTCTTCACTTTGGGAGAGTAAAAAAAGAGTCAATTTTGTTTATGAAGATTCTCCGAACGAACATTAGAAATGGGATAGTTACAAAATAAGGTTTTAATTTTAATTAGTATAGATTCATTTTAAATACAAATTTAAGATGAGCATTTAAATATGAATTGAGAAGGATCTAATTTTTTCAGGTGCAAAATTTTTTATGAGCTTATATTATTTAAATGTTTTTTATAGTTATTTAATTTATTTTATTTTTAAATTTATTTATTTATTTTGGAAAATGTGAGCAAAATTTTAACTTTGATGACGAACGAAAACCCTTACACATCATACTAGGCTGTAGAATAAACCTCTTTACACATCATACTAGGCTGTAGAATGAGTCTCTAAGCTCAATAAACTAAACCAACAGATCAACTATTCATTCCGATAGCAACAAGGTCAACCCAACCCAGTTTGTGGACCCTTAGCAATGCTTTTTGAGAAGGTGAGATTCAAATGTTGAAAGGAGGGTCTCCCTGGGTACCTAAATGCCATGGTAAGAGTGAAAAGGACTGACAGATTGTGAGCACCAGCAGGCCTAGTTTGACATAATCGATTCCTACCCACTTACTGTGAACATTGTTTATTACAGGATAGCATACCATGCGTTTCTGTCATTTGACCCTACCCTAAGAGTAAGAAAGGATACTATTTAACACCCACAGAGCAACTGTGTTAGGGACTAAGGATGGATAACAGATGCACAACAATCTGAACTCTGTGACTAAAATGGAGATATGAGGTTGGATTGATGGTTGCCTCAGTCTTGTTTGAAGAAATTCTTCGATTCCATTTCGCAGGTCTAAATAGGATGAATTAGAAATGTTTATTCCTACAGTGATCCACAAAATTGAAACAGAAAACCCTAGCTAAACATGTAACAGTTATCCACAAAATTGAAACTTATCATCAATAACTGTAGAAGCTCATTAAT
Source organism: Pinus tabuliformis (assembly GCA_031772625.1). NCBI lineage: Eukaryota > Viridiplantae > Streptophyta > Pinopsida > Pinales > Pinaceae > Pinus > Pinus tabuliformis. The sequence goes on from CM062812.1 coordinate 519,478,516, forward strand.
GGATTTTCACTGTGCAACATCCAAGGTCGTTGAAGTTAGAATTGTGAGCCAGTGAACCGTGACGATTGACAATTTGTAACGGCTTCCTATCCAGCATAAAATATCGTCTAAAAGCTCTAATTGGAGATTAAGAACCATCGAATATGTAAGAGCATTGGATCGGAAAAGTAAGAAGATAAATGAAAGAGGTAAAGGTATGAATCAAGATACCAAATTACTGGATGAGAATGAACACATGCCCTGCAAAAAAGAGATGTGATCTTTTGTGAATAGAAGATTCAATGTGAGTGATCAAATTGTTTACATCAATTTTTTTTCAAAACAACAAGAAAAGTTATCATTACTTATAAGTAATACTCTGTTCATGTGCAGCTTGGTGTTGGTCATCAAGATTGTGTGAAACTGGGTGCATGGCAATTTGTTGGTGGTCAGTGAAATGTTCACCCAGAAATTTATAGTTGGTAATTATTTGTTCATCGTCAGTAGATTGGTTACCAAGATTGTGTGAAACTTAGTTGATGGCAATTTGTTGGTGGTCAGTGAGATGGTCACCAAGACTGTGTGAGACTTGGAAGAGTTTGGACATCTTTTAGAATAGTATAACTATCACAATTGGATCTCACTCTCAACCCCTCTCATGAGATTTGAATCTAAAACACTAAACAACACATAAACCAACTCTCAACCTCTCCCTTGAAATTTGAACCTAAAATAAAATAAAAACTAAACCCCAAACGTACGGATCTCTGCCTCATAAGTATATATACACTTTTTTTCAGAGAGAAAATCATCATGGTTTATATTAAGAGAATATAAAGATCAAAATACATGATCAAAATACATGAGAATCGGTAAAGCAAAGTCAACATAATTACAGAATGTATCAGATACTATGACCGATGATCAGACAGCATATTAGCCAGAGAAAACCAAACACATATAACGCTTCACGAGGATGGAGTGAAGCCAACATCAAAATAGATTTAAAATGTGCACGATCAGCAAGAGCCGCAAATAAGCCGCAACAAGAAAGCATATGGGTCCAAAAAGAGCTTGCTAAAAGCAGATCAGGATCTGAGATTAATCCGAAGGAGGCATGAAACCAGAAATTGAGACCAGGATGGAAGCAAGGGGCGTCGTAGAGTCCTGGAAAATGCGGTCATTTCTCCATTTCCATAAGAAACAGCAGGTGAGAATGAATAAAGAATGCCAGGTAGGATTCTGAGCACTCCGCCAAATGAAACCATCCTGAACAGATGAAAAAACCCGGTGAGAAAAACCATAAATCAAAGACAAGTCATACCAGATTGTAGAAGATGAGGCGCATTGGAAGAACATGTGTGTATTAGATTCAGCATCAGAAAGGCACATTTGACATCTTCCCGGACCCTGCCATCCCTTTCTTTGGAGAACCTCCCAGGTGAGATTCCTGTCCGAGAAGAGAAACCATGAGAAAAGAATCATCTTGAGCGGACAAGGTGTTTTCCAAAATTTGAGTGGAAAAATGGGGGAGGAAGGCGGCTGGCCGGATGTGAAAGCAGCATATAGATCTCTGACGTAGATAGATTGAGAGAATTTCTCGAGTGACCAAATTAGTTCGTCCGTTGAACCCGACTGAATGATTCCATTGCTTGAAAAGCTATTGATAGCCGATGACCATAAGGGGCGAAGAGAGAGGGGAAAGGATAATTCGACCCCATCCTTCTAAACTGGATTCTGAGAGGACCATGTTTTAATTAGCTTATTCCACGTGAAGGGGCCTCTAGAGTAGAAGAAGGAGAGCAAGGCAGGGGGAATCATCTATTCCAGCTTGTACAAGGTTGTGTCAAAACCAATATAAATACTCGATCCTGAGGAAAGTCTCCATCTTAAATTCTTCATGAAGAAAGACTGGATCTTTCTAAAGCTCAGCCATATAGAGGATCCTCTTCTGATGCCCAATGTTTGCCTCCTGTAACAGAATACCATGCTCCTTCCTTTGAGATATTTTTGATTAATGATGATGCTCCACTGACTTTTGCCATAAATTCCTCTAAGAAGAGATTTGCAGAGAAGGGCTTTGCCGAAAGATCGCATGTGCAGAAGGCCCCATCCACCCAACTTCTTCGGCCTTGAAATAGAGTCCATCTTCACTAAATGGATCTTGGACTGATATGATCTGCCACCCCATAAGAAGTTGGCTGCCGAAGAACCCATTTTGTTTGTAATGGATGCAGGAAGAAGGAAGAGGTGGGCCCAATAAACCGCCAGTTGGGATAGAACGGCCTGCACCAAGGTAAGTCTGCCCGCCAGGGATAAAAATCGCATCTCCCAACATGAAATTTTGCTATAAAAACGATCAATTAGCCACTGCCAGTCCCGAGAGCGATATCCCTTGGCTTTTAAGTGGAAGCCTAGATATTTAAAACCATCCTTTATCCGAGCATGTTTTATGCCAAACAGCGCCGCAATCCATTGAGCTAAGTCCAGATTTGGTTCATTGTGATACAACATAGACTTGTCTCTGTTTATAATTAGTCCAGATGCGGATTGAAATTTCTGAAAGAACACATTTAGGCAGATCCATGTTGATTTACATAACATTGAGAAAATAAGAATATCATCAACAAAAAGGTTATGAGAAAGGGAGATATCCTTGCATATCTTAATCGGCCTGCACCTCCCTTCAGCAACTGCCATATTGATCTGAGAGCTAAGAGAGTTCATCACAAGAATGAATAGAAGTGGTGAAAGAGGGCAGCCTTGGCGAAGACCCCTCTCCGCTTGGAAGAAAGATGAAGGGATACCATTTATGATAACTGAATATTTGACGTTTTCAACACACGCCATTATCCAGTTAATTCCTTGAGCTCTTAATCCGATTTTAGCTAGAAGGATTCTAAGGAAACCCCAGTCTACGTAGTCGAAGGCTTTTTTGAGGTCTATCTTTAGAACTGCGGCATCAATATTATTGGATGTGATTGAGAAGAGGCATTCCTGTGTCATAGCAACGACATCCAGAATGAGTCTGTCTTTTAAAAATGCATGTTGTTCCTTTGATATAAAGGAATTTAGAACAACTTTCATCCTTTCCGCAATTATCTTGGATATAATTTTAAAGAGAGTATTGCATAAGGCAATCGGCCTGAAATCCAAAAATGATTCCGATTTGTCCTTTTTGGGAATAAGAGCTAAAAATGTGGCAGTTAGCGCATTGTTAATATTCCCGGATATGCGGGAGGCTTCCACCATGCGCAACATATCATTTTTGAACAAATCATAGAAATGAGAGAAGAACTCTATCGGCCAACCATCGGGCCCCGGACTTTTATCCATTTTGAACTTTTTAATGGTGTCATGAAGTTCCTCTTCCAAAATAGGCTTAAAAAACTCATCATTTGCGCCCTCATCAAACATTACAGGCATCAGCTCCACAGCCCATAGAATATCATTTGTTTCGCTTCTCTGCCTTTTATAATGATTTTGAAAAAATCTTGTGGCTTCAGCCGAAATATCCTGTTGAGTGTGGAGAAAGCCCCCTTTGCCATCTTCAATCTTCCAAATAGAGTTCTTCGCCCGTCGTGCATTGGCGAAGTTGTGAAAAAACTTTGTATTACGATCGCCCTCCCTGAGCCATGTCGCTCTGCTTTTTAGCCTCCATGATGCTTCATCCTTTTGCAGCAGCTCTTGTTTCTTTTTTTCCAAGGTTCTGATAAGGTTTTTTTTATCAAAAGATAGACCATTATAATAGACCGAGTTAGAAAGATCACATATTTCTTTTTTGATATCGAATAGCTCCTGTTTGTCCTTCTTCCTCTTCTTTATTTTCCAGTCCTTGGCAGCATCCCTCAACAATTGAATTTTTTCCCGGAAAGTATATAAGAAAGCCTCTTCAGATTGATGAATATCCCTCCAAGTGTTTGTTATGAGTTCATTGAAAGATTTGTCCACGAGATGGGTTGTATTAAATTTAAAAGGGTAGCCCATCCTACAATCCATATTCATCCATTCCAGGAAGATGGGCCTGTGATCCGAGGAGAAATCATTTCCAGTTCTAGCGACAGGCATTCCCCACTTTTCAATAATGCTGGCATTTATAATAAATCGATCAATTCTTTTAGCTATGAAGGTTGTACCAGTCCTGCCATTATCCCACGTAGGGACCATTTTCTCAGGGATTATGTCAACTAAATTCCTATTTAGAAGTTCTTGACGCATTTTATCAGCCATACGATCCTTCTTCCTACACTGACCACAACATTCCTCAGAGTTAAGGGTCATGTTTAGATCACCTGCTATTAATAAAGATTCAATGTCTAGAATTTCAGAATCAAACAACTTGTCCCAGAAAGGGGACCTGTTCCTATAGGGCGCATAAATATTCAAGATGTTGAGAATCTCAGACCTTCCTCTGATAGAAGCCGAGATAAGAATCCTAGCGCAACATTTGAAGGCCTTTGCTCTGACCCAAGCTGGGTCCCACAAAACTGCCAAACCACTAGACATACCATCAGCTTCAGTGGCAACCATATGCCAAGACGGAAACATTCTTCTGAAGAAAGCCAGAGACACTGAACTTGAGTGCATTGTTTCCTGTATGAAGATAATATGGGGATGAGCAGAAACAAGTGTCTCTTTTAGCGCCAGAAATTTAGGGGTGGCGCCCAATCCCCTAATATTGAAAGATATTAAGAAGGTCATTTAGAGGCCTGACCAGCCGTACATGCTCTAAGAGGCTGCGAAGCAGTAGGTTCCAAGATTGGGACTTCCACAAGAGACAGATTTGTAACCCCCAGATCGGAAGCAATCGTTCTACCTCTGAAGTGACGACTTCCCCCTTTTTGCTTTTTCCTGATAGTGATATTTTTGCCAGAATTGGGGCTGATGGATGGGAAGGAAGGCTTATGAATAGTCAATGGTTCGAAAACCGATGGATTCCGCTGGAGAAGGAGGTCAATGTCACTATCATATCTGTTCACAGGGGACTCAGACAGAGATTTGAAGGGAGTCAGGGACATCATAGGTTCTTTTCCTTTTTGAATGACAGAGGGTGGCCCATTGGGAGAAGGCAAGGAGGATGTAATCAAAATAGGATGAGACCCCACTACAAAGTCCGTTTTTTTCATAACCGGTGGAGAAGGCACCGCGTTCTCATCATGCAGCTCAGGGATAGGGGGGCATTCGAAGTCCGCTAGATTTGGTGACTCAGGTTGATTTTGAGAGTTAAACTGAGAGCATCGAAGATCTGCTGATTGAAAAGAAAAGTGATTTTTGAAATTACTTACATCTTCAGTGGGAGAATCTGATCCCGAAATTCTTTCCTTTTCAAAAGGATGCCTGTTCGACCTATGTTTGAATCGATGCTTGCAATTTCTGATCAGGGGGCCCGTTCGATGACAGAAAGAACATTGAAAAGGAATGCCCCAAAAGTCAAGTCTTTGACAAATTTTAAAGCCTTCCCATGTAATCTCTATCTGATCAGGATAGCCTCCCTTATAAGGTTTCTCAATTAGAATCCACGCGATTCTTTTGTCCTTCTCACCCCTGACCCATAGATCAACATATATGAATTTGCCCACAGCGTCCCCAATCATGGTGAGGGTTTTTGTCGTCCATAGTTCTAAGGGCAAGTTTGGGAGCTTGTCCCAGATCATGCTATGTGATGGCGTGTTATTCAGAGGGTCAAACCCCATATACCATCTCGACAAGGAGAGAAAACTTCTGCCGAACACCCAAGGTCTGTTCAGAGTCAATTCCAGGTCAGATGCCTTCTGAAAGTGGAATGAGAACCAATCTTTCATGAGGCGGGATATGATTGGAGTATAGCCAATGAGAGGGGTCCATTTTGCTACTATCCATTTCCTCATGTTTTCTTCATTCATTTCCGGAAAATACCATTTCCCGACTAGAGCATGTTTCTGGAGACTATCAATCCGTTCGGACAAAGAAACGTTGGTCACAGAAACGGCTTTTGGAGGGGGGATCGTTTTGACCGGAGATCTGGGTTTGTAAAGGTGCCGACCTTGGGCGATGCCTTTTTTTGAAGAGGTCGGGCCCGTCTTCTGATGATTAGTGTCCGGACTCAATTCACGAGGGAGCATTTCATTCACCGTGGCATGCCAGCTGTGATTGGCATTATCACGTGCATATTCAGCTTCGATGGCGGCTCTAAAGAGAGCTCGCGTGGCAAGAGAGTCGCTGTCTTCTGACATTCTTGCCAGAGAAAAAGACCGAGAAATAGAACCGCAGGTACCGCACAGGTACCTGAACAAATCCCTTCTAAAAGGATCCGACAGAAAGAATTACCTGGATAATAAAGACACTTGCACACAGAAACCAACTCTCAATCCCTCCCATAAAAATTAAACTTAAAATCTCATAAAAACTAAATCTCACACAAACCTCAAAGCATATATACACTTTATATACCTCACCATCCCAACCATATTTTATTAACCAACCATGTATCATTCACAACAGAGCCAATTCCCCTGAATGTTACAGCCCAAAAAAACAAAAGATCTAGGTTCATGAAACGATTATGCATTGATAAATTTGGAATGATCGGCCATCAGCGCCTATCCATTCAAGCTCGTTGCATTGGAGCTGTTAACATAATAGAATGGACTTGCAGGGTAACCACCATAAACTTCTTAGTTTATCAGCAAAACATAGTTATTCAAATATTGAAGAGTGTCGATGAAAATTTATGACAATTATGCAAAAAGCTTTTGGAACCACTGCAGTTCACAATTTTTTTTCGGGGCAGAAAAAGCGCAATATTATTTATATAAGAGATATAAAAGAGTTTGCATGGTACAAAATAAACAGGAAATATCAGAAAAAATAACAATTTGACAAAAATAGAAAGACATAGACTCCAATATATCAGTAAATCTGCAGTTCACAACTTAACAATGTGAACTTTTTTGCATTAATGCAAAAAAAAGTTCGAGTATCGACATTGATAGAGCAGTGAAGTCCATGAAATGATCCTACTCTCCAATGTAACAGAGAACTACTTCAATCCCAAAAGCAGCTCTCTTGCCTTGACTGTGATCTCGTCTTTCAACATGATGTGTCGCTCTTTCAGAAATTGCCGTGTGGTTTCTTCCAGCTCTTCATTTGCTCTCAAGACGGAGAAGAACACTCGATCTGCGGGTAACCCAGAGATTTCTGCTATTGACATTTTAAGTTGTTCTACTTTCTCGGCGCTGTACTCAGCCCATACGGGAGAATTCCTTGAGCCATTCAGGACTGAATCCACCCTGTTAAGAACGAGAATCACATTATCGCACATTCGGGAACGTGCAATCATAGGAAATACCTGCGCTGCTCGAGAAGTATCTCCCCCAAAATTAAGCACAACCACGCACAAGTCTGCCACTTTCTCATATTCTTCCCATATTTTGGATAGATGAGCCCTGTTTCCACCCCCATCAGTGCCAGGAAAATCAACCACAAATATATTATCTCTGAATCTGGAAGGAGTGGCTGCCGTTGTGTGCGTAGTGAATCCTACACCTCCAACATCTTCGCCTAAAATTGAATTGATAAGTGTAGTCTTACCAGCATTTTCAGGACCTATGAAGGTCGCAAATTTCAAGCTTTCCAATGTATCGCGTGCTCTTATTATTTCAAACATCTTGCGTGTTCTTTTCTCTATGTCTGCCTGAATCTCGTCTGGTAGAGATTGCGCATTCTTCACCGACTGTCCTTCGCTTAGATTGCAAAGATTTTTCTCGTAATGACGAACATCCGACTGGTCATCCTGTAATTCAGCGCCAGCGCCACTGAGAAGACAATAAATAGTCCTCACAATATCCCTGTAATTTAGTATTCTGATTCTTGCTTCAGAAATAGAGAAGTAGCTCCCATGGCAAAGCTCAGAGATGGATGCATAATCAGGGATCACAGAAGATATTTCTCGGTGAGAAGAAAGGGATGTAGAAAGATACAGACCACATTTTATGCGTACCCCTGCGGGTGATTCAATGAAACCCTGTCCATTTTCTGCAACAGCACGATTTTGAAAGGGAATTTCCACAGGCCTAGCAAAGAAATATTTCATAATGTCGAAATATTTTCTCTTTGCTCCCGGTATCGAATAGGAAAAATTATCCAGAGAGCCAGGAAATCCCCTTTCAAGAGTTTCAAAAGCCTTACTGTACAGATCACTTATTTACGGTACCTCCGGCTGCTGCATTAACAGCAGCCTTCCCATGCCTCGGGCCAAAGCAGACGCAACGTAGCCATCCTTCCTCGAGTCGTCAACATAGAGAACTGTATTTTCAGAGCCGAAGCAGGTCCTTAATTTTACAGAATGAATTGTTTGCTCAACAGTTTCATCTTTCTTCCAGCTGAATATCGCATCAGCTTCTATTTTAGGTAAAATTCCTTTAAAAAGGACGCTATTTTCACTTTCATCTTCTATTATCCACTCATATCCTACATTTGGCTCTACAATTGGCTTCACAGGGCAATTGTCATACAGATGACTCCCTCTTATGGTTATGACTCCTTCATACCTTGTTTCACGGTCATAAACACTCAGAGTGCAGGCCTGTATACAAGGATTAGGCGCTACAACCATGACAGGCTTGCTCAGAAATCTTTATCTGTCGGCATCAGAAGCGAACATTTTAACATAGGATTCAACTCTGGAGCATTGCAATGCTTGATTACTGACACCATCACGAGATGGCCATTGTTCAATTATTGAAAAAAACCTGTCAAAGTGTATGCGAACAAATTCTGGAATTATATTTAGTAAGATCGATCCGCTACCTCTGACCCATTTTTGAATAATTGACATAAATCTGCCCAAGTGTATGCGAACAGATTCTGGAATGATATCTAGTGAGATCGATCCGCTACCTCTGAGAGTTGATCCCCTTCCACCGCAGTTCACCCCAACTGATACATAGCGAGGCATATTTGATCGACTTATACTGCGCATCTCCTTTAGAATACTCTGTAGATCATTAAGCTCACTAGAACTCGCAATTTCTGCTTCTTCATCCGAATTCGCCGAGTTCAATCCTTCCAAGCAAGAAAGCGCACTCTGAACACCAGTTCTTCCTAAAGTCATGCTTATACCCTTAAGCATAGAAGGCAGAGGATCAGTACCATTCACAAATGTAAACATTCGCCTATCCAGTTCCATTGTTTTTTGACAAAACCTCTTGGCAGCACTGTCACAGAAATAAGGGGAGCCAAACCCAATAGAAATGTGCTCTCTGTCCTCTTCCTGAGTTTTTAACATGTAGCAGATGAGAAACAAATGGGCTAATGCCCCAGCTAAGCCATGACCTGAAAATATTATCCTGTTTGATTTGTAATGTTGAAAATGAGACATATTTGGCAGTTCAGATGTTATTGTCTGGAAAAGCTCATAGTGAAACAGTCCCTCCACATTCTTCGCTGCTTCCCCGAAGCTTTCAATGAATTCATTTCGATCTGCCACTTGCAGGGCAAACATATTTCGAATGGGTAAACACCTCCTGAATGCAACATACAGCGTCATGTTATAGTCAAAACCCATTATAAAATTCTGGGCCATTAGTATCCTTTCGAAACCAATACGATCGTATTGAGTATCGACGGCTGCCATTGCCCGTTCATTATCCAAGTAAGCCAGTGAAGATAACAACACTGCTCTTGCAATTTCATCAGATTTGGGTTGATAATCTTTGAGACACGGACTTGTGTGTGAACTCATGTTGATGTTCAGGAAGCAACTGACAGAAATTGATAAACTGAGGAGCAAACGACTGACGAAGACGATTGTTTCGTAGATCTCTTTACGCATTCCTTACTGCCTATCGTCAGTATAGTATTCGGTCTGTGATTTTGGGGAATTCGTTTTCTGCGTCAGATCATTGTAAAAGGGTTTTTCGCCTTTACTTTCGAATCTTGTAATTCGCAAATTTTTTTTATCTGCGTTCCATCCAACCGGAGGAAGTTTTCCATTCCCTTTCCGCGAATTCAGGGTTTTGATCGAAGAGAATGGGTTTGTTGTTTATTTTAAAATATGTTTTTTATAGTTATAATTAATGTAGTGGGAAGATTTTCTTTTTCTTTTCTTTTTGCCAACTTTTTAATAACAATATTAAAATTTGAACGTGGAGAAAATGGAGGAATAAAGCGTCGGTGGTAGTCGCCTCACCTTGCCAATAAACCGGGGACATGGCAGCACACCTCTAGGGCAGTGAAATGCCATGAAGCTAGATTAACTAGCATTTATAATGGTCTACACAGTATCAACAATAATGAGGTTGGTGAGAGCTTAACGCCATGTAATTTTCATATTAATTGTGTTGCTCACTTATGCGATGGGGTGCCATAAAGACTCTACTCATGTTATTAAATCCTCAAATGTGTTTCGCAAGCAGTCTTGTGGCATGGTGTTCGCAACGGGCTGAGCGGGCGGCAACTGCAGAGATTAGGATAATGATGACAAGGCAACACATTTGGAGATTCCATGAAGAAAACTTAGGTGGTCGAAAGCTAAATTTCCAATCGAGTGATCGACTTCTAGCAAACATTGTTTCCCTCCTCGTCCTGCATCTTTGGCTAGGTTTCAGCGATCTTGAGTTTCCTTATAGTTTTCTTTGGAGCTTGTTTTTTCTGTTAATTTGCAGGGTGGCTGATGAATATCTCACCCAGACGCATAAAACTCAAATGTTTCCTTTTGTGAATTATTTCCTTTGGTCGTCACAACCAAGCCTTCCCTCCTCCTTTAGTGTCTTGAATGATCATTCCTAGAGCTTTTGCGCTTATTGTGGTCTTGTATCTTTTCTTTTCCCTATGGTGGTGGTTTTCCTTCCCCTCATCTGTGTTTGGTTTCAAGCTTTGTGGTCACTTTGCAAGGCCTTTTATCGGTATTTGTTGAGGGTTTAATGGGGGTGGGGACTCACTCCTCTCCTTCCCTTTTCTTTTGAGTCGAGTTTGTCAGACTCCCCCGTAGATGTCCCCTTTGACCATGTCTCCTTTATTCGTGGTTCTAATCTTTTGTGGCACTCCCATTGCCATCCTAGAAATCCCTGTCGGTCCTAGACCAAACCTGTTCTTTCTAGTTTTGTAGCTTTCTTCCCCATGTCTCATTAGAGGGTGCGTGTAAGAAGGGAAATTGCTTATTATCAGGAGCAGGCCCACGGGGGTAATACTGAAATTCATCATAGGCTGAAGGACTTTTTCTTGCGGTATAGGGACCTCATGCTAGACCACATTCAGGGAGAAATCAATCAGGCTTATGGAGAAGCCTCTTCTCAAAGGATGAAACTCTTAGATATAGAGCTTCCCATGGAATGGCAAACTAGATTTTGGATATAGGCCACATGTGGGGAAGGTTTAATCAGTATATACAAATTATGGATCTTTATTGGCAAATGAAGTTTTTACTAGGATGCACTCTCCTAAACAGGCATGAGCACTGTGAGGATATTCTCCATAACACCCCCATCCACCCCATAGAACATAATAAGGGTAGAAGAAGGTGTTACTATCATTGAATTTACCTCCAAAGTCCTGTCATAGAAATGGGGTCTTAAAATTTTGTCATTTGTCGATCTCCTCGATATTAAAAAGGAGACCTTTCCGACAATGTAAAATTATTCAAAGAAATGGCTCACGGTTCAAAAGATGTGGTCATTTAAAGTCAAGCCATTAAACTCTTTCCATACCAGTGTTATGCTACCACATGGTACCCACGTGGACCCCACATGGCAAACCTCCATCCCTCAAAAAAGTTCCACATAGTCATCCTGCATGTCCACATGTGTGTGGCCTTGCTCATGAGGCATTGCCACATCATCACCTTGTGGTCCCATCGGTCCAACCCCCTAACCTTGCAATTCTTCCATTTCCTATTACATGTTATCTCAGCCTTGGCCACCCCTTTTCCTCAGTGCAAAGTGTAACCTCACATAACGCAAGCCCTGGGTGAGACAATGATCCAAATGGATCCTAGAATACTCTCTAAGTCTTCAAAATCATTTAAAAGATCAAAACAATCGCATGAGAAAACCTTCATAAAACAGCGGAAAACACTATCGGGACCCAAAAACACCAAGAAAACAATGGAAAACAGGCTTATCGGTGGTCAAAGGAGTGATGCACAGTAGCCGTCAGATCTGGCCAATCAACGGTCTAGATCTGATCGATAAATCGCAATCGGCGGTGGCAAAGGGAGGCTATTGGCAGAGACCCCATGATATATGCAACTGCGATGAGCGGGGTCAATGAGGACTGTCGATCAAGCATGCAGATCGACGACCCACGTTGCATCGCAAAATCGCTATCGGAAAATACAATGGAGCGGGGTTATATACATATACATATATGTGATGCGATGGCTGGACCTGATAATAATTATAAACGAAGTTTGATATATTTTGAAATCCGGGAAAAGTCAATTTCCTTTGTATTTGCGATTTTCGTTAAATAAACAAAATATAAAGAATCAAGCGTTGATGCGATGAACCAGACCCGAAAGGGGTTTATTAATATTGTTGAATACTATTTCAAGTCCGATAAAGTGGGTTTTTCAATGTTTTAACGCATTTTTAATATAAAAGGGAAATCCACGAAACAAGTGGGATTTCGGGAGGCCAAAGGCGATAAGTGGTTTGGGCCGGGCTCCGCCCAATCCCATATAATGGTTGCCATGTGTCCAGGCTGAGGAAAGAGAAAACCACCCTCGTCGGGCAGTTAAATCTCGTATGAAAGGGCCGCTCGAAATGGATCTCAGCCGTTGGATCCGAATCTCCCTGATCAATGGTGGAGATGCGATGACAATATACAAAAGGCGGACCCGATAGTAGAATAGAGAGGATTTGAGGACTTTTGAAGTCCGATAAACAATGTTTTTGGCAGATTTTCATAGTTTTGAATGCATTTCTCTATGTTAACAGAAAGCAGCCGTTTCAAGGATTTCAAAGGCCCGATGCACTCATCCGTTGCAGAATAGGTGGCCACCTCCCCTGAAGGCGTTATGCAATGATTATTTAATGCTAGAAGAGGGATTCGAGCAGACGAAGGCCGGGAGATAGAAAGCCGAGAAGAGAAATTGAACAGGCAGCGCCGATTGGCTTTAAAGCCACAGAAGACAGAAACAAAGGCAGACAGTAGTGCAATAGTGCTAAGACAGAGCAACAGAGACAGAGAGTTAGTGAGGAGAGTCTATGTACTCAAAAGAGACTTGGGGGATCCAAGTAAAGCCCTATTGTTTTGTATATGTTGTGTGAGGCTCAAATTGAGTTCACTGTTGTAAAACTCTGCTTTGAAGACATAATAGAGAGGTCACCACTGAAGGCTGGACCAGGAGATGTAGCCCAGGAGTATTGGGTGAACTCCTTATTAAACTTCTTGTGTTTTTGTGTGTTGTCTATTATGCTTTTTTACTACTTCATTGTCTATGTATTTCGCAATCTTATCGATCCATTGCACAAAATAACATAGACAAATCCATGCACATGAGTCTATAATACCTTATTAATTGTGTTAGATCTCATTATCAGATCAAATGGTAACAGATCTTTAGGTTGCTAAGGTTAGACAAGCTTGTGTTGGATTGGTGAATGATAACTAGGTCAAAGCTCAAATTAGGAGAAGGAGAATTGGTTGAAGCTAACCCAGAAATAGGAAGAGTCTATCCTAGGAGGAAAATGGCAGAAGAAAGTCCCTTGGAATCAGACTCTCAGTTCATGGACAGTTTCATGACCATGAGAGCCATGGTAGAAGAGATGTATCGAGAATTTAAGAAAGGTCAAAGTGAAGATTCTTCAACCTCCAAACAAGACAAAGGAATGGAGGAACCTCTTCTAGATGGCCATTCTGAAGGCAAAGGGAAAGGAAAAGAGCCTTCTCTATCAACACCTCCTTCTAGCCCTTTGATTAAATTAGATGTAAAATTTGATTTGCCAATATATGATGGAGAATTAAATGTAGAAAAGCTAGATAACTGGATTAGACAGATTGATGTGTATTGCAGGGTGTAGAACATTGATTCAAAGAAGAGTAAAATTCAGCTGGCTAGCCTTCGCCTTGGAGGAACTGCCCTGGTATGGTGGGAAGGTAGGACACAAGTTGATTTGAAGAAACATGGTAAAATTCTTTCTCCCTGGAGTGAATTTGTTTCTGCCATTAAAAACAATTCTATCCAGTAGCTTATATGCAGCAAGCCATGATGAGTTGGCAAACTTTTCACCAATTAAAGGGGCAAAGTGTACAAAGCTATACCCAAGAATTTAGAAAAAGAGCTTTAATTCTAGGCATTTCTCTAGACTCACCTAAAACTTTGTTGAAGTATATAGGTGGTCTACACAGCTATTTGAGGCACACCATTCTCATGTTTAACCCTACTAGCATAGATGAGGTATCTATTCAGGCTACACATCTAGAGGCTAGAGGCAAGAATGTGAACCTAGAGATTGGGGGATCATCAAAACCCACTGCAAGCAAAAACAAGGAAAAGAGGAAGTAGAAATGGAAAGAGAGGAAGACAAATGCTGTACAGAAAGACAAACCTTCATGCACTCACTACAAGAAGGGTGGACACAATGATGAACACTACTGGTCTTTGCATCCGGAGCTGAAACCCAAGAAGTTCGATGGCAAGAAGAAGAAGACTATTGCAGCTATTCAAAAAGATTTGGGGTCAGACTCAGGTGATGAAACAACAGTCACAACTACATGTATAAAAGGTAAAAATTCTGAAGCATCTACTAGTAATTCTGCACAAACTATTGATAATGAAGAAAATGAGAGGAAAAGACATGAACTTTTTCATATTAGAGTTATTTCCAAGCATCAAAAGATTGATACTTTATTTGATAGTGGTTCACAAGTAAACTTGATTTCTGAAGCAATTGTAAAGAAGTTGGGACTACTGACCACACCTCACAAGAAGCCATATCCATTAGGTTGGGTATGTGATAAAGCAAAGCTACAAGTGACTAGACAATGTAAACTTAGGTTTGTTTTTGGGTCAACATTTGTAGATGAGGTTGAGTTAGATATAGTTCCCTTGGATATATGTGGTATTGTTTTAGGAAGTCCTTACTTGTATGATAGAAAAGCCATTTTCTATAGAGCCGAAAATAAGTATCATAATAGAATATATTGTAAGAGCTCATCAACTAAAAAATAACTACACTCTCATAAACTCAGGGCAGATGAAAAGAATTGTAAATTCATGCAAGCAATTTTTACTAATGGTTGTAAAGGAAAAGACCCTTGATAAAACCAATGTATTTGAGGGCTGTGATGCTAAATAGAAAGCTGATTTAGAAAAAGTTGTTTCAGAATATGATATCTTATTTCAAGAACCTAAAGGTCTGCCACCCAAAAGGGAAATTGTACATGATATTCATTTGCAGCAAGATGCTCCATTGCCTAACATCGGAATGTACAGGTTATCCACTTTAGAGAATGCAGAAATCAAGAAGCAGGTACATGAGCTGCTCGAGAAAGGGTTCATAAGACCAAGCACATCACCATGCGGATCTCCAATCGTGTTGGTGAGAAAGAAAGATGGTTCATGGAGGATGTGCATTGATTACAGAGCACTGAATAAAATAATGATCAAGAATTGTTATCCTCTTCCTCGCATAGATGATCTATTAGATTAGTTGAAAGAAGTTGTTTACTTTTCCAAGTTAGACTTGTGTAGTGGCTACCATCAGGTCAGAGTAGCAGAACAAGATGCATGGAAGACTGCTTTCAAAACAAAGCAAGGGTTGTATGAATGGATGGTTATGCCTTTTGGCTTAACTAATGCTCCTGCCACTTTCATGAGAGTAATGAATGATGTACTCAGGCCTTTTAATGATGATTTTGTAATTACATATTTAGATGAAATTCTTGTTTTCAGTAAAACATGGGAAGAACATTTGAAGCATGTAAAGCAGACTCTAGATGTTTTGAAAAAAGAAAATCTCTATGTGAAGCTATCTAAATGTGAATTTGGCAAAACATATTTGAATTATTTGGGTCATATTGTAGGGGGTGGTGAATTGAAGATAGATCCCTCTAAGGTTGAAGTCATCGTGAACTGGCCTAAACCCAAATCTGCTACAGAAGTTAGGAGCTTCCTAGGGGTAGCACAATATTGGAGAAAGTTTATTGTTAACTTGTCCTTGATTGCAGCTCCCTTACATGCTTTGACAGGATTGAACAAGGTGTTTTAGTGGGGAGACAAACAACAGAAAGCCTTTCGACACCTCGAAAGAAAAAATTAGTACAACACCAGTACTAGCATTTCCAGATCTTCAAAGACTATTTGAGATTGAAACAGATGCTAGTGACTATGCCATGGGAGCAGTGTTGATGCAACACAGTAAACCCATATGTTATCATTCTGAGACATTTAATTCTGCAGTAGTTAATTATCCCACATATGATAAAGAATTGTATGCATTAGTACAGAGTGTGAAAAAGTGGAAATATTACCTATTGGGCAAAGAAATAGTTATACACACTAATCATCAACCACTTCAATATTTTCACTCACAAACTAAATTGCAGCAATCAAGACACTATAGGTGGATGGGTTTTCTACAACAGTTTCATCTAGTCATCAGATATAAGAAAGGCATACATAATAAAGTTGCAGATATGTTGTCGAGACCAATTATAAATGCATCTACTATACTTAAGCATAACTCAATATTGCATGAAAGCTACATTGAACAGTATGCTCAAGATATAGATTTTAAAGATGTATATGAAACTTTAAGTCATGGCAAAAAAGTAGAAGAATGGGATTATCATGTTAAGGACCAACTCTTGTATCATTTGGAAAAGTTATGCATTCCTCAAACTAAAAGAGTTAACATAATCCGAGAAGCACATACTTCTCTAATATCAGGTCATTTTGGTGTGAGTAAAATAGTTGCATAGCTGCAAAGATTTTGTTATTGGCCAAGAATGCATGAAATAGTTTCTAGATATATTAAATGGTGTACCATGTGTGCTAAAAGCAAGCCCAACAATAGAAAACTAGGTTTGTACACTCCACTTCTAGTTTCTTTTCATCCTTGGGAAAGTGTTTCCATGGACTTTGTTGGGGGACTACCAAAATCTAGAAAAGGTCATGACTATTTATATTTTATTGTGGACAGATTCAACAAAATGTGTATTTTAATACCTTGTTTCAAGCAGATTACAGCTGAACAAACAGTGAAGTTGTTCTTTTAGCATGTATGGGTTCATTTTGGGTTACCGACTTCTATTGTCTCTGATTGAGATTCCCAATTTGTTGGGAAGTTTTGGTCAATTCTATGGGATTTAATGGACACCAGACTGAAGAAGAGCACAACCTTTCATCCACAAACAGATGGCCAAACAGAGGTGGTCAACAAGACAGTGATCCAGTTGCTCAGGGGTTATTGCAGCAAGCATCCCAAGCTTTGGGATGAACATTTGTGTTATGTGCAACATGCTTACAACCGTGCTAAACATTCTTCTACACAAAGATCTCCTTGTGAGACTTGCTTTGTTTTACACCAAGGTCTCCCTTGGATTTTGTCTTTAGTAAAGACATAACAGTTGATGGACACAATGATGTGGACAAAGAAACTAAGTTCATTGAACAGATCCAAGAAATTCACTAGGCAATGCAGGAACAGCTAGAAAAGAGCCAAGCCAAGTACAAGGCAAAGCATGATAAGCATCGAATTGAGCATAGCTTCCAAGTTGGTGATCGAGTCTGGATGTACATCAGCAAAGACAAAATGCAAGGCGAAGGAAAGAAGTTGAAGCCAATAAGGTATGGGCCTTTCAAGATTCTTGAGAAAATTGGTGAGAACGCTTTTCGCCTTGATTTACCAGCTTACATGCACATCTATTTAGTAGTTAATGCATAGAACTTGAGACTATTTGAACCTTCTTTGATTGAAGATCTCAAAGAGCAAAGTCAGTTGCCTTCTATTGATGATCTGTTGCCTAAATATCTCAATGAGTTGCAGGAAGATATAGTTCTGGACAGGAAGGTGAGAACTACACGCAGAGGGGATGTTGAGTACCTGAGAATTGGACTCAAAGGTTCAAAACCAAGCAGTGCAAAATGGATAGAGATTGGACAAGTGAGGAAGCTGTATCCTCACTTGATTGATGCTTAAAAACCAACTTTTGGTGGTCCAAAAGCCTTTTCAGTGGGAAGGTGTGATCCAAATGGACCCTAGAATACTCTCTAAGTCTTCAAAATCATTTAAAAGATCAAAACAATCGCATGAGAAAACCTTCATAAAATAGCGGAAAACACTATCGGGACCCAAAATCACCAAGAAAACAGTGGAAAACAGACTTATCGACGGTCAAAGGAGTGATGCATAGTAGCCGTCAAATCTGGTCGATCAACGGTCCAAATCTGGTCGGAAAATCGCAATCGGCGGTGGCAAAGGGAGGCTATCAGTAGAGACCCCATGATATATGCGACTGCGATGAGCGGGTTCAATGAGGACCATTGATCAAGCATGCAGATTGATGGCCCACGTTGCATCACAAAATCGCTATCGGAAAATACAATGGAGCGGGGTTATATACATATACATATATGCGATGCGATGGTCGGACCCGATAATAATTATAAACGAAGTTTGATATATTTTGAAATTCGGGAAACGTCAATTTCCTTTGTATTTGCAATTTTCATCAAATAAATGAAATATAAAGAATCAAGTGCCGATGCGATGAACCAGACTCGAAAGGGGTTTATTAATGCTGTTGAATACTATTTCAAGTCTGATAAAGTTGGTTTTTCAATGTTTTAATCCATTTTTAATATAAAAGGGAAATCCACGAAACAAGTGGGAGTTCGGGAGGCCAAAGGCGGTAAGTGGTTTGGGCCGAGCTCTGCCCGATCCCATACAATGGCTGCCACGTGTCCACGCCGAGGAGAGAGAAAAACACCCTCATCGGGCGGTTAACTCCCGTACAAAAGGGCCACCCGAAATGGATCTCAACCGTTGGATCCGAATCTCCCAGATCAACGGTGGAGATGCGATGAGAGTATACAAAAGGCGGACCCGATAGGAGAATAAAGCGGATTTGAGGACTTTTGAAATCCGATAAACAATGTTTTTGGCGAATTTTCACAGTTTTGAATGCATTTCTCTGTGTTAATAGAAAGTAGCCATTTCAAGGATTTCAAAGGCCCGATGCACTCATCCGTTGTAGAATAGGTGGCCACCTCCCCTGAAGGTGTTATGCAATGATTATTTAACACTAGAAGAGGGATTCGAGCGGATAGAGGCCGGGAGACAGAAAGTCGAGAAGGGAAAATGAACAGGCAACACCAATTGGCTTTAAAGCCACAGAAGACAGAAACAAAGGCAGGCAGTAGTGCAATAGTGCTGAGACAGAGCAACAGAGACAGAGAGTCAGTGAGGAGAGTCTGTGTACTCAGAAGAGACTTGGGGGATCCAAGTAAAGCCTTATTGTTTTGTATCTGTTGTGTGAGGCTCAAATTGAGCTCACTGTTGTAAAACTCTGCTTTGAAGACATAATAGAGAGGTCACCACTGAAGGCTAGACCAGGAGATGTAGCCTAGGAGTATTGGGTGAACTCCTTATTAAACTTGTTGTGTTTATGTGTGTTGTCTATTATGCTTCTTTACTGCTTCATTGTCTGTGTATTTTGCAATCTTATTGATCCATTGCACAAAATAACATAGACAAATCCATGCACATGAGTCTGTAATACCTTATTAATTGTCTTAGATCTCATTATCAGATCAGACAAGGAATTTATCATCGATTGTTGAACAAGATTTCTCATCTCTTGGTCCTCGCTCCTTGTCCCTAGATCTATCTCTCATGCCACCTTCCCATTTCTCTGGGGTGAGATAGACTTATCCACAACAATTGACGAAAGGGTGCTTCTATCATGGCCGCCATCATCCTTGGCCCTTTCTTATCATGCTCCGCCACAATCCTCCCGAAGTCCTGAGACTCCAAAGGCCGAGCTGTCATCATTCCAACATCATTCCCTCCACATGGCCTCTTTCGAGAGTGCCACATGTCACATATTTTTTAGCCTCTCATCCCTATGATAAGGCTAATTCTAGTTGCCACATGCCACACCATTGTGGCACCACATAAGCTTGAATCCATGTCACCTTTCCCCGTGGCTTGGGTCCCACTAATCCCAACCCTCGGTGCAAAAACCAAAATATTACATTATAATGATTTGGCCCCTTTTTAAAATTTATAGCCTTCAGGCTTCCATCCTTGGACTTTTCATCATTGATTTTTTTGGGCGCCACCACATAACCTTGAGGCCCGAAAAGGTAATTCCTTATGAAACTTGTCAGGGAAATCTTTGTCTCGATCTCCATCTCTCACCTTCGCACATGTGTACATCTTCGATGGCTTCCTAGCGTCCCAAGATGGGGATCTTGTTACGTTAATTACCTGTAACATTACTGTCTCACCCCCCTCCTCCCTCAACACTTAGTCGAATTCATGTGCAATTGTTTCTTGAGCTTGGGGCATACATCTATATATGTATATAATAAGGGGACACCAAGACATTTAGAAAACTCGAGCTGTCCCTCATGTGCTTATATATGTCTGTATGTATATGTAAGCCTTCGTCGAGGGATCTCAACGTTTGGCAACACCTATCTCTCTTGAGTTTTGTAATATATATATATATATATATATATATATATATATTGAGCTTTGTTGTAGCATATATATAATATACCAATCTCTCTTGTGCTTATATGGGATTCAATCTATTCCAGTCAGCACAGCTATGTGTGTGTGTGTGCATAGAAGAAATGCATGCTCCCTGCAAGCAAATTCATAATACAGGGCCTACTGTTACAACTCATTCTAACACAAGAATTCAATCAACAATAGAAATTTACCCATCTCTCATACTTGGGAAATTAAACTGAATTCAGTCTCATAAATAGGCACAAGGGTTATCCATTCTTCATCCATTACATGGTAAATAATCCTTTCCTCATCAATCTGACAAGAATTCAACAATCCTATTTATCAGCATATACATCTTTAACAACACAGTTAGAATTTACATAACATTCACAAACATGGGAATTTAGACAAACACTTACCTTATAATGAGAGGTCTGGCAACTGAGATTGGGACTTCAACTCTCCACCCAGCCTTAGATTGAATGCATTATGAGCTTTCTTATAGTCAATCACCCTTGAGCCAGATTCAGAGCTTGAGGGAAGTTTGCTTAGGAATTCTCAGCCATCGCTTGCATATAGTGAAAAAATCCCATTTCTTAGGTGTTCTTAGTAGCTCCCAGCTATTACAACAAAGGGGCATTTAATCCAGCATCAACGTAGAGGCTTTTGCATAGTGAAAAGAGTCTCAATTCAATCCTAAATAGAGATTTGCATAAATAGAAGGGATACTTATCAATTGAGTTATTGTTGTAGGAGTAAGAGCATACCTACATAGAAATTTCTCATTGGTGCCACACCTATGTTATTAGCTACAAGCTACAACAAGTGTTATCAATCCATCTAGTCCTGGAGTGCCTCATCCTATCAACATTACTCAACCAGCTAGTTTCCCTGTGGTTTATTAGCCTAAAAAACAAGCCACAAATTTGTGATTCTCACCCAACAAGCCCTCTTGGGTTTCTCAATTGGGCTACCACTAGAGCAATCTCTTCACCCTGAACTCTCTCTGGCATTCTCCTTCAAATAAACATACACAAACTTCCCATGAGCTACTCAAAACTAGCTTTCCTTTCCTTCCCCTATGAGGTCTCTCCTCCTATTTGCATCCCCCTTCTTCCAACATGGACTCCTCCCTTGTCTCATGCACTTCCTCAGTGTGTTGACCACATCAATTCCCTTCACAAGGACATGATTGCCTCTTCCTCTATATTCAGTGCCCTTCACGAGGACATGATTTCCTCTTCCTCTCTATTTAGTACCCATATACTCGCTTAATTAATTGTCACACTGTTTTCTTGTATATTATCCCCCAAGAGGAGTATGGGCTTGTCCTCCCTGTTGGGGAAGCCCATACACTTCCTCTACTTCATAAATCTGAAAGTTAGCTTCTTTTAAATCCTACTAGTCATCCCCATGGTTGTCATTAAATAACCAATTTTCCTCCATTTTCCCGAGCAATCTCCTCTCCAAAGCTCTAAAATTTGTGTTAGGTTGTGTTATATTCTTTCCACGACTAGCCCACGTAGTTAACTGGGGAGTTAGAGGGGGGGTTTGAGGGGCGCAGGTAGCCCCCATCTATGGGGTCTGGGCCAGCACCCTGGGAAATTTTTTTTGGACCCTATAATAGGTTGGGCGGACCTACCTATGGTTTTTGGTCCATGGTTTTGGACGCGATGGTATTCGGTCCATGGTTTTGGACGCGATGGTTTTCAGTCCATGGTATTGGATGCTTCAGTATGTATAAATATGTATTGTAACATTGAAAGGAATATAATGAAAAATCAAGCTGGTAGTCCAGGTTTTGGGATCCAGTGGGAAAATCTCTATGTATATGTGTTTTATGTGTTATGCTCTCGCATTGTTTATTTTCTATGTTTTAGAATTCGTATGTAGGTAATTTCTGTATGGGGTTAGAACCTACATTTGGTATCAAAGCTGTTTTGGCTTAAAGGGGATGCCTTTGTTGCTGAGGGGTTTCGCTCGGACTTATGGTAGACCCTATTCAGTGGGAGATCTGAGAGATCAATTCTGGTGGTGAAAGAAGATGGTGAGCAGTGGAAAGATATAGATCGAGAAATTTAATGGTCAGAGTTTTGAGTTGTGGAAACTCAAGATGGAGGATCTGTTGGTGGATAAAAATTAGTGGATTGCGGTAGATCCGGGTACTAAACCAATGGAAGTGTATGATGAAGAATGGAAGAAGTTGGATCGGAAGGCAAAGAGCACAATACGATTGTGTGTCTTCGATTCATTATTGTTGAATGTATCAGGGGAAGCTACGGGAAAGGCTTTGTGGGACAAGTTAGGGACTTTGTACCAATCTAAGTCTCTAGTGAATAAACAGTTCCTATGGAAAAAGCTGTATAACCTGATGATGAAAGATGGAGACTTGGTGACAGAGCATCTGGATGCGTTTAATACTGTGGTAAGTCAGTTATCGTCTGTTGATATCAAAATTTCATATGAAGATAAGTGCATTAGTTTGTTGTGTTCTCTACCAGATTTGTGGGATAGTCTGGTTATTGCAATAGGTAGCAATGTAACTGCCTTGTAGTTTGATGAAATAGTCTCATCCTTGCTGACGGAGGAATGAGACGGAAAAATATGGAGAGCCAGAATGGTGATTCCTTGTCTATATGAGGAAAGTCCCAGAACAGAAACAAAAATAAGTCATCGAGTGGGAGATCTAAATCTCCAGGAAAACCTATAAAGGTGGTGTGCTGGAAATGTGGAAAGGAAGGGCACTACAAAAGGGGCTGTAAATCTAAAGCTCCACAAAGGAAAGGGATCTGATGATGCTCCTTCTGCAGAGGTGAAAACCACCTCAGATGAAGGTGGGGATGTGTACTTGGCTTCTTCACGTACACATGTAGATCATGAGGCATGGTTGATTGACTCAAGTGCATCCTTTCACTTCACTCCCCATAGAGAATTGTTCTGCGAGTATGAGAAATATGATGGAGGTGATGCCTTCCTAAGGGATGACAGGAAGGCTAGAATCGTTGGTCGCGGAAAAGTAAAGCTGAAGTTGCAAGGTGGAAGGGTTAGAACACTTACCGGTGTTCTGCATATTCCTGCATTAGCCAAAAATCTGATTTCTGTAAGCAAGCTGGATGATGTAGGTGTAAAAACAATGTTCGAGAAGGATACCTGTAAGATGGTTTGGGGGGAACTGGTGTTGATGTTGGGAGTTTGAATTGGAACTCTGTACAAGCTGCAAGGTAGCACTATTGTTGATGGGTGCAACAGTTTCTTGGTTCCTGAAAGTGGAGCAAAAAATCTAGTGGTCTCTGGAGAGAAGACCATGTTGTGGCATCAAAGGCTTGGACATATTGGAGAGAAGGGCCTTCGAATACTTCATGGTAAAGGTATGGTAGAAGCTATGAGTAATAGCTCTCTGGATTTTTATTTCTGTGAAAATTGTGTATATGGGAAGTAAAATCGGGTGAGTTTCCCCTCTGGTGGTAAGAGGGCGAAACAAATATTAGAGCTTGTGCACAGTGATGTGTTTGGACCTGTGAAGGTTCCATCACTGGGTAAGTCTGTGTACTATGTATAATTTATAGATGACTTCTCAAGGAATACATGGATATATTTCCTTAAGAAGAAATCTGAAGTCTTTGACAGGTTTAAAGAATTTAAGGCTCTGGTGGAAAACTAGACGGAGAAGAAGATAAAGGTGCTGAGGAGAGATAACGGTGGAGAGTTTTGCAGTAAGGAATTTGAAGAATTCTATATGAAGTGTGGTATAGCATGGAAGAAGACTACTCCATATACACATCAACAAAATGGAGTTGCAGAAAGAGAACAAGACGTTGATGGAAAGGGAAAGAAGCATGCTCAGTGGTGCCTGGTTAGGACAAGAATTTTGGGCAGAGGCGGTGGAGACAGCAAGTTACTTGGTCAACAGATCACCTTCATCAGACTTGTTGGAGGATAAAACTCCACAAGAGGTATGGACAGATAAGAAACCCTCTCTTTCACATCTAAGGGTATTTTGATGTGATGCATATGTACATGTTCCAAAGGAGAAAAGAACCAAGTTGGATAGTAAATCTGAAAAGTGCATCTTTATTGGGTATAAGGATGGTTTAAAGGGTTATAAGCTTTGGAACCCAGTAACAAGGAAGGTTGTGTACAACCAAGATGTGGTGTTCAGAGAGGTGAAAGATGTTATTAAACATGAAGTCCAATCAAAGGAACCTGAGAAGATAGAGTTTGAGCTAAAGGAGGAAGAATCAGACTCTACAACAGAGGAGGAATCAGAAGATGAAGAGCCACAAACTCTGGGTGTGAGAAGATCAGTTCGAGAAAGAAGGCAACCAGAAAGGTATAGTCCATTTGCTTTCTGTTCAAATTTTGCTTTATCTATTACTGATGATAATCCCAGAACTATGAAGGAAGCAGTAGATTTAGAGGATGGAAAACTATGGAAAGAGGCCATGGTTGATGAAATGGCATCTTTGCACAAAAATGAGGCTTGGGATCTGGTGGAGTTGCCAGCTGGAAGGAAACCCATTGACAGCAAATGGGTGTTCAAGAAGAAGACAAATGTCGAAGGAAAGGTGGAGAAATACAAAGCTCGGTTGGTAGCAAAAGGTTATTCCCAGGTGTTGGGAATTGATTTTGGTGATATTTTTTCTCATGTTGCCAAGGTAACTTCTATTAGATTAGTTTTATTTGTTGTTGCTGCTTTTGATTTTGAGGTAGAACAGATGGATGTGAAGACAACATTTCTTCACAGGGATCTGGAAGAGGAGATCTACATGAAGCAACCTGAAGGCTTTGCAGTGAAGGGTAAGAAAGAACTAGTATGCAAGTTAAAGAAGTCTCTGTATGGGTTAAAACAGTCACCAAGGATGTGGTATTAGAAATTTGATACATTTATACGGGGACTTGGCTTCAGCAGAAGCAAAGCATATCACTGTCTGTATTTTAAATTAATTGGTGACCGTGTTATTTATCTGGTCTTGTATGTGGATGATATGTTGCTGGTTGGAAATGACAAAGAAATTATCCAGGATTTGAAGACCCATTTTTCGTCCAAATTCGACATGAAATATCTTGGTGCTGCAAACTATATTTTGGGCATGGAAATTAAAAGAGATCGGACAAAGAGGAAGCTTTGGTTAAACCAGAGGAAGTGTGTTGAGAGTTATCTGCTAAATAGTGTCCCAAGACACAAGAAGAGGAAGAGGACATGTCTCATGTTCCATATGCAAGTGCAGTCAGTAGCCTGATGTATACGATGGTATGTACTAGACCAGACATTGCACATGCAATGGGAGTATTGAGTAGGTTTATGTCAAAACTAGGGAAGGAGCACTGGACAACAGTGAAGCGGGTTTTCAGGTATTTGCGTGGCACTAGCGATTATGGTTTGTGCTACCAAGGAAGACCAGGATTGGAATGAGTGTTGGATATTTGTAGCTTTGTTGATGCAGACTAAGCTGGAGATCTAGATCAGAGAAGATCTCCAAGTGGGTATGTTTTTAACCTATTTGGAGGTGCAGTCAGTTGGATGAGTAAGAAACAATTTGTAGTGGCACTATCAACTACAGAGGCAGAATACATGGCAGCCACTCATGCAAGCAAGGAAGTAGTTTGGTTCTAGATATTGTGCTCAAGTATGGGTTAGTATAGGGAGCTATAAGGATAGACTGTGATAGCCAAAGTGCAATTTTCTTGGCAAAGAACCCTACTTATCATTCAAAGACAAAGCATATTGATGTTTAGCATCACTTTGTGAGGGATATGATAGAAGAAAAAAAGGTGTTGTTTGTAAAGGTGGACACTTTGAAGAATACTGTAGATGCATTGACAAAATCTGTGAGCTCTGAGAAGTTCTCTTGGTGTAGAGAAACAATGGGCATTTTAGGGCTGGATAAATGACTAAGCTCTCCTATGGCCCCCTGTGGAAAGAAAACAACAAGTGGGAGAATGTTGGTTTGTGTTATATTCTTTTCACGACTAGCTAACGTAGTGAACTAGGGGGGTTAGAGGGGGGTAGAGGCCCCCCCTTCGTTGTGCCGATTTCACAGTGGGGGGGTCATAGGGGGTGCGGTAACCCCCCCTGTCCGGGGGGTTTGAGGGGGGGGGGGGGGGGGTAGCCCACCTCTATGGGGTCCGACGCAGCGCCCCAGGAAATTTTTTTTTGGACCCTATATTAGGTTGGGATGACCTACATATGGTTTTCGGTCCATGGTTTTGGACGCAATGGTTTTCGGTCCATGGTTTTGGACGCGATGGTTTTCTGTCCATGGTATTGGATGCTTCGGCATGTATAAATATGTATTGTAACATTGAAAGGAATATAATGAAAAATCAAGCTGGTAGTCCCGGTTTTGGGATCTAGTGGGAAAATATCTGTGTATATGTGTTTTATGTGTTATGCTCTCGCATTGTTTAATTTCTGTGTTTTAGAATTCGTATGCAGGTAATTTATGTATGGGGTTAAAACCTACAATTTGTGTCCCATCTCTCAACCATTTAATTGTGCTTATATTTTTCATTATGTAATTGCATCAAAATATTTACAAATATTTACAAGAGGGGATTTTACAAAAAGGGTTGTCATAGACCCTACCCCCTTGGAGGAACATAGTCCTCAACATTCTATACCCAAACACAATTACAAACATGCTTTAAACCGAGCATAAAATATTGTTGTGAGCTTTATGTACACGACTCTATAGAACAATTTACAAATTTATTTAGATTTTCCTAACCAGGAAATAGAAATGGATATGTTTCTCGCATTTGATTAGCCATCTTGCATGTGTCTTCCTCAAGCAAAAAGTGCCTCTATTGCACTTTGACTTGCTCAATGATGCAATTCTGGAGCATGAGCTACCTTCAATCTAGGATGCACAAAGGTTCCAACTGGAACTCTCCCTCTAACTTTACCTATAACACTGACTAATCAATCACATGATTAACATATTGTACATACTTTTTGAGTAAAAAAATGTGAAAAACATTATGATATTTTACTGTTGGTGGCAAGGCCAACCTATATGCAATCAATCCTATCCTTTCAAGCACTTGAAATGGCCCACAAAACCATGGCGTCAACTTAGCACATGGCCTAATTTTCAAAGAACATTTCTTGGGTCAAACCTATAGGTAGACATGCTCCCCCACTTTAAATTCTTTACGCACTCTATGCTAGTTCACATAGCTCTTCTATTTATCTTGGGACACCTTTAAATTCTCCCTAATGGTCATCATATTCTTGCTCCATTTCTCTAAGCATATCAGGCCCAATAAGGACCCTATTCACTAGATCACTCCAGTTGATAGGAGTATTATACATCCTCCCATAAAGAGCCTCAAATGGACTCATTTTCAAGGATTCTTGGTAACCATTGTTGTAGGTGAATTGTTACTTGGGGAAGAAACTCCTCCCACTTCCTTGGCTGGTGCATAACATACAGTCTAATCATGTCTTCCATTACTATGTTAGTCCTTTGAGTCCTTCCATCTGTTTATGAATGGTATGTTGTACTGAAAGCTAGTTTTGTCCCTAAACCAGTGAACAAATCTTTCCAAAATTTTGAAGTGAATTTTACATCTCTATCTGAGATAATTTTCTTGGGTACTCCATGTAGCCTCATAATTTCCTTTATGAAAACTTGAGCCACATCACTCATTGCATGAGTCGATTTGATAGCCACAAAGTGAGCTAACTTTCTCAACTTGTCCAACATAACCATGATTGTGTCATGTTGTGTGGTTGTCCTTGGCAAGCCTATGATAAAATCCATGGAAATCACTTCCCATTACCATTCCGGAATGCGTATTGACTGTAATAGACCTATTGGATGTTTCATTCAACCTTGAATTTTTGGAATTCTATGCATTAGGAAATAAAGTCAACCACATCACTTTTCAAACAAGGTCAATAATATGATTGCTTGATGGTTGTTAACATCTTTTGGTACCCTAGGTGGCCAAAAGAAGGCTTTTTATGAAATTCATTTAATATGAGCCTCTTTAAATTGTTGTCACGGGGGATGTATACGACCTTTAAATCGTAATAGTCTATCGTTTGAGAGGGAGAAATTATTATTTCTCTCTCCTTCTGACTTTTGTTGCAACACTTCTTTTAATTTTTTGTATTCCTTGTTATGTTGTTCGACCACTTCAATATTTTCTTTCAAATCTGTTTGAAAATAACTTACTGTTGTTATATGATATAGTTGTAACCTCCTTCTAAGTGCATCAACAACTTTGTTCTCTTTTCCCTTTATATATTTAATTTCAAAGTCAAACTCACTAATTAAGGCCAACCATATAGCCTATCAAACATTTAACTTTGTTTGTTCAAATAAATATTTGAGACCCCCATGATCTGTCATTAAGATGAACTTCCTTCCAAGGCGATAATGTCTCCACATCTTCAATGCATCAATGATCACTACTAGCTCTAAATCATGAGTCACATAATTTTTCTCATGCTTTTTCAACTTCCTTGACTCACAACATACCACTTCGCCATCCTGCAGCTAGAATGTAATGTAACCCCCTCCCACATTTACCCAATTTCACCATCCTGTTAGGGTAAACATGAAACAAAGAGTTACTATGACATGAACTGACCTCCTAGCTCTAGTTAAAGAAGTGGGGCATACAAACTGACCAAAAACTGACAACTCATAACATCACTCAAGGCTACAGGACACTCAAAGGCTAAAGGACCACCCCAGGTGACCAAATCTTTAATTGGGGCTATTTTCACTGACCTGGACTCCCAACAGCATGCATGACAAGGTCTTCATGCAGTTATATGCCTCCAATTGCATGCACAACACTACCTCCATGAGATTGTAACCCAAATTACCCAGTTCAGTGGGTGTGGTCTCAATATTTGAGCCAACCTTTCAGGCTAGCCTCCAAACCACTACCCTGAATTTCTTTAGACTTTCCAGAATCATAATTTACTCGATGAAAAAGCTAAACATTAAAACTGGAATCAGAATCTTGACTTAGAGTGCCTAGAACACACTAGACATTTCGTCAAACACATGGAAAACATAGAGGCTATAGGTCATGAATGCATATTTGATCATAATAGTCTAAGATTCATCTGAGAATCACCAAGAAGTCTATATGTCATCTCCACATAGCTACAATAAAACTTGTTAGACCATGCATTCATCAACCATTCAATAGCTTATCATGAACATGTAAAGAGTCATAGATATAACACATCACATAACCAGCATATAACCATAAAATAACCAACATAGAAACAACAACAACACAACCATAATACCGCCAATATAATCACTACAAATTTTGATAGATATCAATAAGGAAATGCCTCATATTAACATGTGAAATTACCAACCAAGTCAGGGACTTCCACGTACCACTCGACCATAGATTGGGCTTAACCAAATCTATCTTTCAACCAATCATCCCCATGCCATATTCTAAGCATGAAAGTGGTATTTCGTGGAATAAACCAAGACAAAACTAAACCAGGGCTTCCAAAGGCCAAACCACCTCAACCCTCAACCAATGATTCCACCTCATGGCCAAACATCACTAACACCAACAAGATCAGTCTCTACCCAAGTTGTACTAGGCTCTAGTAACTAGTAACTCAACCCACAACCTTCCATGGCTTCCAGAGCATTTTTCCAACCAGGCTCCTATTAGAAAATGTAACTAGGTTGAGTCTTCATTAATGTATTTAAGTCATCATGTAATGTACTTGTCAAAAGAATAAAGAAAATATTTTTTATTATTGTAACAATGACTTCTTAAAGCATGGGTTTTATGCTTGGGTCATCATTATATTAGTCAAAGTCCCCATTGTGGACTCCTAGGATTAATATTGAGTTTATAGAGTCATTGTATATTCAAAGAGACTCTTCTTGTGCTTTTGAATCATGTTAAAAGGTTTACTATTGAGTCAAATACAATTTATATATCATCCACATCAAGTCGGCCTATAAGAGATCAAGCTGGCCTAAGGACACTAATTCGACCTCACTTGGAGCCTATAAATAGAAGAAAGTCGAAGTCATTTGGAGCATCTCATCTCAAGCTAATTTAATATCTCAAGAGCAGCTAGAGAGGTCGAAGTGGTTCTATGGAAGATGAAGAAATTGCGAGTTGGGTGGAGTCTAAGGAGAGGAAGAAAATCAAACTTTTGGTGCCTCTCTCTATGTTTCGTGCCCTAGTTTGGGAGATCAAAGTCCTCTAAGTTGTGTTGTTGCTTGATACTAGAAGCTACTACATAGTCGAAGTTGTTGGGAAAGAGGTCAAAGTTCTAGAAGGCTAACTTGGTGTGGAGTGAAGGTATGGTCTTTGTCGAGGATTAAAAGTCTCAAAGAATACTATTCAAGGAACTGAATTTTCACAGGGTTTTCCCCTCGAGGGGGGGTTTTCCCTGGTATAGTGCCTACATATTGTGTCTCTTGTTTTGTGATTGTCATACACACTTAATATGGTAATTTATTGATGAAATATAAGATAATAAAGAAGTAATCAAAGCTAACATAACTCACAAGTAATTATCAAGAAAGAGGAATCAAACCCTAATCTAATTGCATTTCTTTCTCAACAGCTCTAGGGACTAGTAACTCAACCCACGAAGGGCTCCAAAGCATTTGTCCCAACCTAGGTTCCAGGATTAGTAACTCAACCCAAGATGTTCTAGGGCTTCCAGAGTGTTTGTTCCAACCCATAACCATAGGGAACATGAGCACCAACTAGAAAACAATCAAGTGGAAAAAAAACCCACAACACCATGGATATCCAGGAAATGGAAAGGCGAGGCTAAAACCACTGTCAATCCAAGCAAATCTCCATGCCAATGACAACAAATAACAAAAAAAATTGCATGCACATACCATGCATCTAGAAATCAGCAGGGAAATGACACATGAAACATGTTACCTACAAAGAAATCCAGTTGTAGTCGCTAATCCAATTGTTCCCTTGCACTTTCCTTATTTCCTTTACCTTATTTCTCCAAATCCAAGTGATTACTAGAGTGATCCAAGCATGCTCCAAGAATACTCTAAGTGTGCAAGAGTATGAGAGAGTGAGAGAATATATGAGAGCTCCCAAAACTGAACTGAAAAAAGCTGTGAAATGATCCTCAAAATCCTTTTTATCATTGAGGCCTCTATTTTCTTCATTTTCCTTCATTTTTCCTTCAATTTTCTTCAGATGCAAATTTGTGACCCTTCATCTCCCTTTTCTCCTATTTTCCATTATTTCATAAATAAAATGGCAATTATTTCCTTTTTGTCTTTTCCAATTTTAGTAGCCATTAATGAAGCATTATTGATACCCATCATTATGTTTTTTCCCAACATTCAGCTTGGAATACATTTCCCATGACCTTGGTCTTATTTTATTTACATGGAAAATCAATCAGGGGCTTTTACAAACCCCTCCCCCTTGGGGGAACACCATCCTTGGCATTCAATAACACCTATAAACCAACAAAACACATGTTTCCCATGGATGTTTATAACACAACTCGATGCAACATTTACATCATATCATGCAATTGAAGCCATGAACAAAATAACATCAACACCATATAGCTTATTGGAGTTTTATAACATAGCTCCATGCGATATTTACAACATACATATGCATATACATATAACCAAGACAACATCAAACACATATAATAGAATGCACTCGCTCAACCAACGAATAGAGAAGGATACATATCCTTCATTTGATTAGCCATCTCCCATGTAGCTTCATCGGGCCCAAAGTGCTTCCACTACAATTTAACTTGCTCAATTTCTTAGTTCCAGAGCATGAATTGTTTTTGCTGCAATATGCATTGTGGTTATGGTTGGAATTTTCCCTCTGGTTCCACCTGAAATACTGACTAGTCAATCACATGATCAACATCTTTCACATACTTCTTAAACAAAGAAACATGGAAAACACCATGGAATTTCACTGCCGGTGGTAGTGAAAGTCTGTAGGCCATTGGTCCAATCCTCTGAAGGATCCTAAAAGGCCCGTAATACCGAGGTGCCAAATTGGTGCATGACCCAATCCTCAAGGAGCTCTTCTTGGGCTTCATGCACAAGTACACATGTTCCCCAACTTGAAACGCCTTAAATACCCTGTGTTGGTCTGAATAAATATTTTGCATGTCATGTGTTGCCTTCAAATTCCTCTCGATAACCTACATTTCTTGTTCCATCTCTACCAACATGTTTGACCGAATCAATACCATGTTCAGTGGATCACTCTAGCTGATGGGAGTATTACAACTCCTCCCATAAAGTGCCTTAAATGGACTCATCTTCAATGACTCTTGATACCCATTATTGTATGCAAACTCAACCAGTGGAAGATACTCTTCCCACTTCCAATTTCTAATACATGACATACATCCTCAACATATCCTCAATAATCTTGTTAATCCTCTATATCTTTGCATATGTTCGTGGATGATAAGATGTACTAAAATCCAACTCTATCCCCAAACCTACAAATAAATCCTACCAAAACCTAGAAGTGAACTTGGCATCTCTATCAAATAGAATATTCTTAGGAACACCATGCAAACTCACTATCTCCCTGATGAAGACTTGATCTACCTCACTAGCTAAATTAGTAGACTTCACTGGAATAAAGTGAGCTACCTTGTGTAACTGATCAGGTGCTCAGTATTTAACTCAAAAATCAAAGTTCTCAGAATGGCTCGAAACCTGAATGACTGCATGCGTCTCGACAAAACGATCCTAACGCAACTCGTTTCACTAAAAACTGAGTTCATATGAGGAATTTATTGAGTTCTGACCGCTTTGCTAAACGGGGAAATTTAAAAAAAATGCACAATCAATGCACAGTTAACAGTCCATATTATTGATGTGGCAGGTGACTTTGCAAGGTCAAAGTTCGGTCAACATCTAATCACAATTCGCCAAGTGTCAGATTTTTATTGGGTACACAAGTTGGTGACGTGGCACAATTGTATTGGTTAACAGAGGTCCAATGAGGAGGGGACAAGAGGCAAGCTCGGAGCCCACCACGTGTCCCTCACCAAAGGACTGGTTGGGCGCTTTACCAAAATTTTTACAAAGGCGCTGGGGTTCAACCCCGCGACCTCCTTTATACAGACCACAACACATAACCAACACCACTACTGTTGTTTCTTAACCAGTATACAGTTTCGCGTACATTTCAAGTTAAACAGTTTTAAGGTTGGGGGTTAGGAGGGCCAGCTAACGGGCCAACCCTCCCCATGTGAACACACCAACGGTGATAGAAAACAGTTAACAAGTGGTCAATTAATTTCAGCAGACAACGCGACCACAATCGCTAACATTCACTGCAAGATCATGTGACCACTCCATACATAACCGCGCGGGGAACTGACCATAACGCTGAACTTTCTGCTACATGTGATTGCCTTCATGAAGACGGCCAGAGTTAGCACAAACGGTTAGCCCTTAACTGCGTGTTTAAAGAGCTAATCTGAAATTTAAAATTAATTAAACTCCACTTAATATTTAATTGAAATGGAGTTAATTCGGTGGAATGTTTCAAAGTACCACCAAATTCAGAGGTTTCTCCAGATTTAGCGGGCTTAACTGGAGTTCCTCTAGTTTTGGAGGAGATTTTCTAGGGAAAGGCAGTTTGAGTCATAACTAGAGCATTTTTTGACCAAATTAAGCTCAGGAAAAGGTGTTCCTAGCTAATTTCGACATTCTGAACACATTGGAATAGGATTTAGGACTAATAGAGCTTTGTAAACAATATTTTTGCCATATTGAGCTAATACATAGGCCTAAGCCATGGAAGCTGGACCAAGGAGATGTAGCCCAAGAGGGGTGAACTCCTTCATCAAAACATTGTGTTAAATGTTCAATTGATGGTTTGTTGTGCTTGTTATTGTTTTTGTTCAACACTTGTCTTTTTTATGCTATTTTGCTCATGAATGTCACATTAAACTTGAACTAATTTACCTGTTTACATTAAAAAACAACCTAATGAAACCTCTGCAAAGGAAGAAATGGACAAGAATTTGTTTATAAATATGTAATTGAAATTAGCACAACAAAACTAACATTCAATAACAGATCAATTTGGTTTCAGAGCAAAGGTTGATTTGCTTGATTGCTTGAGTTTTGTGCAAGTAGGGTTTTAATGTTTGCAAAATTGTGATTTTTACAAGGTTAAAATTGCAGAGAGGAGAAGGGAAATTGTTGGTTGCAACTCCTGAGGTAATTCCCAGAAGAAGGAGAGCCACAAGGCCACAATATCCATCCAAATTTCCAATTCTAGCTTCACTTGAAACACCTCAAGTTTTTCCTTCAATTGAGATTGAAGAGGTACAATCAGTACCAGTTTCTTAGCCTGAATACACAACCATTATGTCTGGAGAAAAAGAGACTAAAGTTCTTTCTTCAGAAGAGGAAGAATTCAAGAAATATTTCTATACTTTAACTAAGATGGTTAAAGTCCTCTATGAAGAGAGGAACACTAGAATGGTTGGAGAGAGTTCTAAGCCTCCACATGGAGAAGGAAGCTCAGGAGATAAAAAATATGATAAGAAGCATTTAAAGGGTAATGGAGGAAAGCCACCTCCATCTCCACCATCTTCATCATCTTCCTCATCATCTTCACCATCCTCAACATCTCAAATAGCAACATCTTCCACTTCCACCACCAAAACTATCCATACTCATTCCCAAACCCCAAAAGGAAAAACTCCCTTACTCAAATTGGACATTAAGTTTGAACTTCCCATGTACAATGGTGAGGTGAATGCAGAAAAGTTAGAAAATTGGATTCGACAATTGGAGGTATACTGCAGAATTTAGAACCTTCAAGAAGATGACATAAAGATCCAGTTGGTTTCATTGAGGCTAGAAGGAGCAACATTAGTCTAGTGGGAAGAAAAGACTCAAGAGGAAATGTGAATTCATGGTAAGATATTTGTAGAGTTCCATAACTATTTTGTTTTGACACCCTTTTTCCACCATTTTCCTCTTCTTCATCACCACTGTCAACTCAATAAAGGAAATAAATCATAGATTTTGATAAGGTAATAACTCTTACATGTCTTATTTCTCATATGTGTTAATGTTCCTTATTGTTATATTAAAGAGTGCACTAGCTACAG
This sequence comes from Pinus tabuliformis, assembly GCA_031772625.1. Classification (NCBI taxonomy): domain Eukaryota; kingdom Viridiplantae; phylum Streptophyta; class Pinopsida; order Pinales; family Pinaceae; genus Pinus; species Pinus tabuliformis. The sequence continues at coordinate 519,514,285 of CM062812.1, forward strand.
AATTAACATGATTCTGTAACCATTTTGTAAATCTGCAACTACCTCCATGGTTCGCGGCGTTATGGTGCGCTAATGAAACAACTAAGCATATGAGTAGTTGAGGATTGATCCCCTCATGGATCTCTTCCTATTCACTCGAGCCAGTTCATCAAAAGGATCGCATAGCAGCACAGTCAAAGATACAGGTCAACACGCAGCAATAAGGAGTCTAGACATAACACATTTTCTCTATTTGCTTTCCAAATAGAAAATCGACGAATAACGATTTTCTTGTTTTAAGTTTCATATTTGAATTAGGATTAAACATCAAATCTGTAGGAATGAAAGTCTCAACAAATTGAGCAGGCGTTCTATATAAATATGTATTCTCTATAAACGATAACAGGAAGGAAGTATTAAATTAATTGCTGAAGAAATTGTGAACCAGACCTTCGCTTTTGCATTAATTTGAAGTTACTTTGCTGATTCGATGCGTATGTGATTGTGAATCATACCTACTAGATGCAGAGTGACCCTGCAGACATTCAAGGTTTTAATCTATGTTTATTTCATTTCTTTGTAATCGCTTTAATTCAGTTGCTTTTTGTTATCATTGCATTATAGCTTAAATTAATTCACTGTTTTTCGTTATTTCGCATAAACTCAGTTATCTCATTATTATTTCATATTTCATTTATAGTTACAACCTTTCACATAGTTTAATCCTTCAATTCTCTTTCGCTTCATTACATTTAGTCTCTTCATACTTTTCAAAGTTAAAACTTATATCATTTTGTGATTTGTAATTAAGAACTCCCTTCATCCTTTTTAAACTTAGAATTGTAAATATTTCATAGAACAAGCTTTTAGATTTTAATACTCTATTTTCATAGCAGCAAAGTGTTTATATAGAATCATGGATTTAGGATGAATAATGTAAGGCGTTTTTAATAATCAATTAGATACAATTTGGTAGATTCAATCTAACGATAGCTTAACTCTTATTCAACCTAACAATAGATTAACTTTCAAATATTGTAGGAATCTAACTCTAATAAAAATCTAGATAAACAACGAAAATCTCAAAACAAACATAATAGGCTTGTAACATATTTAGTGAACCTGCACTTCACAAGTTTACCAACTTTGGTCGATAATTTTTTCTTGCAATTTAAGAACATTAAATTGACCAAACATTTTGGCATCATTGCCACGGAAGTGTAAATAGAAGCCTTAAAAAAAATCGAATAAAAACATGACATGCATAGGGAAAGAGATTCTAGAGGTAGGTTTGTAGGTTGAGGAAGAGTTCTAATTCCTACATCATCACTCACTTTACCACGACCTCGTAGTGCCACATCACCTACACAAACTCGAATTCCATCCATAGCAGGCCAATATAGACTTCCCGAAGTCTTAAGATCCTGTTAGAGTCGGTCCTTACAGCCCTCCGTCAGAGATCTTTTCGCTTTTGCATATCATTTTTAGGTGTCTCGCTTGTTCCACTTCGTTGCATTCCGCTAGGGGCATGCCATTGACTGACGAGGGGGTCTGGTTGTCTTGTGTTCCCTCATGTTTGTCCCTGCAGGGTTAGTCAAAAATTTCTCTAAAAGTTACAAGTACATGGTCATTGCATTCATCATCATACATGATTAGTTTTGTTAAAAAGGGTCTTTAGTCCTAGAGTATAGGGTTTTGAGTCCCATGCATACACATACTAAAAGCCCGCAGGCCATGAGGTTGGTTTCAAAAGTTTTTCACTTAATATGTTTCCTCATAAAGCATTTTAAAACATTTTTAGTCCAAAACTCTGTTTTGGACCTAAAAATTGTTGATGTAAATAATTATATTTGTTTTATCTCAAAGGTTTTCAGAGCAAGCCTCTGATCTTCTCCAAAGCCTAAATGCCAGATCCCTGCATAAATCAACAACAATGATCAGTCCAAAACTCAGAAAAGCAAAAAAAAAAATCAAAAAGCAGTGTTATATTAAAAGACCAAAAGTGAAAAGTGCCAAACCTTACAAAGTGGGTTTTTGAAATCAATTTAAATCAAATGAGATATTTTGTTTACTTATAAAAGGGAAAACAAGTCTATTTGTTCACCAATTATCAAAGCAAGAGCGTGTTCAAGTGTTGGAAGGCGAAAGACCGTGTTTACAAACCCGTGGACAGTGTTACAGGTGTGCGCGCTGCGCGTTGGGCAGTGCGCTGCGCATTGGGCGCTTTGAGCCAGTGCAAAATTACACAGGCGCTGCGCATAGGAGCGTGCGCTGCGCACTGGGGTGGCGCGCTGCGCGTTGAATCTCAGCCACAGGAAAAACTTGTCTATGCACCCAGATCGTGTCTAAACGCCTCCAAAGCTGCAAGTAGGTGTTCTATAACTGATTCAATCAATTTGATAGTGTTTATAGTGTGTTTGAAGAGAGGAGGTGATATGTTGGTTGTAAGAAATCAAATGAAACCCTAAGCCCCTAGCAAATTTTTTTTTAAGGGTATTAAAAGACATATGGGTAAGTGGTGAAGGTTTTTCTGCCTTCCTTGATGAAACATAGCTCCATGCCCATGTGAAAGCTTTGAGCCAACAACACTTCATACCCTTGTCCATTTGTCAAACTGTCCTTGTGACTGTTTTATGCCCAAATACACCAAAGCAGAATGTCCATTATGGCATAAGTCTTATGATGTTTCGGTTGGCTTTTTTGAGTATGTATTGAAATTGTAATCTCACCATACCTACAACATACATATTGCAGACATTGTGTTTTTAAAAGCCATGTCAGACACAGATTCAGAGTATGAGCAGCAGTATGACAGTGATTCTACAGCAGAGGGTAATGTGCCACGAAGGTCTCGCAGAGGTGGCAAAGGTGGTAAGCCTCTCAGGGAAGAGCCTATTTCTTTGGTTCAATTGCAGGCTTGCCCGCTTGCAATGGATTGTTTTCGCCGTCAGTCATGCTATCACTATTGTGAGCTAATCTCACAAATTCAGTTTCATCGTGAATTAGCTCGTGTGTTCATTCTACATTTACATGATGGCCATGTAAACCTCGCCGGGGTTGATTTCATTTTGTCACCAGAGATTATTGCAGAGGCCACTGGGATACCAAATGTTGGAGAGCAATGGAATAAACGTCAGCAGTTAGAGAAATCTTACTATCAGCCATATATTAAGCCCGCGTATATAAGACATTTGAGTGCAGTTTTTCCTTTCAGATTCCTGAGGGATGAGTATGCACCATTGATGAAACTCATCATACGATATTTCAGTTGCGAGGGCAGATTCTCATGTCTATATGCGTACCATGTTCGTTTGTTGATGCATTTCAGAAGGGTATGTATGATGAACATTCTGTTTTTCATGTGTCGCAACATAGAGAGGATGGTACCTTTAGTACAAAGGAAGAGCCCAGCACATTAGCATAAGAGCACCTATCATTATGCATTGATTAAAATCATAGTGATGCATCAGTTGGCACAGCAGGGCATTACTTGGGAAGATTTCATCTCCCGTGATTACTTTGCAGCATTACAGCCACCTCCCGAGATAGTTCATGATGAGGGAGCACCTTCACACCAGCCAGGCATTCCCGAGACTGAGCATATAAGTGCTCCTCCATATGTGACATACCAGCGAGGCCACAGGGCCTTATTTGCATCTACACGACGAGTACTATCTCCACATGGGGTGGAAGGGGTCTCGTTGACTTCATCAGCACGGCGAGTATTATCTCCACATGGTATGGAAGGGGTCTCGCCTTCTTCTTCAGTACAGGTACAGGTTCAGGACAGAGGAAAGGAGCCAATTTACGAGGAGGGCCATTCAGGTGGTCATGATATTGATGTTGCATTGAGTGATGTGGAAAAGACCGAAATTGATAGATTGAATGAGAAGTTGCTGAAGGCAGAGTGTCAGATCAAATATTTGGAGCAACACAATAAACAGTTAGAGGACGAGCACACACTTATAGAGCTGCAACGAATCCATGAAGACCGTAGGTTGGCCCGTAAAAGACCGGGTGATTTGACACCTGTTGCGCGGCAATTTGTGCTTGAGAAGGTCAACCGACATTTGGAGGGGTTGTTGGCGAAGGCCAATAGAGACAAAGACTTGCTTCGTCACATGAAGAATCATTACTGGGCCCGCATGCATGTTTGCAAAGCGAAAATGAAGATCCTTAAGAGGCGATTGAGCAAGGCACTAAAACGGCAGAAAAAGCCCAATCCACTCCAAATTTTGGCCGAGGCTTCATTGGCGGGGCACAATACATGATAGAGGGTCATTACTCCGAATTTGAGCGAATTTGGAGAAATTTTTGTCATTTTTGAAATTTTTGTCCTAAAAACAGGTTTTTTGGCTCAACGCGCAGCGCGCTACCCATAAGATTGGGAGGTCCAAATCACAAATGGTTTGCATTTTTGGATTTGTCATGATGAAATATACCTGCTCAGCTATTTCCAAGGCATTTCATCAAGGTTTGGGTCCCCAAAGGGTCAAAAAACATGCAAAAAATGACCTCACTGCCCCTTGTTGGACACACAGGAAGCAGTCTTGGGAAAATGAACTTTTGGAGGGGCAAATGGACACCAAATGGGAAAATTCCACTTGGGTTGGAAAGTAGACATCCAGGGCTTTCCAACAAGCCAACCTGAGCTCAATTTGGATGCCGGAAAGTGCCTCAAAATCAGCCTGAAAGGTGCGCTGCGCGTAGAGATCAGGGCGCTGCGCATTGAGGATTTTGGCCAATTTTTCACCTTCCAGCTCAGGAATTCGGCCAGTTTTCACCAGTTTTACTCCTTGATGTAATTTTTGACCCACCATGATGTAAATTGATGTATGTAAGGTAACATGGCACTTATCTACCTTCTTCTAGATGATTCATTCACAAATTAGCAAATAATTAATGTAATGAATCAGTTTCCTTCTTTTTAGAAGCAGGTTGTTTTGGTCACCTAGATTCCTGCTCCATGTTTAGAATTTGTTGAAACCACTCTCAGAAGGAGGAGCTCGACCCCTAGAGGTTAGGGAATGAGGTTAGCTTGGTCTATATATGTAAATTTTCATTCAGTAACACAGGTTGGACTCTTGGGAAGATTTTGGACATTATTGTACATATTTTTCATATTTTGGCTAAGGAAAGATCAGAGATTTTGCAGCACCTGTTGGGATCCTTGTGGCTTTGTGTGTTGATGGTGTGCTTCTTTCTGTAATTTGTAAGTTGTTAAATGTGTATCATCCTCCTTCTTTCATCTTCTGCAATTGAACAAATGAAGTGTTAAGGTAGAATCCATAGATTATTATGCTCTGCCTTTAAAGTTTGTTTGATTTTCCATGTTTTCGTCAGTTTGAAGAGGATCCATATTCTCTTTTGCCCTCTTCAACTCCTTGTCATTCTGATCCATCCATTCACCTGATTAAAAGGCATCAAAACTATTGCCTACCTCGCCCCAACTCGATCTCTGCAAAAATCTGACCTCAATCCCCGCACCCAAAATTGGTTTTCCCATTTCTCCAGCAAAAAACTCAAAAATCTAAAACAAACCTTCCTATCTCTTTACTAGCCTAAAATCAGTATTAATTTTGAGTCATCTCAGCCATTTTGAAAACCTTTTGCCGAGATAGACCCGGAGAGAGCCCTCTCCTGTCCTCGTAGGGCTAGCTACGAGGCTGAGCGTGGTTTGATGTGGCCTCGAGTTTTGCCTTCCTCAGCCTGAGGCAGAATTGAGCGTTAACAGATCCGAAATCCAATCTCAAGGATCACCAATCTCATCAACAAAGGCTGTAATAGAAGAAAATCCTACATCTCCAATAACTGGAATAATTTTTCTGTCTTCAACAGGAGAACAAATTCTAGCTCAAGAATTAGAAGATCCTTCTGAAGAAGAAGAAGAAGAAATTTAATTCAAACCGTTGATAGAGGAACCAAAAGAACTAGAAGAGAAACTGGATAACCCTGTTGAAGAACTAGATATCTCTTCTAAAGAGTCCATCATGGATGAAGAAGCAGAAGGAGAAGTACATAATGTCAATGGTGAACAAAATAGGATTGGAGGAGGAAGAGGAGGAAATAGAGGAGGTGGAAGAGGTGGTGGTAGAGGTAGAGGAAATAGAGGAGATCCAAAACATTTTGGATTCCCTATCCTTGATGAGGATACAATAGTAACAATGAAAAATATCTCACCCTCTATTCTCCCTAAATTTCATGGAATAAGAAGTGAAGGCCCAAAGACATTTCTCTTTGAATTTGAAGTATCATGTAAGTCATATGACTATTTGCATGATGCTCAAAAACTAAAATTGGTCCCCACCACCTTAAAGGATGCGACGTTAAAATGGTTTATGAGTCCAGAAACAAATTATATAAGGACATGGGCATAAATGAAAGATGCATTCTTAGAGAAATATAAGGATTATTGTATGCCTCATAGTATTAAAGATGTAGTCTTCAAAATGGTAGAAAAAGAAGATGAGAATCTTGAAGACTTTATCGAGATATTTGTTTATAATATCAAAAGGGCAAAAATGAACAATCTGGATGAGGAAACTTTGAATACTCTTTTACTCAAATCCATTAAAGATGAATGGATGGATCTTCTCAATCTAATGGGAAAAGGAGATATTTCTCAGTTACCCTTTACAAACATTTGTGATCTATGTGTACATATTTCAAGAGGTAAAGCAAGAACAGGAAAAAGTTCAAGGGATCCTCTCTTATCAAGAGTAAATAAATCTGTAGCCAGGATAGTAAGTAGGGCAGAATTAGGTTGTTTCTTGGATAACTTTAAAATACATATTTTAGGGAGTCTCAGTGAGAAAATTGACACCCTTAAAATACAAAACAAGCAGAAAGCCAAAAATGTTGCATTATCCATCTTCTATCCTAGGTGTAGAAAGAAACATGCTCTAAGAGAATGTCCTTTAGATTTAAAAAGCATAGAAACCTGTGTTATATGTGAAGAAAATCATGATAGAAAAGAATGTCCCTCTATACCAGGTCTTAAGGCTGTGTTTAGTGAAGAAGGAATGCCAAATTAGGTAGACCCCCTTTACTTTATTGCCAAAAGACCATGGCAAAATCCTCAAACAAATCAAACTCAAGGTTTTAATTATCAACAATTTGCACAATCTTCACAAAATATTTGGAATCCACCTATGCCATGGCAACCTTGGGCTCAACCACGACAATCTTGGAATCAAGGATGGCAAAATCCCTATGGAATATATTCTCAATATCAACAATATCGCCACCTTATCCAAATTTTCCACCACAGTACTTTCCTCAAACCAACAAATTACCTCAAGCTCAAGTTCAGAATGCAAATCCACAACTTTCTTTGCCATTTACACCAAAACCAAATCAATTACTCATTCAGCCACTTCCAAATCCAAACAATAAAAATTCACAACCTATTTACAAATTAGAAGAAAAAAATCCTCAAACTTATATGATAACTCCATTAGATCTGAATAATGTTCAATTAAGGTCTGGTAGAGTATTAGAAAAGAAGAAACCATCTGTTGTTATTCATGAAATAGAAAAGAATAATAATAATTTTGAAGAAGAAATTTTTCTTCCTCAGAAAGAAAATATTGAAACAGATAAGAATCACACACATTCTAATGACATTCCTGTTATAGAACAACCTTTAGTATCTATCTCAAGACCACCTTTTCCTGAAAGGTTAAAAATTGATAAAGGAGTAGAAAAGAAAATCATATTGCCTGATTATGATATGCTAGATGAATTGAAAAATGTATGTATAAAAATTCCTTTATTACAAGCAATAAAAGAAATAACAATTTTTGCAAAAACAATTAAGGAATTAAGTACTAAAGGATCAAGAAGAAAAAGAAAATAAATAAAAAGAATTCAATTAGTCGGGAAAATTGGAGATATTATGATGGGGAAAACAACAATCTAGAAATATTTAGATCCAGGAAGCCCCATTGCAAAAACACACATCAATGGAACTGAAATACCAAACACTATGTTTGATCTAGGAGCAGCCATAAACATAATGAGCAGACAAACAATGGATAAATTAAAACTTCCTAATCTTCAATACACACCAACATTGTTACAATTAGCAGACAGATCGATAATTAAACCTGATGGTGTGTTAGAGGATATATATGTATCCTTAGATTCTTGGGAATACCCTATTGATTTCATTATTTTAACTCCCAAGAATAATTTAGGAGGACATCCATTAATTTTAGGAAGAACATGGTTAGCTACAGCTGATGCCTTTATCAATTGTAGATCAGGAGACATGTTTATCTCAGATGGAAGCTCGACAAAGAAATTTACATTGTACCCACCTGCAAAAATAATGATAGAAGTAGAAAATGAAGAATGCATTGATGAAGATGATATACAAACAATTTTCACTATTACACAAATAAATGAGGAGGATCAAATTTTAAATTAAATAGAAAATCATGAACCCTCTTTATATTGTGATGATAATCAAAATTTTCAAGAACAATGTAATATCGAATATCTATCATCTAGACAAATGTCTTTACATTCTATGGAAAAATTTGGAAATTCTTCAATAGAAATTTTTCCAGGAAAAACCTTGAATATCAATGAAAACCTGGAAGAATTACAGAAAAAAGAAAGAGATACTGGTAGAAATATTACAAAAACACTCTTTTGCATATGCATGGGAATATACTGATATGAAAGGAATTGATCCTAAAACTTGCATGCATCATATCTATATTGAAGAGAATGCTAGACCAGTTCGACAACCACAAAGAAGAATGAATCCAAACTTAAAAGAAATTGTTAAAGAAGAATTGCAGAAATTGTTAAATGTAAATTTCATCTATCCAATATCAGACAGTCAATGGGTTTCACCCTAGTAATCGTTCCTAAGAAAAATGGAAAATGGAGAGTATGCATTGATTACAGGGAATTGAATAAAGCAACTTTGAAAGATCACTTTCCACTTCCTTTCATAGATCAAGTTTTAGATACATTAGCAGGGAAGAAATATTTCTCATTTTTGGATGGTTTTAGTTGGTACAATCAGATTCAGGTAGCACTTGAAGATTAAGACAAAACCACATTCACTTGTCCATGGGGGACTTATTCTTACCGAGTACTTCCTTTTGGACTATGCAATGCTCCAACAACATTCCAAAGGGCAGTACTAGGAATTTTCTCTGATCTTATTCATGATTGTGTGGAAGTATATATGGATGACTTCACAGTTTATGGAAATTCTTTTGAAGAAGCACTTGAAAATTTAGAAAAAGTTCTCCTAAGATGTAAAGAAACAAATCTTTCATTAAGTCATGAATAGTATTTTATGATGTTTAATGAAGGAATTGTTTTACGTCACCATATTTCAGGAAATGGAATTAAGGTAGACTCATTTAAGGTAGAAGTTATTTCCAAATTATCAATACCTAGTTGTCAACGAGATGTTAAGAGTTTTCCTGGTTTTACTGGATATTATAGAAGATTCGTAGAAAACTTCACAAAGATTGCATCCCCACTCTTAAAATTACTCACCAAGGATTGTGAATTCAGTTGGAATTCTGATTGTCAGAAAGCTTTTGAAATTTTGAAAAAGAAGATCTTTGAAGCACCTATCTTAAAAGGACCTAATTGGAAATTACCTTTTCATATATCAACTGATGCTTCAGATACAGCTCTAGGAGCTGTACTAGGACAAAAAGACCTCACTCCTTATGCCATTTATTATACCAGTAAAAATTTAACTCCGAAAGAGCTAAATTATACTGTAACCGAAAAGGAGTTTCTAGTTGTCATACATGCTATTAATAAATTCAGAAATTACATTATTGGCTATGAAAATTTTGTTCATACAGATCATTCTTCCATTAGATATTTAATGAACAAGCCAGTTAATAATGGTGGAGTAACAAGATGGCTATTACTATTACAAGAATTCAATATCACCATTCTGGACCGACCTGGAAAACAAAACACAATTGTTGACTTTTTATCTAGAATTCAAAATGATAACAATGATATACCTGTAGAGGATAAGTTTCCTGATGAATACCTTTTTGCAGTGTCTACTAAATCACCTTGGTTTTCAGATATTGCCAATTATTTAGTTTCAGGAAAATTATTATCCTATTTGTTTCCTAGAGAAAAAAGAAGAATAATCCAATCAAGTGCATCTTATTCATGGATAAATGAAGAATTATACAAAACAGGTCCAGATCTCATCATCCAAAGATGTGTAAGAGAAGATGAAATACCTGAAATACTTAAAGCATGCCATGATGAACCATGTGGGGGTCATTTTGCCGAAAAAATAACTGCTTATAAATTCCTTCTCTTAGGATATTATTGGCCTTCCCTTTTTAAGGATGCCAAGGAAAATGTTAAGAGGTGTGATAGTTGTCAAAGAATGGGGAAAATTATTCCTTCAGATGAAATGCCACTACAACCTTAGGTACTCATCGAACCTTTTTGAAAAATGGGTTTTGGAATTTGTTGGACCAATTAATACATCTTCAAAACAAAAAAATATATTCTTGTATGCATTGATTATGTTACTAAGTGGGTAGAAGCTAAAGCACTTTCTTTTGCTACTGAAAATGTTGTAGTTTTATTTCTTTTTGAGGATATTTTAATGCATTTTAGTGTCCCAAGAGAAAATGTAACAGATCAAGGAAAGAAATTCACATCCAAAGTAGTTCAAAAGATAGTGGAAGAATATAAAATCAAGCATCATAAGTCTACTCCATACCATCCATAAGCAAATGGGTAAGTAGAGTCTACCAACAAAGTGATTGAAGCAATCCTTACTAAGATAGTTCACTTGCACAGAAGGGACTGGGCCAAAAAACTTCCAGAAGCTTTATGGGCCTACCGTACCACATGGAGAAACACTACAAGACATACTCCCTATGAACTTGTTTATGGGAAGAAGATCCTATTTCCAATTGAGTTCCAGATCCAGACATACAAGACAACAGTCAAGTTGGGACTTGACTTATCAGAAGCACAAAAACAAAGAATGGGACAACTCAATGAGTTTGATGAAATAAGGCAAGATGTTATCCAGAAGACTATTTTAGTCCAGTAATAGAGATCCAGATGGCATGATAAGTACATCAAAGAAAGAAAATTTCAGCCAGGATACTGGGCATTACTCTTTGATTCAAAGTTCAAAAAATTCCAAGGAAAATTTCAAACTCACTAGCTTGGGCCTTATGAGATTGAAAATGTTTTTGATAATGGAGCAGTCAGAATTAGGACTATTGATGAAGAAAAATTTCCTCTCCTAGTGAATGGACATCAACTCAGGATCTATCACAAGCCAATGACAAAAGAGGAATTTGTAAAGATTTTCCAAGACAACTCTGATTTGAAGTTGGTTAAGAAGAACTCTTCTTCTTCTCCACCTTAGATTTCTTTTAATAATAATAATAATAATCATATATATATATATATATATATATATATATATATATATATATATATATAAACATGAAAACCAACAATTGTTGGCATGTTTATGCAAAAAATTCAAGATGAAAACCAAGAATTCTTGGCATCTTAAATTTTCTTTGTATTCCATTTCCAGAATCCCATTTTCTTGTATCCCTCTCTTTTTCAAAAATAAATAGCTACAAAATCATTGATTTTCTACAGCTCTGATGACTTTCTGCAGCTGATGTGATATATACTTTTGATCATGCAATTAAAGGAATGATTGTCTTTCTCTAATGCAAGGTACCTAAAGAAAACATAAGGAGCAACCAAAGGTTAGCATGAAAAATAACTCAAATGTATGCATTGCTTTAATTTAATAATAGGGATTAAAACATTACATATATGAATTATAAGACATAGTAATACCAAATAAATCAAAATCATTATTGCAAAGAGTTTCTTGTGTCATATCAAGTCTCGCATAAGTCGCCATTCACTTACAGTCTTCATCGCTCATATTCTGATCCATTGAATCAGTCACCCAAAACATAAGCATAAATAATTCTAACGGTTAGATTCTACTTCATTCCATCATAACCTCATGACTTACGCTTTCATTGTTCTATCACTCATGCTCTCGACCTCTCCGCTCTAAAAACCCTACCTAGCTAACCAATTCTACCAAGAAATTTCGCCTTGTCAAACAAAATAGTTCTGAAACAAAGCTTCTCGACCATGGGTGTAATAGTCAGGACAGAGCCGATAGGAAAAAAATTCTTGGAAGGATATCCTCAAACAAAAGAATTATTGCAGAAAGCACAGTGGCTCGAATTTGTAGAAAAAATCGATGGCTTCCATAAAGAAGTGACTAAATCTTTCACCAGGGCCTTTGATGGAGTCAAAGTGGAGATAAGGGACATCAAATTCATAGTAATAGAGTCATTTATAGGTGAAGCCACTCGATTGTCATGGATTGGAGAGAAATGGTTCAAGAAAAGAGGAATAGAAACAAAGGATTGGAAAATTTTCCTGAAGAAGCCAAGCATGGAACCACCATTTTCAACAAGGGCATCCCAAGCATAGCACTAGAAAGTAAGTGGAGAAACCTACTTCTAATAATTCAAAAAATTGTTACCTACGAAGGAAGGTTTGGATGTATATTCTTCTATCATATTTGGCTGCTAATGAATTTCCTTGAAGAAAATAAAATAAACCTTCCATATTTCTTGTTGAATAGTCTTAGGAAGATATCAGGAAATGTATAGAGGAGAATTCAGTTTATAGATAGTACAATGTATCACCATGGTCTGGTCAAAATACTTGTTGAATTTCATCTCCAAAACATAGGTGATAATTGGGAGAGATTTTTAGTGAGGAATCACTTTTAGGAAGAAACTCATGGGAAACCAAACACCAGCAGACCTAAAAGGGGAAGGAAAAGGAAAATTGAGCAACCACAACAACCACATAATTTATCAGAAGATGACATGCCACTTGCAAAAGTTTTAGAGAAAATGAACAAAAAAATGTTAGAAGAAAGAAAGTCAGAGAAGAAATACAGACTTCATCACAAGCAGAGAAGCCTAAAGAGAAAAGAAGAAAATTCAAAAGACTCCTACCATAGCCTTGAGAAGAAGTACCGGACTCAACTCAGCAAAAAACTTATCCTCAAAAAGTACAAAGCATGTCAGTATAGAAATAGAAGAGAACTCAGAAGTCGAAGAATACAATTCAAGAGTTTTGTCACCAATGGTTTCACCACCAAGGACTTCATCACCAGCTGCTACATCGCCTCCTCAGAGTCCAAGATGAAGAACACCAGAGATTGATCTGGTGCAGTAGGAGATTTATGATTATAAAGAGTCCTTGGAGAAAAGGGATGCAACAAGAACATCAATTACAATTCAAAAGGAAGATGAAAATCAGTTTAATGAACCACAAGAACCTCAGTAGTCAATATATTGAAACAAGAAATTTTTGAACTGGAGACATTAAACAGGTATATCAAAAATTAAAATCAAGCCTTGAAAGCTCACAATGAAATTCAAATAGCCAAGAGTGATAATCTCCTCTTACATTTAAGTCTATGGTTTAAAAAGAACAAGAAACTAAAGAAGAAAAACAAGGTATTAGAGAAACAGGTCATAAACCTGAAATACAAGATCCTCATGAGGAAACCAGGGATGGAAATTACTGGAAAGAAAGTGAAAAAGAGGAATTTTGATGTATTGGTAGAAGTATCCAATCAAATTCAGTAGTTAAATATATCAATTTTGCAGTTTGTATGAGGACATACAAAATCTTCAGTGTGGGGGAATGTAGAGTTCCATAATTGTTTTGTTTTGACACCCTTTTTCAACCATTTTCCTCTTCTTCATCACCACTATCAGCTCAATAAAGGCAATAAATCATATATTTTGATAAGGTAATAACTCTTACATGTATTATTTCTCATATGCGTTAATGTTCCTTATTTTTATAATGAGTTCACTAGATACAAAATTAACATGATTCTACAGCCATTTTGTAAATCTGCAGCTACCTCCATGGTTCGCGGGGTTCTGGTGTGCTGATGAAACAACTAAGCATATGGGTAGTTGAAGATTGATTCCCTCGTGGATCTCCTCCTATTCACTCAAGCCAGTTCATCAAAAGGATCACACCTCAGCATGGTCAAAGATACATGTTAACACGTAGTAGCAAGGAGTCCAGACATAACACGTTTTCTCGATTTTCTTTCCAAATAGAAAATCGACGAATAACGATTTTCTTGTTTTAAGTTTCATATTTGAATTAGGATTAAACATCATATCCGTAGGCATGAAACTCTCAATAGATTGAGCACGCATTCTATATAAAAATGTATTCTCTGTAAACGATAACATGGAGGATGTATTAAGTTAATTGTTGAAGAAATTGTGAACCAGACCTTCGCTTTTGCATTAATTTGAAGTTACTTTGCTGATTCGATGCGTATGTGATTGTGAATCATACCTACTGGATACAGAGGGCCCCTATATATAGTCAAGGTTTTAGTTATGTTTATTTCATTGCTTTGTAATCGCTTTCGTTCAGTTTCTTTCTGTTATCATTGCATTATAGCTTAAATTACTTCATTGTTTTTCGTTATTTCGCATAAACTCAGTTATCTCATTATTATTTCATTATTATGATGAAGTTGAGTTCGATGTAGTTCCACTTGACATATTAGGAATCATTTTGTGTTGTCCTTATTTGTATGATAGGAAAGAAATATTTTATCGCCACGAGAACAAATACTTCTTGATCAAGAATGGGGTGGAGTACATTGTGAGAGCCCATCGCAAAAAGTTGAACATTTCTTTGGTTAATGTAGGGCAGATGAAGAGACTAGTAAATGTAAGTAAAAACTTTGTGCTTCTCATGATCAAGAAAAAAATGATATTGATTATGAATCTTTTGGAGGTTGTGATGACAAATTGAAATCTGATTTGTTTGATGTGGTAAGAAATCATGGCGATATGTTTCAGGAACTAAAGGGGTTACCTCCCAAGAGGGGAATTCAACATGAGATACAGCTGCAGTAGGATGTTCCACTTCCTAATATTGGCATGTATCACATGTCAGTTATGGAGAGCATGGAACTCAAGAAGAAAATTCAAGAATTGTTGAACAAATGTATATACGCCCATCTACTTCGCCATGTGGTTCGCCCATTGTCTTGGTGCCAAAGAAGGACGAAACTTGGCGCATGTGTGTGGATTTCCGTGCACTGAACAAAATCACGGTAAAGAATTGTTATCCACTCCCAAGAATTGATGATTTGCTTGAGCATTTGAGGTATGCACAATATTTCACTAAGTTAGACTTACGAAGTGGTTATCATCAAGTTGGAATAAATGAAGATGACATTTGGAAAACCACATTTAAAACTAAACAAGGATTGTTTGAGTGGCTTGTTATGCCTTTTGGTCTTACAAATGCTCCAACTACTTTCATGAGAGTTATGAATGATGTATTGAGACCATTTCTAGATGACTTTGTCATTGTGTACTTAGACGATATTCTCATATTCAACAAATCCAGAGATGAACATATCATGCATGTAAACAAAGTACTTGATTTCTTGAGAAAAGAACAATTGTTTTTAAAGATGTCAAAGTGTGAATTTGGCAAGACTTATTTAGTGTATTTGGGACACATTGTTGGAGGAAGTGAGCTGAAGATAGACCCCTCTAAAGTTGAGGTCATTCTGAATTGGCCCAAGCCTAGTACAATTACAAAGGTAAGAAGCTTTTTAGGGGAAACACAATATTGGAGGAAATTTATTGCTAATTTTTCTTCCATTGCAACTCCATTACATGCATTGAATAGTGTCAAGAAATTCTTCCATTGGGGAGATGTACAACAGAAATCATTTAATGCTTTGAACCAAAAGATCAGTTCAGCACCAGTATTGGCTCTTCCAGATCTTAGACAACCATTTGAGATTCAAACGAATGCTAGTGATTATGCCATGGGAGCAGTTTTTATAGAGCATGGTAAGCCCATTTCATTTCATTCTGAAATTTTTAATGGAGATGTAACTAACTATCCAAATTCTGACAAAGAACTTTACGCATTGGTACAAAGTGTCAAAAAATGGAAACACTACTTGATGGGAAAGGAGACCATTATCCATACTGACCATCAACCATTGCAATACTTACAGTCACAGTCAAAGTTGCAGTAGTCACAACATTTCAAATGGATGGGTTTTCTACAATAGTTTCATTTGGTTATCAAGTACAAAAAGGGAATCTACAATAAGGTAGCTGATATGCTTTCTAGCTCTATTGTACATTACAGTTTGTTGTATCACTTGGGAAAGTTATGTATTCCACAGGGAGAAAGAAACAATATCATAAGGGAGGTGCACACTTCATTGATTGTTGGACACTTTGGTGTAGGCAAGACAGTAGTGAATCTCCAAAGGTATTGTTATTGGCCATGCATGTTTGATAATGTATCTCGTTTCATTAGAGGATGTTCTTTGTGTGCAACTAGTAAGCCTAGCAATAGGAAACTAGGATTGTACACTCCACTTTCGGTACCTTCACGTCCATGGGAGAGTATCTCAATGGATTTTGTAGGAGGTCTTCCATTGTCAAGGAAAGGTCATGATTACTTGTATGTATTTGTAGACAGGTTCAGCAAAATGTGCATACTAACACCATGTAAAAAGAAAATTACAATTGAACAAACAACTAATCTTTTCTTCCAAAACATTTGGGTTCATTTTGGTCTTCCTACTTCCATTTTAAGTGATCGAGATTCTCGATTTGTTGGGAATTTTTGGTCAAATTTGTGGGACATGATGTACACAAAGTTGAAGAAGAGTACAACCTTTCATCCGCAAACAGATGGAAAAACTGAGGTGGTCAAAAGAATAATTATTCATCTTCTTAGAGGATATTGCGGCAAACATCCCAAGTTGTGGGATGAACAATTGCATTACATACACATGCATACAATAGGGCAAAGCATTCTTCCACAAACACATCGCCATTTGAGGCATGTTTTGGGTACTTGCCAAGATCGCCATTGGACTTCATCTTTGAGAAATATGTCACCATCGATGGTCACAGTGACATCGATAAGGCAAGGAATTTCATAGAGAAAATTCAGTTGATACATCACACAGTGCAGGAACAACTGGAAAAGAGTCAAAGCAGCTACAAGGCAAGGCATGACAAACACCGTATTGATCACAAATTTCAAGTTGGAGACAAAGTTTGGTTATATATTAGCAAAGAGATACTTCAAGGGGAAGGTAAAAAGCTTAAGCCAATCTATTATGGTCCTTTTAAAATTCTGGAAAAGATTGGTAACAATGCATTTAAGCTTGATTTTCCTCCTTATATGCAAATATACTATGTTGTTAATGTTGAGAATTTGAGATTGTTTGAGCCTCCTTTGATTGATGATCAAGGAGAGCATGTTCAGTTGCCATCAATAGATGATTTCTCGCCAGAATATCTTGATGAAATTCAGCAGGATCTCATACTTGACAGAAGAACCAGAACTTCAAAGAGAGGGGATGTTGAATACCTTAGAGTGGGACTCAAAGGAAAAAAGCCTTCTAAAGCAAAATGGTTGCAGATCGAGAAGGTGAGGGAGTTTTACCCTCACCTACTGAACAATTGATAGTATCTTTTGGGATCCAAAAGGCTTCTAGAGGGGAGGAATGATCAGGCGCTTAGTATTTAGCTCAAAAATCAGAATTCTCAGAATGGCCTGAAACCTGAATGACCGTGTTCGTCTCGGCAAAATGATCCTAACGCAACTCATTTAATTGAAAACTGAGTTCATATGAGGAAGTTATTGAGCTTTTTCTGCTTTGCTAAACAAGCACAATTAAAAAAAAATGCACAGTCACTACACAGTCAGTAGTCCATACTGCTGACGTGGCAGGTGACTGTGCAAAGGTCAAAGTTCAGTCAACATCCAATCACAGTTTGCCACGTGTCAGATTTTTATTGGGTTCACAGGTTGGTGACGTGGCACATTTGTATTGGTTAATGGAGGTCCAATGAGGAGGGGACAGGTGGCAAGCCCGGAGGCCACCACGTGTCCCTCCCCAAAGGACCGACTGGGCGCTTTACCAAAATTTTTATGGAGGCGTTGGGGTTCAACCCTATGACCTCCTCTACACAGTCCACAACACATAACCAACTCCGTTACCATTGTTTTTTAAACGATATACAGTTTCACGCACATTTGAAGTTAAACAGTTTTAAGGTTAGCGGTTAGGAGGGCCAGCCCTCCCTATGTGAACGCACCAACGATGATAGCAAACGGTTAACAAGTGGTCAGTTAATTCCGACAGACAACACGACCACAACCACTAACATTCAGTGCAAGGTCATGTGACCACTCCATACATAACCACGCGGGGAACTGACCATAACACTGAACTTTCCGCTACATGTTACCGCCTTGATGAAGACCGCCAGAGTTAGCGCAAATGGTTAGCCCTTAACTGTGCATTTAAAGCATTAATCTGCAGTTTAAAATTAATTAAACTTCACTTAATATTTAATTAAATTGGAGTTAATTCGGAGTAATGTTTGGAAGTATCACAAATTCGAAGGTTTCTCCAGATTTAGCGGGCTTAACTGGATTTCCTCCCATTTTGGAGGAGATTTTCTAGGGAAAGGCAGTTTGAGTCATAACTGGAGCATTTTTTGACCAAATTGAGCTCAGGAAAAGGTGTTCCTAGCTAATTTTGACATTCTAAACACATTTGAACAGGTTTTAGGAGCAGTAGAGCTTTTTAAACAACATTTTTTTCCATATTGAGCTAATATAGAGGCCCAAGCCATGGAAGCTAGATCAAGGAGATGTAGCCCAAGAGGGGTGAACTCCTTCATCAAAACACTATGTTAAGTGTTCAATTGATGGTTTGATGTAATTGTTATTGCTGTTGTTCAACACTTGTCTTTTTTATGCTATTTTGATCATGAATGTCACATTAAACTTGAACAAATTTACCTGTTTACATTCACAAACAACCTAAGGAAACCTCTGCACAGGAAGCAATGGACAAGCATTTGTTTATAAATCTGTAATTGAAATTAGCACAAAAAAATAACATTCAATAACAGATCAGTAACAAGCCTGGTCAAAATTCCATGTAAAAGTTAATAAAGGCAAAAATAAGACCAAGGTCATGGGACACGTATTCCAAGAAGAAATTTGGGCAAAACATCCTAGTGGGTGTTCATTTTGGTTTAATATGGCTAAGGAAATTGGCAAGGAAACAAAAAATGCTTTGGAAAGGAAAGAGGCATTAATTGGCATTGTATTTTTGAAAATAATGGAAATTAGGAGAAAATGAAGGTGAAAGGTCACAGGTTGCATGTGAGGAGGAAAATGAAGGAAAATAATGGAAAATGAAGAAAATAGAGGCCTCATTGATAAAGAGGCTTATGAGGATCAATGGGCAGGCTTGGTCAGTGTAAGTTTTTGCTCATGCTTGGTTAGTGTAAGCTTTTTCTTAGGCTTGGTCAGTGTAGCTTTTTGTCAGTTCAGTCTTGGAGCTCTCTCATTATTCTCTCTCTCTCTCACTCTTAGACACTTAGAGTTTTCTTGGAGCATTCTAGCTTTGGAGCAAGGAAGGGAAAATCAAGCAAAGGAAGGATAAGGAAAAGAAAGGAAAGCAAAGAGAAAGAAAGGAAGATCAGGATCAAGTAGCTTCAGCATGAATACTTGCAGGTAACATATTTCATGTGTGATTTCCTAGCTAGTTTTGACATGCATGGCTTTGCATGTTGGTATTTGGTTCTCTGACTATCGGTGGCATGGTCTTGCCAGGTTATGACAATGCTTTTCAACCTTGCCTTGCATTTTTTTGGATAGCCATGGTGTGATGGGATTGTTTCTCGGTTTTGAGCTTTGGAATTGCTAGATGGTTTCAGAATTCGGGGTGAAGGTGGTCTTAGGAAAATTCCCAAAGGCCTAGGAATCCCTTGACCGATTTTGGCAGGATACACGGTAAAGCCTGAGGGTGGAGTCTCGGTTGAGGGCTTAGTGATCTGGTGTGAATTGCGGTAAAGTGTGACAGACAAGTAGATGGAAAATTCCTCAAGGATAATGATGGAGTCTGGAGGCATTCCAAGATCGGTTTGGTTTTGTGATCTCGGTGTCAGTTTTGGTGAGATCACAGTTTAGTGAGGGTGGAGGTGGTTTAACCTCTGGATTCTCTTGGTTGTTTTTGGATTGGTTTATCCATGAGATCCCATATTCATGCTTGGAATATGGCACGGGGGTGATTGGCTAAAAGAAAGATTTGGTTCAACCATGTTTATGGTCGAGTGATACGTGGAAGTCCTGAACCTGGTTGGCTCTTGGCTATGTTTAATAAAAGCTAAGTTCCCTTGTTTTTGTACTTGTTATTATGTAACCTTAATGGTTGTTATCTCATTGCTATTTACATGGTTTAATGTTGGATATAAGCATGTTATATGATTGGATATAGTCATGGTTATTTCATGTATTTACTTGTAACTGAAAGGATAATGGATGCAAGACCTAATTGATGTCAAAACAGTTAAGGGAAGAGGGTGGTGATCCTTCTTGTCAAGTCTCATATGAGTTATCAGTCATTTATGCTTTGTCTTGTATTCATTTCCTATAGATTGCATTAATGCCAAGTGTTTGACAGAATTTCAGTCCCGGTTGGAGATGGTCAGGCCTAATCCTAGAGCCACTTTTTGGTTTGCAAGTCTTGTTGTCATGTAAATTATGGATTCTGAAAGCTACATGGGTTTCAAGGCAGTGACTTGGATTTTGGGCTTGAAAAGTGGTACAAATCTCGGCGTCCCAGGAACAGGATTAAGGAGAAAAATCCCCAAAAGCTCCTTTGCCCTTTCTGTGGGAGCTTTTGGAGCCTCCCAGACACACCCTTGTCCATATCAAGGGAGCGTCCAGGAGTTTGATGCACTAAAAATTTAGTTGGTCTCAAGGGTTGGTTATTTGAATGGTGTAGGAGGTGCAACTTATATGGGCACCTCTTTAGGGATTTCCCCTTCACCCACAAAGAGAATTCACCTCTACAATATATATTAAAAAAAAAAATCACAAAGGATTCACCCTAGTTGGATATTCATATGATAGACCCACATTGCTCCATTGTTGAATCAAGTCACCACATCAAGGACAAGAAATAACTTAAATTATCTAGCTCAAGAGGAGGATATTGGCCCAAAGAACCCTTGACATGTCCACCTTGGAAAAATCATGGATTAAGAGACCCTAGTCACTCAGAAGAAAGAGGATAGGATTGAAAATCTCAAACCAAAATAAGACGCTAAAGTAGAGCCCATGGAAGATATATAAACTACTGAGGAACCAACAATAATTGAGGAGATGGATTTGGGTGACTCCCACCTTCAAGAAATTACTAATTCTTGGATCAATAAACACCCTCTCTCCATTCCTAAGTCTCAAGTGCAACTCATTTGAAAATAACTTTTAAACACCCACCATCACCACCATTAGGAATAGATGGGATCCATCCCTTCCCCTTCCCAACTAGGGATTCATACCCATCACTCAAGATCCTTTACAAATCCTTAAACCTAAGAAAAACAATTTTGAAAATACAATAGCCAAAAGATGCAAGGAATAAGTGAAAATATCATCAATTCAGGTAGAATATTGTTGATTACTGAGGCGTTCCCCTCCGATCAACATAAGATCTTATGAATATCATCTCTTGGAACATTTTGGGCCTCAACAACCTTAGTAAGTAGAGGATTCTCATAGAAAGAATTAACAAAGATTCCCCAATGATTATAATGTTGTAGGAAACTAAGCACTCCAGTGAAATGATAACTAAGCTAGCTCCTAAAATTTAGAAAGGCTCTCAATCAACAACATTAGATGCCTAGGGTCATATTGAGGGCCTAGAAATCCCATGGAACCTAGAAGAAGTCAACTTAATAGACCCATTCGTAGTTGCATACATTTTGATGACGTGATTTAACCTGTCAAGTACCTCAAAGGAAGGATCCATCACAAATGTATATCGAACACGTTTGGTAAGTAAAAAACAAAACCTTTTGAAGAATTTTAGTCTCCAACCCTCCTCTAGGATTTTCTAGGGATCATAGGGGGTGCTTTTAATTTATTCAAATCCCTAGTAGAGAAAAAAGGTGGTTTAAATAGATTGAACAATGAGGCATGCCTCTTTAGAGAAGTTATTCACAACATGCATATGGTAAATGTGGAAAATCTCAATCGCATCTTCACATGGAACAAAAAAAGAGGAGGCCATAAGAAAATAACCTATTTTTTGGATAGATTCCTTCTCTTTATATCTCTAGCAAGTAGATACATCCTCTTTGAAAGATCCATTCTCCCTTACTAAGGCTCATACCACTGGCCCATCTACTTTGAGATTTGTATCTAAAACTATACCAAAGCTCAATCCCTTCTACTTTGAATCATTTTGGTTAAGTGATTTTTCCTTCATGACAAAAGCCAAGGACTAGGGGGAGGAAGAAAAATCCATCTTGGGCACTATTATGTACAAATTTCAACAAAAACTCAAATTCCTGAAAAATACAATCATAAAGTGGAACATTAAAGAATTTAGTGACATTCTTTAGGAAAAATAGATCCTAGAGACTCAAATGGAGCAACTTCAACAATGCATCATTTTAAAAAGGAGAATGGATGAGTTGGTTATGGAGAAGGCATCCCTATTGATCAAGCTAGAAAATAGACGAAAACAAGACGAAATTCTTTGGAAACAAAAGTCTCGAATCAAGTGGCTTAAAGAGGGGTAGAAGAACACCAATTTTTTTCGCAACTTCGTGATACAACACTAGCACAAAATTTGAATCATGTCTCTCTTTTCAATCTCAGGAACCTGACTCATAAAGCATCAAGATATAAAACAAGAGTTGACCAAATTCTATGAAGATCTACTCAAGGATCCACAACCTAGGAAAATGGAGGCCATAAGAAAAATTACTCAACATATCCCCAATTTAGTTAGTCAAGAATATAATGATGTGATTTTAAGACCTATCTCTTTGGAATAAGTGGAGGATGCAGTCAAAGGAATGCCCAGGAATAAAGCCCCTGGTCTAAATGGATTTACAACAGGTGTCTATCAGGCTTGTTGGTGGAGGAATCTTGATCACATTCTTTAATATTACCTTCCTTTAAGGCCACCTTCTCTATGCTTTCCCCCAAGGTGGAAAAAATTAAAAACTCTATTTCCCAATAATGGTGTGCAACACCATCTACAAAGTCTTATCCAAAGTAATAACCAACCATGTAAAATCAATCCTACCCTTTCTCATCTCCCCTGAATAAACAAGGTATGTGGAATTTCGTCAAATATTAGATGGACAAGGGGACAATTGAGAAGAAAACAAAGGGTGCAAAGAGGAAGAAAAGGAGAAAGGATGGAAACCAAAGATAGAGCTAGTTATGAAAAATCCAAGGAAGAGGATGGAAACTTACGAGAAAATTCCTTCTACTACTAAGAATCACACCAATAGTTGATACAAAGATAACAAAGGGCATGAAAGGGAAGAAGAGGAGAACAGAGATAAAAAAGAAACAAAACCTGTAGTGAAAAAACAAGGGAGAAGAATGTAAACTTGTGAACAAAGCTTCAATCCCATTAAGAAGCACATGCATAGACAACGAGAAGAAATAACAAGAATGGATGGTTCGCACTAGCGTGATTTCCTTTGAAACCCAATTGTCAACAATGATAATGGGACTGCATGTCGCTCTACTCAAGGGGTCGAACACCATGATGACAACAAGTGCTATTACAACTATGAGTAATTTGGTTCATGCAGAGATTGTCAGCAAAATATGGTCCATCTCTTTAGCATTGAAACCACTCAACGTTATAAATTCCCATGCGGCTTGAAGAGACCACGCTTCAATGAATGGTGTGGGATAGTGGCACGTCAACCTCTCCATGTAGGGGAGGTGGTTCCTTGCACACCCTTCCCACCATTGAACAACTCCATTGACATACGACACGAGGGGACATATATCAGTGTTAATTAGTATATGATTTCTTTCATTATTTTTCTAAATAAAATATTCATTAATTTTAATTAAAATAATTAACAATTAGAAATTAAAAAAATCATTAAAAAACATTAAAGTCTTATATTCGTTTTTTTTACATCTCAACCTTTTTGAATTGAGTTTTAAAATTATAATATATAATCTTAAGAATAGATTTACTATTTTTACCAGTATTAACTTTATTTTTATTTTAATCTATCTATTTTAAAAGACACGCCATACCATTATTTAAGTTATATCTTAAATGAGAAGCATATTTTCACTTTATATTAATATTATTCCTTTCATAACATACTTTATAAGTGTTTTCTAAATATATTTTATGAATATTTCATATTTTCCTTTTCCATACATTCTTTTCTTTTTACTTTATTTATATTAACTTTATCTTTATTTTAAAATAAATTGAAATTTCATAATACTTTTTTTAAAATAAATTTATCTTTAAATAAATTTATCTTAAATATTTATTTATATTTATATTTTTCTATTAACTTTACCCTTCTCTCATAAAATAGAATTTCAACGTAACTTTATCTTTATTCTTACATTATTATCATATTGTTTATATTTTATTTTTCCTATTAACTTTACCATTCTTCTCTAAATTAAAATTTCAATCTAATTTTATCTTTATTCTTTACATTACTACCATTCTGTCTTTTCAGTTTATATTTATTTATTTTTATTAATTTTACCTTTCTTCCCTCATAAATTAAAATTTCAATATACTTTTATCTTTATTCTTTACATTAAATTAAGTTGAGGCAACAATTTAATATCCTAAAAATATACTTTCAATTATATTTTATGTTTAACATGAAATGACAACTTACTCTACCCCGCCCCCACACACACAAATTAATTTTGTTTATAATATGTTTTAAAGTTAAATTGTGTGATATGATTTAAAAAGTTAATATTTTGAGTGAATATTAAAAAAATCATTTTTTGCTCTTTTAAGTCTTTCGAAACTTCTTTTTCTACACAACATACAATAAGTAGAGATAATTGTGTAAAGAATATCACACATACTTAACAAAATTAATAATGAATATTAACCCATGGCATTATCACATAGTCATTGTCACATAGTCCAATGCTATGATGAAGAGTTTAATTGTTAGATGAATTAATGAGACATGTTATTGAGGAGTTTAGTCCTTGTATATATGCCTGTGATCTCAATTTTTACCATGGTCCAAAGAGTCATGCACTAATACTCGGCTAGGCTTGTCCAAATTGAAGCATATTAATGTGATTCCAAAAGTAAGAGGCAGTTGGATTGTGGGACGCTGTTGGAATGACAAAAACCATATTTCTGTGTGCGGTTTAAGGACTTACTTTGGCTCTATAGTTGTCAAAGTAAATACCATAAGCCCACGGATGGGTATATTGCATATGATTTAAACCTAAACAAATCCAGTGGAGATGTTTGTTCCAAATAATTTCCTTCCAAAGTAAACATTGGGTTAAGTTTTCTAGAATGAGCAAAATTAAACATTGGGTTAAGTTTTCTAGAATCAACACAAGGGTCTATGGTGTTTCACTATCGTTATTTTATATAAATTTTGATAAATCTATTTTGAATTTCAATTAAACATTGGGTTAAGTTTTCTAGAATCAACACAAGGGTCTATGGTGTTTCACTATCGTTATTTTATATAAATTTTGATAAATCTATTTTGAATTTCAAATTAAAATCAATAATTTGTTATTAAAATTTTTCATTAAAATAGTTTGTTTTAACTCTAACGAATCTTTTAGTAGGTTTTGCATTGGCCTCTTATTATAAATGGACCATCGATTTATACAAATGAGAAAAACTAATCAATAAATAAACGTATACAAATCTTTTAGTAGGTTTTGCATTGGCCTCTTATTATAAATTGACCATCGATTTATAATAATGAGAAAAACTAATCAATAAATAAACGTATACATGCACATAGATAAACAAACAAAAATATAAAACTAAAAAATAATCAGCAATTAATTTGAAATTATACTTTTATTTAAAATAATATGTTCAATGAAAAAGATAGACTGTTTATAAATCATAACAAGAGCGGCATGCCCCAAATGTCCTTGGAGTGGTAAATATTACAAATTAAAATTTAAAATAATTAGTAAGTAAAATTAGATTATATTTTATTTAATCTATTATATCTATAGAGAATTGATATTGGCTAATATTATAAGACAAAGTTTTTATTATACAAATAATATTACTTTAAAATATGACATGTACAAATGTTACATTATATTGTTGCTAGGTTATATTTATTTGATAATTATTATATATATTCATTGAAAATAAAGTATAGATTTGATGGCATTTTAGTTTACAAATTAAATATTTTAGGTTTTTTTTTTAATATTTTATTTTTGTTTTTATTGTTATTTAAATAATTATATATTGTATTGTTAATTTATTTTTTAAGTCAAATGTTTCTTCCCAACACACTTGTTTAGTATTTATTATACAAATATTGTTACTATGTTCAGATATTTCTAGAAATATCACATTGAGAACAAAGGATAGACGTGTTTTGAACCCAGATTTAGGTTCATCATCAGGGCCAGGATGAAGGGAAAAATTAACTGACAATCCAGATCTAGGATTGTCATCAGGGCCAAGATGAGGAGAAAGATTAACTGACATAAATATATAAATATGAGAGATGAAACCGTAAATTTCTAAGCGTTAAAGAAAACATGTGAACCTAAATATGAATCACAGAAGCATAAAATCTGACAAAATATTGTTACTTTTAAAAATGACATGTACAAATGTTACCTTATATTGTTAATTAGCTACATCTATTTGATAATTATCATATGTATTTATTAAAAATAAAGTATAGATTTAATAACATTCTAGTTTATCAATTAAATATTTTATGTTTATGGTATATATATAATTAAATATATATTAATTATTATTGTGAAAAAAGCGAGTCATTTAGTAAATTTAGTAAAATTATGTTGTTTATGTAATTTTAGACTTTTCCAAATTTTATCGAACTATTCTAAAATATTCTTAAGTAGCACGCTTATACCCATTATAATGTAATGTTTTTTTTAAGATGATTCAATATTTAATATAATAAGTTGTTTTAAAGAAACCTTTTCTAAATAATATTAAATAATTAAACAAGTTTCAATTTATTTTTAAATAAAAAATTAAGAATATTCCCACATTTTAAATGATAATAATATATAGACTAAGCATTTTGAAGAAATGCATAACCATTATATAATAAGTTATCACTAACTCCAAGTTTGGAAAAGTCCATAAAATTGTGGTAACCAGGAATTTGGAATTCCCATATCCAATAGAGAAATAAATCCATCTTCTAAATCAAATTAATAAAAAATTTATTTTATAAAATTTTAAATTTATTATTAATATAGATTATTATAGATCTCTATATTTAATAAATAAATAAAGTTATTTTTTAAATCAAATTAATAAATAAATTTATTTTATATTTTCAGTTCAAATCTGGTTCTATTTTACGATTAGAATGAGAAATTAAACATGATAAAAATATAATCCTACTAAACTTATCCAAAATAGATATAGCATTAACAGAGGTTGAAGGTGACCCTAAGTAGCGCTCAAAGTCTCACAGGCCATGATCATTTTGGTAGACAGGAGGCAGGGGAGCCACTAATTGACAGAGTATATTTAATGGTAAACAAAAGGTTTAGATCTTCGTTGTACAAGTAAGGTTGCTCATACATAATAATTAAATTATGTGTGTTCAATATGTCTCTATCAATCACTTCATCAGTCCTTTTATTCATCACCTTTGATTCATAAAATCTGATTTCCAAAAACGCAGTCTCGTTAGACTAGGGCATTGCCATTTATTATGTCAAATTCTAATGAAATTAAAGTCGTGAATATTATAAAATAGAAATTTGGTTTTTAAATTATTTTGGATCATGGTTGGAAGAATTTTAATTTGATTATTAATAACAGTGCAGTTTAATTTATAGGCTAAATATTTTTTTTACAATATATTTCAAGTTGTTTTTAATTAAAAAATTCTCATAAATTTTTAAAAGTTTGAGCTTAAGATGAATTCTAGTACCATAGGTGATATATTTTAAGAAACAAAAATCGCATTCTTGCTTGAAATTGTATCATCAGACTCAAGTGCAAAAAGTTATTTTGCCTAGTTAGACTACCCCATTAATAATCATTAAATAGATAATAGATATTTAATTTATATACAATATTGAGATAATATATTTAATAGTATTTAAAATACAAGGTTGAGATTTATCTACAACATAGTTATGTCTCTTTACATTTTCAATTTAATTAAAAGAAATATCACGTTCACAAATGTCATTAAGAGTATGTATGCCTTCCTAGACTTAGCAGTCAAATCGCGAGGTGGGCCCCTTCTCCCACAAACCAGGGGTCTCATACACCAATTTGGTGTCTGGCTTGGGCGTGACCTTAAAATTGGATAATAATAATAATAATAATTACTTGTTTGTTACTTTACTATATTTTTATTTTTATATGCTCTTTTAAATGTATGTGTTTAACTCATATATTAATTATTTTTAATAATAATAATAATAAAGCTATAATTTAATTAATTTATAAAAAAAAGTTAACTTTGACAATGTCTGATGTATCATAAAAGTAAATATTTTGGTACTTAGTATGGGTTGAAGCCTGTTAGCGGTCATTTAATTTAGATGGCTTCACTAATTTGTAGATTAGTATTTACAAAGTTTAATCGGCCCTTGAAATAGTTGATCATGGAAGTTGCAGGTTAACAAATATCATTCATTTTAATAATGTATTGTTTTTCTAAGAAAAAATAGTAACTTTTATTAAGTGTGAAAATTACATTTTGAATGTGCCTGGATACCCAAGAAAATGTCGTAGCTTTCATTAAATGTGAAAATTACATTATGAATGTGCCTGTATAACACTCTTAAAAAGACCAGCCACATATGGCTACACAAAAAACACATGTATGTGTTTGGACCACGTCCTCGTATATACATCCACAAAATGAATCCAAGATAAGTACATAGTGAAAAAAAGACTAGTGTCCTCATATATACATCCGCAAAATGACATCCAAGATAAATACATAGTGAAAAAATATAATAACATTCCTTACTTGAAACAATATGAGTTGTTGAGCATTTAGCATATACAGCCTATGAAAGTTTAACAAAAATATAAATAAACTCTATTCATTGCTCTGCAAGAGAGCCCTCTCTGAAGGGCCATTGATAGAACCTATGCCCTTGATCATTGATGCACTCCTTTATGAGCCATGTGGCCATACCCTATGAATCACCCTCCTTAGACAAAGCATTGACAACCCCATTTATTTCCCTGTAAATGTGGTAGATAGAGATTTCTTCAATTGATTGTTTTAATAGATAGATCTCCTCTAGAATGGGGCTAAGTGTGTGCATGTGACATCTCGATGTGTTGTTGAACCAAATAATAACTATCTTTGAGTCACCAAATATCTGAATGTGGAAAATTCCTTTTTCAATGGAAAACAACATAAATGACTTCAAACTCATAAACTCAACAAAGTTATCGCTTTTCATCATGAAAGAATGGTTGTGTGATATATGAAGAACAATCCTACCCCCGCAATCTCCTTTAGAAAGAGAGGCACCACCAAGATATGCCCAAGGATAGATAAAGTCAATAATTTCTTCTGTTATGATACACGAATGAGGCAGAGAGTCAAAATCTAAGATCAGGGAGTAGATAGCTAAAGTTTGAGCAACCACTTCATCCGGTATGGAAGTCTTGTCCCGAAAGACCTCAACATTCCAAGCAAGCCAGATTCCACATGTGATGATAAGTAGTGGTAGACTTCTAAGTTTTTTTGGATTAACATTGTTCCACGAAGATTCCCATGCTCACATATATCACTCACCTTGCCATTCAAATGTGGAACCCAAATAAATGCATACATAGGACTAGACAACAAGAGAAAACAAGCATAGGAAGAAAAGATGATTTACGAACTCCACATCATTTTTGCATAATGGACACCAAGTTAGCCCTATGATGTCATGCTTGATAAGATTGTCTCCCGTAGGGACTCGATTGTCCAAAATACACCATTGGAAAAGGAAAAATTTTGTAATACATTCCACTTTTCATAACTTCTTCCACCATCATGAGAGGTTTGCAGGGTTCCTGTTTTCAATGAGGAATACATATCCTGATTTTGGAGTGTAATCACCAGATGAAGCATGCACCCAGACCAAAGAATCCTCTTTGTCTCTTATGCAAACACAGGTTGCATTTAAACTAGTAGTGAATCAATGCCATTGATATGCCCATTCCCTGGGGAGAGCAAGATGTTGCACAGAGAACCATCCATGTCCCTAAATAGATGCATTATCTCATCCATGACCTGAGCCAAAGTGCGTCAACCGTGTGCCTAAAGGATTTCAATAAGCTTAGGCGGGAGATGATAATTTGTGCCACTCCCTACCCATGGGTCCATGCCAATTTGGACCTATTCACCAATTCCCACATTAATAATTATAAATCTATTTCAGTAATTTAACAATCAATTCTCAATTAATTAGATGTTTCATTTTCGGTTGTTGTGATTGAATGTTTTTTTACGAGTTGTTTTTAGTGCGATTTTTGGGAAGTTTTTCCCGTGGATTTTTCCGGTAGTAATTGGAATCACAAGTTTGATGGGTAACCCGTGCGACATAGAAGTGCCCTAGAGGTTTTTGAGGGTGTTGAACCCATATATACAGTCAAAAAACTAGTTTAAATAAGACAAATCAAGATTTCACCACAAATTTTTCCGTCAGATTTTAGGACCAAAAGCTCCAAAAAGTGACACTAAAAATCACTCCAATTTTTTAATAATAACCAAATATATTATAATAACAAATTTGTGCAAAATTACAATAAACATATATTCATAGTTTTCAATAACATAATGTAACATTTTTTTAATTATATTAATTATTTTTTTATATTTTAAAAAACATAACTTTTTTATTTCTTTCTTTTAAATTAAAAATATGATTTCCATAAAAGGAAAAGTTACAACCATATCCACCCTACTTTGCCTTATGAGAAACCAAAATATTGATTATATTAGTGGAGAATCCATAACCATTTTATCCAATATCAAGTCTTTCGGAATAACAATTGCAAAATGAAATAAAAAACTTGGCTCACAACCTATAACTCTCCAACCTATCATAGAACATAGAATGAAACAGACATCAAGCCTGAGTATCAAGCCTGTCCTCCCCAAACGCCTTAGTGAGCAGATCTATCTCCATATCCTTTTCTCTGAGCAGTGTGGGATAGCTTAAGGTAGCCATATAAGATAGTGGGATTTGCTTAAGGGCCCTTTGAAGCTTAGCATCTCTTATCCTCCTTGGAAGTGCCTGCTTTTGTTGAATAAACCAACAAAGTTTGAAATTAACCCAGGGATTTGCTTGAGGGACTTTTGAAGCTTAGTATCTCTCCTCCTCCTTGGAAATGCCTGATTTTGATGAACTATAAACCAACAAAGTTTGAAATTAACCCAGCAACAATGACAACGGAAATAAGATGAATATAGAATTAAGCCAACAAAAAAAAGGAAAACTCAAAGCAGTATGATGTTTTCATTATATTTGGCTAATAGTATTTATAAAAAAATTACAATAAATACATTCAACCACACATAAAATATAGACATTTCCTAAAACTATTTTTGTTTGGATATTCTTTAGAAGTAAGGAAACGGGTAAACGGCCATGACCCAGAGCATCTGGCAAGAGTGAAAGCGTGCTTTCTTAGGGACCACCAACAAGTAATTACAGGTGGTGTAGTTTTTTTTTAATAATAGTGATAAGTCAACCTACATTAGCAAATAACAACCAGTAATAACTATCCCACTACTAATTTGACCAAAAAAAATTCCCGTGTTATATATATATATATATATATAAACACTTAATCTATCCTAGAGTCAGGTGACCAGCTACTCATAATTACAGATACCAAATACATTTACAAGTAATAATCTAAAAATTTTAGGAACTGCTAGACACACACAGTGGGTGAATACATCGCCTTGCCGAGTTTACATGATGTACATTATTGTTATGGTTATACTTTTTTTATTTATTTTAATGTCGTAATTTACTTTTGGGGGGAATTTTTTATTTCAATGTTGTAAAGAATTCTTTAATACAAGTGTCTAGTGAAAATATTAGATTGCTTGGTGTATGAGTCAAAACACATAGAAAGAATAAACCTGGAGAAACTGAAAAATTGCCTTGAAAAGATTAATTCCCTTCAAAAGAATGCAACCCACCCAAAAATAAAGAAAAATTAAAACTGAATGAAATGAAAATTAAGGTCCAGAAGTGTTTGGGCAACAAATTTATCTCAGGGTATGACATTAAAATTATAGAATGAGGGGTCAAAGAACTAACTATCTAGTGATTTTCATCTTGTTATTTATCTTATTACTAAAGTTTTTCTATGTATCTTTCTCCCTCAAAATAGGGAAAAGCTGGAAACTCGAAAATTCTCTGATTTTGATCTAACAACATTTTCCTCGAATCTCTTCTGCCATTCCCTGACATATATCATAGATCTTCAAATCGATTAGCCAATGAAAGTTATGTTTCACTCTTTATGTTCAACTATTTTTCTTTGGTCTTCCTTTCCCCTTCCTAACCACAACAAGAATGCCAAAAAATAGTAGTTCAAAATTAGTTCGTTTTCTTTTACTTCCATGCTCAGATTAATTTTTTGTATGGATTATCATCTCATTTTGCAAGTTATTGATTCTCTACTTTACTGCCTCTAATATGATTCCTAAAGTGATAACCCAAAGACAATAATTTTGCTAAACTGATGTAAATTTTCTCTATTATAATGCAAAGACAACTTACCAAAAACAAAAAAACACTCTCCTTCTTAATTTCTCTGCCATGCCTTACTTCAAACGTTAATGGATCCAAGGAACCCAAAACTGAGTTGGATCATAACTCTACACCACACTTGTCTCTGGTGCGAATAGATCTGAGAAGTCCAGAACAAAACTTCCATACAAACCTCCGATCAAACCCCCATTTCAAACCTGAATTCGAACATGTACTAGTTCCTACAGTACAAAATCATTGCATATATGTGCCAGACAACAATGAGCTCAAGAAGGTGATATTGACAGAGTTTCACTCAAAACCATACTCAGGTCACCCAGGCTATTAGAAGACACTGTCAGCAGTGAAGAAGCTTTACTATTGGTAAAATTTGAAAAGAGACGTGGCAGAGTTAGTAGCTAGGTGCTTGGATTGTTAGCAGGTGAAGGAAGAGTGTAAGCATCCAAGTGGATTACTATAGCTGATTTTGATTCCATAGTGGAAATGGGAGGTCATTTCCATGGACTTTATCACAGGTTTGTTGAGGACATATAGGAAACATGATTCCATCATGGTTGTGGTGGATAGTTTGACGATGGTAGCACAATTCATTCCAGTGAAGTCTACATATGCAGCGAATGATGTAGCACGGGTCTTCATCAAAGATGTGCTGAGATTGCATGGTGTTCCATAGAAGATTGTGTCAGACATGGATGCGAAGTTCACTTCCAAGTTTTGGAAGGAGTTGTTTGCGGGTTTAGATACAAATTTGGCCTTCAGTACAACTTATCATCTATAGATATATGGAAAGACAGAGAGGGTCAACATGATATAAGAGGACATGTTGAGAATGTATGTGATGCATCAGCAACGGAAGTGGGAAGAGTATATTCCACTGGTAGAGTTTGCTTACAACAATGGGTATCATGATTACTTGAAAATGAGTTTGTTTGAGGCATTGTATGGGAGGAGTTGCAATGCTCCCATCAGTTGGAGTGATCCGGTTAACAAGGTTTTGATTGGACCATACATGTTGGCAGAAATGGAACAGGAAATGCAAGTAATCAAGAATAATTTGAAAGCAACACAGGATAGGCCGAAGAACCACGAAGATCGTAACATGTTGTTTAAGGATTTTTATGTTGGGGAGTAGGTGTGCTTTCACATCAAGCCGAAGAAGAGATCTTGCAGATTGGATCATGTGCCAAGCTGGTACCTTAGTTTTGTGGGCCTTTCAGGATTCTTGAGAGGATTTTTCCAGTAGCCTATCGAATTTCACTGCCTCCAATAGTGAAAGACCATGATGTTTTCCATGTGACATTGCTTAAAAAGTATGTTAAAAATGTTGATCATGTGGTTGAATCGTCTGTATTGTAGGTGGATCCAGAAGGAGAATTCTAGTCGGACCTCAGTGCATTTTGCAGAGAAAGATGCTCATGCTCCGAAACTAAGCAATCGAGCAGGTTAAAGTGCAATGGAAGCACTTTGGGCCCGATGAAGCTACATGGGAGATGGAGGGTCAGATGTGGGCTATGTAGCCTTCTCTATTCGCTAGTTGACGGAATGTTTTGGTATATGTATCTGGTATATGTGGTATGATGTTTTGGTATATGTACATATGTATATGGATGTAAATACCACCAGGATTTGTGTTATAAAGCTCCAATAAGTGGTATGGGTGTCATGTCATTATGGTTATCATGTTGGTTTGCTTCTCAGTAGGTTGATCATTAGAAATACTACAATGAGCTAAGTTATAAAGCTCCATGGGAAGTATGTTTTGTTTACAACGATTTTGTGGTTGTAGGTGTCATTGAACACCGAGGATGGTGTTCCCCCAAGTGGGAGGGTTCTATAATAGCCATGGTTAAAAATCCATGTAAAAATTAATAAAGGTAAAATAAGACCTTGGTCATGGGACATGTATTCCAAGCTGAATGTTGGGAAAAAAATATAGCGATGGGGATCACTAGTGATTAATTAAAGGATAAGGAA
This sequence comes from Pinus tabuliformis, assembly GCA_031772625.1. NCBI lineage: Eukaryota > Viridiplantae > Streptophyta > Pinopsida > Pinales > Pinaceae > Pinus > Pinus tabuliformis. Next base: position 519,549,178 of record CM062812.1, read on the forward strand.
ATTGGCAAAGGTAATGACTAAGGCTTTGGAAAGGAAAAGTGGAATTTATTGGCATTTATTTATGACAGTAATGGAAAATAGGAGAAAAGGAAGGTGAAAGGTCACAGGTCGCATGTGAGGAGGAAAATGAAGGAAAATAATGTAAAATGAAGAAAATAGAGGCCTCATTGACAACAAGGCTTTTGAGGATTAGTTTATAACCTTTTGCCAGTTCAGTTTTGGAGCTCTCTCTCTATTCTCTCTCTCTCATACTCTTGGAAACTTAGATTTTCTTGGAGAACCCTTGGAGGAGTGTGGCATACTTGAATTTTTGGAGCGAGAAGGAAAAGGAAGAGCAAGAAAGTGCAAGAGGACATTGAGATCAACAACTACAGTAGGTTTTTCTTGTAGGTACCGAGTTGCATGTATGTTTTCCTCACTAGTTTTGACACACATGGCATATGCATTTGGTTTCTTAGTTATGATCTGTCATTGGCATAGAGGATTGCCTGGATTTGACAGTGGATTTTCCTAACCTTGCCATTTCCTGGATAACCATGGTGTTGTGGGTAATAAATTTTTTTTCTGGTTAGTTTTCTTGTGCCTTTGGTTGTGGGTTGAGTTATTAGTTCTTGGAAGCCCTGGTTGGACAAACGCTCTAAAATTCCGTGTAACAGCTTAGGTTGAGTTACTAGTCCTGGAATCCTTGGTTGGAAAAATGCTCTAGAAACCCTTGGCGGGTTGAGTTACTAGTCCTGGAATACCTGGTTGGACAAACACTCTGGAAGCCTGGTGGAAATTGTGGGTTGCGTTACTAGTCCTGGAAGCCCTGGTTGGAACAAATGCTCTAAAGCCCTGGACAACATGGGTAGAGACCATTCTAGTGATGGTTAGTGATGTTCATCCATGAGGTGGGATCACTGGTTAAGCGCTGAGGTGGTTTAGCCTCTAGAAGCCTTCTATGGTTTTATTGATTTGTTTTATGAGATCCCACATTCATGCTTGGAATATGATACGGGGGTGACTGGCTAAATGAAAGATTTGGTTCAGCCTAGTCTACGGTTGGGTGGTTCATGGAAGTACCATACCTGGTCAGCCTATGCAATCACCAATAAGATCTCTCTTTCTCCTTGGTATTTTATGGATAAATATACTTGTTTATACTTGTTTATATGGTTGTTATACCCTTGATATTTATGTTGGTTATTTTCTGGTTATGAATGAATTCTATGACAATGCAAATGTATGGCTCTCATCATGTTTTGATTCATCACTTAATGTACAATGAATATATGGTTTAATATATGGTAATTCAGTTATTGTGATGAGGAATCAATGCTTCTTAGTGATTCTTAGATATGTATGAGACCCTTATGCTCAGATATGTTGTTTAAACCTGTAGATTGCATCTTTGTTACATGTTTGACGAAATTCCAGTCATGGATAGAAGGGGTCTAGTCAAGTCCTTGTTCAAGTATTTGCATTTGTATCATTGTTTCAATGTTATATTTAATTTATAGAAGTTTAATGGAGTTCTAGGTAGTGACCTGAGCCCTGGACTTGGAAATGTGGCACAGAATTTGGAGTCATAGGCACATAACTACTTCGGAAAGTCCCCAGCCACGTGCATACCCATGCTTTGGGAGTGACTATAGGTTCCCAGTCGCACTCATGACCACGTTATGGGAGTGAATAAGCATTTAATGCAATAAAAGGTCATTTTATTACAGGGGCTAGTCACCTGGGAGGTTTGGATGGCTCCTGGGGGTTTTGCAGTATGTTTGGAAGGTCTATGTAGTGCATTATGTCAGTTCCACTTCCTTAACCGACACATGGGGAGTTGAATCATGTCATAGTAACTCTTCGTCACATGTTTATCCCAGTTGGTCGGTTACTTGGGTAGATGTGAGAGGAGGGTGGTTACAATAAAAGGGTGGAATTACATAATTGAGTAATTTCTCATAAATGTTTTGTCAAAATTTTAAAATTATGAGATAATAATTATTTCATAATTGAGACAATTGAGAAAAATATCATAGTTTTGAAAAAGGTTTCTAGAGTTTGTCATTCCTAGTGATATCAACTTAACCCACTTGTGTATGATTTGGTTAGGTGTCCACTATTGTAGAATTTTCCTAACTTCTCAAGCCCCTAAGTGTCTAGATACATTCTCCTAAAGGATAGAAGGAACCTATATAATCTCACCAAGATGAAAGGGGGTTAGAGAGAGGATCCATATTATATTGCGAGATATCTACTGTATTGGGAGGAGGAGACCATGCTACAATCTTGAGGAGAGGATCTCACCTGTGAAGGTATACATTTTGTATCAATTTTCTTTCATGATTAATATAAATGAATGTTCTCTCCTATCATATCTAAAAGTATAATTTATTGTTCATGTTTATTTTCATTTGTTTAAGCTAACAATCCTCTACGGAAGGCCATTTGTGTTCCTTGTTAGGTGGTGATTATGTGAAGGTTCTAGATCTATTGTGGAGGATGGGATCTCCTAGTCGGGGTGAGAATTTTTGCATCAGACCCAACATCCGCCACCAATCTGTGAGGATTTCATGTGCTCACCTTAAACCCTTTATAGAGAAATTTATGCATGGATTATCGATTTGATTGATTGATTTAGGGATTCATTGATTTGTTCACTTCTTGCCATATACTCCTCTGTTGTCAGGTAGTCTTGTCAGGGCCAAGACTATGGAGCAATAGTTCCTAGTGGTTGTGCATTAATTGCTGCAATACCACATCCAACGAATACCTATTATGTATACTTTTGAGAAGACCCACGTTGAGAAGACCCACGTTGATAAAAATTGAAGATACGTTAAAAATGTGTGTTCAAAAATGTTTTTTTAACATATAATAATTTTTTATCAATGTGGGTCTTCTCAAATGTATGCATAATGGGTACTCATTGGATGTGGAATTTAATTCTGCATATGAATGTCTATACTTGAAATTTGAGTAAACTCATAAGGCAATAAGCCAAAAATACAATTAGAAAAATGAAGTTTTCTCCTTTTCCCTCCAAAATTCTTAACTCTTATTTTATTGTTTTTCCTTAGGAGGCCACTTTTAGGCTGAAATTTCCATAGTGTGTGTTTGTGTGTGTATAAAACATGTAGCATCCATAAAATTTAAATCCATTTATTATGGATTAGAATACAACTGTAGTTCCTTAATATAAACTACAAAACCACCATGCAACAAAAAATTCTAAAGGAGAAAACCATGTGTTGCAACCACCAAAAATGGATGCAAAAACTTGGCCAATTTTTTCCTCTTTTTTTTGGGTCCTTCACTCAAAACCTCCCTAGCCCATTGTGTTCAACATGACATACAATAGCTGGTGATAGTCATGCAAAGAATATAACACATATCTAGCAAATTAATCATGTATTTTAATGCCCAACATTCTCACAAAATCCAATGCTATGTTGAAGAGTTTAGTTCCTCAATGAATGAAGAGAAATTCCCAATCGGGCATGTTATTGAGGATTTTACTCCTTGTAGATATGTTTGCAATCTCAATATTTACCATGGTCCAAAGATTCATGTAGTAATAGTCGACTAGGCTTGTCCAAATTGAAGCATATTAAAGTGAGTCCAAACGTAGGATGCACTTGGATAATGGGAAGATATTTGAATAACAAAGGCATACTTCTATGTGGAGTATCAAGTGAAACTAAAGTTGTTGCCATAAATAATTAAGAAAATTATGAGAGTAATGAACAAAAATATTTCTCTATAGACATAAGGACCTATTTTGGCTCTATAGTTTCCAAAGTAAATAATATAAGTCCATGGAGGGATGGTTGTATTACATATGATTTAAAATTTACCATGGGAAATCTATTAGTAATATAGTGATCAACAAATCTAAGTGGAAGCCAAATGTACAATGAGGTTTATGAAGCACTTCATCGTGTTTTCTACCACCCATTCCATCTTTCTAAGGAAACAAATAGAGAATATAAAGAGATCGCGGTCTCCCCTTCTATTGTTCCAAGTGAATATTCCATTAAGAGTTTCCACATCTACCATATGCATGATGTGAATAACTTCTTTGAAGAGGCCAACCTCAGTCCAGTCTATTTAAACCATCATTTTTTCTTCCAGGGGTTTGATTAGATTTAAATCACCTCCTTTGATCCATAAGGAGGAGTTGGAGACTAAAATTAATCATAATTTTTTGTTTCTTCACTTACCAAATGTGGCCTATATACATTGGTGATGAATACTTCCTTTAAGGTACCTTCTAGGTTGAATCACACCATCAAAATACATGAAGATACAAACAAGTCTGTTAAGTTGACTTCTTCTAGGTTCCACAATATTGCCAAGTAGTTAACATGACCCAAGGAATCAAATGTTATTGATTGAGAGCCTTTCCAAATTTTAGGGGTTAGCTCAACAATCATTTTCTGAAACACTTAGTTTATCGCAACATTATAATCATTGGAGAATATTTCTTGATTTTTTCTCTAAGGAGACTCTGCTCATCGATATTGTTGAGGCTCTAAATATTCCAAGAAATGAGATTCATGAGAGTTTATGTTTATCAAAGGAGAACACCTTTGTAATCAACAATATTTGACCTAAATTGATGATTTTTTTTCCTAGTTTTTGCAGATTTTGGCTACTCGATTTTCATCCCCTATTTTTCTCTAGTTTAGGGATACACAAAGGATATTTTGATTTATGGGTTTGAATCCCTAATTGGGAAGGGGAAGGGATGGATCCGAAGGGTTCCTGATGGTGCTAATAGTGGTTATTTAAGAGTGATTTTCGAATGAGTGGCACTTGAGACTCAGGAATGGAGAGAGGGCCTTCACCATGCCAAGAATTATTAATTGTAGAAAATCCTGCAGATTCACAAGCTCATGCAATGTACTAAAGAACATGACAAGAATCTACTTCTACTTTCAACCAACGGAAGCCAATAGATCGATGAAAACAATATGAACAAGAAGAAGATAAATCAATGGCACATAACACAAGATGTATCTAAGGAAAGCCACTGCTCAAAACCCCGCTATTTGTATTTCATATATCATAAATATGAGTGAAGATACAAACCATGTTCTCACTAGAAAAATTCCACACAAGTATGCTCAACTCTCTTAGCTCACAAGCTAGCTCAAGCTAAATCCTTAGCCTATTCAGCGGCTCCAAGCCCCTAATCTCTTGTGTAATTCCTAGGATGAATAACCCGTATTTAAAGGGAATTCATGCTTCCAAAACTGCACAATCCAAACATATGTCCTTCTTTTATTGCATGCATGATATTTACATATTAGTAAATCACAACTGGTAGTACAATGTCCCTGCACTCTAGTCTCAACTAAGTCTTTCTCATAATCGACATGCATGAGTTTCTAATGAGGGAATCTTCAGTTAACTAGAGTGATGCTTGTGGATGCACTAGTGCACCAACTGACTGTTAAACTCTCTATTAGCTCCACAAACAATTTGGAACTAATTTAACTGAACATAACTCAGTAAACTAAGTTATCTAATTAACAACTCAATTTAAACTCATACTAGACCCCTAAAACTTAGGGAGAACATCTACATGACTTTAGAAAGACTTCCAACTTGAAATTCCTAAGCTAATTAAGTTAATTAAACTTAATTAAATATTTACAAGTTGCTATGAGAATAATTCGATTTTAATTCATAGTTTATTTTCAAGGAAAAATTTAAACTGGAATTTCTTGTTGCCATTTCTCAACACTCCCTCTCAACAAGAAATGGATTATCAACTACCTCGATCATGTCTGTATGAAACTCGAATTTACATATTGACAATGCCTTTGTTAAAATGTCAGCATCTCACTCCTCTGTGGGAATGTACTCTAACAATGTGATCCGCCTCAATACACAATCTCTAAGATGCTAATATCAAATATCAATGTGCTTGGACCTATCATGAAAAACTGGATTTTCAGAGATTTTGATACAACTATGCTTATCACAGTAAATCACTTTTGGATCCATCTGCTGACCAAACAAACCAACCAGGATCTTCCTCATCCAAATGGCCTCACACGTTTCCTGACTTGCAGTCATGTACTCTGCCACTGTCGCAACAAGTGCAACCGATCTTTGTTTCCTGCTGTACCAAGAAACTTTCGGTGGCCCAATAGTGAAAATCCCTCCAGATGTGATTTTCCAGTAGGATGGACTCCCCACCCAATCTGCATTTGTGAAGCCTTGAATCTTCACTCCCTTTTTCCGTTTGTACCATAATCCATACTAAGAAGTTTCCCTGAGGTATCTCAACACATGCTTTGGCACCTTCCAATACAGCTTGGAAGGCCTAACCATCACTTGACTAAGCTGGTTAACTGCATAACACATATCCAGTCATGTGTTCACCAAGTCCATGAGTGAACGCACAAGCTACCTATAAACATTAGCTTCCACTACTTCCCTTAAGTAGCATCCTCCTTTCTCCAGTTACCTGCTAAAGGAGTCTCCAAGGGTATTTTGCTCTCCATGCGGAATCTCCTGAGTATCTCGTTGGCATACTTTCCCTGAGACACAAACGACTCCCCATCTCCCTTCCATACCTCCATGCCAAGAAAGTAAGGCATGAGCCCCATTTGCTTCATCTCAAACTCTCTTGTAACGTCCTCCTTGCAAGATTTGATCAATTGAGCATCACCTATCAGTATGAGATCATCAACATAAAGTACAAAGATCAACAATTTACCTTCCACCACTATGTGGTACAGGTTTGTATCTGCTTCACTCTTCGTGAAGCCAAACCCGGTGAAATAGCTATCTATCCTAGTGTACCAAGAATAGGGTGCTTGCTTCAGCCCATACAATGCTCTCTCAAAACCTTTAGGCTTCTCTATGTACACCTCTTCCTCAATCATGCCATTAAGGAAGGTTGTATTCACATCCATTTGATGTATCTTCCAACCCATCTATGCTGATAGTGCCAATATAGATCTGATTGAAGAATTCCTTGCGAAATGAGAAAAGGTCTCATCATAGTCAATCCCCTCTACCTGTGAAAAGCCACGGGCCACAAATCTAGCCTTATGCTTCTCCACACTACCATCTACAGCTTGCTTTACCTTATAAATCCATCGGGATCTCACCACGGACTTATCCTCCGGTCTCGAGACCACATCCCAAACACTGTTATGAACTATGGAGTCATACTCCTCCACCATGGCATCAACCCAAACTGACTGCTGCACTGCTTCCTCAAAGGAAGATGGCTTTGTCACAACACATCCACTCATAAGAGCCATGTATCTAGTGTACCTGTCAGGTGACCTCCTCTGTCTGCACTGTGATGTGGGTTCTCCCACATTCTCTCTAGCATCTGACAACAATCTATCTACCTCTCTGGTGCACTTTCTCCCATCTCTCGATAAGGCACAATTCTCTTCATCATCATTCTTTGATGAAGAGCCATCACTGGTGTTCCTCATGATCTCCTCCTGCATCAAATCCGACCACAGTCGTTCCTAATCTGGCAGCTTCCCTCGACCATTGACAGAGTCCTGATAACTATGCCAACTCTTTAGGAGTCCTAGAAGAGAAATAATCACCATATCATCACCGGAAACTGTGATTCCAACACTTCCAAGTTCATCACGACGCTGAGTGAACTTGGTCAAGTATTTTGAAATCGTCTCTCCTTTCTCCATTTTGATTTTTCGAAGTTTTCCCTTCAGTTCCAATTTCATTTGGTCACTTTTGTTCTAATATAAGTCCACCAATGTTTTTCACATATCATACATAGTTTCCTTTCAATGGAGACTCGAGACAATGTGGTCTCGAACTCCCTCAAGGATTATCTGCCTCGTTTTTGCCACATAATTCTTCCATTCGACCAAATTCTATGCATCTAATGTTGTTGTCTTAGGAATTTCTTGATCAACGAGTTCCTTCAAGCCATTATCCTCTAGCATAGCCTCCATTATGTGCCTACAGGCTATAAAATTCGAGTTTCCTTTCAAGGCATACTCGAGCTGCAAACCATAGAGCGCCATCTACCGATCCTGAAGTATTTATTGCAAATTTGAATTTCACTTGTAACCCAAAAATCAAAACCTCGAAATCTCCTCTAGTATATTGAATTTAGCTCCGATAACATGTAGAAAATCATGTAGATTCACAATCTCATGCAATGTACTAAAGCATAGGACAATAATCTACTTCTACTTTCAACCAGTGGAATCCAATAAATCGATGAAAACAATATGAACAAGAAGAAGATAAATCAATGGAACATAACACAAGATGTATCTAGGGAAAGCCACTGCAAAAACCCTACTATCTGTATTGAACATACCAAAAATATGAGTGAAGATACAAAGTTTTTTTCGCACTAGAAAAATTCCTCACAAGTATGCTCAACTCTCTCAACTCAAAAGCTAGCTCAAGCTACATCCTTAGCCTATTCAACATCTCTCCAAGCCCCTAATATCTTACGTAATTCCTAGGATGAATAGCCACTATTTAAAGGGAAGTCATGCCTCCAAAACTACATAATGAAAACATAGGTCCTTCTCTGATTGCATGCATGATATTACAACTCAGTAAATCACACAACTAACAGTGCAATGTCCTTGCACTCTAGTCTCAAGTGGGTCTTTCTCAGAATTGACATGCATGAGTTTCTGATGAGGGAATCTTCAGTTAACTAGAGTGACACTTGTAGATGCATTAGTGCACCAACTAACTGTTAAACTCTCTATTAGTTCCACAAACAGTTTGGAACTAATTTAACTAAACATAACTCAGTAAAATAAATTATCTAATTAAAAACTCAATTTAAACTCATATTGGACCCCGAAAACTTAAGGAGAACATCTATATGACTTCAGAAAGACTTCCAACTTGAAATTACTAAGATAATTAAGTTAATTAAACTTAATTAACTATTTACAAGCTGCTATGAGAATAGAATTTGATTTTAATTCACAATTTAAATTCAAGGAAAAACTTAAATTGGAATTTCTTGTTTCCATTTCTCAACATTAATTCCCTAAAGACATGGGTCATCTAGATCCACCTCCTCAATGCCTATTGGTTCTGTTGTAGTGGCTACAGCCACCCTCCAAAATTGTGCCTTAGCCTATTTTGGAGCATCTCTACCAACCTTCATAGCAACTTGTCTTGCTTCGTCAAGTCGTCAAGCTTTAGTGTATTTCTTGCTCAAAGGCAGCCTGTCGATTGCAATTTGATATTTTCCCTTCACAAGCTTCTCACCTAGATTTGGTCCAGCTACAGGCTGAGCAACTTCCCCTTGAAAATTACGCATTTCTGGAGGGCAACCAACCTTCCCTCCATAAATTTCACATTCCTCTCTTACAGCCTGCTGGGCTCTAGGATTGCGCAATCCTACCAGCCAACCTTCCCAGTAGGATTTGCACAAATTTTCCCAGCTGCAGGCTATTCAGCCCAGGATTTGCGCAAATCTCATAGGTAGCCAGCCCAGCTCCCAAACAGAAATGCACATTTTTCTCTAGCAGTTGAGCAGTCTCTTGCATGTGTAATTGAGTTGACCGGTTCCCTCTAGGACTGAGCAAAACAAACTTGCATGCATGGGTTGCTTCTCCCAAGGTAGCATGCAAAGGCATCCCTTGTTTTAGGGATCTATGTTTAGCAGTTGGAGGTTACATGCAAGGATCCATTCCAAAACCTTCCACCAAGTGTCGCTTCCCCTAGATTTGTGGCATGCGCGTCACAACCTTGGTGTCATCAAAACTCATCAACGGGACGCTACAGATCTCATTCCTCACATCAACCTTGTAGCTTTGACATCCCACATCACATCTAGGATCAGTCTGCACACTCAACTCAGTTATTTTGGGGTAAGCTCACTTCCCATCCCTTGTGTTGCATTTCTGTCGCTTTTTTTGTTTTCGCTTGTGGGTGTACTGTTTGCTTGATTTCTTTGAACACTTGTGGTCATTTACATGTATACTAGCTTGTCCTAGCTCTGTTTCAATTTTCATTGCTATCTCACTGCTATCACATGCATGAAACTGTTTTGCATGGACGTTCACCCAACCGGCGAACTGCCTCACCCACATGCATGTTGATCTATTTGTTGCATCTTTTGTTCATGCTTTGCATGCACTATTAATCACTTCTGCTATCACTTAGTATCGCCATGCATTCATTGACTTACTTGCTTTCAATTGTCCGTTGGTGAGTAGGGACAAACTTGGCCCAGGCTCTGCCTTCACCAAGGCTGCATTGCACAATCTGGGAAAGGAAGGCTCACCTTCCTCTCCAAATTTGTGCATTCCTACCCAGCACTAGCCTCCAAGACTGTTTTGCGCATTTCTGGAGGAAAATGGCTACTTGGCCCAAGAAATTGCGCAAATCTGTCCATGGGCCAGCAGTCCTTCCAAGCTGGAATTGTGCATTGCACAATTCCAACAGTCAGTAGCCAGACCGAACTATGCATTTCGCAGTTCCAACAGTCAGTCAGTCTCCGAGTAGCCCAGATTGTGCCTTGTGCAGTCTTGGCAGTCGGTCTCCCGACCTCCCGGTCGAAATTTTGCAACCTTCATGATCATTCACCCAGGTATGTTACAAGTCAATTCTCATGTTCATTTTGGTTTTCAATTGACAGATTTCTTGCCATCAGTGTTGCGATGCCTCCACGTATCGCAAGTGTTCATCTACCTCTCAGTAGTACATGAACAATGGTTTCTAGGAGAGCATAGACGAAGACACCATTCAAATCATGCCTGGGGATGTAGTCGATCAAGTGTCCATGGACTTGCCTACCCACAAAGACATCAAGTTGTTCGTAGACAAGGACATCAAGATATGACAGCAACAACATCACAATGAGCAGAATCATGAACAACAGGTGAAGACAACATACCAAATGCAACGAATGCAAGAGGAGGGTTGTTGACAACACGAAGGCAGAACAAGGTTGGAAGCTCAAGCAGGTCCATTGATGATGAAAGCAACTTTGGAGACTTCGGCTATGAAGTGATGATGCGACATGAAGATTGTGCAAAGGCATAAGATGGAACAAAGAAGGAGTTTCATGTGTTGAAGCAGCAACTCAGGAAGAACATGAAGTTGCACAGACAAACGAATGAGTTGCAGCAGGAACAGGAACAACAGTGGGTGCAACATGCACTCACGGATGAAACTGCACCCATACAAGTTAAGGATCCATCCCAGTAGTTGACACGGAGCAAACATGGTGAGCAGTGTTTTTGATCGCATGCAAGGGATTTGGCAGCATGCATGTCGTTGAGCGTACACATGCAATCCAACCCATTCAACACACTCACCAAGGCGAAGACAAGAAGCAAGTCCAACTGGAGTTGAACATGTACTTCAACAAGTTGATGCGGATGACCACCAGTACACACTTGAAGATTAGCACGGACACCATGCATTAGTGTGTTGTCAGTGCAACCATACCCAAGAAGACCATGCACATGTTAGTAGATGTGTTGGATGAAGGGGTCGAACCAATGCACCGGATGCAACGGAGGCAAGAGTTTGCTTCAGAAAGATGTCACCATGAGGTGCATGCACACCATCACAGATGACCAAGCTTGGCATCAGCTTACCACCTTCACCATCACAAGCATGTCAAAGAGTTGGTCTCATCACAGTAGACCGAGTGTCAGTGATGTATTGCAAGGCTTGCTCAAGCCATTTTGTCTCACATGAGTACATGTGCATTGTAATGTTGAGTCATGTCAACTGTAAGTCAAGTGTCAATGGTTGGATGTAACAGTCATAGAGTAGGTGAAGGGTCATGAGGGTAGTTGAACTGTCACAAAGGGGAATGTCAAGGGTCACCCCACACTTTGCTATAAATAGTCCCTCATAACTCATTGTATAGGCTTTTGGTCAGCCAAGCTTCTACTAAGACTATCTTGAAGAAGGCTTGGATAGTGTTGTAACATGCCTTGGCTTCTCCACTGCACAGATCTAGTACATCTCTTTGGAGGAGCAGGCAGATGTGGCTGTAACATTCCACTGTTGGGGCTAGTAGGTTTACATGGTGTATTGTATGATTGTGACTTACACTTCTTTAATAATAAGAGCCAACACATTTTCATGCATATGTTGTTATTGTAGTTGGACTGTTCTAGTTTCCTTAATGATATATGTTGTTTAACTTACGTACTTGTATATGAATTGATTTGTATGCAATTATATGAATCTTGTTGTTAATGTGTTGCATATGTTGTTAATGTTGTCACTGTCTGTGTCGACTGCTCTACCAAACATCAGACAGACCTTTCTCATGAACCTTGCTATATCAACCATCACACTCGTCTCAGACTGATCCGTGAGTGTTGTTCGTGTTATCTTACCTTGTTGTTGTGACTGCCGCATCCAAGTGGACTGCTCCGCCGAAAGTTGTGCATGTCCTTTGTGTGGTGTGTTCCTAGCTGAGTTGGGATTGATCCCTTTCAACCTGGAACTCACCTTCAACTTCCTCTCCCTTCAAAGTGTTGTAACCTCTCATACACATTCCTTGGCTCTCTGCATCAGTCACACCCTTGCTACTGACAGAGTTATCTTACTTGCTTTTGTGCGACATCGCGGTCAAGGCATTACCTTACAACCCACTGCTGGGACTGCTACACCAAACAGTCTGAGGTCTAATTGGGACTTCTTACTGGGGAGATCCCCTTGACATGTTTATGGGTCCAACACTGTCAATAGTTATGGGGCTAAAAGGAGGGCTTGATGACAAGTAGTGTCCTCTCATCTAGTTTTGAACCTTTGCATATATGTCATGGAATCTTGCATTCTTCTACCACCGAGGTGTTTTTCGAATCGTGAAGATGTCTCCATCTCAGGGAAACTTTTCAATATCTTGTCCACCCACACATATGATGGTGAAGGTGAAGTGGCATGGCCTGAGCACTTACATAACCTTCTTTCCATGATTTATGAGGAAGATGAGTTTACTGACTAACAGGTCAGGTTACTGCTCGCATACACACTTCGCAGATCTCCATTTCGTTGGGTGCTCAGCCTACCGGCTGACACCGTGCACTCATGTGAGCACTTCTATGATCTTATTGAAAACACATTCTATCACTTTGATCCAGACCATCTTGACCGGAAACTGTTACAACAACGTAGGGCTCTATATCAATCCGTTATTGATTTTTGGTAGCACTTTCGTGACTTGCAGTTTCAAGCTCCGAGGAGCCAGATGAAGTTCGCTTGTCTCTGGGAGTGGTTCGAGTACTACCTTAAGAAATTTGCATGTCCCAAGAGAAAGCTTGATTTCAAGCCTCGATCAACCTTCTTCATTGATGGAATTGCGCAATCCCATGTGGGAGCAGGCATTGTCTCAATGGACTATCCGCCTCCCTCTCATTTAACAGTTCCACCATCACCCAGTGATGCTGAGGATCATGTTCGCACATTTGTTCATCCCTCACACCCTCCCAACATCACTCGACTCAATTTTCGCGAAGAGTTGGTTGTGAGTCCTTCGAGTTCCCATATGCATTCTTTTCTTCGACCTCCATCTTCTCACTCAAGTGTTCCTCCAGATGATGTTGTCTTATGTTCGTCCATTCCAGACTCTTCACTTGTTGTGAACGAGGAACAACTCACTGATGGAGTTGGTTCTGCATAACCAACATGCCTTGTCATTCATGAAGAATATGAGTTGGAGCTTGAACATCAACACTCGACGAAGGATGACTCCCTTCCATCTGAGCCCACTCCGTTCTTTCCTAGATTCTTTGGTGAACCTGCCATCCATGATTTTTCATGTGTGTCTTCATCCATGGATGCACCCATTTTTTATCACTCGCAAGACTCACCAGATGCTAGTCCATCATTCGACAACAAAGAGGATAAGTTATTCATTGAAGATCCACTTGATCCTTCATCTGTCTTTTCCAGAAACACAGAGGATGAGTTCATTCGCTTTTCATCTACCCCTCTGTTTGATTCATCTGATCATGAGGATGCCGAAGAATTCATTGATTTTTCTTATCGTGGTGGTCGTGATCCATTTGCTTCCATTTTTTATCACGATCATGAATCTATCGCAGTTGATCTTTCGAAGCCATCGGTTTATGATGATCTACCTGATGATGAAGTTGAGACACCCAAGACTATCGAGGCACTTTAGCCTGAGCTGATGGTTATGTCAAGTCCTCGCTTTCTTAGGGTTAGTCTCACTTCCAATCATGAAACTGTTCAATCACCCAAGGCTCCTCATCACTCGTCTTTATGCATTGAAGATCCATCTCACTCACAAATCACACTTCCTCCACTCAAACTGCATGATCCCATTTCTCATGCTTTGGAGGAGTCTTACATTGCAAGCACTTGTTCACAATGCAAGTTGTATTTGTTTCTTTCGTTTTCTTGCATGTCTCAGTCAAGAGTGTGCTTTTTCTTCAAAGTTGCACGTAGTGTCACTTAGCACCATGATAATTCCATGAACTATCAGTCATGCACATGCACTCACTTATGTCCCGTGGGCACTTTGAAACACGAAGCGTGGCTATCTTCACTATTATATCTTTCTTGTATGCTAGTTCGCACGACTGGGTTACTCGCAGACCAAGCCTTCACCAACATGGTCTACCAATGCACCGATGGCTACATTGGAAGTATCACTTCATGTGATCAGGCCCATGCACTATTAGTGTAGGAGTAGGAGAGGTGTTTTCTTTCATGCTTTTTTGCTTACATGCTTTGTTTGCTTGTTTTTTTGTTTGCTTGTTTGTTTACTTTCTCTGCTTTCACTTTTGCTTCTGCTCTTGCTTTGCATTGTTATTAGTTCATTTTCTCGTTTTGTTCGTAGGTTAATTTTGCATGAAACCATGTGTGACTCATGATACGAGCTGGGTAAAATACAAGAGGGCTTGTACAACTATCACTAATTGGTTATGTGTCATCTTGCCTCTGTATGATGAGTTTGTTACTTTTAGTCCATGATACATCGAAGGAAAATACATACTGTTCGAAGTGAACCTTGGTGAAAACATAATGCTTGTGTGCTAACTAGTGTCACCCTCTCTAGTCGATTGTTTTTGGGCTAACCCTTGTCAGCTCAGTCAAGTAGAGTAAGGTGAGGGGGAAAACCTTAACAAGCACGTCAGAGATACAATAAACTACTTCTCTATTGGAACTCTTCTGCTCTCAATAATTCGGGATCCCTCTTCTGCATCTTAAATGAATAAGTGCCATGCACAGTGAAAAATGAAAAAAAAATGAAAAGTAAAAAAATGAAAAATGAAAAATTAATAAGAGAAAGGCTTCCTGCGCAGGGAGGTGATGCAAGTAACTCCACCAGGGTAATGATCAAGCTTGCTGGCAGTGGAGCCATGCCTATGTTCCTATGTGACTCCATTGAGGTACTGTCCAGGCCTGTTGGCAGTGGAGCAACACCAGAGATGAAACTAAGACTCTAACGACTATATTGCTTATGCACCTATATACCCCTCAACCCCAATCGAAACAACTGTGTTGCCTTGGCTTGTAATGTGTGTAAATCGATCAAGAGTCTGGAAGATGCAACATCTTACAATCAATCTAGTGTGAAGCCAAGATGAGCTAATAACTAAATAATACTTCCAGAGGTGTTAGACTTGCTTTTCACGAACAAGGTCCATTCAGAGAGCTGGAGTTCCACCAATGTGTCGCCAAGTGTTGTAGCAGCTACAACCACCCTCCAAAATTTTTCCTTAGCCTGTTTTGGAGCCTCCCTACCAATCTTCACAATAGCTTGCCTTGCTTCATTAAGTCCTCAAGCTTCAGTGTCTTTCTTGCTCAAAGGTAGCCTGTCGATCATAGTTTGATCTTTTCCCTTCATAGGCTGCTCACTCATACTTGGTCCAACTGTAGGATGAGCAGCTTCCCCTTGAACATTGCGCATTTATGGAGGGAAACCATCCTTCCCTCCAGAAATTGTGCAATCCTCTCTTACAGCCTGCTGGGCTCCAGGATTGTGCAATCATGCCAGCCAACCTTCCCAGCAGGATTTGCGAAAATTTTCCCAGTAGCAAGCTGTTCAGCCGAGGATTTGCGCAAATCTGGGTAAGAGTCAGCTGCTCTGCCTAAAAATTATGCAAATCTCCTGGGAAACCAGCACAGATCCCAGCCAGAAATACACATTTTTCTCCAGCAGTCTCTTGCATGTGTAACTGAGTTGACCGGTTCCCTCCGGGACTGAGTAAAACATACTTGCATGCATGGGCTCCTTCTCCCAAGGAAGCATGCAAATACATCCCTTATTTCAGGGATCTATGTTTAGCAGTTGTAGGTTGCATTCAATGATCCATTCCAAAACCTTCCACCAAGCATTGCTTCCCCTAGATTCGTGGCATGCGTGTCACAACCTCGGTGTTATCAAAACTCCTCAACTGGATGCTTCAAAGCTCATTCCTCACATCAACCTTGTAGCTTTGACATCCCACATCACATCTAGGAGTAGTCGACACACTCAACTCAATTGTTTTGGGGTAAGCTCGCTTCCCATGCCTTATGCTGCATTTCTGTCGGTTTTTGTGTTTTCACTTGTGGGAGTATTGTTTGCTTGATTTCTTTGAACGCTTGTTGTTGTTTACATGTATACTAGCTTTTCCTAGCTCTGTTTCAGTTTTTGTTGCTATCTCACTACTGTCGCATGCATGAAACTGTTTTGCACGGACGTTCGCCCAACCGGCGAACTGCCTCACCCACATGCATGTTGATCTATTTTTTGAATCTTTCATTCATGTTTTGCATGCACTATTAATCACTTCTTCTATCACTTAGTGTCACCATGCATTCATTGACTTGCTTTCAGTTACCCATTGGTGAGTCAGGCCAACCTTGGTCCGGGCTTTGCCTTCACCAAGGCTACATTGTGCAATCTTGGAAAGGAAGGCTCACCTTCCTCTCTAGATTTGCACATTCCTACCCAGCACTGGCCTCTAGGATTGTTTGGTGCATTTATGGAGGACAGTGGTTGCTTGGCCCAAGAAATTGCGCAAATTTGTCCATGGGCCAGCAGTCCTTCCCCACTAGAATTGCACATTGCACAATCCCATCAATCAGTAGCCAAACCGAACTGTGCATTACACAATTCCAACAGTCACTCAGTCTCCCAGCAGCTCGGACTGTGCCTTATGCGGTCTTGGCAGTCGGTCTCCTGACCTCCCGACTGAAATTGCGCAACCTTCATGATCATTCACCCAGGTATGTTGCAAGTTAGTTCGCATGTTAATTTTTGTTTTCAACTCACAGATTGCTTATCGTGAGTGTTTCCATGTCTCTAGGTATCGCAGGTGTTCATCTGCCTCTTAGCAGTACA
Source organism: Pinus tabuliformis (assembly GCA_031772625.1). Classification (NCBI taxonomy): domain Eukaryota; kingdom Viridiplantae; phylum Streptophyta; class Pinopsida; order Pinales; family Pinaceae; genus Pinus; species Pinus tabuliformis. The sequence goes on from CM062812.1 coordinate 519,566,474, forward strand.
TGTACAATGGTTTCCAGGAAAGCATAGATGAAGACACTGTTCAGAGCATGCCTGGGGATGCAGTCGATCAAGTGTCCATGGACTTGCCTACCCACAAAGACATCAAGTTGTTCATAGACAAGGACATCAAGATATGACAGCAGCAATGTCACAATGAGAAGCATCATGAACAACAGCTGAAGACAACATACCAAATGCAACGAATACAAGGGGAGGGTTGTTGACAACACGGAGGCGGAACAAGGTTGCAAGCTCAAGCAGGTCCATTGATGATGAAATCAACTATGGAGGCTCCAGCTATGAAGTGACGGCGCGACATGAAGATCGTGCAAAGGCATAATATGGAACAAAGAAGGAGTTGCATGTGTTGAAACAACAACTTAGGAAGACCATGAAGCTACACAGACAAACGAATGAGTTGTAGCAGGAACATGAACAATAGTCGGTGCAACATGCACTTAGTGATGAAACTGCGCCCGTACAATTTAAGGATCCATCCCAATAGTTGACACAGATCAGACATGGTGAGGAGTGTTGTTGATCGCATGCAAGGGATTCGGTAGCATGCATGTCATTGAGCGCACACATGCAATCCAACCCATTCAACACACTCACCAAGGCGAAGACAAGAAGCATGTTCACCTGCAGCTGAACATGTACTTTAACAAGTTGATGCGCATGACCACTAGGACACACTTGAAGATCAACATGGACACCATGCATCAATGTTGCCAGTTCAGCCATACCCAAGAAGACCATGCGCATGTTAGCAGACGAATTAGATGAAGTGGTCGAACGAATGCACCGGATGCAAAGGAGGCAAGAGTTCGCTTCAGCAAGATGTCACCATGAGGTGCATGCACACCATCACAGATAACCAATCTTGGCATTAGCTCACCACCTTCATCATCACAAGCATATCAAAGAGTTGGTCTCATCACAGTAGACCGAGTGTTAGTGATGTCTTGCAAGGGTTGCTCAAGCCATGTTGTCTCACATGAGTACATGTGCATTGTAATGTTGAGTCATGTCAAGTGTAATTCAAGTGTCAATGGTTGGATGTAATAGTCATAGAGTAGGTGAAGATTCATGAGGGTAGTTGAACTGTCACAAAGGGGAATGTCAAGGGTCACCCCACCCTTTGTTATAAATAGTCCCTCATAACTCGTTGTATAGGCTTTTGGTTAGCCAATCTTCTACTAAGACTATCTTGAAGAAGGCTTGGACCGTATTGTAACGCACCTTGGCTTTCCACTGCACGGAGCTAGCACATATCTTTGGAGGAGTAGGCCGATGTGGTTGTAACGTTCCACTGTTGGGGCTAGCAGGTTTTGCATGGTGTATTGTATGATTGTGACTTACACTTCTTTAATAATAAGAGCCAACACATTTTCATGCATATGTTGTTATTGTATTTGGACTATTCTGGTTGCCTTAATGATATATGTTATTTAACTTACGTACTTGTATATGAACTGATTTGTATGCAATTATATGAATCTTGTTGTTAATGATTTGCATATGTTGTTAATGCTGTCAATGTTCATGTAGACTGCTCTTTCAGACATCAGACAGACCTTTCTCATGAACCTTGCTATATCAACCATCACAGTTGTCTCGGACTAATCCATGAGTGTTTTTCGTGTTATCTTACCTTGTTGTTGTGACTTCTGCATCCGAGTGGACTTCTCCGTCGGAAGCTGTGCATGTCCTTTGTGTGGTTTGTTCCTAGCTGAGTTGGGACTGATCCCTTTCAACCTGGAACTCACCTTCACCTTCCTCTCCCTACGAAGTGTTGGAACCTCTCATACACAATCCTTGACTCTCTGCATCTTTCACACTCTTGCTACTAATAGAGTTATCTTACTTGCCTCTGTGTGACATCGCGGTCAAGGAATTACCTTACGACCCACTACTAGGACTCCTACACCAAACGGTCTGAGGTCTAATTGGGACTTCTTACCGAGGAGATCCCCTTGACATGTTGGTGGGTCTAGCATTGTCAATAGGTTCCTCATTAGATTTAATGTCTTCCATGGGCTCTCATTTTTCACCTTCTTATGGTTTGATATTTTTAATGCTAGCCTCTTTCTTGTGAGTGATCGAGGTCTCCTGAACTGTGATATTTCTAGGGTGGATATGAGAAGGATTCTTTGATCCAATTTTCTATTCTTGAGCTAGGGAATTAAAGTTGTTGCTTATCCGTGGAACAGTTCCTATATTTGGAAATGGAGCATTGCAGTTCTATCATCTATGATATCCAACTCAATTGAAACATTCATATCTTTTTTTTTGTTGCAAAGGAAAATTATCCTTGGGGTAAGGGGGAAATCCCTAAAGATGTGCCCATATTCATGACACTGTCTACACTAGAAGGTAATATGCTCACAATTGATAGGTTTCTTCTATTGTATCTTATATTGTGTTTTTAGCCTTATTTATCAGTTATATCACTATCGAGGGTTCAACCTCAATGACACTCCTTTATATTCTTTACCCCTTGCAAAGTCTAAAAGAAATGAAGAATTTTGTTTATTATATATCAGAATCGTTAAAAGAAAAAGTATAAAAGAATCGGCCCCGATATAGCAAAGGATCAAAACAAATCGCAAGACAAGAAGTTATAGAGAGCCGAACCCAATATATATATATATGTGTGTGTGTGTGTGTGTGTTAGCAATGCAGTTAAATCACAATTTCAAATCACAGTGGGCAACTATATAACATAGCACCTCAGCTTTGGCCGATTACGATTCATGATAGCTGGACCCGAAACATATATATATTATGTTGTAAAGTTTCGGCGGGTCCGCTGTATAGTAAAGTCTTTCATATACATGCATATGGGTTCCGCTGATTGCGATGAGCGATGGCGGACCAGACCCGAAATACTATATATTATGTTTTAAAGCCCCGGTGGATCCATGATATCGCATAACACTTTTTATATGTGTATATGGCTATGCGATTGCGATATGGGTCGGACCTGAAAAATGATATATTGTGTTTTATAATTCTGGCAAGTCCGTAAAGCGCCGAATGCATATGTCATGGTCTTGCCGATTGCGATACGATGACTGGACCCTATATGGTATGTATTATGTTTAATTCTTTTGGATCATCCGCCCTATCATGGATTGTAAAGGTTTATATTGATATAATAATTGAAAGCGTTGATTGCGATTAGCGATAGGAAGTCAATGAAACATTGAATAGGCGAATCTGATGGGTTAATAAATCAGAGTTAATTCTTTTGAGTTCCACAGTAACCAAAGGTTTGTGCTTCGCTGTATAAAGGGAAAATTAGTGTTAAATCTGAGTCTAAAGAAAAGGTAATTAGTTGTGTTTCATTGTGCTTCCGCAAATCAGATCATTCCCTACATATATATATGTGGACCCCTTCCAAAGATTTTGGCGTAGTTTTACTTTTTTTTCTAAGGCAAGAGTGGATCCTTCTATTCATTTAAAAAAGGGAGAAATAGTGTACAAAAGGTGACTTCGGCGGTGAGGCCCACTAATATGACAGGCCTACCCCAATTCATGGTCACCAAACGACAAAGTAGACCCAAGGACGCGGGCCTGCCAAAACAAACTAGCAGTCCAAAACAGACCGTTGGATCAGGAGCGGGAGATCCAGCGGATGAAAAACAAATCGGGTAGCCAACAAGCACACCATTTAATAAGTAAATCGGACCCGATAAACCCAATAGATCATAATCTATACTCCTATCAGGTCCATTTTTGACTTATCCTTCGATCACTTTAACCATGCGAAATGCACCATTTGCACGCGATCCCGGAGAGGTCTAACGAACAACTCGAAACATAACCACTATTGTGGACCCACCAACTTGCACGCTAAATCCTGGCCGTAGATTATCCTCACTAGATCCGACGGTTACGGATCATATCGCGTGGACTAAGAGCACCGATAGTTAGCACATGATGGAGGCAGTATTTCCACCCCACCCTTAGCCACGTGTCTCATGGTGAGTGGAATCGCTCCCAAATGAGAAAAACTGCTTCCCGCTTGATGAGCATGCGATATATCGGAAACCGCCACAAGGGCAGTAAAGCTGTTTACAGAAAGAAAAGCTGAGGTTTTGTGATTGCCGAGAAAATCTGGGTTCCGGCGCATGGGCCAAGGAGAGATGAATATCCCTCCATTCTGCCGTCCCCCAGAGGCATCTGATTTGCCATTACCTAAGTTAATGAGGCCAACATAGACCTGCATCCTAAAAAGGATCTCACTTATGTCAAAACATTTCATCATGAAACCCGAAAAACTAGACCCCGTCACTGTGGCTCTGTGTCAGCAAAAATTGTCTCTTGATTTTCCTGATACTGTTGTCGATCACTGAGGGCCTTGGATGCACATCCCTCCTTCAACCTGTCATCTGTTATCTCCTCCCACCAGCAGCATAAATCGATATGCTTATTTCGTACCCCCTCATTGGCAAGCCAGTCCGCAACTTTGTTGGCTTCCCTATGAACATGCACCAACCTGAGGGTTCTCAGCATTCTTAGGTGTGCTTGGATTCTTTGGTAGACTTGCAGAAGCCTCCAATGTTCTGAGATTTTCTCCGGAGCAGCACCAGCATTTATCCTCTTCACTGAGTTAATGACTAATTCTAAATCAGCCTCAATGATGACATTTTGAATGTTGTACTTGAGCAGTATTTCCAAGCATAATTCCATCGCCATGAGCTTCGCCATGTTGTTAGTTGCTTTGCCTAGATAACTGTGGAAGATGACTTGTATGTTTCCTTCCTCATCCCTCAATACCCCTCCATAACTAGCTTCACCCGGATTCCGTTTTGAAGCCCCGTCTATGTTAAATTTTAAAAAACCATGAGAAGGGGGTTTCCAAGAAGACTTTTTTGTTGAGATTTTCTTGATAATCTGCATAGAACCCTGAGGGGGAATACCCTTGAGCTCTAACTTCTCCAATATTCTGACCTCTCTTTGTCCAATGGGTTTACCTGTAGCTGCTCCTCCCAGGATATACACAGTTTCTTTGAGTTGTTTAATGACTAGTTTGAGGATGTTGCTCACCGGGCTCACTTTCTCCTTGAAAATCCTATTGTTGTGCTCCTTCCAGACATTCCAGATTAAGAATCCTGGGGTCAGCATCCAGGCAGAGTTTATGATCTCATTATCCGAGAAATTTTTCCTCCAATTCTTCAAAGTAGTGATGATGTCATTAACATCTCTGTTTGTCTGCTCAAAGACTTCTCCAACCCAATTCCAAAGTGTTGTGGTGAAAGTGCATCTATTTAGGAGATGATTTATAGTTTCTTCCTGTTGTTTGTGTAAGTGACATCTTGAAGGGCTGACAAAGCCTCTTTTTTAAGATTGTCCCATGTCAGAATCTTTCCCTGGTGAACCAGCCACTTGAACAGTTTGACTTTCATCCAATGGGAATTTTCCCAGATTTCTTTCCACGTCTTATCTGTGTTTGAAAGATTAAACCCTGCATCTATCCTTTTGGATTCCTTGAGATTGAAGAGACCTACCTTGTTCTTTCCCCGTCTTATTTTATCATCTAAGTTTGAGTTTAAGATTTGTCTCTTGTCTAAAAGACTTTTAAGGGCTATAGCTTGAGTATGCAGCATGCCCATTTCTCTGTAATCTAGAAGTTTCCAAGTTCTCCATTTCTCATTGTTCCTTGATTGGTCCCAGTAGTCACTTACCCACCTTAAACCTTTGTTGATGGTATCGGTGTGAATGTCTACTAATTCTTCACTTCAGAGATTTTCCTCCTGCTGCCAATTATCCTCCCAGAACCAAGCCAGGTTTCCATTTCTGATCTCCCAGAAACTGTGATTTTGGACTAGGTCCCTGTTCTCCCATGCCCTATTCCAAATTGAAGAACCTTTTACTTGTATTGTCATTTTTATTAGATTCTTGTCCTGCCATTTACTAGTTTTTGCTTCCACAGTTTTTCCCAGGGGGCTTGTATTTCTTTTAGCCATCTCCACCAGATTTTGGCTCCAAGAACTCTATTAAGAATTCCTGGGTCATGCAGACCCAAGCCACCATGGGACTTAGGTTTGCACACTCTGTCCCATGCCACAAGGGCCCATTTCTTCTTTTCTTCACCTTTTCCCCAGAGAAAGTCTCTTTGAATGTTTCTTATGTTAGTAACTACACCGGTTGGTGCTGGGATGGCAGATAGCATATAGATAGGGATACTTTGGAGGATAGCCTTAGTGAGAACCAGTCTCCCTACTAGATTTAGTGCTCTATTTGTCCATTTGCTAATCTTGTCTTTGAGCTTATTAAGAACAAGTTCCCAGATATCTTTGTGAAGTGGTTTGTCAGTGAGAGGAACTCCCAGGTACTTCGTAGGCAGTGACTCCCTTTGAAAGCCCAAAATTCTGGAAAGATTTCTTTGAATTGAAATATCTGTATTGAAAAAGAAAATCTTTGATTTAGTAAGACTAACCTCTGTGCCAGCTGCCTTAGCAAACTCACTCAGAATCTGTTTGAATGATTTGGCTTCCTTGACAGTGGGTGTGCCTTGAAGCATGGTATCATCCACAAATTGCTGATGTGTCACCGTGTCCCCATCTTGAGTGAGTCTCAGACCCTGAATTCTCCCTTCCTCCTTCGCAGCTCTGATAGCTCTCCCTAACCCTTCCATCATTAGAATGAAAAGGAAAGGAGAAAGTGGATCTCCTTGCCTGAGACCTCTAGAAGGCTTAAAGGTTCTTGAAGGAGTGCCATTGAGAAGAATTGAACAACTGGCAGTGGTAACTAGCGCCATAACCCATTTAATCCAATTGTGATCAAAGCCATAGGCTTTTAATATTGCTCTTATGTATGCCCAGCTAAGCTTGTCATAGGCCTTTGCTATGTCCAACTACATAATCATTCCTTCTTGCTTTTTGGTGATGAGTGAATGAACCATTTCATGAGCTTGAATTATATTATCTAGAATTTGTCTGCCTTCCACATAGTCCGTTTGCTCCTTTGACACCAAGGTTGGGAGGAGAGGTTTGAGCTGGTTGGCAATGACTTTGGATATAATTCTATATATCACACTGCATAATGCTATAGGTCTAAATTTGTCTGGAGAGGTGGCCATTTCCTGTTTGGGGATTAAGGCTATGAAAGATTCGTTGAGTGCCTTTAAGACTGTCTTAAATCTTCGAGATTCTTCCACTACCTCTAGGATGTCCTGTTTTACTATCCTCCAACAGGCTTTGAAAAAGTATGCATTAAAGCCATCCGGGCCTGGTGCTTTCCCATTTTGCATCTCTTTCACGACTTCCTCTATTTCTTCCTCAGTTACTAGTCTGTTGAGGTTGAAATTATCTTTTTTAGTGACCAATTTAGGCATGTACTGAGTAAATCTTTCCGTGGACTGATATCTATCTTCCGAGGTTTCCTCAGCAATTTTTTGAAAATGCTGGAGTAGAACCTTTTCCATCTCCTCATGAGTGTTTCTCTCTATTCCATGCTGGTCTGTAAGTTTCATTATTCTGTTGTTGTTTCTGTGAGCTATGGTGGATCTGTGAAAGAATTTGGTGTTTCTTTCCCCTTCTTTAATCCATTGTACTCTGGATTTCTGTCTCCAAAATATTTCCTCTTGAAGGCATCTGTTGTCCCACTCCTGTTGGAGTGACTCTACCATCTCTTTCCTTTCTTCTGTATAGCCTTCAATGATAAGAATCTGGTTTATTTCCTTTAGTTTCTTTCCCACATCCTCCTTAGCTTTGAAGATGTTACCAAATTCTTTTTTATTCCACTCTTTCAGTCTACCTTTAATGTGTTTGAGCCTGCTATGTAGAAGAAACATTTTTGTACCTTGAAGGTGAAGCTCTTCCTTCCACCATTCTTCAATGTTAGTAAGGAAATCTGAATGTGTGAGCCAGGCATTCTCAAACTTGAAGGGGGTGTTCCTTGGTTTGCCAAAGAGGGAAGCTTCCAATTGGATAGGCCAGTGATCTAAACCTCCAAAAGGTAGAATGTGTGCAGTAATGTTGTCTCCCCTGAGAAGAAGTTCCTCTGAAACTATAAATCTGTCCAATTTTGAGGCTACTTGGGTAGGTCCCCCTCTTTTGTTATTCCAAGTGAAGATTCCATTGCTTGTTTCCATATCAACTAATTTCATATTGGTGATGAAGTTCTGGAAGGCAACTGAGTCTCTGCCAAGTGTTCTAGTTCCTCCTTTCTTCTCCATGAGTGATTTTGTTATGTTAAAATCACCTCCAAGAATCTAGGGTAGAGCTGGGTATCTCTTCTTCATATCTTCCAGTGTTGTGAGGAGTCGAAGTTTGTCCTCCATTGGCTACGGACCATAAACATTGGTGATCATGTAACATTGTCTGTCACCCACCAGTTGGAAAATCAGTGAAAGGTGATGTCTGGATGCCTCTGCATCAATCACACCAAACTTCTGTGGATCCCATAGAGTGAGAATGCCACCAACAGATTTATTTGCTTTGACTTCCAGGTATTCATATTTATTTAACCATTTGCTGTGTTTTTCGTGGATCCTCTCCACAGAGCATTTTGTTTCCTGTATGAATACTATGTCAGGTTTTTCCTCTTTGATTCTTTTACCTAGATTCCTCTGTTTCCTTCTGCTCCCGAGTCCTCTAATGTTCCAGGTTGTGATTTTCATTGAGGTGGGGTTTTAAAGGAGTAACTGGACAGGTCTTTCATCCTTCCTGAGTCAATCATGAGTTTTCCACACTCCAGTAATAGTTCTTTCTGTCTTTTTCTTCCCCTCCTCTTGCCTAGATTCTTTGTTAGTTTTCCTGTTATTAATCCTATTGAGGAAGTCCCTTTGTTTTCCTGGTTATCATGTCCTCTTTTGACTCCTACAGCTGTTTGGTTTGACTTATTCAGGAATATCTGTTAAAGCTTGTCCACATCCTCCTGAGGGATTGAGTCTATTCCCAGGTTTCCTCCCTGTTCTAGAAACTTTTCTAGCTCTAGGTTTTCCCTTTCTAGGATCTCCTGTAAATTTTGATCCTCTGTACCACTTTCACTTTGAGTCATTTCCTGGTCTTTTTCTATTTCCATGGTGCTCAAAGGGTCCGTCGTGTGTTCATTCTGTTCCTGAGTGTACTCCATGTTGGTCTCCTTTTCTTTCCCTCTTGCCGTTTGATTCTCTGTATTCTCCTTGTCCCCTCCATCAACTTATTTTTCTCCTAAAATCTCAAAACTGTTGTAACTTTTTGTTTTGTCATTCACACTAGTGTTCTTTTGTGTCTTCCTTCCTCCTCCTTTTCCTTTTCCTCCTACTTTAGTGAAGCCTGTTTGGTCTTTTCTTTTGTTGGTATTTAGGTTTTCCTCCCTTCTATTGAGAGGACAAGCTCTGGATAGATGCCCATGCTCATGAAATTTTTGACATCTGAATGGGATATGTTCATAGTCAACTGTTTGAACTCATTCCTCTTCATAGACTTCTAGAATGACCTCATCTGGAAGGGCTCCTGATAGGTCCATCTCCACACATATACGAGCATAGGATGTATATTTTCCCCTTAGAGTTGCCTTTGAAATTTTTAAGAAATGACCTAATTTATTGCCTATAGCTTTTAAAGACTCTAGCATCCAGTAATCTAAAGGTAAGGAGTATAGTCGAATCCATACTAGTACCGAAGTGAAGGTTTCTCATTCTAGCACAAAGTTCATCATCCATGGCCACATATAGAGACCAGCAGCTACAAAGAAGTATGGCCCTCCTTCAAAAATTTTGTCTCTGTCTTCCATGTTCATAAACACCACAATGAAAAAACCTTTGGATCCAAGATGTATATTTAACTCCCCCTTTGGTTTCTAGTTGTATTTTATCCAAGTGTACAATGCTTTCTCCGATGGCCAGATGCCCATAAATTTGCATATGATGGCATAGTTAGCCATGTGATCCCTGTGCGCTTGCAGAGCTGGATCATTCAGAATAACCCGAGGTTTAGTAGTGGTCTTGGGTTTGCAAGGCCCCATCTTAGCTCTGTTCTCTGATCCTTGACCTCTGTCTTCCTCTTTCTCCTCCTGACAGTCTTCTTCGTGGGCCCCTTGATCTGCATTGGTTTTGCTGCCTTCCTTCTTCTGAGTTTCTACGTTTTTTGTCTTGCCCTCCAAGGGCTGTGGAGGTTTGTTCTTTTTCCCTCCTCTTCCTCTATTTGCTACCATATTATTGTAGGAGGTAGTGGAGCTCCCTCCTCCCTGTGTCTCCATGGTTGCTTGGTACCCTTGGTCACTTGTTGCATTAAATCCTAGAACCAGAGCTGCGTCCCAGTATCACCATACAAAATGTGTAAGATCACAAGAAATTTCTACCGTAAATTCTATGTGGAATCTTCTTTCTTTATCAAGCATTTTTTAAATTTGAAAAAGGGTTTCTTCAAAAGGTCGGCGGGCTTGGCCCAGGGAACGAGTAACACCCATGACTAGTCAACGCCCTCGCTGAGGTTTGGGCACAAGACCTGACCGTCTTTATGAGTCAGACTTTTCCAACCAGCCGCCTCCGTCGACCTTCCTTTTGGCATAGTTTTACATATGTTCTGAGTTTTGATATTTTATATGTAATAAAGTTGAATAATTTTAAATAGGAAATAGTTTTATAACTGTTATAAAGCGGTTTATTAGCTGCTTCAAGAAATCAGTTTCCAAAACTGATTTGATAGAAGAGATAAAAGCCCAAAAAGGAATTGTAAAGGGTTAGTTGTTCGAATTTTGGAGAACCCGGAGACTAGGCCACTGTATCCTTGATATAACTATTGATTAATGAAAGAATTAGAAGTTTCCATGAATTGTTGGGTATAATTGGTAACTTCTCTGTCATGTGTCATCTTATGTTTTCTTCTTTCAAGTATAGTAATGAAGCTGCAAGTATTTATTTGCTTATGTAGATAAAGTTAAAATTCCTTAGAAGAGCGCTCCTATACTTGAAGTTTTCACCTTCCTTTCTAAGTTATAGATAATAGTTTCTATGTAAGGCAGCATATTATCTTTAACTTCTCCAAGGGTCACAGAAAGTAGTTTCTGTGTCAAGCAGCATATTGTCTACGATTCAGTTCTCATTTTCATAATTCTTCTAAGTGACGGATAGTAGGTTCTGTGTTAAGCAACATATTATCTTTAACTTCTCCATCAAACTTTCTATGTTCATCATTTATACCTAGCAACAAATGGAATTCTGAGATTTTTGGGTCACATATGTATTAAGGGTTAAAGACCAAGTTTTCCAAGTCCTTCATTTGAGAATGCAACAAATAATAAAGTGACAACAAACAATAATTATTAATTTCTTAAGCACAATTTCCCTACAGCTAGGAAATTGGTTTCTTAAGGTGCAACATTAATTGGCGCCACTGCTGGGGAGAGAAGACAAGAATACTTTTCCCTGGGTTTTTACTATTTTCCTCTAGTTGTTTAATGAGGAGGAAATGTTTGGCCGTTTTGAATAAAATAAATTAAATAAGAGCACTTTTCCTTGGGTTTATTAAGTTTGAAGCTGATTCTTGAGAATGACAATTTTCAGCAGTTGGTTGTACATTCACACCTGTGATTTTCACTTACAACATTAATTGGCGACTCCACTGCACTTTGAAGTTTTCTTTTCTGGGTTTTAATGGCTCTCCCTGCATTTTTAGTCCATAAATTTGATCCATTTTATTTTACTGGGATCACCAGTTATCCTCATGATATGCCTGCATTTTATGTCTAGAATGAGTATCTTCCAAAATTCAGTAGAAAGGAATATGAAGATCCAGCTCAGCATCTCCAAGAGTTTCATGAATGCATGGAGTAGTAGGGCATCATTCATGAAGATGTGAAGATGAAGTTGTTTTTGTTTTCTTTGGACCTAGAAGCTAGGGTTTGGTTCAGGTCTCTGCCTTGTTCAAGCATTTCATCTTTGAAAGATTTCCATTCAATATTCAATTCTTATTGTAGAACTTATTATCCACACAAGTTTCTTTTTGAAGGTTGTTGTGAATATTATGATTTTAAAGAAACTTTAAAAGCTTAAGATAATCCTGTTGAGGAAACTAATGATCTTGTTGATAATATATCAAGCATTCAAAGAAGTTATAGCCAGATTAACTATGAGCAAGTCTCTGAAAGAGAGGAACTATCATTTTCTCAAAATGATGTGGAGAAGTTTATAAAACTTTTCTCTCCAATAATATCCCAAGAAGATAATTGGTTGACTTTGTTCCAAGCAAATCAAGAGAGTATTCAGATGGAGTAAAGTTCAAACATGCATCAAGAATTTTTGCTCAGCGATCCAGAAGAGGAAGAAATAATTAAGTTGCAAATAAATCCCCAGATTTCCTATTTTGTTAAATTTGATGATCCTCCTATCTATAATGAAAATGGTTTAAATGGGGAACATGACGAAGCTATTCAAGATCATCAGTTGGGTGTTGAACATACAGGAAGAAACCAACAAGTGGGATATGTTGGACAACAATATATTGAGCCATCTATCATAGCAAAAGAGGCTATGTTATTTAAAAAGAATGCTAATAAAGAGATTGTATATCATTGCATGGAAGAACAAAATGATGCCCATGAATCAGAGGTAAACAATCTATTTGAAGTTGATCATATGTCATATAGTAATGAGAAAAAATTTCTTTTTCTTCCTGAGGTTAGAATTACAAATTATTTTCAATCAAAGCTTAGAGATGAAAAGTGGAGACATGAAAGTGACATAGATCATTTTCTTAAAGATGTTGTTGATTGTTCTATTGAACATATTATCCCAATAGAAGGTTTAATCGAGCAGGAACCTTCATACATAGAGAATTTATTTTTTGGAGCTGATCAAGAACATATTTTTTATTATACTTTTGAAGATCCTGTGGCAGATTACATGGAAGAATTTATCAGCAATCTACACATATCATTTTGTGGATATACTCCTAATTTTTGTTGTGAGCTTCTTTTATGCATAATTTATTTCTTGTTCAGAATGAATTGTTTTTTCAAGATTCACTAGCGGAATTGTTCTAGATTAAGCACTCAAATGCTAACTTGGTACCACTGGAAGATTGACTTCACTTGATGGAGATAAATCATGTACATATGTAGGAACTTGTACATAAATAAGATCAGGTGCTGAGCATTTGGTTTCCAGTTGCAGTTCTTCAGTTTAATCTTAGTTGATGAATAAGGGTGACTTTCCAACTGGTTTGCAGAGGTTTCAGACTTCAAGAATGTCAGGTTTCAGTTTGTCAAATTTCAGGGTTTTCATATTTTTGGACTCCATGCCCAACTAAGGCTACTGATCTACGATTCTCAATATTTTGCTATCAAAGCACAAGCATCTTATCACTGTAGATATTGGCGTGGGTTCACTGCATAAATTTTTACATCTTCCAAACCTCATCTTGATAATAGATTTGAATCATCTAGATAGGGGATGTGTGATGTCTATGAAAACACAAGTTCTTGCATATGACATGTAGTATCCTCAATTAGTAAGCTTTGAGGTTTTCACAAATCGACCTAGAGAATTTCCAATTCCTTCAAGTGTTTTGTCCTCCAATAATCCTAAAGGTAGAAAGAATACGTGAATCTAAACTAAGGAAACTTTAAATTCTTCTTTTCTACGATGAATATTTAAGTCTGAAAACAAAGAAAAGAGCCCACCGAATTAAATAAATAGGGCCTACTTTTAAATACTCTAATTTTATCTTCTAGATTGGTCAATATTAATATTGACAATCCCCAAGCCCCTAGTTCCACAATAATTTTCCCTTGGGTTTCCATTTCTTCTTAATCTAGCCCATAAACACCTTCTCTAAAGACCAAAGCCCTAAGAATTTTGCTATCAAGGCGTCCTCTTACATGTACTAGATTTATATGTTTAGTTCTTCTTCTTCCTTAATGAATTTTTAATATTGATTAGATCAATTTTTGTAAAATAATATATTATAATTTTTATTATTAAAACATTTAAACTTGATGATCCCTTTAGAAAATAATTTTTACTAAGTTGATTGAACAATTAATCCTACTGTCTGCAAGTTTCACTAGGGTTTTTCTTCTTATCTCGATCTCTCCATGTGCAAGGTAAAATTAGGAAGAGAGGACCCAAGGCCCTCCTTTATCTAGATTTATTCAAGGAATGGGTGCAACCTATGCCCAAATCAATATCTCAATTCACAATCTTCAAATCTACGAGACATTTTGAACCCTAAAACTCCTACAAGCGTCGCTTGGCAGATTCAGAGAGCCAACAGATGCTTACCCAAGATGATATTTGATCCAACATTTGAATTTAAATCCAACAAAATTTCCAACTACATCTAGTACATGCAATATCTCGCCTTGATAGGGAAATTATTAGGGCATTGGCCTTTAAAGAAGGCACTTATGGATTGGATTTAAAAAAATGGAAACCCAAAGGGAAAATTGCACTAGAACTCGGGGCTTGGGGATTCTTCATAGAAATATTTGCCAATATAGAAGATGGAAGTAGAGTATTTAAAAGAAGACCTTATTTCTTCAATTTTAAAATATTTTTTCTTCTTTTTTGGACTAAAATATTCATCCTAAAGAAGGAGGAATTTAAAGTTGTTCCATTTTGCACTTGTTTATTCTCTCTTCCAAAGAATTCTGGGAGGAGGAAACACTGAAGGAAATGGAAATGATCTGGGTCAATTTTTAAAAACCTCGGATCTCACTATGTAAGGATGCTACATATCCTAAATGAGAATCTGTGTTTTCATGGACATCACATAACCCCTACCTTCCTCGGTCAACATCTACTATCAAGAGGAGGTTAGAAGTAGCATGTAATTACGAGCACATTCCCTTACGGTGTAGGAGGTGCAACGAATATGGGCACCTCTTTAGGGATTTCCCCTTCACCCATAAAGAGAATTTGCCTCTACACTATAAAAAAAATAAATCACAAAGGATTCACCCTAGTTGAATCTTGTAGATGATAGACCTACATTGCTCCATTTTTTAATCAAGACACCACATCAAGGACAAGAAATAACTTTAATTATCTATCTCAAGAGGAGGATATTGGCCCAAAGAACCCTTGACATGTCCACCTTGGAAAAATCATGGACTAAGAGACTACAATCAATCACAAGAAGGAGGTTATCATTGAAAATATCAAACCAAAAGAAGATTCTAAAGTAGAGCCCATGGAAGATATATAAGCTATTGAGGAACCAAAAATCATTGAGGAGATGGATTTGGATAACTCTCACCATCAAGAAATTACTAATGCTTAGATCAATAAATATCCTATATCCATTCCTAAGTCTCAAATGCAACTCATTTTAAAAGAACTTTTAAACACCCACCATCACCTCTATTACGAACATATGGGATCCATCCCTTCCCCTTCCCATCTAGGGATTCATACGCATCACTCAAGATCCTTTAGAAATACTTAAACCTGAGAAAAACAACATTGAAAATACAATAGCCAAAAGATGTAAGGAATAGATGAAAATATCATCAACTCAGGTAGAATATTGTTGATTACTGGGGTGTTCCCCTCCGATCAACATAAGCTCTCATGAATATCATCTCTTGGAACATTTGGGGCCTCAACAACCTTAGTAAGTAGAGGATTCTTAGATAAAGAATTAACAAATATTTCCCAATGATTATATTGTTGTAGGAAACTAAGCACTCTAGTGAAATGATAACTAAGCTAGCCCCTAAAATTAATAAAGGCTCTCAACCAACAAAATTAGATGCCTAGAGTCATATCGAGGGCCTAGAAATCTCATGGAACCTAGAAGAAGTCAACTTAATAGACCTATTTGTAGTTGCACACATTTTGATGATGTGATTTAACCTGGCAAGTACCTCAAAGGAAGTGTCCATCACAAATGTATACCAACCACATTTGGTAAGTGAAAAACAAAACTTTTTGAAGAATTTTAGTCTCCAAACCCTCCTCTAGGATTTGCTAGGGATCATAGGGGGTGATTTTAATGTATTAAAATCCTACTAAAGTGAAATGATGGTTTAAATAGATTAGAAACTGAGACAAGACTCTTTAGAGAATTTATTCACAACATGAATATGGTATATGTGGAAACTCTCAACGGCATTTTCACATGGAACAAAAAAAGAGCAGGCCACAAACAAATAATCTCCTTTTTGGATAAATTCCTTCTCTTGATATCCCTAGCAAGTAGATACATCATATGTGAAAGATCCATTCTCCCTTACTGAGGCTCATACCATTGCCTCATCTACTTAGATATTTATATCTAAAACTATACCAAAGCTCAATCCCTTCTGCTTTGAATCATTTTGGTTAAGTGATTTATCCCTCATAAAAAGAGCCAAGGACTAGTGGGAGGAAGAAAATTCCAACTTGGGCACTATTAAGTACAAATTTCAACAAAAACTCAAATTCCTGAAAAATGCAATCCTAAAGTGAAACATTGAAGAATTTGGTGACATTCTTTACGAAAAATAGATCCTAGAGACTCAAATGGAGAAAATTCAACAATGCATCATTTTAGAAAGGAGAATGGATGAGTTGGTTATGGAGAAGGCATCCATGTTGATCAAGCTAGAAAATAGATGAAAACAAGACAAAATTCTTTGGAAACAAAAGTCTCAAATCAAGTGGCTCAAAAGAGGGGGAGAAGAACACCATTTTTTCACAACTCCGTGATACAACACTAGCACAAAATTTGACTCATGTCTCTCTTTTCAATCTTAGGAGCTTGACTTGTAAAACATCAAGATATAAAACAAGAGTTGACCAAATTCTAAGAAGATCTACTCAAGGATCCACAACCTAGGAAAATGGAGGCCATAAGAAAAATTTCTCAACATGTCCCTAATTTAGTTATTCAAGAACATAATGATGTGCTTTTAAGACCTATCTCTTTTGAAGAATTGGAGGAGGCAACCAAAGGAATGCCCAAGAATAAAACCCCTGGCCTGAATGGATTTACATTAGGTGTCTATTAGGCTTGTTGGTGGAGGAATCTTGATGACATTCTTCAATATTACCTTCCTTTAAGGCCACCCTCTCTATTCTTTCCCCCAAGGTGGAAAAAATTAAAAAACCTATTTCTCAATAGTGTTGTGCAACATCATCTACAAAGTCTTATCCAAAGTAATATCCAACCATCTAAAATCAATCCTACCCTCTCTCATTTCCCCTAAGTAAATAAGGTATGTGGAATTTCGTCAAATATTAGATGGACAAGGGGACAATTGAGCAGAAAACAAAGGGTGCAAAGAGGAAGAAAGGGAGAAAGGATGGAAACCAAAGATAGAGCTAGTTATGAAAAATCCAAGGAAGAGGATGGAAACTTGCGAGCAATTTCCTTCTACTACTGAGAAGCACACCAATAGTTGATACAACGATAACAAAGGGCACGAAAGGGAAGAAGAGGAGAGCAGAGATAAACTAGAAACAAAACCTGTAGTGAACAAAGCTTTATGCCCATTAAGAAGCACATGCATAGACAAAGAGAAGAAATAGCAAGAATGGATGGTTTGCACTAGGGTGATTTCCTTTGAGACCCAACTATCAACCATGATAATGGGACTACATGTCGCTCTGCTCGAGGGCTCAAACACCATGATGACAACAAGTGCTATTACAACTATGAGCAATTTGGTTCATGCATAGATAGCCGACAACATATAGTCCATCTCTTTGGCATTGAAACCGCTTGATACTATAAATTCCCATGGGGCTTGAAGAGACTACGCTTCAATAAATCGTGCAGGAGAGTGGTACGCCATCCTCTCTGTGTAGGGGAGGTGGCTGCTTCCACACCCTTCCCACCATTGAACAAATCCATTGACATACCACACAAGGAGACATATATCAATGTTAATTAGTATATGCTTTCTTTAATTATATTTTAAATAAAAATATTCATTAGTTTTAATTAAAAGAATTAATAATTACAAATAAAATAACAATTCAAAAAACACTAAATTCTCATATTCCTTTTTTTTACATCTCAACCTTTTTGAATTGAATTTTCAAATTATAATATATAACCTTAAGAATAGATTTACTAGTTTTACCACTATCAACTTTATTTTTATTTTTATTTGTCTATTTCAAAAGACACGACATACCATCATTTAAGTTATATCTTAAATGAGAAGCATATTGTCGCTTTATATTAATATTATTCTTTTCATAATCTACTTTATAAGTATTTTCTAAGTATATTTTATGAATATTTCATATTTTCCTTTTCTTAATTTATTCTAGACATTCTTTCCCTTTTACTTTATTCTATTAACTTTATCTTTATTTTAAAGTAAATTGAAATTTCATAACATTTTCATTTTTTAAACTAAATTTATCTTCAAATGACAACTTATAAATTATTCATATTTTTCTTTTTCTTAATTTATTCTACTCATTCTTTCTTTTGAGTTTATATTCGTTTATATTTTAATTTTCTATTGACATTAACCTTCTCTGGTAAAATAGAATTTCAATGTACTTTTATCTTTATTTGTTACATTATTATCGTTCTTTCTTTTCGGTTTATATTTTATTTTTCCTATTAACTTTACTATTCTTCTCTGATAAATTAAAATTACAATCTAACTTTATCTTTATTCTTTACATTACTACCATATTTCTTTATTAATCACTTCATCAATCCTTTATTCATCACCTTTGATTCGTAAAATATAATTTCCTTTTGCTATTGCACTCATCAAGATTTTTGGTTTTTCTTTTTGGAATCAAAAGCGACGGCAAAGCAGGAATGGAATTTCATTGGGTGATTTGATCGTCAAATAAATTTGTAAAACTCTCAAAAAAAAATTGTTGAAAATTTTAAAACGAATGAAGGAGATTGAAAACTATTTAATTTAACAAGTAAATCTATTTTGAAATTCTAATTTTATTGTAAACTATTTAATTTAACAAGTAAATCTATTTTGAAATTCTAATTTTATTATAAAGTTTCAAGACTGCAAACAAAGCTTGTGTGTGACACTCATAAAAATCAATATAGTAGTTTAAATGGGCCACCAATATATACAATGCTATAAAATCATTAATGAACAAAACAATATATATTACCTTTCAAATAATATACTTTCTTAAATCTAACCTATAACATATACTACCCAACCATTAATAACCTATATATTGGTTGCAATCTAAACAATATAAAAATTGGAGACTAATGTTTTGAGAGATTGGAAGAGTCACACGTCGAAATATTAAAAAAAAACAGCGTTGATCATTAATCTTAATTTCATAAACATGCATTCAAAAACTTCATTATAGTATCTCCAAAGCGGGTCAACTCATCACATATACTTGACTGCACAACTATTAAAAGTAATAAAAACCTTACATTGACAGGCCGTGTAGAGGATTGCTATTTATTAGGTCAAATTGTAAAAAAATTTATTTTTATTATATCAAATTGTGAAATTTTTTATTTTTATATGTTTTTTGAAATGTATGTGTGTTTAATTTATATATTAATTATTTTTAATAATAATAATAATAATGCTATAGTTTAATTTTTTTTTTTTTTTTTTTTTTTTTGCAATGTCGAATGTATCATAAAAGTAAATATTTTGATATTTAGTATGGATGGAATTTTATTACCAGTCATTTAATTTAGATGGCTTCACTAATTTGTAAATTAGTATTTACAAAATTTAATCGGTCCTTGAAATGATTGATCATAGAAGTTGCAGGTTAACAAATATCGTTCATTTTATAATGTATATTTTTTGTAAGAAAAAATAATAACTTTTATTAAGTGTGAAAATTACATTTTGAATGTCCCTGCGTACACAAGAAAATGTAGTAACTTTTATTACGTGTGAAAATTACATTACAAATGTCCCTGGATATTACTCTTAAAAAGACCACATATTGCTACAGAAAAAACACATGTATGTGTTTGGACCACGGTCCTCGTATATACATCCACAAAATGACATCCGAGATCAATACATAGTGAAAAAGGACTAGTGTCCTCATATATACATCCACAAAATGACATCCGAGATCAATACATAGTGAAAAAAAGGACTAGTGTCCTCATATATACATCCACAAAATGACATCCAAGATAAATACATAGTGAAAAAATATAATAACAATCCTTACATAAAACAATATGAATTGTTGAGCATTTAGCATATGCATCTTGTGAAAGTTCAACAAAAATATAAATAAACTCTATTCATTGTTCTGTAAGAGAGCCCTCTATAAAGGGCCAATGATAGAACCCATGCCCATGATCATTGATGCACTCCTTTATGAGCCATGTGCCCATACCCTACGAATCACCCTCCTTAGATAAAGCATCAACAACCCCATTTATTTCCCTGAAAATGTGGTAGACAGAGAATTCATCAATTGATTGTTTTAATAGATAGATATCCTCTAGAATGGGACTAAGTGTGTGCATGTGACATCTAGCTGTGTTGTTGAACCAATTAATAACTATCTTTGAGTCACCAAGTATCTGAATGCGGAAATTTCCTTTTTCATTGTCAAACAACATAAACAACTTCAAACTCATTAACTCAACAAAGTTACCACTTTTCATCATGAAAGAATGGTTGTGTGATATATGAGCAACAACCCTACCCCCGCAATCTCCTTCAGAAAGAGAGACACCATCAAAATATGCCCAAGGATAGGTAAATTCAATAATTTCTTCTTCTATGATACATGAACGAGGCAGAGAGTCAAAACCTAAGATCAAGGAGTAGATAGATAAAGTTTGAGGAACCACTTCGTCCGGTATGGAAGTCTTGTCCCGAAAGACCTCAACATTCCAAGCTAGCCAGATTCCCCATGTGATGATAAGTAATGGTAGACTTCTAATATTTTTTGGATTAGCACTGTTTCACCAAGATTCCCATGCTCACATATATGACTCACCTTGCCATTGAAATGTGAAACCCAAAGAAATGCATACATAGGACTAGGCAACTAGAGAAAACAAGCATAGGAAGAAAAGATTATATACAAACTCCACATCGTTTTTGCATAATGGATACCAGGTCAGCCCTATGATGCCATGCTTGATAAGATTGTTTCCCATAGAGGATCGATTCTCCAAAATACACCATTGGAAAAGGCAAACTTTTGTAGTACATTCCACTTTCCATAACTTGTTCCACCATCATGAGAGGTTTGCAGGGTCCCTGTTTTAATTGAGGAATACATTTCCCAATTTTGGAGTCTAATCACCAGAAGAAGCATGCACCCACACCAAAGAATCCTCTTTGTCTCTCATGAAAACATGGGCTGCATTTAAACTAGCAGTGAATCAACGCCATTGATATGCCCATTCCCTGGGGAGATCAAGATGTTGCACAAAGAGTCATCCATGTCCCCAAATAGATGTATTGTCCTCATCCATGACCTGAGCCAAAGTGTGTCAACCGTGTGCCTAAAGGAATTCAATAAGCTCAGGCACGAGATGATAATTTGTGCCACTCCCTACCCATGGGTCTGTTACACAGTATTTTTTCACCGACCTTGCATCCCCTAATCTCGGGTAGAGTCGGTCCCTGAATGGCATCTGCTCTGTGTCATACATCAAAATATGTGTCCACATCTTCCATATCACTCAAGAAGATTAACCATGCTCATTAATCCTGAAGTTGACCCTTTTTACCTATGTTTCAAGATCGTCACAGGACATCAGTATCCTGCCTGCGACGATGGCCCAGAGTGAATGAGAACCTCGCAACACCGTCGCAAGAGTACATTTGTTCTTAGCGACGGTCGGATTTTAGGGATCGTCGCAGGTCATCAGTATCCTGCCTACGACGATAGCCCTGAATGCACTAATGCCTCACGATGTCATCTCTGAGTCTTAGTGTTTGACCCGTGATGACCTAGATATGGCGAATTAGTTCAAACAGAATGCTTCTGGGTGGTTCTGGAGCTGGTTGTTGGGTCAAAGAAGTTTGCCTCTCCTTATTTGAGATGGTGGTTCTGCCTTTTGAGTAACCTCCCATGAAGATAAGCTTCCTCTTCCTCATTCATGGAGGCTCCTCCTCTTATAAAAGCATCCTCCATGACTATGACCAACTAGTTTTTGGAGTGCTAGTTAGCAAATTAGCTAGTTCTTGGTGTTGGATTAATAGCTTACAGTTTGGATTGCTGATAGCCTAGCAATAGGTTGTGAATTGATAGTGTGAAATGGTTTTGTAAGAAGGAAGCCTTGTTGTGATTGTCTTA
This sequence comes from Pinus tabuliformis, assembly GCA_031772625.1. NCBI lineage: Eukaryota > Viridiplantae > Streptophyta > Pinopsida > Pinales > Pinaceae > Pinus > Pinus tabuliformis. The sequence continues at coordinate 519,588,645 of CM062812.1, forward strand.
GTTTCATACTTGTGCTTTTGGGTGACAAAGAGAGTCATCAGTCCTTCTGGGAGACCTTTGAGAGTGAATGCTTATGGAGACATACTGATCGGACCCTTCAAGGAAGCTTGCGACGTCAAGGCATGGTTGTAAGCTTTATTGTTGTTTATATTAATACAATCAATGGTTATTTCCTATATCATGTATGAAATGTATGTTGATATCTTATGGTTCCTTGACTCTATAAGTGGATAGTTCATTGTTGTGCTCTATTATGTGTTTTTTCATTTTCATATGTTGTTTCAGGTGAATCATTCATTAAGGAGAAGAAAGCGATAGCTGAAGCGACGTGACGAAGACTTCATCAAACACCGGTATAAGGTAGGCCTATTCAACAATAACTATTTAAGGAATTAGCTATTGTCTTTGTCTTGCTGTGACTAGACCCACTCTAGGGCTAGAGGGGTTGTCTCTGTCCGTAGAGGGAACTTTCCTGCATCACAAGTTGGCGACTCCACTGGGGAGCCTTTGTGTGTTGTCTCTTGTTTTTGCTCTTGATTTGTTTTTGATTGAATTACATAGTGTCTCTTTGTTTTGGGACTGAGCCATCAATGTTTTGGATCACTTGAGTAGATCTGGTAGTCCACCTCACTATCTGAGTGATAAGCCTGGTGTCTTTTAGTTGTCTTTGCCTTGTTTTGCCTCTTAATTAAGATTGTCATTGTTTAGCTCTTAACAGCTGTGACAAATCGCTCCTGTCCTCTTTACCCAAGTTGTACGTCGCAGATATCCCGTCATACAGTTGCGACAATTCCTAAAATCGGACCGTCACCGAGAACAGGTGTACCTTTGCGATGACGTCGCTTAGTTGCTAGTGTAGTGCCTGCGACGATTTGGCGATCGTCTCATGTTGTTAGTCTTACCCCTGCGACGATTCCTGTAGGGTTGCTTTTTATAGCCCTGCCTCCTGAATAGGCCAATGTAGCTTGTCCTTTGCTATCTCTTACATCTTATTAAGCTTGTTTTGACTATGTTTGCTAAGGCATATCCTTCTTGGTTCTGTTTGTATGAGTTTTGGTTTTTTGGGCTATGTGACCTAAGTCTTTTAAGGTTTCGTCAAGAATTCACTTGTTTTGGGTTGCTTGTCCTTCCAAGATTCTGAACTACATCCACAACCATCTTATTGACTTGTTTGAAGTTGTTCCCTTGTTACTTGTCTATCCTTTCTGATTGGTCTATAGTGATTGGTCATCGAACTAGTTTGTTGTGTTGATTTGATTTCCGTTCACTATTGAAACATAGATTACATTTGTTTTGATCAGTCAGGCTTGCATTTGCTTGTTTGTTATTAATTCCAAAAATAAAAAACATTGCACTCATATAGCATACGAAAATGAAAGCATGTTTGCATTAGTGGATTCTTCATGATTAAGAATTAAAAGGCAAAGTTCAAATCTTTCATTTTTCGTCATAGTAGTTGAGAGATAAGCAGAAATCGATGCATTGTGCTTCCTATTGATTGGATTACTTGCTTGCACTGTTGTTCTTGCATTTGCTTGTTATTGTCTTCGTTCGCTTGGAAATGAACTCCTTACCCTCATTTAGGTAGTCGTTCATCAAAAGGAATGGTTTTTTACTCATTGTAGTTGCATACTAGAGATTTTTGAAATACATCTGGTAGGGCCTTGAAATCGAGACTTAATTCAAAGATTAACTGTTAAAATCTATTTAATGAACTTAAAAATACATTGGAACCTAACGTTCACATATCTAGAGGTCTAGGCTAGAGACGTGTTCCAACATTGTTAAACCTAGTTACTATTGTTTTCACTAAGGTTGGGTGATTCCTCCTCTGTGATTTGATAAGTGCTAGTACGAACTTGTGCTCCCTATAGCGTTGAGTATATGGTGGGAGACCCTATTAGGTTGAAATCCTTTTATCCCTAGGAAGCCGAGTCTGCCACCTTACAAATCATAACGCACTGAACACAACATTCGGGAAGATTGACTACCATACGGAAAGTCCTTGGTCATTTCTCTTTCATTTATCACCAAGGTGTATATTGCAGTTTTACGATTTGTCTGGTAAACCCTCTTGTCTAGAGTTTCCAAAGTAGTCACTTTCGTTCCTTTTCGACTCTTTAAAAGTAAAAGGATTATCTAAGCACTTGTCATTTCAGGCTCATTAAACTTCGAAAGCGATAGAGTCACCTTTTGTCCTTTTCTCGACTCTTAAAATATGAAAAGGAAAAGTTTTGTTTCAATGTTGTAAAATTAACTACCCACAAAATATTCCTGGTTACAGTTAGTGTTTCTTTCAAAGTCAATTCCATTGGCAACATTTCTAGAGTCTACTAGTCAAGGTCTTTCCCCGAATGGGAATCGTGGTCCTTTTCCTTCTTTCGGAAATGTTGGTGCTCCTTATATGACAACGTTGCCCCTGCTTGGGTTAACCATTGGCCTACCTATTTGGTTGTTTTCAACCTCGGTGGTCCTGAGCATCCCGACTCCTGTTCCACCATCTCCTTCATTTGAATCACGTCACGATGATTCTAGGGTTGACCCTTCACCTTCTTCCCCTATTTCTTCACCCTCCTCTTCTACTTTGCCTGGTGAAAGTTCCAAATCCAATAACCAGGAGGCTAAGAAGAAGAAGAGGAAGACGAAGAAGAAGAAGTTAGATAAGCAAGAGGCCAACCGTGCGACTATTGCTTTGAGTGCACCTCCAGTAGCAAAACCTTCTGATCCTCCACAGAAGGTCAAATTTCCTTGTAAGCTGTGCAAGGGTGATCATCTCCTCCGAGACTACCCTAGCATTCCCAGAGTCTTGGAGGTATGGTCTCAGATTTCGGATCGACCATCCTCATCGACCTCTGGAGATCATGTCGATGCTACGCTCTTGGCCCACGATGGTAAGAAGAAAGGGAAGATTAGATTTCCCTGTAGGTTATGTGAAGGTGCACATCTTCTTCACCTTTGTCCTCTCATGGATAAAGCTTCCAAAATTTTGGAAAACCTGGCAGTTCCTCAACCCCAACTTCCTGTTGGTTATCAGAGGCTTTCTTCTGATCCTCCCCAGATTGGTAAAGAGATTGACTTGGATTCATCTCTTGCCCATCTTGCTCTTCCTGAGCCTGACTGTGTTATGTATGTTCCCGACCAACCATTGGTCGAAGAGAGTGTCGGCTTGGTTTCGCCACCAGTTGTTCATTCTGTTCCGGAAGAGCATGATGATCATACTGCTCATGTTCTTCTCATCTCGTCAAATTCTCTTGAATCAAAAAGTGACCCTCCTATCCCTGCTGCTCTAGAGAGTCCTTCTTCTATTCCTATAGAGCATGGGGGCAATCATATGATACCCCCACCAAGTAGTTCTGTCATTTCCTTCGATTGGAGTCACTTGACTACTTTCCGCCTCCCATCTTATGTGCCTTTCTAGATCACAGTACACGCCTATAATATGGAAGCACTTGACACTCTCTTGGATGAAGGTGCGTATGTTAGTCTCATGCCTTCCACTACTTGGAAAGCTTTGGGCTCCCCACAGCTTGTTCCTGTCACCCAGAATCTGTTGGCTTTTGACAGAGGAACCAATCCACCCTTAGGGATCCTTCCAAAGTTCGCTATTACTTTGGGAGGTAAAACCGTCTATATAGACATGACAGTCGTCCAAGGTGTGTTGGATTTCAATCTTCTCCTTTGCCGCGACTATATTTATGTCATGGGAGCTCTTGTTTCTTCACTTTTCCTTGTGGTTTTTTTTCCACATGACGGAAGAATTGTGACTATAGATCAATTGTCATTATTTAGTCACCAGGTACCTCCTTTGCAACCATCATCCCCTATCGGCTCTTGTTTTCCAGCAGTACCTTCCCCACCACAGGTCAATTATGTGGCTACCCATTCCACCTCCATTGATGATCACACAGATGATCTAGTACATCATGTATTAGGGGCATTGGGACCCAATCTGTCATTGGAGCTCGATGTCCTGTATTCCTCCCGGAGCATGGTCCTTCCATCTAGGGAAGACCTCTTGGGAGCCCTGTTTTAATATGGTCCATGACCAGTTTCGCCAAGGATAGTTCTTTTCTTGTGTCAACCTCGTTAAAAAATGAAACAAGGAGTATGGAGCATAGTTCCTTGTCTTGTGTCAAGCTCATTAAAAAATGAATCAAGGCGTCTTGAGGAGAGTTCTTGATCTTGTGTCAACCTCATTAAAAAATGAAACAAATGTCTTGACAATAGTTCTTTTATTGTGTCAACCTCATTAAAAAAATGAAACAACTCCCTTTTCCCAATCTAGTCTTTGATTTAGATCTCGTAAAATCCCAGTCAAGTCTTTCCAAGATCTCGAAAGTGAACCTTCATTCCATCCACCTAGTTGAATGACATGAAGCTTGGGAGGCATGTACCTCGATTGGATCATTATGTTGGTGGCATGCGAACCTTATTCAAGCATAGTTTTTCGTTTCAAGCTTGTGTAAACATGAAACCGAATCCAAGCATAGTTTTCCATGGTTCGAGCTTGTGTAAAAATGAACCCATGCACTGATGTACCTTTTTTGGTTTGGTGTGTAAAGCGATTTCTTGCTTATTGTGTCTTTTATATTTTATGCAGATGTTAAATATATTGACTAATGCATTAGTGAATTATGTATTAGATAGACATTTGCGCAAATTATAAATCATAAACAAGCATTCAGACATAATAAGCAGATATAGTAAAACATAGATAGATCTATATCATGTGTTGCGCACCATGGCGCTCAAAATATATATATATATATATATATATATATATATATATATATGTCTAAAAAATATGTGTGTTCAGTTACATAGCGAGACACATGTCTCTCAAAATCTATGGCAAAAGAAACCTAGAAGTCTACTATGCATGATGCTCTCTGTCACAGACTACCACCCGGACCACCCGTCTAACCAGCCGGTGTATCCTGTTCGACACCCCCGCGTTATGTCACTGGTACTGCCTGGGAATCTCCTTGAATCCTCTGTAGTCTAGGATCCCCTCAGTCAAGCCCTTTAGGTTACGGGCTATCTCCTCCTCAGCATCTCCACCCGGAAGTGGTAAGTCAATCTCTCTGTCAGCCCTCTGGGCAGTATGAGCGAGACCTACTGGTCTCTCAGGTCCAACATCTGCAAAGAATTGAGCATAATAATTAGGACATATATATTTTAAGAATCCAAAAATATACAAAAGCTTTGTTGGTCAAACTGAGTATTTTACCTCTCTCGTCCCACTGTTCGCCAAGAGGAAGCAACATGTCCAAATCTCCCCTGAATTCCATCCCAACATACGACCAATCCTCGACTATGACTTGCTAACGGTTCATCTACTCAACAAATTCTGGACCCCATGATACAGGCTGTTGATCGCCTCCTTGCCGCATCACAAGAGCCCAACGAGTAATTTGTGTATCTTGTGGTCCTGGCCTGCCTGTGACGATAGCCCTAAATGCACTAATGCATCATGATGTCATCTCTGAGTCGTAGCGTTTGACCCGCGATGACCCAGATATGGCGAATTAGTTCAAACAGAATGCTTCTGGGTGGTTCTGGAGTTGGTTGTTGGGTCAAAGAAGTTCGCCTCTCCTTATTTGAGATGGTGGTTTCACCTTTTGAGTCACATCCCATGAATATAAGCTTCCTCTCCCTCATTCATGGAGGCTCTTCCTCCTATAAAAGCATCCTCCATGACTATGATCAGCTAGTTTTTGGAGTGCTAGTTAGCAAATTAGCTAGTTCTTGGTGTTGGATTGATAGCTTACAGTTTGGATTGCTGATAGCCTAGCAATAGGTTGTGGATTGATAGTGTGAAATGGTTTTGTAAGAAGGAAGCCTTGTTGTGATTGCCTTAGTTTCATACTTGTGCTTTTGGTTGAGAGAGAGAGTCATCAATCCTTCTGGGAGACCTTTGAGAGTGAATGCTTATGGAGACATATTGATCAAACCCTTCAAGGAATCTTGCGATGTCAAGGCATGGTTGTAATCTTTCCTGTTGTTTATATTAATACAGTCAATGGTTATTTCCTATATCGTGTATAAAATGTATGTTGATATCTTATGGTTCCTTGACTCTATAAGTGGATAGTTGGTTGTTGTGCTCTATTATGTGCTTTGTTGTTTTCATATTTTGTTTCAGGTGAATCATTCACTAAGGAGAAGAAAGCGATAGCTGAAGCGACGTGATGAAGACTTCATCAAAAACCGGTATAAGGTAGGCCTCTTCAATGATAACTATTTAAGGAATTAGCTATTGTCTTTGTCTTGTTGTGACTAGACCCACTCTAGGGCTAGAGGGGTTGTCTCTGTCCGCAGAGGGAACTTTCCTGCATCACAGGGTCCGTGCCAATTTGGACCTATTCACCATTGCCCACTTTCCATACAAAACCCTTTTTTATCACCTGGAATGATTGGGCTACCGCCTTTAATATGATTGAACATTTGGTCTGCTATGATCATGGGCATGAACCCATTCCACAGTGGACCAAGGCTTAATGTACTTTTGATATACTACCTCCGTCCATAAAGTGCTAGTTGATATCAGACGCCATGCCACTTTCGCTGTCAGGGCCTTTGCAAATAAATGAATGTTTTTTTAGCCCCAACCACCCCATTTTTTTGGTAGAGATATTCTATCCCATTTTACCCAAGCAAATAATTTTCCCTCCTTCTGTCCATCCCACAAATAACAACAACATATTTTGTGAACTGAAGAAAGAATACCTTTGGGGATACATGAGAGGGAAAACTAGAAAATCGGGATCCTTAAAGAACTAATTTAGTGATAATTAGTCTGCCAACACCTGATATCCATCAAAAACTGTAGGACTTTAGCCTCTTTTTTATTTTTGCAAGAAGCCATTACCAATCAATCTTTCGGTAATCATTTGGTTTAAGGTAGATGCATAAATATTTTAGGTCATCGTCAAGGGATTTTAATTGATAAGGAAGGACATGTTGAGCATACCTTGATTCCTCCCTGGATAGACCATTAAAGGATATAGAAGTCTTTAGATGATTTACCTACATGAATGTTGTTTTTTCAAATAAAAAGAGCATCTCCCTTATGGATGCAACAGCATGTCGAGACCCATCACAAAACAGCAGACCATCATCCACAAATAACGAGTGAGTGATGAAACAAACCTCGACGACTGCAATACCTCATAAAACTCCTTTTCTTCTAACATTTGATAATAATCTACTAAGCCCCTCAACAAAAAGCAAGAAGAGTAATGGGGATAAAAGATATCCTTGACACAATCCCCTGTGAGCATGGAAAACAGAGGTAGTTGTTCCATTGATGAGAACCACAAACAAGATAGAAGAGATGCAACTCATAACCCAACTGATAAAAGGAACTTCGAAACCAAGGTGGGTCATCAATGTATAGAGATAAATCCAACTTACTCTTTCATAAGCTTTTGAGAGATCAAGCTTTATAACCAGCCCTTTTAGCTTCCAAGTTTTGAAGCTATGAGGTCCTTCTTAAGTGACCCCAATAACATCTTAATAATGTATTAATAGTAATCTCGTTAATTTTAATAATGCATTGTGTTAGAGTCGGTCTTGAGCCCTCCATCAACGATCAAAACTCTTTGCATTTGCATATGTAGGTGTCTCATCAGTGTCAATTTTTGCATCCCATTAGGCATGCCATAACCCTGATGGAGGAGCTGGTGTATTTGTACCCCTCTTGGCATTCCTGGATCAGGTCATTTCAGTCATTAAGCTCTTTCAAGCTTGTCTTGTCTTGTCTTGAGGTCAAATTCCTAGGTCTAGGGTTTTGGTCAAGTATGTTTACAAGGTCATGTTCTGAAGGTCAATAAGTGTTCAGCAAGCCAGAGGGATTATTGTAAAGATGTTTCTTCGAAATTTTTTATCTTGTACAGTTAATTCTCACCTTGGATTTAAAAACTCTGTTTTTAAAGCCAAGGTCATTTTTCAAATTTTTGTAAAAGGTGATGAAATTTCAAAAGACTTCAGCGGACAGCGTGTAACCCTGGTCCCCTTGCCAAGATCCCTCAGATGATCTCCCTGCAAAAAGAATCAAGCCAAAGCACTAAATGAGTCAATTTCAGGACAAAGGAAACCGAAAAGTCAGTTTTATAAAGTGTCAAAGAGAAACATTAGAAAGTGGGTTTGAGCATGAAATTTATTAAAATGAAACCTATAAAGACCCAATCTCCCTCCTTTTACTCTCATTGTGCATCCAAGACACTTGCAAGAGAGTTTGGGCGAGTGATTGAGTGAAAGGAGTGAAAGTTGAGCGAATTCGGGCGATTGACAGGCGCGCGACCCGTCAGAGGGGTTCCCGCAGTTCAGTTTTTCAACGGGCGCGACCCGTCAGGCGCGCGCGACCCGTTGGGTGAGGCGCGCGACCCGTCAGCGACCTCCCTTCCAAACTCTTTCCAAATTTGTTCAAGCACCCTCCAAATCATCAAATTGCTTGAGGTAGGTTCTCCAAACTTGGAAATGATTGCTGGTTATGTTTGAAGGACATCATGAATGTGTTTTTAATGATCAAACTATGCAAGAGAAAACGCTCCATATGGCTGTATATTAAATTTGTAAAATTTGCTAGGGTTTGTTGCTGTTTCAATGGTTTTTTCCCTTGTAATTATTTTTCCTCATTCCCATTTCATTTTCCCTGTATGTCCATATAAATTTCCCTTTTAAATTTGTAAAAAAAGAAAATAAACCCTACCCCTTTTCCCTAAAAACTAAAAATCAAGCCCTAACCCTACCCCTCATAATACCCATGTAAACACATGTATTTAATGATGCATATGCAGTGATATTTGCAGTGTTTTTCCCTAAATTCCCTGTTGTATACATGTATTCCCATTTTCCTTGTAAAAATGTCCCTCCCCTAAAATTTCCCTCATGTTCCTTGTCCCCTTGAAACAACATATAAATCAGCTTTTTACAGGCAGAAACAGCAACACAGTTTGTCCATTTTGCTCTTTAATCAATGTCAGAAACCGAAACCTATGAGCAAAGTGATGACCAGTCATCAGCTTCAGAGATTGAGGTACAGAGGAGGCCTCATAAGGGTGGTAAGGGTGGACATCATAAGCGAGAAGAGCCCACCTCTTTAGCAGAGTTACAGGCTTGTTCTATGGCAGTCACATGTTTCCAGTATATGTCTTGCTATGAGTTTCGTGAGAGGATCTCTCGGATTCAGCACCATAGAGAGTTGGTTCGCCTATTTGTTTTACACTTGCATGATGGACATGTCAACCTTGCCGGGGTGGACTTCACTTTGACACCCGAGGTGATCTCACATGCCACAGGGATACCTAATGTTGGGGAGGTGGGGAATAAGCGCAAGGTGCTGGATAATGTTCACTTTGAGCCTTTTGTCCGGCCACCATTCATGAGACATTTGGCAGGTGTGTTTCCATTCAGGTTTCTCAGGAGTGAGTATGCTCCCATGATGAGGCTCATCATGCACTATTTTACCTGTGAGGGCAGATTTTCACAGGTATATTCATATCATATTCGCCTCTTGATGCACTTCACCCGAGTGAGGATGATGAACATCCCTGTTTTCTTCTATCAGAACATTCAGAGGATGGTGCCCATGTTGCAGAGGAAGAGCCCGACACAGCAGTATAGGAGCCTGTACCATTATGGTTTGATTCAGCTTGTAGTATTGCATCAGTTGGCTCAGCAGGGCATCTCATGGGAGGAGTTCATCTCTCGTGAGTTTTTCACAGCACCACCCTCGCCACATCCTGAGGTTGTTCACAAGGAGGGAGGACCATCACAGCAGCATGACATCCCTGTCACTAAACATGTCAGCTCCTCACCTCTGGTTACCTATCAGAAAGGCCCGAGGGCCTTATTTGCAGCAGCTCGACGAGTACTTTCTCCACAGCAGGTGGAAGGGGTCTCGCCTTCTTCATCGGCTTAGCGAGTGTTATCTCCACATCAGGTGGAAGGGGCCTCGCTTTCTTCACCAGCACAGGTACCAGGGAGGGGCAAACAGCCCATGATTGATGAGGGGCCATCAAGAGTTCCAGATATTGAGCTTGTTGATCTTGAGGCCAGTTCTCCGAGCCAAGAGGCAAAGGAGATCATTCAGCATCTCAAAGCTGAAAATGATGCCTTGTAGAGGAGATTAGAGGGTGCACAATGGACCATCACATACCTGGAGCAGCGCAACAAACAGTTGGAAGATGAGCAAGCACTTGATGAGCTGTGGAGGATTCGTAGTGACCAAATCTTGAACCGAAGAAGACCCGGTGATCCATTGCCTGCTGACCGAGAGTCCATGCTCATCCGGGTAAATGCACACTTGGAGAGGCTGTTGGCTAAGGCCAACCAAGAGAAGAAATTGCTGAGGAACATGAAGAACCATTACTGGGCAAGGATGCATGTGTGCAAAGCAAAGATGAAAATGTTTCAAAGGCGGTTGACCGAGGCACTAAAACGGAGAAAGAGGCCCAATCCCCTCCGTATCTTGGCTGAGGCTTCACTCAAGGATCAAGGCACTAAATAGCCTAGCCACAGCACAAATCCCAAGAAATTTTGAGAATTTTGGGTGAATTTTGGTATTTTTAGGCAATTTGCAGGTTTTTCCCATTAACGGGTCTCACCCCCCGCGCGACCCTTCATCATGGCAACTCCATTTGAAAAAAACTCAGCATTTCCAGATTTTTCATGCAAAGTTACACATGCTCATGGATGGACTTGAGATTTGGTGAAGTTTTGGGCCTCCAGAAAGTCAAAAAACTAGCAAAAAATGACTTTCTGCCACTTTTTTGAACTGCAGAAAGCAGTCTTGGGAGATTTGATTTTTGACAGGGCAAATGAACTCCAAATTCAAAAATTCTAGTTGGGTTGGAAAGTAGACTCACAGACCTTTCCAAAAAGCCTACTCTTGCCCAATTTGGACACCTGCAAGTGCCCCAAAAGTGACTCCAAAGGCGCGCGACCCGTCAGGCAGGGGCGCGCGACCCGTCAGGCAGATTTTTCCAAAATGCACTGTACAGCTCAGAAAAGCGTAGTTTGACCCAGTTTGACTTTTTGGGGTGAATTATGATCCTCTTTGATGTAATTATTGTACTTTTTAGACACTTTTACTCTTATGTAACATTTCTAGAAGATTCATTCATGAAAAAGGTAAATATTAAATGAATGAATTGGTTTCCTAGCTTATAGAGGCAAGTTGTTTTCACTGCTTAGTTTGTAGTGCTTAGTTTAGAAGTGGTTGAAATAGCTCCTAGGATAGTGAGCTAGACCCATGGAGGTAGGGAAAGAGGTTAGATCATCTATATTATGTACTTTCTTGGTCATTTTCATGGTTGGACTCTTGAGGGAGAAGCTATCATTGTATTATTCACTGTATCTCTGCAATTTTTTGGCTAAGGAAGACCAGGGTTTTTGCAGTCCTCTTTGGGATTCTTGTGGACTCATGTGTTGATGGTGTGTTTCTCAATGTACTTGTAAGCTTGTTATGTGACTCATTTCCTTTCTTTTACTTCTGCACATTAAACAAATGAAGTGTTAAAGTAAGAATTCATGCTTGCCATGCTCTGCTTTTAAGTTTGTTTAATTTCAATGTTTTCTACTGTCTAAAGAGAATTCAAAGTTATTGTTTGCTCTCTTTAGCTCTTCACCTTTCGTTCCTGACCATCCACCTCAATCAAAGGCATCAACACTGTCTCCTACCTCGCCCCAAAGAACCCCCTGCAGAAACTGTGTCCAATCCCCGCACCCAAAATTGCCATCCCCTCAATTTGCCACCAAAAACCCCCAAAACCCCAAATCAAACTCTTTGATCAGTTTCCTAGCCTAATATCAGTGTTACCTTATTGGTCATCTCATCTATTGAAGATTTTACGAGACGGACCGGAGAGAGCCTTCTCCTGCCCCGTAGGGCTAGCTACGAGGCTAAATGGTTTGATGTTGCCTTGAGGTTTACCTTTCTCAGCCTGAGGTGAAATTTCAAGCGCCAACACATTGATAATTACACTTCATTAGACTGTTTACATACTCTTCTGAAAATGTCACTAGTTTAAATTTTGTAAATGCACTAGACTCCCTACCTCAATTAATCCTCAATTGATTTGGTAATCTATGTTTTTTTTTCTCCTTTAAACAATAAAAAGATATATTCTATTAACAAATCATGAAGAAATACACAAAAAAACATATTCATAATTTCCAGTAACCTAATATAACAAAATTTCCAACACATCCTAGAAAAAACAAATTATAACTTCCAACAACCTAATGTAACAAAATTTCCAACGCATCCTAGAAAAACACATTAATAATTATAAATCTATTTTAGTAATTTAACAATCAATTCTCAATTAATTTGATGTTTCGTTTTCTGGTTGTTGTTATTGAATGTTTTTTTACCAGTTTTTTTAGTGCGATTTTTTGTAAGTTTTTTCGGTATTCATTGAAATCACAAGTTTGATGGGTAACCCCTACAAAATAGAAGTGCCCTAGGGGTTTCTTAGGGTGTTGAATCCATATATAGAGTAAAAAAATTAGATTAAATATCACAAATCAAGATTTCACCACAAATTTTTGGGCCGGATTTTAGGATGGAAAACTCCAAAAGTCCCAGTAAAAACCACTCCGTTTTTGTAATAATAACCAAATATATTATAATAAAAAAATTGTACAAAATTACAATAAACATATATTCATAGTTTTCAATAACATTACGTAACATTTTTTTAATTATATTAATTATTTTTTAATATTTTAAAAAACATAACATTTTTATTTCTTTCTTTTAAATTAAAAATATCATTTCCATAACATGAAAAGTTACAACCATTTCTACTATGGTTTGCCTTAAGAGAAACCAACATATTAATTATATTAGTGAAGAATCCATAACCATTTTATCCAATATCAAGTCTTTCAGAATAACAATTGCAAAATGAAATCAAAAACTTGGCTCACCACCTATAACTCTCCAACCTATCATAGAACACAAAATGAAATAGACATCAAGCCTGAGTATGAGGCTTGTCCTCCCCAAATGCCTTAGTGAGAAGATATATAAACATATCCTTTTCTCTTAGCAGTGTGGGATAGCTGAAGGTAGCTAGCTGAAGGTAGGTAGCCATATAAGACATTGGGATTTGCTTGAGGGCCCTTTGAAGCTTAGTATCTCTCCTCCTCCTTGGAAGTGCCTGCTTCTGCTGAATTATAAAAAAAAGTTTGAAATTAACCCAGCAACAATGACATCAGAAATAAGATGAATACAAAATTAAGCCAACAAAAATAGGAAAACTCTAAACAATATGGTGTTTTCATTATATTTGGCTAATAATCTTTATAAAAAAATTACAATAAATATGTTCAACCACACATAAGATATAGGCACTTCTTAAAACCTTTTTTGTTTGGTTATTCCTCAGAAGTAATGAAACAGGTAAACGACCATGACCCAGAGCATCTGGCAATAGTGAAAGGCTGCTTTCTTAGGGACCTCTAGCAAGTAATTACAGGTGGTGTAGGTTTCTTTGAATAACAGTGATGAGTCAACCTACATTAACAAATATAAACCAGTAATAACTATACCACTACTAATTTGACAAAAAATAATTCCACTGTTAAAAATATATATATATAAACACTTAATCTATCCCAGAGTCAAGTGACCAACTACTCATAATTACAGATACCAAATACATTTACTAGTAATAATCTACAAATGAGAAGATCCCATTTTACGAACTGGAAATCGAGCTAGACACACACAGTGGGTGCATACATCGCCTTGCCAACTTTACATGATGTACATTATTGTTATGTTATACTGTTTTTTATTTTAATGCCGTAATTTACTTTTGGTGGTATTTTTATTTCAATGTTGTAAAACATTCTTTAATACAAGTGTCTAGTGAAAATATTAGATTGATCAGTGTATGAGTCAGAACACGTAGAAAGAATAAACCTGGAGAAACTGAAAAATTGCCTTGAAAACATTAATTCCCTTTGAAAAGAATGCAACCCACCCAAAAATAAAGAAAAACTAAAACTGAATGAAATGAAAATTAAGGTCCAGAAGTGTTTGGGCAACACATTTATCTCAGGGTATGACATTAAATTTATTGAATGAGGGGTCAAAGAACTAACCATCTAGTGATTTTCATCTTGTTATTTATCTTATTACTAAAAAATTTCTATGTATCTTTCTCTCTCAAAATAGGGAAAAGCTGGAAACCCAAAAATTCTTTGATTTTGATCTAACAACTTTTTCCTCGAATCTCTGCAGATCTAGAAATCGATTAGCCAATGAAAGTTGTGTTTCACTCTTTATGTTTGGCTATTTTTCTTTGGTCTTCCTTTACCCCTCCTAACCACAACAAGAATGCCAGAAAATAACAGTTCAAAATTAGTTTGTTTTATTTACTTCCATGCTTAGTTTAATTTTTTGTAGCATAGACTCTGTTGTTCAACAAGGCTGTTATTTTTTTCTCATATCGTTAGTCTTCCACTGAGTAGGGTAGAAAATGGTTTTGGTCTCTGTTTTGTATGGATTCTCATCTCAATTTGCAAGTTATTGATTCTCTACTTTACTGCCTCTGACATGGTTCCTAAAGTGATAACCCAAAGAAAATAATTTTGCTAAACTGATGTAAAATTTCTCTATTATAATGCAAAAACAACTTACCAAAAACAAAAAACTCTCTCTTTCTTAATTTCTCTCATCTAACGAGTGATTTAAACTTGATGAAATTTATTATAAATCTGTTCAAATTGGTTGAAATTGCTGATTTTTTCTCAATTTCTCTCATCTAACTAGTGATTTAATCCGGTCGGCTTAAATTTATCATAAATCTATTCAAATGGGTTGAAATTAATGAATTTCATTGCATAAATGGATTGAGCAAGGTAACAATCCTTATTAAACTCTAATACGAAATCTATAAATTTAATGTATATAATTTTTGAGTTTAATAAAAAAATACTGGCTTAACATTCCATTTTTCCAAAATTCTGGTAAAAGGTCATTGGTTTGAATTTCCATTAATTAGACCAGGTATGGAAGTGTAGAGTAAAGGTTGTCCCCAAAAACCCAAGGCCAGTAATTTAAGCTTCCATTATCTTGACGGGGTGAAAGGGATTTATGAGAGAGGTAGTCAAGATATGTGAAAGAAATCAAGGAAACCCTATCCAGAGAAAAGAGCGAGGGATAGTGTGTTTAATGTTGAAAATAGCAACAAGAAATGCTAAATATAGAAGTGATAAAAATAGCATTGCTATAGATAGCATTTCAGGATACAATCCAATTTTAGTTAGTCCCTAAACTAAAATTGAGATTTAAAATTCGAATTTGATCTTAGCAGCGATTTGAAAATTAATTAATTAATTCATCTTGAGTTAATTAGTTGGAGAAAATCAAACATGAAGTCTATGTGAAGACATGCCACAGTTTTCCCTTTGATTGAGGAAGTTATCCCTTGATTAAGGATATCATGATGAGTTTTACTTTGAGTTGTAATTAGTTAACTGAGTTAAGTCCAGTTATATTAGTTCCAACAGTTTGTGGAACTGATTGTGCATTCAGTTAGATAATGCATGCATGCATGTAACTACTACACTTCAGAGAACTTAATATTCTCTCATAAATAACTCATGCATGTCAGTTCAGTCAGAGACCTAGTTGAAATCAGATGATGGGACAATGTACTATCAGTTGTAGGAATATTCCATTGAGGATATCTCTTGCATGCAGAAGGAATTCATTCCTTGGAGATTGCGCAGTTACTTCTGAGTTTGGGGAGTTGTGTGAGAGGTTAATTTACACAAGTGGCAGCCAGAGGACCCAAGAGAAACTGCGCAAGTAAATAGGAGGCTTTGAGGATTGGAGGAAGGAATATGTTGTGTCTATTCAGTATATGAGCAACATTGAGGGATTGCACTGAGAGCTAGATAGCTTGTGAGCTAAATATTTGTGTAATCCGAACATATTTCCACTTGTATGATAATACAGAGATTAGGTTTTAGGTTGAGGCTTTCCCCAGAGTATTCTTCTATGTTCATGTGTGATTGATTTCTCATTCTCTGTTATATGTGTTCTATTTGATCTTGCTCAAAATTGATTAAGCTTCCGCAAGTTTGTTTGTAGAAGTAGATCAAGTATTTTGCTTTAGTATATTGCATTATCAGGTGATCTACAATGGGAATTTCTACATTTAATGCAGAGACAGCTACAGACTTGCATGGGACAAACATTCAAACTCAAAACTCGTGAGTCCACATCTTCTTATAGAACCTTATTCTTCCATTCTCATACTCCATGCGTTGTCATGTATTATGTTCCTTTATATTCAATGTTCAATCCGCTTTTACACCAAATCGCGAAGCCATTCTTATGACTTGATTTCATGCCACACCATTCCCATTCTCTGCAACTATGTATAATACAAATTAAAAATATAAAACACACCAGAGTTTACCTTTGTGCTCTGCTTTCAAGTCATTATTACAAAAATTATCTTCTCTAGAATTCTATGTATCTTGCAATTTTTGCTAGAGCTAATGATATCCGTCGATTAAATATCAGATTCCTTCATCACCTCTTCAACTGATTGATGAAAATGGGAAGCACTTCATCGCTGACACTCATAATGCTCTCTGCTCCACCATTCCTCCCAGGTCGATGAAATCAGGATTAACAAAAATATAAAAATATAATGCAGTCTTGTCAAAAGGGTAATGGTTATGGTCCTTAAATCTAATGCGGTCTGGTCAAATGAGTGATGGTTTTGGTATAAAATTTCTCTACCACGCCTTACTTCAAACGCTAATGGATCCAAGGAACCCAAAACTGAGCTAGATCGTAACTCTACACCACACTTGGCTTTGGTGCAAATAGATCTTCTCCTCCTGCGCAAGATCTGACCAAAGTCTCTCCCATCCTGGCAGTTTCTCTCGACCATTACAGAGTCCTGATAGGAATGCCAACTCTTCGGAAGACCAAGTAGAGCCAAGCTCACCAAGTCCTCATCATCGACAGTCACCCCCACACTTCCCAGCTCATCTCGACACTGAGTGAACTTCGTGAGATACTTGGGCATACTGTCTCCCTTCTCACATTTGATGTTTCTGAGTTTGTCCTTGAGCGCCAGCTTCCTCTGGTCACTCTTGCTTTGGAATAGATCTATCAACGCTTTCCACATCAAGTATGGTCCATAACAAAAGTTCTATACAAACCTCCGATCAAACCCCCATTTCAAACCTGACTTGGAACATAGACTAGTTCCTACAGTACCAAATCAGTCCATATATGTGCCAGACAACAGTGAGCTCAAGAAGATGATATTGATGGAGTTTCATGCGAAACCATATTCAGGTCACCCAGGCTATTAGAAGACACTTGCAACAGTGAAAACGTTTTACTATTGATCGAATTTGAAGAGAGACGTCGCAGAGTTAGTGGCTAGGTGCTTGGATTTTCAGTAGGTGAAGGCAGAGTGTAAGCATCCAAGTGGACTACTATAGTTGATTTCGATTTCAGCATGGAAATGGGAGGTCATTTCCATGGACTTTATCATAGGTTTGCTAAGGACATATAAGCAACATGATTCCATCATGGTTGTGGTGGATAGTTTGACGAAGGTAGCGCACTTCATTCCAGTGAAGTCTACATACTCAGTGAATGATGTAGCACAAGTCTTCATCAGAGATGTGCTGAGATTGCATGGTGTTTCGTAGAAGATAGTGTCAGACAAGGATGCAAAGTTCACTTACAAGTTTTGGAAGGAGTTGTTTGCGGGTTTAGATACAAATTTGGCCTTCAGTACAACTTATCATTTGTAGAGATATGGAAAGACAAAGCGGGTCAACAGGATATAAGAGGACATGTTGAGGATGTATGTGATGCATTAGCAGCGGAAGTGGGAAGCGTATCTTCTACTGGTAGAGTTCACTTACAATAATGGGTATCATGAATATTTTAGGATGAGTCTTTTTGAGGCATTGTACATGAGGAGTTGCGATACTCCCATCAGTTGGAGTGATCCAGTTAACAAGGTGTTGATTGGATCGTACATCTTAGCATAAATGGAACAGGAAATGCAAGTAATCAAGAATAATTTGAAAGAAGCACAGGATAGGCCGAAGAGCCATGAAGATCGGAACATGTTGTTTAAGGAGTTTTACGTTGGGGAGTAGGTGTACTTGTGCATCAAGCCGAAGAAGAGCTCCTGCAGATTGGATCATGTGCCAAGTTGGCACCTCATTTTTGTCAGGATTCATGAGAGGATTTGTCCAGTAGCCTATCGAATTGCACTTCCTTCAACAGTGAAAGACCATGATATTTTCCATGTGTCATTGCTTAAAAGGTATGTTAAAAATGTTGATCATGTGGTTGATTGGTTTGTATTGCAGGTGGATTCAGAAGGAGAATTCTAGTCGGAACCTCAATGCATTTTGTAGAGAAAGACGCTCATGCTCCGAAACCAAGAAATCGAGCAGGTTTAAGTGCAGTGGAAGCACTTTGGGCCCGATGAAGCTACATGGGAGATGGAGGATCAGATGCGGGCTATGTATCCTTCTCTATTCGTTGGTTGAGCGAATGTTTTGGTATATGTATATGGTATATGTACATATGTATATGGATGTAAATACCACCACAATTTGTGTTATAAAGCTCCAATAAGCGGTATGGGCATCATGTCATTATGGTTATTTTTTTGGTTTGCTTCTCAGTAGGTTGATCATTGTAAATACTGCAATGAGCTAAGTTATAAAGCTCCATGCAAAGTATGTTTTGTTTACAATGGTTTTATGGTTGTAGGTGTTATTGAATACCGAGGACTATGTTCCCCCAAGGGGGAGGGTTTTGTAATAGCCCTTGTAAAAAATCCATGTAAAAATTAATAAAGGTAAAATAAGACCTTGGTCATGGGACACGTATTCCAAGCTAAATGTTGGGAAAACTATAGTGATTGGGGATCTCTTGTGATTAATTAAAGGATAAGGAAATTGGCAAAGGTAATGGCTAAGGCTTTGGAAAGGAAAAGTGGCATTTATTGGCATTTATTTAATAAAATAATGGAAAATAGGAGAAAAGGAAGGTGAAAGGTCACAAGTCGCATGTGAGGAGGAAAATGAAGGAAAATAATGTAAAATGAAGAAACGGAGACGTCATTGATAACAAGGCTTTTTAGGATTAGTTTGTAACATTTTTTCAGTTCATTTTTGGAGTGCTCCCTCTATTCTCTCTCTCTCTCTCTCATACTTTTGGAAACTTAGATTTTCTTGGAGAACTCTTGGAGGAGTGTGGCATACTTGAATTTTTGGAGCAAGAAGGCAAAGGAAGAGCAAGAAAGTACAAGAGGACATTGAGATCAACAACTACAATAGGTTTTTCTTGTGGGTACCTAGTTGCATGTATGTTTTCCTCACTAGTTTTGACACGCATGGCATATGCATGTGGTTTCTTAGTTATGATCTCTCATTGGCATAGAGGATTTCCTAGATTTGATGGTGGATTTGCCTAGCCTTGCCATATAGCCATGGTGTTGTGGGTAATAATTTTGTTTTATGATTAGTTTTCTTGTGCCTTTGGTTGTGGGTTGAGTTATTAGTTCCTGGAAGCCTTAGTTGGATAGACGCTTTAAAATCACTGTAACATCTTAGGTTGAGTTACTAGTCCTAGAATCCTTGGTGGAAAAACACTCTAGAAACCTTTAGTGGGTTGAGTTACTATTCCTGGTATTCCTATTTGGACAAACACTCTAGAAGCTTGGTGGAAATTGTGGGTTGAGTTACTAGTCCTGGAAGCTTTGGTTGGAACAAATGCTCTGGAGCCGTGGATAGCTTGGGTAGAGACCAATCTGGTGATGGTTAGTGATGTTCATCCATGAGGTGGAATCATTGGTTGAGGGTTGAGGTAGTTTGGCCTTTGGAATCCCTGGATGGTTTTATTGATTTTTTTTATGAGATCCCACAATCATACTTGGAATATGATATGGGGATGACTGGCTAAATGAAAGATTTGGTTCAGCCTAGTCTAGTCGGGTGGTTCATGGAAGTACCATACTTGGTTAGCTTATGAAATCATCAATAAAAGCTCTCTTTATCCTTGGCATTTTATGGGTAAATATCCTTGTTTATATGGTTGTTATACCCTTGATATTTCTATTGGTTATATGCTTGTTAGGAATGAATTCTATGATAGTGAAAATGTATGGCTCTCATCATGTTTTGGTTCATCACTTAATGTACAATGAATATATGTCTTAATAGATGGTAATTCAGTTATTGTGATGAGGCATCAATGCTTCTTAGTCATTCTTAGATAAGTATGAGACCCTTATGCTTAGATATGTTGTTTAAACCTGTAGATTTCATTTTGTTACATGTTTGACGAAAGTCCAGTCATGGCTAGAAGGGGTCCAGTCAAGTCCTTGTTCAAGTAATTTCATTTGTATCATTGTTTCTATGTTATATTTCATTTCTAGAAGTTTCATGGAGTTCTAGGCAATGACCTAAGCCCTGGACTTGAAAATGTGGCACATAATTTGGAGACGTAGGCACAGAACTACTTGGGAAAGTCCCCAGCCACATGCATACTCATGCTTTGGGAGTGACTATAGGGTTCCAATCACACTCATGACCATGTTATGGGAGAGAACAAGGGTTTAATGCAATAAAAGGTCATTTTATCTTAGCGGCTAGTCACTTGGGAGGTTTGGATGGCTCCCGGGGGTTCTGCAATATGTTTAGAAGGTCTCTGTAGTGCGTTATGTCGGTTCACTTCCTTAACTGACACAAGGGGAGTTGAATCATGTCATAGTAACTCTTCGTCACATGTTTATCCCGATTGGTCAGTTACTTGGGTAGATGTGAGAGGAGGGTGGCTACAATAAAAGGGTGGAATTACATAATTGAGTAATTTCTCATAAATATTTTGTCAAAATTTTATAATTATGAGATAATAATTATTTCATAATTGAGACAATTGAGAAAAATCTCATAATTTTGAAAAAGGTTCCCAGAGTTTTTCATTCCCAATGATATCAACTTAACCCACTTGTGTATGATTTGGTTAGGGGTCCACTATTGTAGAATTCTCCTAACTTCTCAAGCCCCTAGATGTATAGATACATTCTCCCAGAGGATAGAAGGAAACTATATAATCTCACCAAGATGAAAGGGGGTTAGAGAGGGGATCCATATTATAGTGCAAGATATCTACTGTATTGGGAGGAGAAGACCATGCTACAAGCTTGAGGAGAGTATCTCACATGTGAAGGTATACATTTTGTATCAATTTTCTTTCATGATTAATAGAATTGAATGTTCTCTCCTATCAGATCTAAATGTATAATTTATTGTTCATGTTTATGTTCATTTGTTTAAGCTAACAATCCTCTACTGAAGGCCATTTGTGTTCCTTGTTAGGTGGTGAATATGCGAAGGTTTTGCATCTAATGTGGAGGATGGGATCTCCTGGTCAGGGTGAGAATTTTTCCATCAGACCCAACATCCGCCACCAATCTGTGAGGATTTCAGGTGCTCACCTTAAACCCTTGATAGAGAAATTTATGCATGGATGATCGATTTGATTGATTGATTTAGGGATTCATTGATTTGTTCACTTCTTGCCATGTAATCCTCTGTTGTCGGGTAGCCTTGTTAGGGCCAAGACTATGGAGCAATAGTTCGTAGTTGTTGTGCATTAATTGCTGCAATACCACATCCAACAAGTACCTATTATGTATAATTTTGAGAAGACCCACGTTGATAAAAATTGAATATACATAAAAAAAAGTGTGTTCAATTTTTTTTTTAACATATATTCATTTTTTATCAATGCAAGTCTTCTCAAAAGTATGCATAATGGGTACTCGTTGGATGTCGAATTTAAATCCACATATGACTGTCTATACTTGAAATTTGAGTAAACTTATAAGGAGATAAGCCAAAAATACAATTAGAAAAAAGTAGTTTTCTCCTTTTCCCTCCAAAATTCTTAACTCTTATTTTATTGTTTTTCCTTAGGAGACCACTTTTAGGCTAAAATTTCCTCTAATGTGTGTTTGTGTGTGTATAAAACATGTGGCATCCGTAAAATGTCAATCCATTTATTATGGATTAGAATACAACCGTAGTTCCTTAATATAAACTACAAAACCACCACGCAACAAAAAATTCTAAAGGAGAAAACCATGTTCCGCAACCACCAAAAATGGATGCAAAAACTTGGACATTTTTTTCTTTTTTTGGGTCCTTCACTCAAAACCTCCCTAGCTCGTTGTGTTCAACACAACATACAATAGCTAGTGATAGTCATGCAAATAATATAACACATGTCTAGCAAATTAATCACGTATTTTAACCCCCGACACTGTCACAAAATCCAATGCTATGTTGAAGAGTTTAGTTCTTAAATGAATGAAGGGAAATTCCCAATCAGGCATGTTATTTAGGATTTTAGTCCTTGTATATATGTTTGCAATCTCAATATTTACCATGATCCAAAGATTCATGTAGTAATAGTTGACTAGGCTTGTCAAAATTGAAGCATATTAAAGTGAGTCCAAACGTAGGATGCACTTGGATAATGGGAAGATGTTTGAATGACAAAGGCATACTTCTATGTGTAGTATCAATTGAAACTAAAGTTGTTGCCATAAATTTCTCTATAGAGATAAGGACCTGTTTTGGCTCTACAGTTTTCAAAGTAAATAATATAAGTCCACAAAGGGATGGTTATATTACATATGATTTAAAAGTTACCATGGGAAATCTATTATTAATATAGTGATCAACAAATCTAAATGGAAGCCAAATGTACAACGAGGTTTATGAAGCACTCCATCGTGTTTTATACCACCCATTCCATCTTTATAAGGAAACAAATAGAGAACATAAAGAGATCGTGGTCTCCCCTTCTATTATTCCAAGTGAATATTCCATTAAGAGTTTCCACATCTACCATATGCATGATGTGAATAACTTCTTTGAAGAGGCCAACCTCAGTCCAGCCTATTTAAACCATCTTTTTTTCTTCCATGGGTTTGATTAGATTAAAATCACCTCCTGTGATCCATAAGGAGGGGTTGGAGACTAAAATTATTCATAATTTTTTGTTTTTTTACTTACCAAATGTGGCCTATATACATTGGTGATGAATACTTCCTCTGAGGTACCTTCCAGGTTGAATCACACCATCAGAATACATGGAGATACAAATAAGTTTGTTAAGTTGACTTCTTCCAGGTTCCACAAGATTGTCAAGAAGTTAACATGACCCAAGGCATCAAATGTTATTGATCCAGAGCCTTTCCAAATTTTAGGGGTTAGCTCGGTTATCATTTTGCTAAAACACTTAGTTTATCGCAACATTATAATCATTGGAGAATATTTCTTGATTTGTTCTCTAAGGAGACTCTGCTCATTGATATTGTTGAGGCTTTAAATATTCCAAGAAATTAGATTCATGATAGTTTATGTTTATCAAAGGGGAACACCTTTGTAATCAACAATATTTGACCCAAATTGTGTAGAAATTTTGAATAATTTAACACATATTCAATGGAGATTATCCTGATCATGTACTATTGCAGAATACATACACAATACATAAGCTCCTCTACGTTGATCATCAATATAGCAGCATCAATAACAATAAAACATCAAGAGCATTCACACATTAACACAGTATGTAACCCGGGGAAAGCATCTCACTAAAAACCCCACACTATCTGTATATTAATGATTGAGAACATGTAACATTACAAAGTACAATGCTTATCACAAGCAATCTAGTACCAGCTCCACCTGTTACACACAATACAGCTCAGATCTGATCTCCAAATCTATTCCACTGCTTGCCTGCCTCCACTGCTCAATACCTATTCAAGAATGAATGAGAATGGTTTACCAAACTCGTATTTCACCTGCAAAGAATCACTCACACTCTGTAAGACGTGAGCACAGGCTACAAACTGGGCAAATACATGAGCAAACTCATTGGCATACTCAATCCCTTGATTGTGCAAGATCTGATGCACAACTATAGTCACAACTGATAGCAATCTGATTCTCTAACACCTGTCCCTGCTGAACTGAACATGCACTGACATGCAACTGAGTTAACTGATGTATTCTATAGTTGCATTATGAGTTAATAACTTGTGAATTAATTAATAACTAATTCACCCAACTCATCTCTAGTCTATTTTCCAGTTAGACTAAATACAACCAGTTTAACAAAGCTAAACTGAACACAACTCCATCAACTCCACAATCAACTCCACCAAACTCAACTGATTGAGTTCTAACTGAAGTCATGCATGCAACAACTCAACTGACTCATAAGAAAAGTGTACTTCCTTCTGACAGCTGCATGGGCCACATCTGTAGCTCAAACTGAAGTGCTCCAAGAGAATAAGATCAAGTTTATAGTCCAAATATTATTATGAGACAATAATATTTGACTTTTCTATTTTTGACAGCCAGTCTAAAAATAGACTTTGATCACCCACATTGTGATCACTCACACTGTGGTCACCCACACTGTGATCAAAAATAGAACTTGCGCCATGATTTGCCTGTGGGCCCACTTAGTGAAGGCAACTCTTTTCACTAAGCTCCATCATCTTGTTGCAATCTCAACACTCCCTCTTGACAAGATATGGATTATCAGCAACCCCTATCCTGCCTCGGTGGTACTCGAATTTGCTCCTGGTGAGAGCCTTCATCAGAATATCAGCATCCTGATCCTCCATTGGAATGTATGAAAGCAACATGATCCTCCACTGCACACAATCTCTGATATGATGGTACCTGATGTCAATATGCTTAGATCTATCATGAAATATAGGATTAGCTGAGAGTTTAATGCAACTCTGGTTATCACAGTAAATCACAGTAGGATCCAAATGAGAACCGAACAAACCAACCAGGATCTTCCTCATCCATATAGCCTTGCATGCAGCCAAACTTGCTGCCATATACTCGGCCTCCGCTGAACTGAGTGCCACGGATCTCTGCTTCCTGCTGTACCAAGAAACTGTTGTCGATCCAATACTGAAGACCCCTCCCGATGTGCTCTTTCTGTCCGTTGGGCTCCCTGCCCAATCTGCATCCGTGAAGCCACATAGCTTCACCTCATCCTCCTCTCTGTACCATAAACCATATCCCGATGTGCCTCACAAGTAGCGCAATACATGCTTGCCCGCCTTCCAGAAGAGCTTGGTAGGCTTAACCATAGCTTGTGAAAGCTGGTTAACTGCATAGCATATATCAGGTCGTGTATTGACCAAATACATAAGTGACCCCACCAACTATCGATAAACAGTGGCATCCACTTCTTCTCCCGAAGTGGCATCCTCCTTCCTCCAACCTCCAGGAAGAGGAGTATCAACAGGCTTGCAGCCATGCATGTTGAACTTCTCCAGTATCTCCCGAGCATACTTGCCCTGAGAAACAAACAGTCCACCACTGCGCTGCCATATTTCCAATCCTAGGAAATAGTGAAGGAGGCCCAAGTCCTTCATCTCAAACTCTGTAGCAAGATCCTTCTTGCATGACAGTATCAACAGCTCATCACCCGTTAGAATCAAATCATCAACATACAGTACAATGATAGGAAACTTACCCTCCACCACAATCTGGTATAGGTTAGGATCCGCCTCGCTCTTGGAGAATCCAAGTCCTGTGAAATAGTTGTCTATCCGTGTGTACCAAGCACGTGGTGCTTGCTTCAACCCATACAGCGCTCTCTTGAGCCTGCACACATGCGACTCGCTGCTGAAGACCTCAAAGCCTTCGGGTTGCTCAATGTACACCTCCTCCTCAATGACTCCGTTGAGGAACGCAGTCTTCACATCCATCTGATGAATGTGCCATCCCATGTGCGCTAAGAGAGCAAGAATTGTCCGTATGGAAGAATACCTTGCGACAGGTGCAAAGGTCTCCTCATAATCGGTCCCCTCTATCTGTGAAAAGCCTCGGGCAACAAATCTTGCCTTGTACTTCTCCACACTCCCGTCAGCTGCCTGCTTGATCTTGTAGATCCATCTCGAACCCACCACTGATTTCCCTTCCGGTCTAGGAACAATCTCCCATGCACTGTTTCTGACAATAGAATCATACTCTTCCACCATGGCGTCTACCCATGCGGGATCCTCCACAACTTCCTCGAAAGAGGATGGCTCAGTCACAACACACTTGCTCATCAGAGCCATGTATCCAGTGTACCGATCAGGTGACTGTCTCTCCCTGCGTTGGGCTATAGGTGGTCCTACAACTTTCTCTGCATCTTAAGCCAGTCGCTCAGCTTCTGTCAAGCGCTTTCGCCCTTTGATGGTTGGCGCTGCATGAGTGGTCTCTTCCACTCCATGAACCTCATCCTGTGGCTGATCCACGTCTTCAAGCTCATCCTTAGGAACTAATATCTCCTCATCTGCATGCAATTGTAGCTCCCTCTCAAGCGAACACTTCATGGCTTTCTCCTCTTGAAATTTTATATCCCGTCGCACGACAGTTTTACCACTGTCTGGCAAATACACATGATAGTTGTGGGGCGTATCAGTGTACCCCACAAATATCCCAACCTCTGCGGTCGACTCCAACTTCTTCCTGGCATCCTTCGTCACATGCATGTAAACGTTAGCACCAAAAATCCTCAAATGAGAAAGATCAGGCTTCTTACCAGAATAAGCCTCCTCGGGTGTACTCATGCCAAGTATCCTATGAGGACAACGGTTCTGCACATAAACTGTTGTATTTCATGCTTCCGCCCACAAGTGAAGGGGTAGGCCCTGATCATGCAACATTGCTCGTGCAGCACCCACAATCGTTCTGTTCTTCCGCTCAGCTACCCCGTTCTGCTGTGGGTTATGGGGAGCTATGAGCTCTCTTCGAATCCCTTCTGCCTTGCAGAAATCCTTGAACTCGTCTGAGATGTATTCACCACCATTATCACTCCTAAGAGCCTTCACCTTCTTCCCCAACTCCTTCTCGACCAGTGCTTTGAATTCACAGAACTTTGAATATGTCTCGCTCTTCTTCTGCATGAAGAAGATCCAGCACTTACGAGAGAAATCATCAACAAAAATCACATAATACCTGTGTTTTGTTGTCGAAGCAACTGAGAAAGGTCCACACACGTTTGTGTGAATTCTCTCAAGGATCGTCGTGGCACGACTATCCTTCTCGTGAAAGGTGGCTTTCACAAACTTCCCCAAAGTACACCCCTTGCACTGATCTGACTGCGCAAGTGTGCCTTTAGGAATCCCTGTAGTGATTTGATGCAGTATCTTCAAGGCTCCATGGTGAAGGTGACCCAATCTCCTGTGCCACAACTCGCCATCATCCCGGCTCACCAATCCTTCTGCCTTGCCCGCCATTGCTGCGCATCCATCTACATGCAACTGATAAAGGTTCCTCACTCGAACCCCTATCTTCCGGGTCTCACCAGTTGTCTTGCTGCGCAGGAAAGCCTTTCCCTCGCTGAAAACAACATCATACCCCTTGTCTTCTAACATCGCCACTGAGATGAGATTCTTCTTCAATCCTGGAACATGCATGACTTCCTTCAATACGAAGGGTTTACCAGACACCCTCTCAAAGGAAATGGTACCGATACCAGTCGCACTGTATCTACCATCATCGCCCATCTCAATGTGCACTCCAAGATCTTTGTCCTCCAGATCAGAGAACAAATCTCTATCTCCCATCATGTGAAAAGACGCACCACTATCCAAGAACCACACTGATCCCATCACACTTGAAACCAGGCATGCGATCAATGAAAAATCAAGCTCAAACTGTGAGGCTAGAGCCTCTCCTGCTGAAGATCCAACAACCTACTTGTTCTTCTTCTTCTGCGGAGAATTAGTGGCATAGTGTCCGTGCTGGTGACAGTGAAAACACTTCACCTTGGACATATCCTGCTTCTTGCCTTTCGCACCAGACTGAGAAGCTTTCTTGCTCTTCCCTTTCTTTGCTTTGGCAGCCAAAGCACAATTCTCTTCATCAGCTCCCTTTGATGAAGATCCGTCCCTGGTACTCCGCCTGATCTCCTCCTGCACAAGATCTGACCATAGTCTTTCCCATCCTGGCAATTTCTCCCGACCATTGACAGAGTCCTGATAGGAATGCCAACTCTTCAGAAGACCAAAGAGAGCTAAGCTCACCAAGTCCTCATCATCGACAGTAACCCCCACACTTCCCAGCTCATCTCGACACTGAGTGAACTTCGTGAGATACTTGGGAATACTGTCACCCTTCTCGCATTTGATGTTTCTGAGTTTATCTTTGAGTGCTAGCTTCCTCTGATCGCTCTTGCTTTGGAATAATTCTGTTAATGATTTCCACATCAAATATCGAGTAGCCTTTCCATGGAGGCTGGACACAATGTGATCCTTCACGCCCTCCAATAGAATCCTTCGACATGTTGCGGTCTTCTTTTGCCAAACTTCCGCCTCAGCAGCATCAGTGGGCTTTGGGATATCCGTATCTATGAACTCCTTCAGCCCGTTATCATCCAATACTGCCTCCATCCTGTCCTTCCATGCAATATAGTTTGAGCTGCCCTCAAGAGCATACTCTAATCGCAATCCGTTGAAAGACATTGCTGCGTTGTCACCAAGAAAACACTGCTGCAAATTCGAATTCCACCAGCAACCAACTCAACCGCCTCGGATCTAAGATTCGTGAGAACACAATATTTCTCGTACAAAGATTGACTGTATGGGCATTCACTGGATATCTCACCTTCCAAAGGAAGGATGAATCCAGAGGCTACCTGGCCCGATTACAGACTCTGCCTGAAGAAATAGAATGTAAACACTTCGTGAATAGTAGAACTGATGATCAACAGCTCCGATACCATGTAGAAACTTTTTCTACAAATCATCTAGCTCTGATACCATGTAGAAATTTTGAATAATTTAACACATATTCAATGGAGATTATCCTGATCATGTACTATTGCGGAATACGTACACAATACATAAGCTCCTCTACGTTGATCATCAATATAGCAACATCAATAACAATAAAACATCAAGAGCATTCACACATTAACACAGTATGTAACCCGGGGAAAGCATCTCACTAAAAACCCCACACTATCTGTATATTAATGATTGAGAACATGTAACATTACAAAGTACAATGCTTATCACAAGCAATCCAGTACCAGCTCCACCTGTTACACACAATACAGCTCAGATCTGATCTCCAAATCTATTCCACTGCTTGCCTGCCTCCACTGCTCAATACCTGCTCAAGAATGAATGAGAATGGTTTACCAAACTCGTATTTCACCTGCAAAGAATCACTCACACTCTGTAAGACGTGAGCACAGGCTACAAACTGGGCAAATACATGAGCAAACTCATTGGCATACTCAATCCCTTGATTGTGCAAGATCTAATGCACAACTATAGTCACAACTGATAGCAATCTGACTCTCTAACACCTGTCCCTGCTGAACTGAACATGCACTGACATGCAACTGAGTCAACTGATGTATTCTATAGTTTCATTATGAGTTAATAACTTGTGAATTAATTAATAACTAATTCACCCAACTCATCCAGTCTATTTGCCAGTTAGACTAAATACAAGCAGTTTAACAAAGCTAAACTGAACACAACTCCATCAACTCCACCAAACTCAACTGATTGAGTTCTAACTGAAGTCATGCATGCAACAACTCAACTGACTCATAAGAAAAGTGTACTTCCTTCTAACAGCTGCATGGGCCACATCTGTAGCTCAAACTGAAGTGCTCCAAGAGAATAAGATCAAGTTTAGAGTCCAAATATTATTATGAGACAATAATATTTGACTTTTCTATTTTTGACAGCCAGTCTAAAAACACTGTGATCACTCACACTGTGGTCACTCACACTGTGTTCAAAAATAGAACTTGCGCCATAATTTGCCTGCGGGCCCACTTAGTGAAGGCAACTCTTTTCACTAAGCTCCATCATCTTGTTGCAATCTCAACAAATTGATGATATTTTTTCCTAGTTATTGCAGCTTTTGGCTACTGGATTTTCATCCCTTGTTTTTCTCTGGTTTAGGGATACATAAAGGATCTTTTGATTGATGGGTGTGAATCCTTAATTGGGAAGGGGAAGGGATGGATCCGAAGGGTTCCTGATGGTGCTAATAGTGGGTGTTTAAGAGTGATTTTCGAATGAGTGGCACTTGAGACTCAGGAATGGAGGGAGGGTCCTCACCATGCCAAGAATTATTAATTGTAGAAAATCCTGCAAATTCACAAGCTCATGCAATGTACTAAAGCACAGGACAAGAATCTACTTCTACTTGCAACCAAAGAAAGTCAATAGATTGATGAAAACAATATGAACAAGAAGAAGATAAATCAATGGCACATAACACAAGATGTATTTGGAGAAATCCACTGCTCAAAACCCTGCTATCTGTATTGCATATATCATAAATATGAGTGAAGATACAAACCATGTTCCCACTAGAAAAATTCCGCACAAGTATTCTCAACTCTCTTAGCTCACAAGCTAGCTCAATTTAAATCCTTAGCCTATTCATCGACTCTCCAAGCCCCTAATCTCTTGTGTAATTCCTAGGATGAATAGCCCATATTTAAAGGGAATTCATGCTTCTAAAACTCCACAATCCAAACATAGGTCCTTCTCTGATTGCATGCATCATATTTACATCTCAATAAATCACACAACTGATAGTACAATGTCCCTGTACTCTAGTATCAACTAGGTCTTTGTCATAATCGACATGAATAAGTTTCTGATGAGGGAATCTTCAGTTAACTAGAGTGACATTTGTGGATGCACTAATGCACCAACTGATTGTTAAACTCTTTATTAGCTCCACAAACAATTTGAAACTAATTTAACTGAACATAACTCAGTAAACTGAGCTATCTAATTAACAACTCAATTTAAACTCATACTAGACCCCTAAGACCCCTAAAACTTAGGGAGAACATCTACATGACTTCAAAAAGACTTACAACTTGAAATTCCTAAGCTAATTAAGTTAATTAAACTTAATTAACTATTTACAAGTTGCTATGAGAATAATTCGATTTTAATTCACAATTTAAATTCAAGGACAAATTTAAACTGGAATTTCTTTTTACCATTTCTCAACACTCCCTCTCAACAAGAAAGGGATTATCAGCTACCTCAATCCTCTCTTTGTGAAACTTGAATTTACATATTGACAATGCCTTTGTTAAAATGTCAGCATCTTGCTCCTCCATGGGAATGTACTCTAACAACATGATCCGCCTCAATACACAATCTATGAGATGATGATATCAAATATCAATGTGCTTGGACCTATCATGAAAAAATGGATTTTCAAAGAGTTTGATACAACTTTTCTTATCGCAGTAAATCCCTGTTGGATCCATCTGCTGACCAAAAAAACAACCAGGATCTTACTCATCCAAATGGCCTCATGCGTTGCCTGACTTGCAACCATGAACTCTGCCACCGTTGCACCGAGTGCAACCAATCTCTGTTTCCTACTGTACCAATAAAATGTCGGTGACCCAATACAAAAATCCCTCCTGATGTGATTTTCCAGTTGGATGGACTCCCTGCCCAATCTGCATTTGTGAAGCCTTGAAGCTTCACTCCCTTTGTCCGTCTGTACCATAATCCATACTGAGAAGTTCCCCTGAGGTATCTCAACACATGCTTTGGTGCCTTCCAATACAGCTTGGAAGGTCTAACCATCGCTTGACTATGCTGGTTAATTGCATAACACATATCTAGTCGTGTGTTCACCAAGTACATGAGTGAACCCACAAGTTGCCTATAAACATTAGCTTCCACTAATTCCCTTAAGTAGCATCATCCTTCCTCTAGTTACCTACTAAAGGAGTCTCCATGGGTTTGTTACTCTCCATGTGGAATCTCCTGAGTATCTCGTTGGTATACTTTCCCTAAGACACAAACAACTCCCCATCTCCCTTCCATACCTCCATGCCAAGAAAGTAATGCATGAGCCCCATTTCCTTCATCTCAAACTCTCTTGTAAGGTCATCCTTGCAAGATTTGATCAGTTGATCAACACCTATTAGTATGAGATCATCAACATAAAGTACAATGATCAACAGTTTACCTTCCACCACTATGTCGTATAGGTTCACATCTCATTCACTCTTCGTGAAGCCTAACTCGGTGAAGTAGATATCTATCCTAGTGCACCAAGCACAGGGTTCTTGCTTCAGCCCATACAATGCTCTCTTGAGCCGACACACATGTGATTCACATTCGAAGGTCTCAAAACCTTTGGGCTTCTCTATGTACACCTCTTCGTCAATCATGTCATTAAGGAAGGTTGTCTTCACACCCATCTGAAGTATCTTCCAACCCACCTGTGTTGATAGTGCCAATATAGATCTAATTGAAGAGTTCCTTGCAACATGAACAAAAGTCTCATCATAGTCAATCCCCTCTACCTATGAAAAGCCATGGGGCACAAATCTAGCCTTATGCTTCTCCACACTATCATCTGTAACTTGCTTTACCTTATAAATCCATTGGGAGCTCACCACGAACTTATCCTCTGGTCTTGGGACCACATACCAAACACTATTACGAACTATAGAGTCATACTCCTCCACCATGGCATCAACCCAAACCGGTTGCTGCATTGCTTCCTCAAAGGAATATGGCTCTCTCACAACACATCCACTCATAAGATCCATGTATCCAATGTACATGTCATGTGACTACCTCTGTCTGTGCTATGATGTGGGTTCTCCCACATTCTCTCTAGCATCTGACAACAATCTATCTGCCTCTCTGTTGCGCTTTCTCCCATTTCTGGAAGACTCAGCCTGAGTGGATGTCTCCACTCTCGAATCCTCTACATGTAGTTGCTCCACATCAATTTGAGGCTCCTCAACCTTAGAATCTAAAAGCTCCTCATCGGCATGTAGCTCAAGCTCCCTCTCACGGGAAACTCACATGGCCTTCTCCTCATCGAATCTGACATCCCTGCAAACCACTATCATCCTGCTAGTCATCAAGTACACCCAATAGTTGTGAGGTGTATCAGTGTAACCCACAAATATTCCCAAATCTAATGTCCACTGAAGCTTCTTCGATGCATCTTTGGTCACAAGGAAATATACCGATGACCCAAAAATCCTAAAGTGACCAACATCTGGCCTCTTACAATAATAAACCTCCTCTGGTGTCTTCCTCTCAAGTATCCGATGTGGGCTACAGTTCTGAACATAAATCATTGTGTTGCATGCCTCATCCCACAAGTGTAGTGGTAGTCCCTGATCATGCAACATTTCCCTCGCTACCCCTACTATGCTTCTATTCTTCCTCTTGGCCACCCCATTCTACTGAGGGTTATGGAGCATTGTCAACTCTTGTTTAATCCCTTCTGCTGCACAGGAGTTCTTAAACTTGTTTGAGACATACTCACCATCGTTATCACTCAGTAGAGATTTAACCTTCTTGCCCAACTCTTTCTCCACCAATGCTTTAAACTCATAAAACTTTGTGAAAGTTTTATCCTTTTTCTGCATAAAAAATATCCAACATTTTCAAAAAAAGTCATCAACAAATATAACATAATAACTGTGTTTTGTCATGGATGCTATCAAGAATAGTCTGCACACATTTGAATGGACTCGCTCTAGAATAGCCTCTACTCGAATGTATTCGTCGTGACAGGAAGACTTGGCGTATTTTCCCAAAGTACACCCATTGCATGTATCAACTTGCTCAAGCGTACCTTTGGGAAGAGCAGTAGAGATCTGCTACAATATCTTCAAAGCCCCATGATGCAAGTGGCCCAATCACCTGTGCCACAAATTGACAATGTCTCAGCTCTGCAACTTTTTTTCTTTTGTGCTCAAAGCAACACACTCTTCTACCTTGAGATTATAGAGATTCTTCACCCGAATCCCTATCTTCTTTACTTGACATGTGGCTATGTGTTGAAGGAACACCTTTCCTTTCAAGAAGATCACATCATAACCCTATCCTCAAGCATGGCAATGGATACCAAGTCCTTCTTCAACCCGAGCACATACATAACATTCTTTAAGGTGATTGGAGCCCCATGCTCCCTCTGAAAAGTAATTGTGCCTAATCTAGTAACACTATACTTCCCGTCGTCACCCATATCGATATGCATCTAGAGATATTTCACCTCCAGGTCACTGAATAACTCTTTGTCGCCAATCATGTGAAATGAAGCTCCACTGCCTAAGTACCATACACTTCCCATCATTGATGACACCATGCATGCAATGAGGGAAAATTCCAATTCGAATTGAGAGGCCAAAGCCTCACTCGCCACTCCTCCTCAGGACTTCTTCTTGGACTTCTTGAGTGGACGATTTGGATTGGGAATCTTTCCCTTTCCCCTTCTTCACCTTAATCTCTAAGGCACAACTCTCTTCATCATCATTCTTTGATGAAGAGGCATCCCCGGTGTTCCTCCTGATCTCCTCCTGCATCAAATCTGACCATTGTTGTTCCCAATCTGGCAGCTTCTCTCGACCATTGACAGAGTCTTGATAACTGTGCCAACTCTTTAGGAGTCCTAGAAGAGCAAGACTCGCCATATCATCCTCGGCAACTGTGATTCCAACACTTCCAAGTTCATCACGACACTGAGTGAACTTGGTCAAGTATTTTGGAATCGTCTCGCCTTTCTCCATTTTGATTTTTCGAAGTTTGTTCTTCAGTGCCAATTTCGTTTGGTCACTGTTTTTCTGATACAAGTCCATCAATGTTTTCCACATATCATACAGAGTTTCCTTTCCATGGAGACTCGAGACAATGTGGTCTCGAACTCCCTCAAGGATTATCCGCCTCGCCTTCGCCACATACTTCTTTCATTCGACCAAATTCTGTGCATCTGATGTTGTTGGCTTAGGAATTTCTTGATCAACGAATTCCTTCAAGCCATTATCTTCTAATATAGCCTCCATTATGTGGCTACAAGCTATAAAATTCAAGTTTCCTTCCAAGGCATACTCGAGCTACAAATCGTAGAACATCATCTACCGATCTCGAAGTATGTATTGCAAATTTGAATTCACCTGTAACCCAAAACTCGAAACTTCGAAATCTCCTCTAGTATATTGAATTTAGCTCTGATACCATGTAGAAAATCATGTATATTCACAATTTCATGCAATGTACTAAAGCATAGGACAATAATCTACTTCTACTTTCAACCAACGGAATCCAATAGATCAATGAAAACAATATGAACACGAAGAAGATAAATCAATGGCACATAACACAAGATGTATATGGGGAAAGCCACTGCTAAAAACCCCGCATTTTGTATTGAATATATCATAAATATGAGTGAAGATACAAATCCTTTTATCACTAAAACAATTCCGCACAAGTATGCTCAACTCTCTCAACTCACAAGCTAGCTCAAGCTACATCCTTAACCTATTCAACAACTCTCCAAGCCGCTAATCTCTTACGTAATTCCTAGGATGAATAGCCACTATTTAAAGGGTATTCATGCTTCCAAAACTGTGCAATGAAAACACAGGTCCTAATTGCATGCATGATATTTACAACTTAGTAAATCATACAACTAATAGTACATTGTCCCTGCACTCTAGTCTCAACTGGGTCTTTCTTAGAAATGACATGCATGATGTTATGCTCTTAACCTGCAAAATGATACCCAAATACAGAATATGCGAAGAAAAGATACCCAGAACACAGAATAGCAATGATTTTATTATTCAGAGAGTAATGTTCACTTGCCTCTTCGAGGGGGCAACCTCCAATAGAGCAGAGCTCGATTACAAAATAACACACGATGCTCCTCGCAGGGAGTCTCTATCCTTTATATATGACTCATACATGCAATACCACGGGCCAATACCATGGGTTTTATTAATACCATCTATCTAATACTACGGCCCATTTGCAACTAACTGTGGTTCCGTCATTAATTGCGGATTAACCACTTACAATTATTAATATGGGCTTTATTGACTCTTGACTATGACATGATCCCATTACATAAATAAGGGGGTTAGGGTGGGACCCTAACATGCCCTCCCCCTTAAGACTAGCCTTGTCCTCAAAGCTGAAGCTATGGAAACTGCTGAAGAATAGTGGCTGGTTCCCAAGTTGCATCTTCCGGAGAGGTGTCTTTCCATTTGACGAGGACTTCCTTAATCATGCGGCCGCGCAGTTGCTTGTCTCGTGTGTCTAGGACCTGTTCGGGTTGAAGCCAGATGGACCCTTCTTCATCCAATTCAGGTAGATTGGTCTGAATTCTGCAATTGTTCCCAATCACTTTCTTGAGGCATGAGACATGGAAAACTGGATGGATTTTTGCAGTAGGTGGCAAGGCCAACTTGTAAGCCACTTCTCCAATGCGCTGAAGTACTTGATATGGTCCGTAGAATTTGGGAGATAGTTTCTGACACCCCTTGTCTTCGAGTGATGTTTGCTTATATGGTTGTGGCCGTAAAAAGACCTGATCCCCTTCTTGAAATTGGCGCTCTGAGCGATGCTGGTCTACCTGTTGCTTCATGCGGTTCTAAGCTTGATGAAGATTCTCTCGAAGATGGGCGAGCATGGTTGCGCGGTGTTGTAGGAGTTGATCCACTGCTTGTACTTTTGAGCACCCCTTGAGATACGAAGTAGGTGAAGGCAGGAGTTGACCATATACTGCTTCATAGGGAGTCATTTTGGTGGTGGCATGATAGTTGGTGTTATACCACCATTCAGCCAGAGGTAACCACTGTACCCAAAGGTGTTGCTTTTCTGAAGTGAAACACCTAAGGTAGGTTTCTAGACATTTGTTGACAGCTTCGGTTTGACCATCTGTTTGTGGATGATAGGAAGTACTGAGTTTTAGTTGAGTGCCTTGTATCCTGAAGAGTTCCTGCCAAAAATTACTGGTGAAGATCGGGTCGCGGTCGGACACAATAGAAGTGGGCATGCCATGCAATTTGAAGATCTGATCCATGAAAGATTGAGCGACCAAAGTTGGTGTAAATGGGTGGGGTAGGGCGCAGAAATGAGCATACTTCGACAGTCGGTCCACAACCACCATGATGACTGACTTGTTCCCTGACTTTGGAAGACCTGTAATGAAATCCATAGAAACCTCCATCCAAATTGATGCTGGAATGGGCAATGGTTGTAATGTGCCTGGTGTGTTGACGGTTTCCCCTTTGTGGCGTTGACAGACATCGCATTCTGCTATGAAAGTAAGGATGTCCTATTTCATGCCTGCCCAAAAAAATGATCTTCTAGTGCGAGCATACATCTTCTGAAAGCCCGAATGTCCTGCAATGGGAGATGAGTGCAATTCTGCCAAAATGCAACTTTTGAGGGTGGATGTTGGTGATATTACGACTCTGTCCTTGTAGCGAAGAATATCATCCTGCCACGAGTAGCCCTTGGTGGAATTTGGATCAACCTGCAATTGAGAAATGAGTTGGGAGAGCCCGGGGTGTGAAAACCATTCCCTGCGAGCCTCTTCAATCCATTCTAGAATGGGGAGGGAAATTGCTAGCAGAGTGCTTTCCTCCTCAAATTGGCGAGATAATGCATCTGCTACACTATTGTCTTTCCCTTTCTTGTAAATGATCTCATAATCATATCCCAGCATTTTGGCGAGCCATTTATTTTGTTGTGGGGAGGATAGGCGTTGCTCCAAAAAATATTTAAGACTGTGATGATTTGTGCGAATTTGGAAACGTCGCCCCAATAAGTAAGGTTGCCAGGTCTCGACTGCATGTAAGATGGCCATCATTTCCTTCTCGTAGGTAGATTGGCCCAGATTCCTCCCACTTAGTTGTTGGCTTGTGAAGGCCAACGGTCGCCCTTCCTGCATTAAGACCGCCCCAATACCTGTACCCGAAGCATCACATTCAATGACAAAAGATTTGGTGAAGTCAGGTAGTGCTAAGACTGGAGTGGAACACATGGCATTTTTTAGAGCTATAAAGGCCTGTTGTGCTTCCTCATTCCATAAGAATGAATTTTTTCTTTAGGAGTTGGGTGAGGGGCTTTGCTATGCGACCATAGTTGCAGGAAAATTTACGATAATAGCCTGTGAGACCCAAAAATCCTCTCAAGCTCTTCAAGGTCTTAGGTTGAGGCCATTCCTGCATTGCCTGGATCTTTTTGGGGTCCACCTTGACACCTTCACGCCCCACAATGTGGCCCAAATACTCTACTTCTGCCATGCCAAACGAACACTTGGAC
Organism: Pinus tabuliformis; assembly: GCA_031772625.1. Classification (NCBI taxonomy): domain Eukaryota; kingdom Viridiplantae; phylum Streptophyta; class Pinopsida; order Pinales; family Pinaceae; genus Pinus; species Pinus tabuliformis. Next base: position 519,626,858 of record CM062812.1, read on the forward strand.
ATCTTGACAAATAATTTATGCTTGCAAAGCAGTTGCAAGAGTAGATCTACATGCTGAAGATGTGCGGCCCAAGTGCAACTATAGATGAGGATGTCATTGAAGAAGACAAGGAGAAATTTCTTGAGATATGGTTTGAGAATGTGGTTCATAAGGCTCTGAAAAGTAGAGGGGGCATTACAAAGACCAAATGGCATGACCAGGAATTCATAATGGCCTTCATGAGTTCTGAAAGCAGTCTTGGGAATGTCGACTTCCTTCATGCGAATTTGGTGGTAGCCTGAGCGAAGATCCAGCTTAGTGAAGAATTGAGCCCCATTGAGTTCATCCAGCAAATCATCAACCACCGGGATGGGAAATTTATCTTTGATTGTCAACTTATTAAGGGCCCTGAAGTCAGGACACATCCGCCACTCCCCATCTTTCTTGAGCACCATGACCACTGGGGATGAATAAGGACTAATGTTGGGACGAATGACACCTGCTTCCAAAAGTTCCTTGATGATTTTTTCTATTTCATTCTTTTGGGTGAACGGATATCTGTATGGGTGCACATTTGGGGGTTGGGCCCCTAGAACCAAGGTGATGCTATGATCATGTTCCCCTCGCGAGGGTGGAAGCTCATGAGGCTTGTCAAAGACCGGCAGATGGTTATTTAAAATCTGTTGCATCTCAAGATGAATTGGCAGAGGCTTGGTTTCGACTGCCTGGATGGCATTAAATTGAGCTACAACTCCATGATTGCCCTTTTTTAACAATTTTTCCATCCTATGCGAGCTGATGATAGAGGGGGCTCCCGCCTAGAGTCCACGGAGGGTATGTGTGTAGTTGTTCTGCTTAAAACTCATATATAACTCCTGGAAATCCATTGTGATTGGCCCAAGAGTGCGGAACCATTCAGCGCTGAGGACAATGTCGCAACCCCCCATGTGTATGGCAAACATGTGGGTTTTCAGCTGGTAATCCCCCATTTGAAGTTTGACATTTTCACAGCGGCCTTCACATTTCATTGTGCCTTCATCTGCAATTTGAACTTGGAAGTTAGAAACGGCTCATACAAAACAATGCACTGCTTCTGCGACTTTTTGATGGATGAAATTATGTGTACTTCCACTATCAAACAAGACTACTATTGGGCGATGTTTAATAAAACCCCTGATTTAGAGAGTTTGAGGGGAAGAAATTCCTGCCAAAGCATGCAACGAAATAACTGGTTTGTCAGAGACATTGTCCTTTTGGTTGTCTTCTTCTAGCGGCTCATGTTCCTCCAGTGGTGGATCTTCCTCTGTTGAGCTGTAGTCAGTGGCATCAATTTGAAAAAATTTGGGCTCCTTGCATTTATGACCTGGGGAGTATTTTTCATCACAGTAGTAACATAGGCCTTGCTTTCTTCTTTCGGCCATTTCCGCAGGTGACACCTTTTGGACCTTAAGTGTTTGAGTCATGTTGTGAGCCTGTGGGGGGCGACCTTTAGCGGAGAAATTTGGGCGACTGTATTGGGCTACTAATGCACGTTCCACGTTACGAGCTACCTTGCAAGCCTCCGTCCATGTGGGAGGGTGGTGCAGTAGGACTTGGGCTTTGATAGCTTCTTTAAGATCGCTGATAAAACATTCTGTGTAGAACACATCTGAGAGACCCCAAGTGCGGAAGGCTAAGGCTTCAAAAGCTGTAATATATTCATCCACTGTACGAGTCTGTCGAAGCTTAGTAAGACGACCCAAAAAAGATGATTCCTGGTCAAAGCGGTCTTGAAGAGCTTTGGTGAATTTGGTCCAAGTCCTAAAAGGTCCAGTGCAACGTTGATGCCATTCCCACCATTGCCACCTTTCATTGTCCAAGTACATGCTCCCCAACATAAGCTGAGTCTCATCATCGAAGATGTGATTCAGTTTGAAATACTGCTCCATTTGTGCTATCCATGCCGACGAGTGAGAACCGTCAAATGTATGCATATCCAACTTGGGAGGTCACTGACTGGGTTGTTGGTGGGTGTGCCAGACGTGAGGAGAGTGGCTAGACTCACCCTCATTGGGTCCATTGCCATTATACGCCTCCTCGTGGGCTTGCTCCTTGCCCTTCGGGATTATTTTCTCGACCATGCTACATAGTCCGCTAAGCTGAATGTGGAGGGATTGCACTGATTCTTCAAGTTTGTCCATCCTTTCATTGGCCATCGCTTGAGCTCTAGTTTCTACCATACACCAACCTGATTTTTTTGAAAATTGGGATTGCCTAAAAAATTTTCACTAAGAAGTGAATGGTACCACCGTGCTCAGCTCGTCGTCCTGATTCTGATGGGCTAGATCACCAATAAGCGCCCCGAAAGATCTCTTTTTTTTTTTTCTAGAAAACTCCTAACGGAGTTTTACTCCTTCCTTATCAATACTGCAGTGGCCAAATCCTCAAAATGTCAATGCGGTCAAAAGTCCTGCGAAAATTATACCCCGGTATAGGAACACTTCACAACGAACTCGAGACTTCGAGACTGATGTCTACTGCTGCTGCACCCCTTTGCACAAGCGGATCTGGAAGAGATGATGTGTGATCCCCCGATAGAAAAGGGAACTATGGTCTTGAGGAGTGTCAGGTGCTACAGATCGCAATATACATAAGGGTCTGGCAGTAGTACTCGGCCCAATGTTTCAGGGCTCTAACTAAGGAGGATCGACCGTACCCTTAGCCATACAACCCGACTACCCTATCGTACGGGCGAGTAATCTCTCTGAGTGTTGTTCTCGGTGTACTGTAGCCGCAAGACGGCTGACGGTTTATCTATGGCGAGGTTTCAAGGGAGCCTAGGGGGCTTCCGATATACCCAGAGGGTACGTGGAAGACAGTCCGTGCGCGGTTCTGTCTAATGCGCTACTACTCGAAGGGGTACCCACAGGGGTTACAAGGGAGTCCAACAGACGTGACCACCTCTTGTATTTCCTGTGTGCATGCCTCCCCAAATCCGCAGGTTTATGTGGTCAACGACAGATCCCGTGGTTTAAGGACGCCGGAACACGTCTCTAGCCAAAAAAAAAATTTGCTAAGAAATGGAGATCCCACCGGCCCTGGAAAGTGCTCTGATACCACTTGTTATGCTTTTAACCTGCAAAATGATACCCAAATACAGAATATGCGAAGAAAAGATACCCAGAACACAGAATAGCAATGATTTTATTATTCAGAGAGTAATGTTCACTTGCCTCTTTGAGGTGCCACCTCCAATAGAGCAGAGCTCGATTACAAAATAACACACGATGCTCCTCGCGGAGAGTCTCTATCCTTTATATATGACTCATACATGCAATACCACAGGCCAATACCGTGGGTTTTATTAATACCATCTATCTAATACTACGACCCATTTGCAACTAATTGTGGTTCCATCATTAATTGCGGATTAACCACTTACAGTTATTAATATGGGCTTTATTGACTCTTGACTATGACGTGACCCCATTACATAAATAAGGGGGTTAGGGTGGGACCCTAACACATGAGTGTCCGATGAGGGAATCTTCAGTTAACTAGAGTGACACTTATGGATGCACTAGTGCACCAACTAACTATTAAACTCTCTATTAGTTCCACAAACAGTTTGGAACTCATTTAACTGAACATAACTCAGTAAACTGAGTTTTCTAATTAACAAATCAATTTAAACTCATATTGGACCCCTAAAACTTGGGGAGAACATCTACATGACTTCAAAAAGAATTCAAACTTGAAATTCCTAAGATAATTAGGTTAATTAAACTTAATTAACTATTTACAAGTTGTTATGAGAATAGAATTTGATTTTAAGTCACAGTTTAAATTCAAGGACAAACCTAAATTGGAATTTCTTGTTGCCATTTCTCAACATTAATTTCCTAAAGACATGGTTCATCTAGATCCACCTCCTCAATGCCTAATGGTTCCTCATTAGATTTAATGTCTTACATGGGCTCTCCTTTGGCAACTTCTTGCAGTTTGATATTTTTAATGCTAGCCTCTTTCTTGTGAGTGATCGAGGTCTCCTAAACTGTGATTTTTCTAGGGTGGAGATGAGAAGGATTCTTTGAGACAATTTTCTATTCTTGAGCTAGGGCATTAAAGTTGTTGCTTATCCTTGGAATAGTTCTTATATTTGGAAATGGAGTATTGTGGGTATATAATCTATGATATCCAACTTAGTTGAACCATTCATATCTCTTTTTTTTGTTGCAAAGGAAAACTATCCTTGGGGTAAGGGGGCAATCCCTAAAGAAGTGCCCATATTCATGACAAGGGGACAATTGAGAATAAAAAAAAGGGTGCAAAGAGGAAGAAAGGGAGAAAGGATGGAAACCAAAGATAGAGCTAGTTATGAAAAATCCAAGGAAGAGGACGCAAACTTGCGAGAAAAAATCGTCTACTACTGAGAAGCATAACAATATTTGATACAAAGATAACAAAGGGCATGAAAGGGAAGAAGAGGAGAGAAGAGATAAACTAGAAACAAACCCTATAGTGAAAAAACCAAGGAGAAGATTGTAAACTTGTGAACACATCTTTATTCCCATTAGGAAGCACATGCATAGACAACGAGAAGAAATAACAAGAATGGATGGTTTGCACTAGGGTGATTTCCTTTGAAACCCAACTGTCAACCATGACAATGGGATTGCATGTCGCTCTGCTCGAGGGGTCGAACACCATGATGACAACAAGGGCTATTACAACTATGAGAAATTTGGTTCATGCATAGATTATCAACAACATATGGTCCATCCCTTTAGCATTGAAACCACTTGACGCTATAAATTCCCATGCGGCTTGAAGAGATCACACTTCAATAAATGGTGCGGGAGAGTGGCACGCCAGCCTCTCCGTGTAGGGGAGGTGGTTGCTTGCACACCCTTCCCACCATTGAACAAATCCATCGACATACAACATAAGGAGACATATATCAATGTTAATTAGTATATGCTTTCTTTAATTTTGTTTTAAATAAAAATATTGATTAATTTTGATTAAAAGAATTAATACTTACAAATAAAAAAAAATCATTCACAAAACACTAAATTCTCGTATTCCTTTTTTTTTACATCTCAATCTTTTTGAATTGAATTTTAAAATTATAATATATAATCTTAAGAATAGATTTACTATTTTTACCACTATTAACTTTATTTTTATTTTAATCTATCTATTTCAAAAAACATGACATACCATCATTTAAGTTATATCTTAAATGAAAAGCATCTTTTCGCTTTGTATTGATATTATTCTTTTCATAATATATTTTGTAAGTATTTTTTAAGTATATTATATGAATATTTGATATTTTCCTTTTCTTAATTTATTCTATACACTTTTTCCTTTTACTTTATTTCTATTAGCTTTATCTTTATTTTAAAGTAAGTTGAAATTTCATAATACTTTTATTTTTTTTAAATAAATTTATCTTGAAATGACAACTTATAAATTATTCATATTTTTCTTTTCTTAATTTATTCTACTCATTCTTTCTTTTCATTTCAGATTATTTTTATTTTTATTTTATTTTTTAATTAACTTTACCTTTCTCTGATTAAAATAAAATTTCAATATACCTTTATCTTTATTCCGTACATTATTATCATTCTTCTCTAATAAATTAAAATTACAATCTAACTTTATCTTTATTCTTTAAATTACTACCATGTCTCTATCAATCCTTTTATTCTATCACCTTTGGTTCGTAAAATCTGATTTCCCTTTTGCTTTTGTACTCATGTCTCTCTCTTCCTCAAGATTTCTGGCAAAGCAGGGATGGAATTTCATAGGGTGATTTGATTGTCAGATAAATTTGTAAAATTGTCAATTTTTTTTTTTTGAAATTTTTAAAATAAGCGGGAGATTAAAAACTATCGAATTTGACAAGTGAATCTGTTTTGAAATTTTAATTATTATAAGATTTGAATTTCTGATCGGAGAACCCACAGTAATGGAGTTTTTACACCAACGTTTCGAATTACTGTGGGTTCTCCGATCAGAAATTCAAATAACACAAACCACAGATCTCTGAAATCTATTATAAAATTGCTAACAAAACCTATGGACTAAGTAAAAATCATATGTCACACTAATAAAAATCAATAAAATAGTCTAAATCGACAACCAATATATACAATGCTATAAAATCATTAATGAAAAAACAATATATACTACCTTTCAAATAATATATTTTCTTAAATCTAACATATAACATATACTACCAACCATTAATAACCTATATATTGGTTGCAATCTAAACAATATAAAAATTGGAGGCTAATGTCACACGTCGAAATATCGAAAAACGTTGATCATGAATCTTAATTTCATAATAAGGACTAAACATGCATTCGAAAACTTCATTATAGTATCTCCAAAGCGGGTCACCTCATCACATATATTTGACTGCACAACTATTAAAAGTAATAACATGGAGGGATCGCGTAGAGGATTGCTATTTATTATGTCAAATTTTAATGAAATTTAAGCGGTGAATATTATAAAATCGAAATTTTAATTTTTAAGTTATTTTAGATTATGGTGGGAAGAATTTTAGTTTAACTATTAATAATAGTGTAATTTAATTTATAAATTAAATATATATTTTTTTATAATATTTTTTCAAGTTATTTTTAGTAAAAAATTTCATAAATTTTTAAAAATTTGAGTTTAATATGTTTAATGTGTAAAAATTCTAATACCATAGGTGATTTTCAAGTATTTATCTATTCAAAAATATATTTTAAAAAACAAATATCATTCATTTTAATAATGTATTTTTTTTTCCCTGAGAAACATAGTAACTTTTATTAAGTGTGAAAATTACATTTTGAATGTCTCTCGATATCCAAGAAAATGTCGTAACTTTCATTAAGTGTGAAAATTACATTATGAATGTCCCTAGATAACCCTCTTAAAAAGACCAGCCACATATGGCTACACAAAAAACACATGTATGTGTTTGGACCACGGACCTCGTATATACATCCACAAAATGACATCCAAGATAAATACATAGTGAAAAAAGGACTAGTGTCCTCATATATATATCCACAAAATGACATCCAAGATAAATATATAGTGAAAAATATAATAACAATCCTTACATAAAACAATATGAGTTGTTGAGCATTTAGCATATATAGCCTACGAAAGTTTAACAAAAATATAAATAAACTCTATCCATTGCTCTGCAAGAGAGCCCTCTATGAAGGGCCAATGATAGAACCCATGCCCCTAATCATTGATGCACTCCTTTATGAGCCATGTGCCCATACCCTACAAATCACCCTCCTTAGACAAAGCATCGACAACCCCATTTATTTCCCTGTAAATGTGGTAGACAAAGATTTCATCAATTGATTGTTTTAATAGATAGATCTCCTCTAGAATGGGACTAAGTGTGTGCATGTGACATCTAGTTGTGTTGTTGAACCAATTAATAACTATATTTGAGTCCCCAAAGATCTGAATGCATCAAATTCCTTTTTCAATGGCAAACAACATAAACAACTTCAAACTCATAAACTCAACAAAGTTACCGCTTTCATCATGAGAGAAAGGTTGTGTGATATATGAAGAACAACCCTACCCCCGCAATCTCCTTCAAAAAGAGAGGCACCATCAAAATATGCCCAAGGATAGGTAAAGTCAATAATTTCTTTTGTTACGATATAGGAGCGAGGTAGAGAGTCGGAATCTAAGATCACGAAGTAGATAGCTAAAGTCTGAGCAACCACTTCATCTGATATGGAAGTCTTGTCCTGAAAGACCTCAACATTCCAAGCTAGCTAGATTCCCCATGTGATGATAAGTAATGGTAGACTTCTAAGTTTTTTCGAATTAACATTGTTCCACCAAGATTCCCACGCTCACATATATGGCTCACCTTGTCATTGAAATGTGAAACCCAAAGAAATGCATACATAGGACTAGACATCTAGAGAAAACAAGCATAGGAAGAAAAGATTATTTACGAACTCCACATTGTTGTTGCATAATGGACACTAGGTTAGCCCTATGATGCCATGCTTGATAAGATTGTCTCCCGTAGGGATTTGATTCTCCAAAATACACCATTGGAAAAGGAAAACTTTTGTAGTACATTCCACTTTCCATAACTTCTTCCACCTTCATGAGAGATTTGCACAGTCCCTGTTTTCAATGAGGAATACATATCCCAATTTTGGAGTGTAATCACGAGATGAAGCATGCACCTAGACCAAAGAATCCTCTTTGTCTCTTATGCAAACATGGGTTTCATTTAAAATAGTAGTGAATCAATGCCATTGATATGCCCATTCCCTGGGGAGATCAAGATGTTGTGCAAAGAGCCATCCATGTCCCCAAATAGATGTATTGTCCTCATCCGTGACCTGAAAAAAGGTGTGTCAACCGTGTGCCTGAAGGAATTCAATAAGCTCAGGCAGGAGATGATAATTTGTGCCACTCCCTACCCATGGGTCCGTGCCAATTTGGACCTATTCACCATTGCTCACTTTCCATACAAGACCCTTTTTTATCACCTGGAATGATTGGACTACCACCTTCCATATGATTGAACATTTGATATGCTATGATCAAGGGCACGAACCCATTCCACAGTGGACCAAGGCTGAATGTACTTTTGATACACTACCTCTGTCCATAAAGTGCTAGTTGATATCAGACGCCATTCCACTTTGGCTATTAGGACCTTCACAAATAAATGAATGTTTCTTAAGCCCCAACATACCCATTTTTTTCGTAGAGATATTCTATCCCATTTTACTCAAGCAAATAATTTTACCTCCTTCTGTCCAACCCACAAATAACAACAACATATTTTGTGAAGTGAATAAAGGGTACCTTTGGGGATACATGAGAGGGAAAACTAGAAAACTCGGATCCTTCAAGAACTGATTTAGTGAGAATTAATCTACCAACACATGATATCCATAAAAACTATAGGACTTTAGCCTCTTTTTTATTTTTGCAAGAAGCCATTACCAATCAACCTTTCAGTAATCATTTGGTTTAAGATAGATGCCCAAATATTTTAGGCCATCGCCAAGGGATTTGAATTGATAAGGAAGGACATGTTGACCATACCTTGAGTCCTCCTTGGATAGACCATTAAAGGATATAGAAGACTTCAGATGATTTACATGCATGCCTATTTTTTTTTTCAAATAAAAAGAATACCTCCCTTGTGGATGCAACATTTTGTCAAGACCAACCAGAAAACAATGGGCCATCATCCACAAATAACAAGTGCGTGATGAAACAAACCTCAATGACTGCAATGTAACCTCTTAAAACTCCCCTTCTTCTAACATTTGATAATAATCTACTAAACCCCTCAGCCAAAAGCAAGAAAAGTAATGGGGATCAAAAGGTATCCTTGACACAATCCCCTGTGAGCATGGAAAAAAGAGGTAGTTGTTCCATTGATGAGAACCACAAACAAGATAGAAGAGATGCAACTCATAACCCAACTAATAAAAGGAACTTCGAAGCCAAGGTGGGTCATCAATGTACGGAAATAAATCCAACTTACTGTGTCGTAAGCTTTTGAGAGATCAAGTGTTATAACTAGCTCTTTTAGCTTCCAAGTTTTAAGGATATGAAGTCCTTCCCCAATAGCATCTTAATAATGTATTAATAGTAATGTTGTTAATTTTCATAATGCATTGATAATTACACTTCATTAGACTGTTAACATGCTCTGCTAGAAATGTCACTAGTTTAAACTCTGGGAAATGCACTAGACTCCTTACCTCATTTAATCCTCAATTAATTTAGTAATTTATGTTTTTTTTCTCCTTTAAACAATAATAACAAATATTGTAGAGTTGAGGCTTCTGTGATCCATGATAAGTTTATGATAGATTCTTTGGCGAAAATCACATGAGAAACCATTTGTCATGGTTTCTCATGTGATTTTCGCGAAGAATCTATCATAAATAACAAATATTATATCAACAAATCATGCAGAAATACATAGAAAAACATATTCATAATTTCCAGTAACCTAATATAACAAAATTTCCAACCCATCTTAGAAAAAAAATTTATAATTTCCAACAACCTAATGTAACAAAATTTCCAATGCATCCCACAAAAAAAGGAAAACTCGAAACCAAAAAAAGGAAACTGGAAGCAGTATGACGGTTTCATTATATTTCGCTAATACTCTTTAAAAAAAAATTACAATAAATCTATTCAATCATACATAAAATATAGGCACTTCCTAAACTTGTTTTTGTTTGGCTATTTTTTGGAAGTAAAGAAACAGATAAACGGCCATGACGCAGAGTATTTGACAAAAGTGAAAGCCTATTTTCTTAGAGACCACCAGCAAGTAATTACAGGGGGTGTAGTTTTCTTTGAATAACAGTGATGAGTCAGCCTACATTAGCCAATAACAACCAATAATAACTATCACACTGCTAATTTAACAAAAACAAATCCCCATTAAAAAGATATATATATATAAATTTAATCTATCCCCAAGCCAGATGACCAACTACTCATAATTACAGATACCAAACCAACTACTCATAATTACAGATACCAAATACATTTACCAGTAACAATCTAAAAATGAGAAGATCCCATTTTAGGAACCAGAAATCGAGCTAGACACACACAGTGGGTGCATACATGGCCTTGCCGAGTTTACAAAATGTACATTATTGCTATGGTTATACTGTTTTTTATTTTAATGCCGTAATTTACTTTTGGGGGGATTTTTATTTCAATGTTGTAAAACATTCTTTAATACAATACAAGTGTCCAGTGAAAATATTAGAATGCTCAGTGTATGAGTCAGAACACGTAAGAAAGAATAAACCTGGAGAAACTGAAAAATTGCCTCGAAAAATTAATGCCCTTTAAAAGAATACAGCCAGCCCAAAAATAAAGAAAAATTAAAACTGAATGAAATGAAAATTAAGGTCCAGAAGTGTTTGGGCAACACATTTATCTCAGGGTATGACATTAAATTTATAGAATGAGGGGTTCATCTTGTTATTTATTTTATTACTATTTTTTTTTTAATGTATTCTTCTCTCTCAAATTAGGGAAAAACTGGAAACCCGAAATTTTTTTGATTTTGATCTAACAATTTTTTCCTCAAATCTCTACTGCCATTCCCTGACATATCTCGCAGATCTACAAATCGATTAGCCAATGAAAGCTGTGTTTTACTCTTTATGTTCAACTATTTTTCTTTGGTCTTCCTTTCCCCTTCCAAACCATAACAAGAATGCAAGAAAATAGCAGTTAAAAATTAGTTCGTTTTCTTTTACTTTCATGCTCAGTTTAATTTTTTCTAGTCTTTTACTACTATATTCAGTTCAATTTTTTGTAGCACAGACCTTGCTGTTCAACAAAGCTGTTATTTTTTTTCCATATGGTTAATCTTCCATTGAGTAAGGCAACAAATAGTTTTGGTCTCTGTTTTTCATAAATTCTCATTTCATTTTGCAAGTTATTGATTCTCTACCTTACTACCTCTGATATGGTTCCTAAAGTGATAACTCAAAAACAATAATTTTCCTAAACTGATGTAAATTTTCTCTTTTATAATGCAAAGACAACTTACCAAAAACCAAAAAACTATCTCTCTTAATTTCTCTCATCTAACTAGTGATTTAATCCTGCTGAAATTTATTATAAATCTGTTCAAATCGGTTGAAATTGCTGATTTTTCTTAATTTCTCTCATCTAATCAGAGATTTAATCCAGCTGAAATTTATCATAGATCTGTTCAAATGGGTTGAAATTGCTGAATTTGATTGCATAAATAAATTGAACAAGGTAACAATCTTCATTAAACCAAATTGCTGAATTTGATTGCATAAATGGATTGAACATGTTAAACTTCAATAAAGAGTCTATAAATTTAATGTATATAATTTTTGAGTTTAATAAAAAAAATACTGGTTTAACATTTCATTTTTCCAAAATTATGGTAAAAGGTCATTGGTTTAAATTTCCAATAAAGAGTCTATAAATTTAATGTATATAATTTTTGAGTTTAATAAAAAAAATACTGGTTTAACCTTTCATTTTTCCAAAATTATGGTAAAAGGTCATTGGTTTAAATTTCCATTAATTAGACCAGGTATAGAAGCATAGAGTAAAGGTTGTCCCCAAAAGGCCAGTGATTTAAGCTTCCATTATTTTGACGAGATGAAAGGGATTTATGAGAGAGGCAGTCAAGATATGTGAAAGCAGGCAAGGAAACCCTATCCAGCGAAAAGAGCGAGGGACAGTGTGTTTGATGCAGAGCCAGCTACAGACTTGCATGGACAAACATTCAAACTCAAAACTCGCTAGTCCACGTCTTCTTGTAGAACCTTATTCTCCATGCGTTGTCATATATTATGTTACTTTATATTCAATGTTGACTCTACTTTTACACCAAATCACTAAGCCATTCCTATGACTTGATTTCATGCCACACCATTCCCATTATCTGCAACTATGTATAATACAAATTAAAAATCTAAAACACACCAGAGTTTACCTTTTTGCTCTGCTTTCAAGTCATTCTTACAGAAATGATCTTCTCTTGAATTCTATGTATCCTGCAATCTTTGCTAGAGCTAATGATATCCGCCGATGAAAGATCGGATTCCTTCATCACCTCTTCAACTGATTGATGAAAATGGGAAGCACTCCATCACTGACACTCGTAATGCTCTCTGCTCCACCAGTCCGCCCAGGTCGATGAAATCAGGATTAACAGAAATATAATGCGGTCTGGTCACAAGGGTGATGGTTCTGGTCCTTAAATCTAATGCGGTCTGGTCAAATGAGTGATGGTTTTGGTATTAAATTTCTCTGCCACGCCTTACTTCAAATGCTAATGCATCCGAGGAACCCAAAACTGAGCTGGATCGTAACTCTACACCACACTTGTCTCTGGTGCGAATAGATCAGAGAAGTCCAGAACAGAACTTCTATGCAAACCTCCGATCAAACCCCCATTTCAAACCTGACTCGGAACATAGACTAGTTCCTACGGTACCAAATCAGTCCATCCTCGATTTAGCAATGCGCTCAATCACATCTCAAGTTGGTCTCAGAATGGATTTCGTTTCCCAATGGAATCGAATACCTTTGCAACACCTTCGTATACTAATGCTCAGAATTTAATTTTGTATAAACTGACAAAACAAACAGCTTTTACGCAGGGTTTCCAGATCTCTGAGCGGATCTCTAATCAATAGAAGTTTTGGTTCATTTACACTCAGGTGGCGATTTCCATGAACTGGAAGTTAAAGATCCATCTTAAATAAGTCCAATTTAATATGAGCCAGAGATCTAATTTCTTCGATTGTAATTTTGTTGGGATGAAAAGACATTATTTAATGTTTGTATAATTATTTATTTTTTAATTTTTAATTTTGTTTATTTTATTAAAATATTATTTTAATTAACCTAAATAAAATTTCAACTTTCAATTCTAATGACGGAGAGACAAAATTAGACATCATACTCGACTTCTCTGAACTCACCAAACAGAAACTTTCCATGCCGCTTCCAATAACATTAACAATTTATTACTGACTCTGCATTTAACCCATGACACGTTACTCTGATACAACACAGAGCACTTGATTCATATCAATCACAACGATTTCTATGCCAGAAAGGTATTCAAACCCTTCTACAGGAACCTCGTAATTCCTGTGCCATTAACTACCGGAAGGAACCCATTCAGCGATCACAATTCATGCATTCAAACATTGCCATTTCGTATTACAGGGATTGCACACGAATTCCGAAGCAACATTTCATATATTCATTAATCATTCACAGACCATCACAGAAATCACACAGATTTCTGAGCAGACATTTACACACTTGTCCAATTGGTCATAGGGAGATCAAGTCACAGAAACACAGAACTATTACAGATTTAATACGCAGAATCTTTATCAACAATATTACTGTTACCTCAATGACCTGATCATATAAAGATGGGCGTGCTCTGCCTGGGCCTTCTCCTCTGTCTATCACTTTGTCCTAGGGCCTCTATCTGTCAGGCCTCCCCGGGCTAGCTTGTCTCAGCCACTTCTAACTAAAATATCAACCATTACAACAGACAAGATGGAGTCCGTTTCCAACAGTTCACTAATTTAACTACACTGGTCCTCAACTACATGACAATTTGTCCTTACAATTTGTGACATGGCTAATAGTATATTCCTTCTAGAACTAAGACACTGGAAATTCACTATTTCTAATTTTAAAGATATTTTATTTCGGTGAATCCATTCTCCTTTCGAAAATTCCATAACCCTTTTACGCTCAGGTTTCGAAAATTCCATGACCCTTTTAGGCTCAGGTTACCAGGTTAATTTTGGGGATATTGTGCTCTTGCATCAGTGTTTTGGCCGCAAATTAGAAAACCAGAAAACGAAATTTTTGAAGTTCTATTGCTGAGGCAGCCTGACGAAACCATCCTATGAAATTAAATTATAGAACTTGATTGATTAAGATTCATACTGAACTGAAATTTGAGATAAATCTACAAAAAGTCTGAAATACACGATGTCTGAAATACTAAAACAGTTTAAGGTTTGAACAGGGTAACTATTTACAAATCGATTTCAAATATCAAATTCTAAAGTCTTACCGATCGATTCCAAATATCAAAACTCTAAAGTCCGGAATTGATAAATTCTAAAGTCTTACCAATCGATTCCAAATATCAAAACTCTAAAGTCCGGAATTGATAATATCGATTTAGTAGAGGGGTTAAAGTTTTACCAGATTATTCAGCATGAACGATCTCGGAACGTCAATTCTGAAATGAACATCCTTATGGTGGTTGTGATCTCTTCCTTAAGCATGACGATGCTGCCGCGCTCTTTAAGCAGTTCGTAGGTTGTTTCTTCCAGCTCTTCATTCGCTCTCGAGACGGAAAGGAAGACTTTCCTTGGGGCTAACCCAGAGCTTTCTGCGAATGCCTGTCTCAGATCTCTAAGTTTCCGGGGACTGTACTCATCCCATACCTTAGATTTCCTCGGACCATGAAGTACGCAATCCACCTTGTTCATAATTAGCACAACATTTTCGGACATTCGCGATCGGGCGATCCTTGGAAACTCCGCCGCAGCTTGACAATTATCGCCAACAAAATTAAGCACCACTATGCACAAGTCTGCAACCTTGTCATAATTTTCCCAAACCTTTGACAGAGGAACTCTTTCTCCACCCGCTTCAGTGCCAGGGAAATCAATTATAGATATATCATCACTGAAATTGTGCATGGTAGCGGCCAGTGTATGTTTGGTGAATCCCTCTTCTTCAACAGTTCTGCCTAATGTTGAATTGATAAGAGTAGTCTTACCAGCGTTTTCAGGCCCTATAAATGCTGCCATACTCAAGCCTTCTAATAACTCACATGCAGATATTATTTGGTACATTTTCCAGGCTCGATTTTGTATGACTCTCAGAATGCCCTCAGGTAGCCATTGTGTACTCTTCACAGCCTGGCCTTCTCTGCGAACATGCTCGCAGATTTTCCTCTCATAATACCAGACATCCTCTGGCTCATTTTGTGATTCAGTGTCGCTCAGAAGGCAATAAATAGTTCTCACAATGGCCAGGTAATTCAGTGTTCCAAGTTTATTGTCAGAGATGCAGTAGAAGTATGACCTACTTTCATTAGAAGACCTCGAAATGCACGATTCACCAGGTATAACAGAACATAGATTTTCTGGACAAGAGCGGAATAAGGTAGAAAGTAATACATATGATTTCCCGCGTATCCCTTCCGCCGATTCTACAAAACCAAATGCATCCTTTAATTTTGCAAGCATACCATTTGGAATCGGCGTCTCCAGGTTCTCTGTTAGAAGGTCTCTCATACTGTCAAAATGTTTCCTCTTGGTTTCCACAGAAATA
This sequence comes from Pinus tabuliformis, assembly GCA_031772625.1. NCBI lineage: Eukaryota > Viridiplantae > Streptophyta > Pinopsida > Pinales > Pinaceae > Pinus > Pinus tabuliformis. The sequence continues at coordinate 519,642,752 of CM062812.1, forward strand.
CCGAATGACCGATGCTCAAAAGCATTGTCAAGAGCTTTATACGCGTCCTTGTACTCTTTACTTTCTGTTAAAACCTTTGATTGCTTCATTAACAACAGTCTTCCCATGGCCCTGTTTAAAGCATATGCAACATAACTATTCTTCCATGCATCTTCAACCTGCACATCGGACTCTATTGAGCCGAAGCAAGTCCTTATTTCCACAGAGATATGTATTTGGTCGGTATAGATTTCCCTTCTGTTTATGGAAGCTCTTAGAAGGATGTCATTGTCACGTGAATCTTCAACAAGCCATTTATCTCCTACCTCTGGCTTCACATGAAATTCTTTCAACTCTGACAAATCATCACCTCTTATGGCTATCAATCCTTCACAATTCCTTTGACCATGGTAAATATTGAGAGTGCAGGATTTTATAGAAGGTTTAGACCCTATCTCCATGATGTTACTATTTGGAAATCTTCCCCTGCTGGTATGAGAACTGAACTCTTTCACATAGTTTTCAACTTGGTGACATTGCCAGGCGTTTACACTTGGTAATTTTACATATGGATTATTGACTGAGATCAAATCCTTTCCCTCATAATACAGTCCAACATATCCATACTGAGGCTTTCGGGACTGATTTTGGCTCTGCATTTCCTTAAGCTCTACTCTTTCCAAGCAAGAAGGTAGATCCTCTGTATCTGGATTACAAGGTACAGTCATTCTTATACCTGTTAGCAGCCAGGGTACAGGATCAGCACCATTCACAAGTGTAAACATACGTCTACTGAGTCCCATGGCGTTTTCACAGAACCGCTTGGCATCGTTGTCACAGAAATAGGGCGAGCCAAAGGCAATAGATACATGCCCTTTTGTCTCTTCGCGGGTGATTAGCATGTAACATATCAAGAACAAATGAGCCAGTGCCCCACCCAAGCCATGCCCTGAAAATATTATCTTGTCTGCCTTATAATTTTGGAAAAAGCGCATACTAGGAAGATTGCAGGTTATTTTCTGAAAAATCTCATTATGAAACAAACCTTTCAAATCTTTGGCCACTGCACCGTAACTCTTACAAAATTCATCTTTGCCTGCAACTTCGAGAGCAAACATATCTCGAATAGAAAACCCCCACCTGAACGCAACAAACAAAGTATTAGTGCCTCCCTGCTTACACTCGCCCACTATAAAATCCGGTGCCATTAGTATGTTTTCCAAGCCAAAACCATAGCCTGGAACTGCAACAGCTTGCTTTCTTTCTTGATTATCCAGGTTAGCCAACGATGATAATAAAACTGCCTTGCTAATTTCATCGGAATTGGGTTGAAAATCTGGTCGAGAAGGGTAAAGGCCCATTTTGATTCTACTGTTGATACTCAGCTATGTTATCATGCATTCAGCATAAGTTGTTGCGAAAGGGGTGGAACCAGATTCAATTATTTAACTCGGAGAGTCGGATGAAACAGGATGGTGATGAAAAGGTTTAAATAGCACGTTTTGCTCAGTGGAATCCGAAAACAAGAACTAATAACATTATTTTCTCATAAACCTTTTGTTGAGTTAACTCGTTATCAATTTAATAAAAAAAAATTAAATTATAAAAAACAAAAACTAACAATTCCATAAACTATTTTTAATGTCGGCAACATTAAATTATAATATAAATGGTACCAATTGTAAATGCCGCAGAATCTGTTTTTTGACAGCTTCCGCGAATATAGATTTATTAGGATTATATGTCGGCAACATTAAATTATAATATAAATGGTACCAATTGTAAATGTTGCAGAATCTCTTTTTTGACAGCTCCCGCGAATATAGATTTATTAGGATCATTGTGAAAAGTTTGACATACACACCTTGTATATTTCAAATATTCGTAAAATTTTCACAGAATTCATACTTTCAATAATAAATTTTAAATAACAGAAAATACATGGTAACCAAAAATAGTTTCACCACTCATACTAAAAATTCCAAAATTTAACATAATTAAATAATAGCAAAATCATATTCTCATTGCATTAAATATTACCAAAATCATATTAAATATAATTAATAATGAATTAGATGTAGCTCAATCCAAATCCATATGTATATCTTCTGGCTCACCCAATCCAATATTTAAGCATTCAATGGGTGTCGTGTATATTACAATATATATTATAGTATCTATGTTGTAAAATTCAGTGTTTTGTGATAATATTTCGTGGGTAAATTGTCTCTTTTATTTATTAAAAAGAATTAATATTTTTATAGGGTTTTTAAAATGAATCTAATAACTATCCAAAACGTTAAACTCTTTAAATTATATTATACAAATTAATTTTAAAAAATATTACAAACAACGGTTATTTAAATTTATAAAAATAGAAAAAATATTTATAATTCGAATACAAATTATATATATAATTGTTTTTATTATATTTTAAAATAATAATTTGTCATTTTATTTTAACATAAAGTAAAAGTTGGGGCTAGAGTATGCCTTAAAACTGTTTTTGGTTGGCTAAGAGCTTGTTTTTCTCGGAAGTAAAGAAACAGGTTAACGGCCCAAGACTGAGAGGCATCTGGCTGGAGTGAAAGACCGCATCTGGCCGGAGTGAAAATATGCCCACTTACGGACCACCAAGTTTTTCCTTGAATAAAGGTGATGAGTCAGTCTCCATTTATTGTTAGCACCCAAGAGATGTTGCCCTCGATGCTGGTTTGACAACTGAGTTATAATAGGCTTTCCCACCTGTGAAAAAACATAAAGTAAAAGTAAACCTTCAATTTTAAAATATTAAGTTGTCACCTCAAGTTAAATTTAATGTAAAGAAGAAAGATAAAAGTATAATGAAATTTGAATTTATCAAAGGATAAAGATAAAATTAATAGCAAAAATAAAATATAAATGATATAAAGTAAAAAGAAAGAAGTCCATGAATCAATTAGAAAAAAGAAAAATATAAATTTATTTTAATTTATGAGAAAATAAAAGAATAAGTATCATGAAATTTAAAGATATCACCAATAAATTATTAAAAGAAAAATATGAATAATTTATCAACTATATTTATGTATATTATGAAAATAATAATATTAATATAAAGTAAAAGATGTTTCTCTCAGGGGAGCAGGAGCCGGAGGGAGCAGAGGGGTATTAATAAGCCGCTATGAAGAAATAAAGATAAAATTTGCATGGAGGGGCGTTAATAAGACTTTAAGAAGAAACAAAGATGAAATTTGCATGGGTTAGGGAAAACCACCAATAATCAAGCAGAAGAAATGGCTTTGTGACAAGGATTAAAAATAGTGCTAGAAAGGAGAATTGATCATCTCATTGTAATGGGAGACTCCATACTAGTTATTCATAAATCCCATAAAGCAAAAGCTATGGTTCAAAAAAACTTGGTCCCCTTAGATGAGCGAATATGGAATCAAATCCAAAAATTTGAATTCATATCCTTCTACCATGTTAAAAGATAAAATAATAATGTTGCAGATGAATAGGATAATATAGGAGTAGGGCTTTATCAAGGTTCTCTTCTCCTAGCGACAAGACTATAGTAGCAAACTTCGAAGTATTCCTTGGTTTTAAATATCACTCATGAAAATGTTGAAAATAGCAACAAGAAATGATAAAAATAGAATCCACAAATTCCAATTTTAATTTGTCCTTGAATTAAAATTGTGAATTAAAATCGAAGTTAGTCTCACTAGCTGCTTAGAAATAATTAATTAATTCATTATGGATTAATTAGTTGGAGAAATTCAAGTTAGAAGTCTTTATGTAGTCATGCAACAATTATCCCTTAAATTAAGGAGATAAGATTGAGTTATATTTGAGTTGTAATTAGTTAGCTTAGTTTACTGAGTTAAGTCTAGTTAAATTAGTTCCAAATTGTTTGAGGAACTAATTGTGAGTTATCAGTCAGTTGATGCATGCATGCACTCAACTAGTGTACTTCAGATAACTGAAGATTCCCTCATCAGAAACTCATGCATGTCTATTCAGAGAAAGACCTAGTTGAGATTAAAGTCAAGGACAATGTACTATCAGTTGCATGTGGTTTTCTATAAAGGAAACTCATGCATGCAAAAGGAACAAGGTTCCTTGAGGATTGCGCAGTTTTGACAGTGTGTTAGAGTAGTGTGTGAGAGCAGTGTTACATTGGGTGAAGGAGATCATCCCAGAGGTAACTGCGCAAGGAAATAGGAGCTTGGAGGGCAGAGGAGAAGGCTTGTGAGAAGCTTTGATTGCCTGTGAGCATCCAGGAGGATTGTACTGAGAGCTGGCTAGCTGTGAGAGCTAAGGCTTTGTGTAATTCTGATGTATTTCCACCTTGTATGATAATAAAAATAGTGGGGTTTTTAGCTGAGGCTTACCCCTAAGTATTTTCTGTGTTTCATGTGTATTGATTCTTCTTCTTACGGCTATATGTGTTCATCTTTGATTCAGCTCGATCTTTAAGCTTCCGCAACATATTATAGTATTTTGCTTTGGTATATTGCATTATCAAGTTAATCTACAGTCAGATTTTCTACATAGATCTCAGAGGTAGATTTGTAGAGAATTTGCAGGAAATTCTATAGAAGAATCGTTAAGGAAGGTGATGGTTTGGCGACTCATGGCTTTGGAGATAGAGACACTACTGTCCCTCTAGGTAGTTAATTACAGAAGCTATCATCATGAGAAAGGACAGATGGTGTCATAACCCCCATGCTCGTGCATTGGGATATAACTCTCCTCAAGTTTTTATCTCGTCCATCTGCTTGAGGAGTAAATGTGACTAGACAAAGCATCAAGTGAGAGATATGTTGCAGAGAACTAGTAATTAAAGTCGATTTTTGGAGTTTGGAAACATTCAATAGTCTCTGATGGCAGTTGCGAAAGGAGTGGAGCTCTACACTGACTATAAATGGCAAGCATCGACGCTGGAGTTGCATAAAATATTTGTCAAATTTCGTTTGTAAAGGAGCATGGTGTCGTTGAATGTTGAGGGCAATGAAAGTTTAGAGCAAGCATAGCACATGGTAGAGGAACACATTGGCAAGTTGGATAGGGTCAAAGAGCAAATTGTTCTAGAGGTACGCGCCCATTTCTCGTTGGTTTCAAGGGAAATGGAAGTGTTGCACAAGGATATGGAGTGGATTCACCTTCTGGTGGAAATATTGTCAACCAAAGTTGATAATTTAACTTTGAAGGTTGATGGAATCAAGGTTGCGGTAGAGGCTGTGGTAGTGGGAGTTCTGAAGGAGGTACTAGGCTTGCAAGAACCATCCTCTCTAGGAACAACTCTGTCAAGCGAGTCTGAGGAGCAACTTCCAAAAATTCAGATGCAGACAAAAGAAGAAAATGGGAATGAAGTTGCAGACGAACAACCAAGAATGTAGTTATCTTTTAGAAACTTTCTTTGTTTAACATTATGTCGAACAATAGTATATAATAACTCTTTTTGGAGATCATATAAGATAAATTCTATTAGAAGTATAGTAGGCTTTAGGCAAGGCACCAGTATAACTCTTTTTGAACAATTATGGAGCACTAAAGATGATATTTTGTCTATGGTTGTAAGGGTTTTTGCCCGTATAAGAAATTTTGAATAATATAAACTACTCGTTCCTTAAAAAAAAATGCTTCTCATATATATACATATATATATATTATATAAAAAATGGATAGATGAAAATAAAAATAAAAGTAATAGCGATCAAAGTAGTAAATCTATATTTAAGGTTAGATATTATAATTTTAAAAATCAATTCAGAAAGTTGAGATGTAAAGTGGGAACATGAGAATAATTTCATCTTTTTATTTTTAGCTGATTTTTTTGGTTTGTAATTGTTAATTTTTTCAAATTAAAATGAATTAACATTTTTATTTAAAAAAATAATTAGAAGACTCATATCTTAATATACTAATTAACATTGATATGTGTCCTTTTATTTTAAAAAGTAATTAAAAGACCCATATACCAATTACGTCGAAGGCATTTTTTATTGTGAGGTTTATCCTCATGACACTGTTCAGGTTCGTTATCCCTAACAGAATCTTAAACAGGTGTCTTATAATTCTATATCTTAAACAGGTGTCCCTTACAATTCTATATCTTGAACAGGTGTCCCTCCCCCTCCGTTTCACGCCGTTAGCATTTCTTTGCACAATAATGTGCAAATACTAGTTAATATTGATATATTGATATGTGTCCCTTTATTTGCTTAAGAATATGTTCAATGGTGGAGAAGGCGTGGGCATAATGCCCTCCCCTACAGAGAGAGGATGACATGCCACTCTCTCGCACCATCAGTCGAAACATGACCTCTTTGGGTCGTATGGGAATTTATACTCTAATGGGTTTTTAGCTGAAGATATGTGTCGTATGTTGGAGACAATTTGTACATGAACAAAACTGCTCTTATCTACAATAGCACTCCTTTTCATCATGACATTCGCACCCTCCAGCACAATGACATGTAATCCCATTATAGTTGGGCTTCAAAGGCAATCAACTAGTGTAGACCATCCATTCTTGCTATTTCTTCTCGTTTTCTATGCATATTCTTCTTAATGGCAATCCGTTCGCAAGTTTAAATCATTTAGGAGTAGCTAGGTGAAGTGGAATCAAATTTGATGGCTGAGTGAAATTGTTTGTTAGAAACTAAAGAACATATTGATTCATGATTACACAAATAAATATGTTCTTAAAGGACATATTGATATCAAAAGTATATGTTCTTAAAGGACATGTTGATATCAAAAGTGTTTTTTTTAAAGGATATATTGATTTTCTTAACCTTTGATAAATTTTCTTAACTCATGAAGAATCGTTAAGGAAGGTGACGGTTCAGCAACTCATGGCTTTGGAGATAGAGACACTACCGTCCCCTCTAGGTAGTTAATTACAGAAGCTATCGTCATGAGCAAGGACATATGGTGTCATAACCCCTATGCTCGTGCACTGGGATATAACTCTCCTCAAGTTTGTATCTCGTCCATCCGCTTGAGGAGTAAATGTGGCTAGACAAAGCATCAAGTGAGAGATATGTTGCAGAGAACTGGTAATTATAGTCAATTTTTAGAGTTTGGAACATTCAATAGTCTCTAATGGCAGTTACGAAAGGAGTGGAGCTCTTCACCGACTATAAATTGCAAGCATTGACGTTGGAGCTGCATAAAATATTTTTCAAATTTCATTTGTAAAGGAGCATGGTGTCGTTGAATGTTGAGGGCAATGAAAGTTTAGAGCAGTCAAAGCTCATGGTAGAGGAACACATTGGCAAGATGGATAGGGTCAGAGAGCAAATTGTTCTAGAGGCACATGCCCATTTCATGTTGGTTTCAAGGAAATGGGAGCATTGCAGAAGGATATGGAGTGGATTCACCTTTTGGTGGAAATATTGTCAACCAAAGTTGATAATTTGACTTTGAAGGTTGATGGAATCAAGGTTGCGGTAGAGGTTGCGATAGTGGGAGTTTTGAAGGAGGTACTGGGCTTGCAAGAGCCATCCTCTCTAGGAACAACTATGTCAAGCGATTCTGAGGAGACAAAGGAAGAAAATGGGAATGAAGTTGCAGACGAACAACCAAGAATGTAGTTATCTTTTAGAAACTTTCTTTGTTTAATGTTATGTCGAACAATAGTATATAACTCTTTTTGGAGATCGTATAAGATAAATTCTATTAGAAGTATAGTAGGCTATGGGCAGGGCACCAGCATAACTCTTTTTGAACAATTATGGAGCACTAAAGATGGTATTTTGTCTATGGTTGTAAGGGTTTTTGCCTGTATATGAAATTTTGATTAATATAAACTACATGTTCCTTAAAAAAAAATTCTTCTCTCTCACACACACAAACCTATATATATATATATAATGGATAGATGAAAACAAAACTAAAAGTAATAGTGATAAAAATAGTAAATCTATATTTAAGATTAGATATTATAATTTTAAAAATCAATTCAAAGTTGAGATGTAAAGTGGGAAGATGGAAATAATTTCATCTTTTTTATTTTTAAATGACTTTTTTGGTTTGTAATTGCTATTTTTTTCAAATTAAAATTAATGAACATTTTTATTTTAAAAAATAATTAAAAGACTCATATATAGATATACTAATTAACATTGATATGTGTCCCTTTATTTTAAAAAATAATTAGAAGACCCATATATTAATTACATCGAAGGCGTTTTTTATTGTGAAATTTATCGTCATGACATTGTTCAGGTTCGTTATCCCTAATAGAATCTTAAACATGTGTCTTATAATTCTATATCTTAAACATGTGTCCCTTACAATTTTATATCTTAAACAGGTGTCCCTCCCCCTCTGTTTCACGCCGTCATTGTTTCTTTGCACAATAATGTGAAAATACTAGTTAATATTGATATATTGATATGTGTCCCTTTATTTGCTTGGGAATATGTTCAATGGTGGAGAGAGTGTGGGCACAACCACCTTCCCTACAGAGAGAGGATGATATGCCACTCTCTCGCACCATCAGTTGAAACATGACCTGTTTGGGTCATATGGGAATTCATAGTCTGATGGGTTTTTAGCTGAATATTTGTGTCGTATGTTAGAGACAATTTGCACACGAACAAAACTGCTCTTATCTACAATAGCACTCATTTTCATCATGACATTCGCACCATCCAACACAACTACAATCTACAATAGAACTCAAGAGATTTGATCCCTCTCCGAGCTTGGTAGATCCGTAGTTAAGATGGATCTAGGTTGGTTTAATTATTAATTATAGTTATAAGTATAATTATTAATTCTAATTTTTTTTTACCAAGTCAAAATATTAAACAAGACATTACAATATCTTTTTTTATATATATATATATATATCTACAACATTTCTAGTCTATTGGGTTGTGCTCTCGTCACAATAAGTAATTTTGTGTTTATGGCACAAAATGGGTCTCATGGGTCTCCTGGTGATAGAATAGCCTGATTATGCTCCAACGTTGAGGGCTCTAAGGATGGTGATAGCCCTCCAATGTCTCAAAGGGTGATAAAAACATCATATGGGTCTCAAATCAACTGCCAAACCATGTGTACACTACTGAGTTAGTTGGGGCATGTTGGTCCAAGTGAATCATATAATGAATAATGTGGGTCAAAGTGCAAACTATTGGGGGTGTTGTAGGTACCCATGGAATGGAATGATGTTATTCAAGTGATAAAATTCCCATGGCTCTCAATGGTTCACCTATAAGGTGTCATAATACTCCTTTAGTGGACTTGAGCCCTATTTAAGCTGCCCATCCCATGATGAAAACCATATGCCAATCACACACAATGTCCATTGTTGCATCTTCACCATTAGGTACAATAATCATTAATGCATCGATGTGAACCAAGGTTGTTATTCAAGGGGAAAATGACACTTCATACATGGATTCCCCTCCAAATTTGGGGCTTTAATCATGTAATAGTGTTACCTCCCTAGCTAGGAGTGGCGAATAGACGATCTTGTTAGGTGTTCCTAGCCTGTAAGGGGAACAAAAATTCCTTGGTACGTTCCTCAATCAATTTGTATCATGTGAATAATGATGGAACAAAGGGGACAAGGCATCTCAGGTCCATATGCCATGGTCAAAGGGGTAGCAGTGATGAGGTAATCCACATTCTGTGTGTATAGATTTGAGGAGGGAGTAGTCATGTATGCATGAGTTACCTCAGCCTTTGCTTTTCCACCCCTCTTATTTCCATTTTAATTTTCTTTATTTTCTTTGTATTATTGCTCGAAGCTTTAGGAAATGAGAGCACATTATGAATGATGTGTAGTAGTGGATCAACCCCTTAAAGGTGGGGTATTTCATCACCTACCAAGGTTTGGGACATGCAAGGGTCCTTTTATGATGTGGCAAGGCAACATTGGCCCTAGGAGGTGGGTGATGGCTATAAAGATAAGGGGTAGAGCTCATTCTTATTTTTTTCCCATGTGTTAATGTTAATGTCCTGTCCATCTTTTGAATTTTATAATATTCTTTTTCTTTTGTTTCTTACTTATAACCATGATATTCTTTTTACTTTTCTTTCAGATGCATCAACCTCCCGAGGTAATGCTTCCAATCCTAACCCAAATATGTGGACAAGGAGAGGGGGTGTGCTAGAACCCAGTGGACCTATGGTTATGTGGACTTAGAGATGGGTGGTGGAATATATAGCTCGTAATGCTTGAAGGGGAGTGATAATTATGGAATGGGGAAAACGAGACCATACTATCTCAATCAAGGTTTCCCAAGTAGTGCCCTTCCTAATGCCACGGGCCATTAGGGGAGGTCCCATTGGACTAATATTTAAGATTAACCCCCGATTTAAGGTGAGGGAACAAAACCAAGGTCAAAACTCTTCCTTTTTCCAAGTCACCCAATAATCCATGCCAAATTCCCAAATGAAAAACAAGCATAAGCACCCAATTTCACAATTAACAACATACCTTTGGATCAGATTGACCACCTTCTAACATGTTCTCTTGAAAAATGGGTGAGGAAACATATGGTTGATGCAGGTGGCGGATATAAAATGGCACATCACATCACCTATAAGATGGTTGTTACGGGTTGTTGGCTGCCGACTAGAAGAAGATAATTAGGAGAAAAATTATCCTAGGGATACCCACTTTTGGAGGGTTATAAGAGAAACTTCAACAATGCATCATTTTAGAAAGAAGAATGGATGAGTTGGCTGTGGAAAAGGAATCCATGTTGATCAAGATATAAATAGACAAAGATAAGAGGAGATTATTTGGAAACAAAAGTATTGAATCAAGTGGCTTAAAGAGGGGGAGAAGAACACCAATTTTTTTCACAACTCTATGATACAACATTGACACAAAAATTGAATAACGGCTCTCTCTTTGATCTTTGGAACCCGACTCGTAAAGCATCAAGAAATAAAGAAAGAGTTGAAAATATTCTATGAAGATCTATGCAGGGATCCACAACCTAGGAAAAATGGAGGCCATAAGGAAAATCATTGAACATATCCCTAGGTTTTTCAAGAAAATAATTATGTGCTTTTAAGACCTATCTCTTTGGAAGAAGTGGAGGAGGCGGTCAAAACAATTCCCAAGAATAAATCCCCTAGCTTGGATAGAGTTACATAAAACTTCTATTAGGCTTGTTGGTGGAGGAATCTCAATGCTCTTCTTCAATATTACCCCCCTTTCAGGCCACCTTTTTTATGCTTTCCCCCAAGGTGGAAAAAACTAAAAACCCTATTTCCAAATTGTGTTGTGCAATGTCATCTACAAAATATTATCAAAATTAATAGCCAACCATCTAAAGTCAATCCTACCCTCTCTCATATCCTTTGAGTAAACAAGGTTGTGTAAAGTCATTAAATCTTAGATGGAAAAGGGGACAATTGAGAAAAAAACAAAGGTCGTGGAGAGGAAGAAAAGGAGAATGGATGTAAACCAAAGATAGAGTTAGTTATGAAAAATCCAAGGAAGAGGATGGAAACTCTCAGGAAAATTCCTTCTAATACTAAGAAGCACACACAGAGTTGATACAAAGATAACAAAGGAAAAAGAGGGGAATAAAAGGAGAGTGGAGATAAACTAGAAATAAATTTTTGAAGTGAAAAAGCGAAGGAGGAGAATGGAAATTTGTGAACAAAAAGCTTGATTCCCCCTAAGAAGCACATGCATAAACAAAGATAAGAAATAACATAATGGATGATATTTACTAGGGTGATTTCCTTTGAAGCCCAACTATCAACCATGATAATGAGACTATATGTCACTCTACTTAAGGGGATGAACACCATAATGACAAGGAGTGTTATTGCAGATAAGAGTAGTTTGGTTCATGCACGAATTTATTCCAACATATTGTCCATATCTTTAGCATTGAAACCCACTTGAAGCTATAAATTCCCTTGTGGCTTGAATAAACCACGTTTCGACAAATGCTGTGGGAGAGTGGCACATCAACCTCTCCTTGTAGGGGAGGTGGCTTCTTCCACTCCCTCCCCACCATTGAGAAAATCCCTCAGCATATAATACAAGGGGACATATACCAATGCTAATTAGTATATTTTATTTTGTGTAATTTGGACAACTACTCCAGTCTCAAGTGGTGTCAATGAGGCTAGGAACACAATTGGATTAATTATTAATTATCTAAGCCTAGTTTATTTTAGAAAGTGAAAATGTCATAATTAGATTTAATTAACCAATTTTAACTATTTTACTAAGTCTAACTTAGGGAAATGGGTTAATTAATCAATACTAATTGAGATAAGTTGATTTATCCCTAGTGACTTCTAGAAAAGTGACTTGATGAGGCCAATATGATCTTAGCCATCGATTATGATTAGATTGTATTCATTAATTCGTTAATGAGAGATTACACAAGGAAATCAATGGGAATATTTGAGACACAATTCGAGTGAGTAAGGGAACAATGATAGCGTAGAGGTCATTGGAAATAGGGTTCAACGTGATTGAGATCAATTTCCCGCGGAGAATTTCTTCACAGTGATTCACAGTTTCTTAGTGACAAAGGGAGATTAAATTATTTTGAGAAGGTCAAATTTCTCCAAGTGGTGTGAATTGGCGAAGAGGCTAATTTTCTAGTGACAGGCAGAATTTTCTAGAGAGATCGATTTGCAAAGGAGAAGCGAAGTTTGCCAGTAGAAATCGATTTCTAGTGGAGGCTGACTTATTTTTCCAAGTGGTGTGATTTCACAGTAGAGGTTGATTTCATCTGTAGGGCCGCATGTGTGGATCGATTCAGGGCCATACAAGGGGAATGAATTGATTTTGAGGGGGTGAATAGATTCCAAGAGGTCGAAGCAACTTGCAAAAGTGAAATAAATCATTTGTTGAAGATTTTCCATTTTACAACAAGTAGTTTAAGTATTATTTCAATTACAAATTTGTTGAAGATTAATAAAACCCTCATCTACAGAATAGGTTTTTCCCACCTTGGGGTTTTTCCAGTAACAATTTTTTCGAGAAATATTGGTGTCCATTTTATGTGTGATGTTTTCTCTATGCTTGTGGTTTATTTAATTGGTGAAATTTGTAGTTGTGTTTTTATTCAATATTTGAAATAAATTAATTTGTTGGGACAAATAATCTAAAAGATAAGACAATAATTACCAGATTAATTACAATATAATTTTTACATGGTATTAAAGCAGGTCCGAGGGAAGAAGAAGCTCAATGTAGTGTACAGGAGGAGAAAATCGAGAGTTTATAAAACCCAGATTTATTTCTTTATATTTATTTGAGGATTGCACATATTATTTTACAAGGATTACAAAATGGATTCAACTAGATTGAGAGATCAGGATAGATTGGATGGTGCATATAACTTTTGTTTCTAGAAAGATGGGATTTTATTGTTGCTGGAAGAGAATAGTCTCAAGGAATATGTGACCAATGTTGCAGTTGTGTTGGAAGATGTAGCACAACTTCTTTCATACAAGAAGGAAGACATCAAGGCAGGGCAGATAATCATAGACGATGTCAAATATCATATTGTTCCACATATCACAAATTTGGATATTGCTAATAAGATGTGGGATGGCTTCCTAAATTTGTTCCAGAATGCTATTGTAAACATGAAGCTAATTCTCAGAGAGAAGCTGAGAAATACCCGAATGAAAAAGGGCGAAGACGTAGATAGTTACGTCACAAAATTTTGACTTGTCAAAGATGAGTTAGTATCTATCGAAGAGAAACTAGAAGATGACAAGCTCATGAGAATAACCTTGAACAAGTTTGCAAATCAGTGGAATGTATTCATTCATGTGATTAATGGACGTGATACCCTACCGAGCTGGATTTCGTTTAGAGCTATTTCACTCAAGAGGAGCTTAGATCGAGTCTTTCCAGTGGCAACAATAGTAAGACCCTAAAAAGTGATGAAGAACATGAAAACGTAACTTTAGCAGGAAAAGGAAAAGCAAAGAAGGTTCTAGCAAAGGACTAAATGCTAAAGGCGAGAAGAAGAAGAAGAACCTTTCAAAGGTCAAGTGATATGGTTTTCATGAGTTTGAACACTATGTCAACAATTTTTTGTAGATAAATAAAGGAGAAAAGAAGGGAAAGAAGCAGACAGAAGCTTCAAGAAATGCAAATGAGTTGTCTAGTCAAATGGAACAAGATTTTGCATTCATAACTTTCTTGACTAGCTCAACCTCACAAGGCATTTGGTATATAGACAGTGAGAATCATTTCACATGATATGAGTTAGGGAGTAATTCTCTAGTTACAAGGAGGATGACATAAAATTCCAGATCGAGATGCAGAACAAGTCCAAGTGAAATCCGGTCGGGAGAGGTATTTTTTTTTATTTCAAATGGAATCTAGCAAGTCAATTCCTATCCATGATGTGTTGCATGTGCCAAGAATGGGGATGAATTTCATTTCTATATCTATTATTCAAATAAGGGCTACAATGTACTCTTTAGAGGATAAAAAGTGTTGATAAAATGCCAAGGGTGGAATTCACCCATATTATTTGGAGTTAGGAGTGAAAAACTTCACAAGTTGTAATTGGATACTCCAAAGGTACTAGTGAGCAAAAATGATGTGAGAGATCAGGGAGAGTTATGGAATAGGAGGATGGACCATATCCATCACAAAGCACTTTGATTGCTTTGTGAGATAGTGATAGGTGTTCCAGAGGTGAGCATGGAGCACAATCATGTGTGCAAAGGATGCGGCTTTGGGAAGTTTGCCAAGGAAACTTTTCTAAGGAGTGACACTAAATCCAAAGGTGTTCTTGATCTAGTACATTTTGATATATGTGGTCTGATGTTGATGTAGTCTCTCATAGGGATGAGTAATTGGTAATCTTTATTGAATATTACTCCAAGAATATCTAGATATATTTCTTGAAGACCAAAGATGAGGTATTCAATAACTTCCAAGATTTTAAAGATCTTGTGGAGAATTTGACTTGCAGGAAGGTGAAGGTTCTTTAGTAAGATAACATAGATGCATACATGGGGAAATATTCCAAGGAATTCTGTACCAAGAAGGGGATCAAGAGAGAGTGTATGGTTCCTTACTACTCACAGCAGAATGGGGTTATTGAAAGGAAGAATCATTCAATATCAGATGCAATAAGGCCATGTTGTATGACTAGGATATGACACAATAATTATGGGAAGAGGCATGCAATACTGTAATATATATTCAGAACAGGGTCCCACATAAGGAGTTGGGAAAGATGACACTAAAGGAAGAATTCACAGGGAAGAAGCCAAATGTCAACCACTTCAAGATATTCCATAGCTTAGCATATTTTCACATTCCATGGGATACACACACCAAGTTGGATCGGACTGCAGAGAAGGGTACTTTTTTGGGTACAATGAGACTTCTAAGCCATATCAGATATTCATTCCAGGGGCTAGGAGGATTATTGTTAGGAGAAATGTCAAATTTATGGAGGATAAGACATATAGGAGGTTCGAAGATTTGATAGTAGCAGTTGACTAGAGTGAGAAGCCAACAAAATCTCCTAGGGAAGAATAACAGGTTTAGGGACATGAAAATACGATGATAATTACCAATACGAGCACAGGCTTAGGTGCAAGTGTTCCTAAGAGTTCGCAAAGTATGGAGTAGCAGACGCAGTAGATACATGAGATACATTAGGAGGATGTGAAAGTTCAAATTCCACACTCTATAATTGAAAGGAGGAACCGAGAGGTTCAAAAGACACTCAGGGATGCTCAAGAGTTTGTGGGTACTCCTAGGATGGTAAAGAGAGAAGAGACAACCAAACATGTACACTGGCTACATGGCATTGCTGAGTCAAATTGTGGATAGCGAGCCCCCCAACTTTCAAGAGGTCGCACAACAACAGGTATGGCAGGATGTTATGGTTGAGGAGTACACCTCGATCATCCAGAACGATGTTTGGGAGGTGGTACCTAGTCTGGAAGATAGGGCAGTGGTTAAAGCATGCTTGATCTACAAGATCAAGCACGGTGAAGATGGTAGCATCAAAAAATATAAGGTGAGGTTTGTGGCCAAGGGGTTCTCTCAGAAAGAGGCAACAGATTATGGGGAAACAATTTCTCATGTGGCCAAGCATACTTCTATCAGGGTTGTGATCTCACTTGTAGCACAAATGTGATGGTAGATCTATCGAATGGATGTCAATATGACATTCCTCAATAGTGATTTGGAGGAGGAAGTGTACATTGAACAACAATCGGGCTTCGTAGCACACAACAATGAGACCCATGTGTGTATATTGAAGAGAGCTTTATACAAACTCAAGCAAGCTCCTAGGGCGTGGTATGAGTGGATAGCCAAATACTTGTAGGGGATGGGATTCGTGAAGAGTGAGGCATATGACATCAGAGAACTTTTGAGGTCTAAAATGGGCCTCCTAAGAAAAATGTACAACCAAAAGAAACTTTATAAGAACCAATAATATTCAAGATGATGATGTCAACCATTGGGGATGATTCACCATTTTTGGGGTAAAAAGGGTAAAAAGATTAAAAAATAATAAAATAATAAAACTACTTTTTCAACTTGTATTTTCAACTTATCTCCCTAAGGTTTAACTCAAATTTTGAGCAGGAGTACTCGTTGGATGCAAAATTTAATTCTTCATCCAAGGATTACCGATGTTGCATACTTTCAATGGGCCCTGCTACACGAAAAATGATAAATACATGAAAAGCGTGATTACAATCACATTTTTTCATGTATTTCTAATTTTTCGTGTAGCGGGGTCCATCGAAAGTATGCAGCATGGGTACTCCTTGGGTGAGGAATCAAATTCTACATCCAATGAGTGTTCTTGCTCAAAATTTGAGTAAAACCATAGGGAGATAAGTTGAAAACACGAGTTGAAAAAATAGTTTTTTCATTTTTCCCTACAAAATTTGATGATGTAATCTAATCTTATTTTATTATTTCCACCATTATTTTATAATTTCCTTAGGAGGCCCATTTTAGACCTCAAAATTCCCCTAATGAAACCTCTACTATTTGATGGTTGGGGGTGATATCCTATTCTTGTCATATATGTGGATGAATTGTTATTAACAAGTTCATTGGGGCTCATAGAGGAGTGCATGAGGGACCTAGTAGCAGAGTTCAAGATTAAATAATTGGAGCTTATGCACTACTTTGTAGGCATGAAGGTGTGGTAGACAAATGGGGAGATATTCCTTGTGTAAGGGAAATACTACATCGAGATCTTGAGGATATTCGGGGTGGAAGATTGCAAAGCCATATCTACACACATGATAACCAATTTGAGGCAGGTAGATATATCCAAGGAGAAGGATGTGGACCCGACATTCTACAAACAATTGATTGTCTCTCTTATGTATTTGGTCAAAACCAGGCTAGATATATCCTTTGTGGTAAACTCTCTTATTCAGTTCATGGCTGAACCAAAGAGGGTGCACTAGACAACAACGAAACATATGTTGCATCATTTGTGAGGTACAATCGAGTATGGGATTAGATATACTTGAGGTGACGGTATCATGTTGATGGGATATACTAATGAAAACTTGGTAGGAAGTACAGTGGACAGGAAAATAACTTTAGGTTGTTACTTCAACATGGGATTGGGAGTTTTCTCTTAGTACAATAGGAAGAAGAATTTCATGGCACTGAGATCTGAAAAAGTGAAGTACATAGTAGCTAGCATGGTGACAAGTGAGGCCATTTGTCTCAGAAACTGATCGTAGCCTTGTTTGGTTAGAATATAGAGATGATAGTGACACACTGTGGAAATCAAAGTTGCATCAAATTATTTGAGAATTTGGTGTTTCATGGCAGGTCTACGCATATAGACATCAGGTATCATTTCATTAGGGATTATATATAGCGCGAGACAATTCATCTACAATATATACCTACAGATCAACATGTAGCAGACATTCTAACAAAGGCTTTGAGGAAGGAGAGATTCATCTTCTTTAGAGATAAGATGGGTGTTATGCAAAAAACCTTCCTCTCTAAGAGGGAGTGTTAGTTTGTGTATCTCAGACACATGTTCTAGTCTCATGTAGTGTCAATGAGGCTATAAACAGAATTGGAATAATTATCTCCAAGCCCAATTTATTATAGAAAGTGAAAATGTCTTAATTATATTTAATTAACTAGTTTTAATTATTTTATTAAGTCTAACTTAGGGAAATGGGTTAATTAATTAGCATTAATTGAGACAAGTTGATTTCTCTATATTGACTTCTAGAAAAGTGACTTCATGAGGTCAATATGATCTTAATCATCGATTGTGATTAGATCGTGGTCGTTGATTCATAAACAAGAGATTATAAGAGGAAATTGATGGGGCTCTTCGAGACATAATTTGAGTGAGAAAGGGTGCAGTGATAGCATGGAAGACACCAAAAACATGGTTCAACAACAATTGAGATTGGTATGTAACCATATCATAAAACAAAAGAAAAGATAGATCAACAACTTGACAATAAGCCTCTTCGAGGGGGAAACCTCCTTTTACATCAAATAAATGAATAATTCTTGGATGATTCATATGAAAAGACCTCCTTGATATATATAGGAGTATAAGGGGTCAGAATATAACTAGGGCCTACATAACAATAATAATGTAAGGGCACAACAATAAGAATAGTGGGCTTCTATGGGGCACAACAATATGGTGGCTACACTAGTATTATAGAGACCTAACTTGGCTTCCACCTTCAAAAATGTGTTGTCCTCAACGCTTTAGTAGTTTTGGATGCCTCTGAATAAAATACCCATCCTTCCATGTGTAGTGTTCGACAGGTAAGTTCTTCCACTTAATCAGATACTCTGAAATTGATTTGTTTCGTAGCTGCCAGATTCTTATTTATTTGATTGCTTCAATATCTAATATGATTTTTCCTTCCTCGTCAAGTTCTAGCAATATAGTTTGGATTGGGAGCTTGTCACCTATAACCTTCTTTAAGCATGAAACATGGAAAATTGGGTGTACTCGTGAAGATGCAGGCAAATCCAATTTGTATGCCATAGTACCAATATTTTGCAACACCCTGTAAGGGCCATAATACTTGGGTGATATTTTTTTATCCTTCTTAGTTTTCTTGAGGGACATATATTTGTATGGTTGTAGTCATAAAACTACTCAATTTCCCACATTAAAACTTATTTCATTATGTTGTTTACTTGTATGTTGTTTCATTTGATTCTATGTTATAGTCAGGCTATCCTTTAAGAGTTGGAGAACTTGTTGTTGATGCTTGATGTGATCTTCCACAACTTGAACCTTAGAATTGTCCCTTAAAGATGATGTGATGGATGATGGATGATATCCATAAAGTTTCATAAATGGGGTCATTTTTGTTGTGGTATGGAAGGAAGTGTTATACCATCATCCTACCAGGGGTAATGATTCATAAAATGCCATGGATATTCCACTGGATAGTTCGTCACAATAGATCTGATAATATTATATTAAAAAATCCGAGATTCTACACTATTACAGTCTTATTTAATTTCTAGATCTATATATTTTACTGTAATTAGTGCATGCATGCGAATATAAATTATGTAGAAAAGTAGAGAACAAATAAAAAAATCTCACACGCACATAAGAGACAAGATATTCTCTCTAGGAAACCCTTTCGGGAGAAAACCCAGCTGGAAAGTGAGGTTGCTTCGCTTTCTTTCTCTGTTTGGAAATATGGCTGCAGGTACAAAGAAGTAATGTCTGTGGCCTGTGGGATGCTATAGTGCACAGATCCTCTCTGTGTGCTCTACCTCCTATCTCTCCTGGCTATCTTTGCTTATCTATGGAACAAAATTCTCTCGAAATAATGGAATCCTCTTCCTCCTAGTGGTCTGGTTATAACACAACCCGATAGCCTACTAGTGATTAAGTTTGACTACATAAAATCTTAACTAGAGTTACAAAATAGACTCTTCTAGAGTATTTTACATCAAAAACACGTGTCTAGCCCCTTTTCCATGAATAATGGGGGTTTACGCGGCATCCTCCCGAACTATAGGTGTGAAAACAGGAAGGTCAATGTCCGAGTGGTGTAACTTCTGCATACGGACTCTGATTGATGCGATTCTTGTGCCGTTGGAAATCTATCTATTTGTAGAATAGCACAAGAAAGTGCTATGCCTTATCAGTAAAGTTTTACCCCCACAAAAGCTTCGTTTGATACCTCAAAATGCTCTCA
This sequence comes from Pinus tabuliformis, assembly GCA_031772625.1. Taxonomy (NCBI): domain Eukaryota; kingdom Viridiplantae; phylum Streptophyta; class Pinopsida; order Pinales; family Pinaceae; genus Pinus; species Pinus tabuliformis. Next base: position 519,662,897 of record CM062812.1, read on the forward strand.
GAAGGTTTCAAACCTCATTTCGCCAAACAGGGTCCCACCGGTAAAAACGGTCCATGAGCTGATTCCTCCACTTTTTTCACTCCAAATGCATCGAGATGGATGAAAATAAATATAGTGATCCAATTCGGATCACACCTCCCCATTTTGGCAGGATTTTGGTCCCCAAAAGCTTTTATTGAATGAGGCGAGGAAATTTTTCCTCCACCTTCTCTCTAGTGTACCATTTAACTTTGCCTGGAAGTTGTCCCTTCAACCCACTCTGCCAAAGGTCATGCTACCCCTGTCTTGTAATTCTAGACCTCTTTTACAAAAATGTATCTTTTGTCAACTCTGCCTAAGCATCTGGTGCCAAATCCTCCACATAAGCGAGGACCTATTCCTCTTCCCAATCTAGCATGGAAGGCACATAGAGTTTCAAATTATCCACATTTACAACTAAGTAAATGTGCATATATGGTGGTAAACTGAGTAGATAGGCATGATCACCCACCTTTTCTAGTATCTCAAAGGGATTGTATCTGGGAGCCTTGATTTTCTTAACAGGCCCCTACAGCCTCTCCTTCTTCAACTATAGCCATACTCTGTCTCCCACCTTGAATGATTTCTCTGTTCTATTTTGATCATGTCTAGCCTTATACTTCTCTTGTGACTTCCACAATGTTTCCTATACCTGTATATGGATTTTCCTGATCTTCTCTATAATTTTTTCAGTCCTCAAAGCATCTCCTGTAAGGTCTTCCTTTACTCCTCCTTGCTGCCCATATGCAATATCCAAAGGTGAAGGTAGAAAATATCCAAAACAAGTTTCAAATGGGGACTTTCCTGTAGAAGTGTGGACCGCTCTGTTATAAGAATGTTGTATATATACCAGATTTTCATCCCAGGTCTTCGAATGCTTCTGGTTGTAACCCCTCAGAAGTTGCACCAAAGTCCTATTGACTACTTATGTCTGCCCATTTGTCTGTGGATGGAATGTTGTAGATATCTTCAACTTCGTGTCCATCTTCTCCCACAATGTAGTCTAAAATGCACTGAGAAATCTTGTATCCTTGTCTGAAATGATGCTCCTTGGTATCCCAAAGTGCACCCAGACCTGTTCAAAGAACAAGTTTGTTGCTTCTTGTCCACTGATGGTCCTTTTACAGGGCATCAAAACACACATCTTGTTGAACCTGTCAACTACCACGAACAGGTAGTCATGTCCCTTCCTAGTTGTTGGTAAACCTCCCACAAAGTCCAAGGAAATTTTTTCTCAATGACGAGTAGGTACAGGTAAGGGATGATACAAACCCTGTTTCCTGTTGATAGGCTTGCTGGTAATACAAAGCATGTTTTAAGTTTAGGTATGTTCTATGCTGGAGCAATTTATTTCAATTTTCCAATATCTTCATGTTAGCATTAAAGTAAACTACAAATAGAACATAAATATAAATCGCAGAAGACAAGCCAAGACAAGAGGACACAAGATGTGGCGCTAGCCAGGGACAAACTCCAATGTGGGGAAACCCTTGATAGTTCTTCTTCTATGTTCTTCAATAGTTCAGCAGAGAAAGAGAGAGATAGTACATTTACAACAGAAGTCAACACGTTGACTTATCTAGATATGAGCATAGATCATCTCCTATAATGATGATACATGAAATCAGTTGAAGACATTTTGCTTCAACTGATTTTCCAAGGTGATGGCTTCACTTATCGTACTCATGTTGCATCTGTCACTGTGATGTACCTAGTCACTGAGCTGCTCCCATCACTATGCTACTCCTTATTAACATGCCCATCATGCTGCATCATATCATCATGCTGTCTCATCTATCATCATGTTGCCCTTTGCTGACATGCCCATCACACTGCATCTTACATCATCATGATCTGAGACTGTTCATCCTTATCATTCTCATTATGTTGAGACTGTAACCATCATAAACATTACTGCTTATGATCCTTGTCATTGTGACTTCATATTAATATGCTGATGCTTTATGAAAATGATAGTGATTAGGTTTATGTCATACATTAGTACTCTAAATCCCCTTGTGGTATGCGAGTTAATAGAAATCAATACTCTAATTCCCCTTGAGGTATGCGAGTTAATAGAAACAAATATAAGTATATGCCAAGATCCTTGTTACAGGACTTAATACCCTTCAGCTCCATCCGGTTGATGAGAACACTTACAGGTATGACGAGATGCTGCTCATAGATATTCCGAGATCATCATTAGCCTTCTCTGATTTATTCATCCGAAGATATTTCCTTCAATCACAGGTATGCCGAGTATCACATATTTCATCATTGTGATATGTCTAGATAGATCCAAATACAGAGCCGACATGTAACCCTTGTTACTTCTTGCAATCCTGATCATTGTTTATAACATGTCGAGGCTGCAATAGATACACAGTCCTCTTTGTCCATCCGAGATGTATTCAAGTGAGATCATTGCGTCATCAAATTCAGGTATGCCAAGATATGTAAATCTGAGATACCTTAATTCAATGCGGATATATAAACCATGAATGCCGGTCCCTATACCCGAGTTTAGTTCACTTCATACCTTACGCTTTGACTGCGGCTACTACACCCAAAATTTCAGAGAGGAAGAATGCGAAGTTCTTATCTTCTTAGACTACGTGAACATGTCTCCTTTGACTACGTAAATAGGTCTCCATTGATTGTGTTTTAGATTTCCTCATAGGCCTGCGGCTTACTGCGACTAGGGCATCACTGTGGCTAGGGTATTAGCTACTGCGGCTAGGATCCTGCGTCTTGTTCTACCATACCAGTGTAGGTTTCTTCTTGGACATGACTGTAATGAGATCTTTCTCCTTGATTGCATGAGCCTTCTTCTTGCTGCGTATTAGTCTTCTCCATGACAGTTTCTAGGGCTTCTTTCATAGCTGTGATTTAGAACTAGGGCATCATAGGCCAGCGTATACTCTCAGTGTCTCTCCTTCACCAAAAACCCAAAGACGTGGAGAGGAGGAGAGCACATGAGTGTATCAAATGACTTTGAGTCTTATTCTATTTATACTAAAATGTAGATGATGAATAGACATGACTATTGGGCTTCTGAGCCTACACAAGTTGCTGGCCGACTTGACAATTTGTCTTATAACACAAATAAATTCATAACTCCATGAATACTCATCAGAATCGAATGATCTTTAGATCAATCCTACACCTCTCGATGAGAGGGATCCAATAAACATATCAGATAACATAAATAAGATGACCCACATGGAGTTTGGCCCTAGTTTCCAATTTTAACAACATGCATCCTCTTATGAACCTAGCTACTTGTTATTGCATCTTGGGACAATACACATACCTCTGCAAGTTAGCCACGATCTATTTGGATGATATACTAGTATGTTGGCTACCTTGCAGAGGTATGTTAGCCACAGTCTATGTTTCCAGTATATTAGTATATCATCCAAATAGACAATAACAAATGAATATATAAAAGGGCGCAGTACATCATTCATTAATCTCATAAATGTAGCTGGTGCATTACATAGGCCAAATGGCATAACTAACCACTCATACAAACCCTGCCTGGTTTTGAAGGCGGTCTTCTTCTTCTTTGACTCGAACCTGATGATATCTAGACTTCAAGTCAAACTTGGTGAAATACTTTTCTTGCTACAACTGATCCAGCAGATCGTCTATCCTGGGCAGGGGGTATCTGTTCTTGAGCACGATTTTATTCAACGCCTTGTAATCTATACACATCTTCCAAGTCCCATCCTTCTTTGGTACAATGATGATGGGTGACCCACATGGTGATGTACTCGGTTGAATGACACCCTATTCCAACAGTTACTGCAATTGTTTCTTCACCTCACTTGCTTCTATAACAGACTGCCTGTACAACCCAATATTTGGCAATGGGGACTCTAGCTATAACTGGATCTCATGCTCGACTTATCTCTTAGGTGGTATCCCTTTAGGCTCTCAGAACATGTCCTTGTATGCCTATAACAACTCCTCCAATTGTTGTTTTTTTTCCTAGTATACCTCTCTAGGGATGCCTTACCTCTTATTAACTCCTCTATAGATTGGTTTTCCCTTAAAAACAATAAAACATACTTCTTGCTGGAAATGATCAATTTCGTAGCTTGGTTGACACTTACCAGTGAAATTTTTGACTTGCCTTTGTGCGCGTTGATGATGAATGATTTTCCATCCTTGATGAGCCAGTACTGGTTAGCTCTCCTCATGAATATTGCATCACACATGTACATGTATGGACTCCAAAACACGACTCCACATACATAAAGGGGAACCACATCTAGATCTACTTCATCAATAAAATCAACACTAATAGCAAATCTAATTTTACACTGTTTTGTTACCTTCAGCTCTGCATCCTTATGTACCCATCCTAGTGGATATGGGTTTGGATGATCATGAACTTCCAGCCCCAACTTCTTGACTAGATCTGCTGCAATGAGATTTGCTTGTGATCCTGAGTCAAACAAAGCATCAATATTTGTCTTCTTGACCTGTATCTTTACATGGAAGAGTTTGGTCATTTCTTTCTCTTCCTATTGCTGAAGGCTACTCAAATTCACCTCCTTCTACACTAATGTACAGACGATATTCTCATCCACGTCCGAGCTACTTTCAACTTGGATGCTCGAATTAGTAGCCATGAGATTCTTCTTCTTGTTTTTCAGGTTTAGCTCTAGATGCAACTTCCAACACTTCTCCTATGTATGGCCATCAATGTTGCAGTGGTTGCGAGGATATTTGCACTGGTGTGTTGTGGTTGCCATCTTTTTATCTTTCCCCCTTTTGCTTCTTCTTCCATCCTTAGAAGCATTTTGTTGCTCCTTTTTCTTCGATCCACTTTATTGCGCTCTTTTCAGGCCAATGTTCTCCAGGTATTGTGCGTGTACACAAGCCTCGTCCATCGTTTTGGGCTGGAACAACATCACTTGCTCACGTAGATGGAGGTGCAAACCCCCCAAATATTTGAGGAGTACATATGGGTTCTTTGGATAGATACCCAACATTATAGTCATCTTTTTGAATTATGTGGTGTACTCTTGCACGCTTTGTCCCAGCTTTTGCCTGAAGTAAGGCCACCAAATCCACTGGTCTTCCACGTACCCAATGAGATAAAACTGTGACTTAGTGAGGGTTTTGAAATCCTCCCACTTAGTCACTGGAGGTTCTCCCTCCAACCTTAGGGTTTCTGTGTGGCTCTCCCACCATGTCAGTGCATGGCCGTCCAATTTTAGTCATGCGAATGAGATCTTATGTCCTTCCTCGATCTGATGGACATTGAATTAAACTTCCAGTTGTTGCGACCAATGGTTCAACTTCACAACGTTGATCTCATCGTGGTATGGATTGATATCGACTTTTTCCTCCACTTTAAATAGGGATTGGTTCATGGTACTTGAACTGGGTTGATCTTTTCCAAGTTCTTTCTTTGGTTGGTTATCTATGTCTTCCCGATATCCCGATCCCCCTTCTAATTTGTCCTTTGCATTTGAACCCCCTTCTTCTCCAAATATCCCCAACTTATTGCTTAGGGATGCCATAAGAAGATTTACAATGTGGTTTATATCCACGACTTGTTCTTCGATCCACGAAAACCTCACCTCTGCAGGATCACGAGGTTCGTTTATAGATTCGTTGCCCATGATTTGGGTTTTACAATTTTTAGCCTCACCGATCTAAATCCCTGCAATCTCCATAAAATACCCAAAGAAATGTTGCACTAAAAATTGTCACCTTGACATTTTGCAATCTGTGTGAGTCCATTACCACTCATACTTTCCTCCTTTGCAAGTCTTAAGCCTCAGTTCTTCATATCAAGCCTTGAAAATAAGAGAAAGTCCTCAAAAGTCTCTAAAACTATAGTTCCGCACTTTCTCTTAGCATTACCCGTGGTCCCGCACCTAAAGCTCATTTCCCATGCACACCTGACCGCTCTGTCTCTGTGTTATGGGTGCGGGCCCCTGTAAAAGTTAAAAAGGCACAAGTATATTCTTAAAAACTCACTTTGAGTGATTTCTAGAAGCTTCTGGAAGGAATCTTGAGGTGGCAAGTTCGCTCTCTTAAGGTTCATGCATCCCATACCTTAAGGAGCTAACCCCTTGATGTGAGGAGCTTATCCCTTTGAAGGATGACTCTATCCCTTCATAGGTGGACCTATAACCTCCTTCCTCTGCACTATAAAATGAAGCATTGGGCTGGTTACTTGGGAGGTTGAAAGCTGAATATTTTTGAGGTGAAATGCTGCTGGAACTTAGTCTTCCCAATTGAGCTTTTGTGAGGAGAGATTACATATCTCTTTGATCTCATTTGGAAGAGTGTGAGGCTTGTCAAAGTAAAGGAGATTCCTGTTTCGGACCCTGGGAAGAGCTTGTTCAACATCAAGGCTGAAAAGGTTGTAAGGTTCTTCTACTTCAAATTTAATACAAATAAGTTTATTTTTCTCAATAAGCTGTGTTTTATGGTTTATTTTATGGATTCCTTGATCACCATAATGAACATGATTTATGATATTAGCTATGCCGGCGTTATTTGATGTGTGCTTGTTTGTGATTGCAGGTTCTCAAAAGGAAACTCTTTCGGACAGTTGAAGGATGGCTGCTACAAACTAGCGTTGGACTTAAGGTAGGGTCTAAACACCTCTATAGTTTGTGTTTATGAATCATATATGTTTAGAGAAAGATAGATTTGCTTGTCTTGCTTGTTGCTAGATATCTTTTGATACTAGGGAGATTGTCCTTGTCCGCAAGATCGATTTATCCGGCCAACAAGAAATCTGCTATGATACCAAATGACCCATAAAATCCCATGGATATTTCACTGGACAATTCATCACAACAGATCTGATAATATTATATTAAAAAATCTTAGGTTCTACACTATTATAGTCTTATTTAATTTCTAGATCTGTATATTTTATTGTAATTAGTGCATGCATGTGAATATAAATTATGTAGAAAAGTAGAGAATGAATAAAAGAAGCTCACACACACATAAGACACAAGATATTCTCTCTGGGAAACCCTTTCGAGAGAAAACCCAACTGGAAGGTGAGGTCGCTTCGCTCTCTTTCTCTATTTCGAAATATGGTTGCAAGTACAAAGAAGTAATGCTTATGGCCCATGGGATACTATAGTGCATAGATCCTCTCTGTGTTCTCTACGTCTTATCTCTCCTATATATATTTTCTCAGCTATGGAAAAAAATTCTCTCGAAAGAATGGAATCCTCTTCCTCCTAGTGGCCCGGTTATAACACATACTAGTGGTTAAGTTTGACTACATCAACTCTTAACTAGAGTTACAAAATAGATCTTCTAGAGTATTTTACATCACAAAGACATGGCTAGCCCATTTTCCATGAATAATGGGGGCTAATGCAGCATCCTCCCGAACAATAGGTGTGAAAAAATGAAGGTCAACTTCTAAGTGGCATAACTTTTGCATATAGACTCCGATTGACGCGATTCTTGCATCGTTGGAACATTTTGTGTGTAGAATAACATGAAAAGGTGATAAAATTTTGCAGCAAAGTTTTACCCTAAAAAAATGTCGTTTGATTCCTCAAAATGCTCCTGGAAGGTTTCAGACCTCGTTTCGCCAAACTGGGCCCCACCAGTAAAAATGGTCCCGTGAGCTTATTCCTCCACTTTTTCCAGTTCAAATGCACCGATATGGATGAAAAACAATATAATTATCCAATTAGGATTAGGTAACCACTTGATCCATTGATTTTTTTATCAGATACAAAGTAACAAATATATCCTTCCAAATATTTGTTCACTATCTCAGTTTTCCAATCTGATTGAGGATGATAAGATGAGTTATGAGCTAATTGAGCACCGAGACAAGAAAATAATTATGTCCAAAAATTTCCAATGAAAATGGGATCTCTATCACTTACAATAATGTTTGGGTTTCCATGCAACTTTTGAACTATTTCCACAAATATTGTAGCGACTGTACTAGATTTGAAAGGATGGGATGAGATGGTACACACAAGTGTGTGTACTTGGTAAGTCTATTAACTAGCACCATGATGACATTCTTTCCTTCCGACTTGGGTAAACATGTGATAAAATCCATTGAGACCTATTCCCAACACTTACGTGGAATGTTTAATGGTTGTAAAATACCTAGGGTCTTAATCATCTCAACTTTATTTTGTTGGAAAACAAAACATTCTACCACAAATTTCTGAATATCAGATTTAAGGCTACCCTAAGAAAATTCCATATTGACCTTGTGGTAAGTTTTTAAAAATATTGAGTGCCCTCCTATAGGAGAGGTGTATAATTCCAAAAGAACATTTTGTTTAAGTTGGGAGTTCTTACATAAATATAAGTGATATTTGTACCACAATGAATCATTTTTCTAAATAAATGAATCAGATGCAACTTTTGAATGAGTGTCCATACCTCTTGATCATTCTTCCATGTCTACCTTGCTTCAATTATCCAATAAGGTTGGATAAGATAAATGGCACAGAGCAATGCTTCCACATCCTCATCCCTTCTTGAGAGCGCATCTGCAACAACATTTTGCTTCCCTTTTTTGTAGATAATTTGCATGGGAGCTTCACTGGGGAGAAATACCATACCACGTGCATTCAAATTGGGGGATATATATTGAGGAAACATGACATAACATAATGACGATATAATATGGTGTACAGGGTTTTTATATTGGAGGTATAAAAAATGGAGGTCAAATTTAATGAAAAAAAAGGGTATAAAAATTGTTAATGAAAAAATGGATACCTACAATATCTAGTGAAAGTAGGTTTTTTTTTAAATTGAGAAGGAGTATTGGGTTCGTATTGGTAGGGGGTTAAATAATGTGACATTTAGATGTATTTTCCAATATGTAGTCAAATTAAGGGTGTTGTTTAGTATGTCATCAATGCACGTGATATGTCAGAGGTTCATTGAGTGAAGCCCCCGTGATTATTTCAAAGTCATAACCCAATTGTGACCCATTTTTGCTGCTCCTCTGAAGATAATATTTGTTCCAAGAAGTATTTAAGACTATCATGATTTGTTTTTACCTTTAAGTGTCTTCCCATTAGGTAAGGGCGCCATTTCGTGAGTGCATGTAGGATTACCAACATGGATTTCTCATAAATAAATTTCTGTAAATACTTTCACTTGATTGGACGACTTTCAAAAGCAACGGGTCTTCCTTCTTGCTTTGAAACAACACTAATCCCATTTCCCGAGGCATCGTATTCCACAATAAAGATTTTTGTGAATTCTGGTGTAGCTAATATCAGAGCTCGATACATTGCCTCTTTAAGATGTTCAAAGACCTTAGTTGCTTCTGGAGTACAAGAAAATGAATATTTCTTCAGTAATGTTGTGATAGGTGCTTCTATCTTCCCATATTTCTTAACAAACTTGCAATAATACCCTATCAACCTGAGAAATCCTCGAAGATGACTTAATTTTGTGGGGATTTTTCATTCCTTGATGACTTTAATTTTGTTATGTTCTACCTCAATACCCAAATGGTAAATAATATGGCCAGAATATTCCATTTCCTATACCCCAAAGAAACATTTGGAGAGTTGTACAAGTGTTTCTACTCCAATAGTTTGAGCACCCTGCCAACATGTTGAACACGGTCTTTATACCACTTGCTATAGACTTGTATATCATCAAAAAATACTAACACAAAATTTCTGATGGTTTGAAAGTGGAATTCATCAAACATTCATTAGGGGAATTTTGAGGTCTAAAATGGGTCTCCTAAGGAAATTATAAAATAATAGTGGAATTAATAAAATAATATTAGATTACATCATCAAATTTTAGAGGGAATAAAGAAAAATCTATTTTTTCAAGTCGTATTTTTAACTTATCTCCCTATGGGTTTACTCACATTTTCAGCGGCAACATTCGTTGGATGCATAATTTGATTCCTCATCCAAGGAGTACCATGTTGCATACTTTCGATGGACCCTACTACATGGAAAATGAGAAATGCATGAAAAACATGACTGCGATCACGTTTTTTCATGTATTTCTCATTTTTCGTGTAGTAGGGTCCATCAAAAGTATGAAACATGGGTACTCCTTGGATGAGGAGTTAAATTTTGAATCCAACGAGTACTCCCACTAAAAATTTGAGTAAAACCTTAGGGAGATAAGTTGAAAATACAAGTTGAAAAAGTAGTTTTATTATTTTATTATTTTTTAATCTTTTTACTTTTTTACTCAAAAAATGGTGAATCATCCTCCATGGTCGACATCATCATCTTGAATCCTATTGGTTCCTATAAAGTTTATTTTGGTTGTACAATTTTCTTAGGAGGCCCATTTTAGACCTCAAAATTCCCCTAATGGAAATGTGGAAGGTGCATTAGTAAGGCCAAAAGGCATGACCAAAATTTCATAATTAACTTCATGAGTTCTAAATGTTGTTTTTGGAATGTCTTCTGTCTTCATTCTAATTTGATGATATCCTGACCGAAGATCCAGCTTGGTGAAGTAAATTGCTCCATGTAGTTAATCCAACAATTCATTAATGACATGAATGGGAAACTTATCTTTAATAGTGAGCTTGTTGAGCTCTCTATAATCCAGACATATACCATTATGATCCATCATTCTTGTGCACCAATACTAGTGGAGAAAAAAATGAATTTTGGATAGGTTAAATTATACTTTCCTCTAGAATTTCTACAACCACACGTTCAATTTCATTATTTTGGGCATAAGGATATCATTAAGTTCTAATGTTTGGAGTAACACTTCTTGGAATCAAGTGAATATCATGATCATGATCGTGAATATGAGGGAGAACTTTGGGGGTCTCAAATACCTTGGAATGATTATCAAGGACTCTTTGGAGATTTGGAGAAATGGGTGACTTAGATGTTTGAACATCTATCAAACATAATTGTGTAATTTTCGCTCGTTTTTTCCTTCTTTAAAAGCTTTGTCATGCCATTAGAGCTTATTATATTCCCAGGTTCCCCTGCAATACCCCTTAATTCAATTATTTTTCCTTCTGAGAAAAAATTCAAGAAAAGTTCTTGGAAATTAAAAGTTATCTTCCCCAAAGAATGTAACCATTGGACTCCTAATGCAACATTCGCACCACCTATTGGAATGGAAAGCATTGAACTATTCAATACATATTCCCCCATGATTATATTGATATTATGACACTTCCTTGAGAAATTTATAATTCCTCCATTTGCAACCATCACTTGACTCTCCGGTGTTGGATATAGAAAGAAATTCAAATCCTTGGTCATCTTACAATGAATAAAATTATGAGTACCACCTGAATCAATCAACACTATTACCTTTTTCTTCTTGATATATCCTTCTATCTTGAGAGTTTGAGGAGTGATAATTCTTGCCAATGCATTACAAGATATGGTCGGATTCATTTCTTATTTTTCAGATCCTGGGGTTGGTTCCTGGTGTATATCTTCTTCTTTTAATTTTTCTTATTCCTTTCCTTCCTCAACTTCAAAATGTATTTAAAATAATTTCTTCTCATCACACTTATGACCTTTAGTGTATTTGGTATCACAACTGTAACAAAACCCTTTTTCTCTTTTTTCCTCCAGTTGTTGTGGTGTCAACATTGTAGGTTATGGAAAGCTAGGAGCGACAATATTTCCATATTTATAGTTGTGAGTTGTAGACCTCCTTATTTCCATAATTTTTCTTTCAACTTTTCTTGCCACCCTGAATGCATTCTCAAATGACTTAGGTCCTCGAAGACGAACCTCATGTTGGATGTTATCCTTTAAAGTCCCTAAGAGGACATCAATTAGATGCTCCTCTATAATACCAATTACCTTGATATTCAATCTTTGAAATTCCTAAATGTTCTCACCAACTGATCCCTTTTGTTTGAGATTTATCATTTGGCCGAAGAAGGTATTGCTCTTTGTATCCTCATAATGTGTTATCAATTCCTTTGTAAAAATTGTCCAAGTGACTAGTGATTTACGAGAACAAAGCCATTGATACCATACAAATTGATTGGGTTCTAAATATAAATATGAAATACATACCTTTTGTGTGTGTTGCACATCATGTTGATCAAATAATTGATCCATCTGTGGTATCCATGTTATTGGATCCTTGCCATCAAATTCTACATATCGATCTTTGGAATATGGTTGGTCTTCATCCAAAAGTTGGAGTCTCTAAAATCATGATTCAAATTTCGTTTGTTCTCTTCATGAGTTTCATGAAATACCTTATCACCACTAGGAAGCCTTTCTTCTAGCAACTTTTCCAAACCTTCCTTCAAACCTTCCATGTCTACTTTTAAACCCTTCACGTCGTCTTTTATTTATGCTTTTAAACCATCCATGTCACCTTTTATTTATGATTTTAAACCATTATCCAAAACTTCTATGTCCCTTTTTATTTTTTCTTCTAACCCATCCATGTCCCCTTTTAAACCATCCATCTTAGCATTCATCATTGAATTCCAATTCATTTTTTGTTACTATTTGCGAGAGAAAAATTTGTTGTACTTGGTCTTGTAATTTTGATATATCATGTTGCATTTCTTCCTCTTCTTCATGTGTTATAGAAGACATTTTTCATGACTTACTGGGTGTATATATTTTTTTGTTTTGAGACATTTTATAACGAAACACTGATATCTATGCTTCAATATGCCCTTTGAATCACTTCAAACTGATTTTTCAAACAAAAGTTATGCAATTTTAAAAAAAATACATACATTTTTCTAACTTTTAGGAGCTCACTCTTGAAAATATTGTATCTCTATAATTTCGGCCTCCCAAGGTCTAAAAATTCGTTTTGAGGTAGCTTTCTATGTCCTCTTTTGAACTCCACAACTTAGACCAAAATTGGATTCTTCAATATAAAGTTACACCAAATCACCCACTATGGCCTAAATATTGACTCGTTCAGAATATCAAAATTGTATGGACTTCCACGTGTCATTGTTTTGACCTTTGACCCTGAAATTTCTCTTCATGAAACTATAGTCCATGCACTTATAGGAAAGTTTTACGAAATTGAAATATGATACTTGAAGTGAAAGTTATGATTATTTTCTCTAGGTCGCTTATTTGAGACTGAATTTTGGAGCATGCAAAAATCCTAACTTCTTCGGACCATATCTCAGAAAAAAGAGTGAACCAATATCTAAAATATTTATACAAAGTTCACCAAGATTTTGGCTCCATGCGGTCAAAATTTCAACTTATGAAGCATTGTAGAAAAAATGTTATGTCAAAAATTCTAAGATGACGTGTTTGAAGCAGCAAAACCCTAGGATCCATAGCTCTGAAATAAATTGTTATGTAACCAGATCAAAAAACATAAGAAATATAGATCAATGACTTGAAAATAAGCCTTTTCGAGGGGGAAACCTCCTTTTACATCAGATAAATGAACAATTCTTGGATGATTCAAATGACAAGACCTCCTTAGTATATATAGGAGTCTAAGGGGTCATAATATAAGTAGGGCCTACATAACAATAATAATGTAAGGACACACCAATAACAATAGCGGGCATCTATGAGGCACAACATTAACATTATGTAGGCTACACTAGTGTTATAAGGACCTAGCAGATATTGATTTGTCGAAGAAAATTTCTTCACAATGATTTCCAGTTTCTAAGTGATAGAGGGAGTCTGAATTATTCTCATGGAAAATTTTAGGGGTGAATGTTCGCCCTTTGGCGAAATTAAGGGGTTTTAAATTTTTAGTGGGCGAATATTTTGTATCATAGTACATTTTTACAAATCACCTCAAATAGCCCACCTTATTTTAAGGGAGAGGGTAAAAAAGGTAAATTTAGCCCTTGAAATTAGGAGTTACAACCTTCCATTCGCCCTAATTTTCAAGAATAGGTTTTATTTAAGTGAATCCCATGGGCCAAATACCATATTTATAAAAGAGGTATGGTAAATTAATAAAAATATAAATAAATGAGAGGTATGGTAAATAAATAAAACATTTTTTATATTTACTCCATAAGTCACCTTATACACATGCAAGGGTGTAAACAAATAAAAATATAAGTAAAGTGGAGGTATGGTAAATAAATAAAATGTCTTTTTATACTTACTCAAAATGTATGGTAAATAAATAAAAATATAAATAAACTAGACGTATGGTAAATAAATAAAACCTCTTTTTATATTTAGTCCATAACCCTCGTTCTATTTATGAAGGCTCAAAATAGAGGTTTTATTTAAGTGAATCTTATGGGCCAAATACGATATTTGTAAAAGAGGTATGGTAAATTAATAAAAATATAAATAAACGAGAGGTATGGTAAACAAATAAAACATTTTTTTATGTTTACTCCATAAGTCACCTTATATTTACGAACACTCAAAAAATGCGTTATATTTAGGTGAAACCTATCAAATATCGTGATATGCAAACTAGCATAGACTGAAAAAATATTTGATCCCTCTCGGGGCTTGGTGGATCAAGAGTAAAAATGGATGTTGTAATTTAATGTATGTTAAATATTTTAGCTTGGTTAAAATAAAAAATAAAATAAAAATCAACTATTAATATTATTAATTTTTATAAATTACTAATAGTAATTTTTAAGCTCCAGGTTTATGATAAGCCATGGTAATACCATGGTATTCATGTGAGCATAGACTATTTAAAGGGCAAATTCTATCATCTTAGATCCATCTTAATTCTGGGTCTACCAAGTGCTCAGAGGGATAAATAGATTTCATCCCCCTAAGAGTGGTAGATGTGGAGTTAAGATGGATATAGGTTGGTTTTTATGATAATGAAGATATTAAATAGACTTAGGAAATTATATTGTAAAAACATCTTAAGGTGAATGGTTAAAGCATAGACATTAGACAAATATATTTGTATACTTCTGTTTTAACCTGAAACAAATCCAGGCTAAAAGGAATGGATTGATTGCACTAGTCATCCTTCTATAACTTTCCAACATAGGCAGGAGTAAACAGATTGTAATTTGGGTAATTTTTCTAACTGCAAACAGGAACATACTTGTGTATTGGCAGGGTGGTTACGAGGTCCCTAGAAGTAATGAATTTGAATTTTTCTTGGTTTTATATATAGTATTAGGTTTTTTCTCATGCTTTCTGTGAATGACACAGGTGAATTTTATCCTACACCCACTAGGTTATCGATATGTAATTTCGGTAATTTTGATTTCAAAAGAGATTTTAAAGAAATGCAATGAATTCATTTGTGTATTCAATAAACACAATATTCTAATGGAATTCTGCATTTGTGGTTTACCTATACAGATTCCATGGAGAAGTATTAGTGGTGTGACATCAATTGTCCTCAAGTAGAGGCTTTAGTTTTACTCTTTTCTGGAAGCAAATACTTTCTTCCAACATTTTTGAGTTCCATGAAAATTTGAAAGTCCTAATAGTATTCAATTACGGGTTCAAGAGAGACATAGTATTCAATTATGGGTTAAAGAGATCCACACTGAATGATCTATCAGCCTTATCTTCACTTAGTTTAAGACTATTCACTTGGAGAGGCTGTATGTGCCCCCACTTCAAGAGCATAGTAAAGTCATGTAGAACTTAGAGAAGCTATCTTTAAGCTTTTAGTGAAGATTGGAAAAATGTCTGGGTTCAATAACACCCAATCGAGCATTAAGCTTCCAATAATGCTAGATTTTAACCTGGAGCACTTTTGTGATTTGGAGTAGATGCCCCCTCGTATTTGTGGCACATCTTCAGTTGTGAATTGGACTATTACTAACTGTCATTTCCTTCGAAAGTTACCTAATGACTTGGGGAACCTCAACTCGTTAAGAATGTTAAGGAAGGAAAGAAAGTACATTATGCTAAGTTCTCTTATGCTTTTCAAGTTTTTCTTGGATATCTACAATGTTTCAAGTAGGAAAGTACATTCTGTTAATGAAAATTTGTCTTGATAGAAAGGCCCAATTTCAAATTCTAATGCTTTCAAAAAACGTTGTATAACTGTAATGTTTCTAAAAGGAAAGCATATTTTTTCAATTTAAGTATCATGATCCCATATTCCAACTTATTTTTCAGTAACCCATTAGGCTTTATAGCTTTGAATAAATCCATGTCTTTTGATAAGATCTTCTTCCAAATTAGAACGCAGTTTCCTTATGACAATAACCACATACAATGTCTTGATTTTGTTATTGAGAAAATAGAGGTTGTGAAACAAGCCTGTGCCATACAAGGACTTGATTCATTGATTATGTATCAATTATGGCTCTTGATGTAACAATGTCTTGATTTTGTTTCTTGAAAATAGAGGTTATGCTTTACTATTTCACAGAATTTCTTACAATCTTTCCATAAGTATTGATTTGTAATCTCAGTCACTGAGGGACGACAGTAATGACAAAGGTAATATTCCATGGTTTGAAGTTCCCCTCTTACTAAATATTTAAATATATCATCACAATTTTAACTATTAGTTAACGAAACTGTATTTGATTTGTAAACAATTCATTGCTTGATTTATAGATTTTGATTTTTTCCCTTTTTTATTTTTTTCTCAGATTTGGTATGAGATATCTTCCAAGATTTGGGTTCCCTAGTTTCCCCACCATAGCTATGAGGTTCAGATGCTATCATTAAATATTCTCGGAATGTTACAACTTGTCCAGTAAGTGTGCTTTGAAACATTGTTGTTGCTTTTCCATGGTGTTAATGTAAATAAGCACTACAACTAGTGCCATTATTTAGATTAAGTGCCAAAATCTAGGTGGTATTGTAATGATGGAGTGATTGTTTTCTAGCTACTAAGGCCATATGCATTTTTATCTCTTATGTTGTCCTGAGATATTCAAATTTAGAATAAGAATTGAGGTCTCGTTTCCACTGTAGATTGCAGTCAGTTTCTTGAACATAATATATAGTAGATTATCTTTTACTAATCAACTGTGGATGTGATCCCTCGCAGGAAAGGAAATTCAAAGTGACTTTGATTTCAAATTGATTTGTCAAAACATCCACACAGGAAAGGAGATTCAAAGTGACACTGATTTCACACTGATTTGTCAAAATGGAGGCAAGAGAAAAGGAAACTTTGTATTCAACAATGCTCTTAATTTCATATGTACATGCATAGACATATTAGTAGAAAATATTGAAGGGTTGCCTAAGTAATATTTTTCATTCCACTACATTCTTTACAGCTTGTAAATAAATAACTCGGAACAATTCATTACACTATTTTTTATTCTTTATTAATCAGTGGTTAAGATTTTGATATTGATTGGCTAAGATTTTTCTTCCTTCTGTGAAATTGTGTGTTCTATAATGCCTCTTTTCTATTCACTATGTATAGCATATAAAGTGTGTCTAATGGAGTAGGAATATTGGAAAGTCTTGTGATCCTTGAACTATGTTACAAGGCAGAAACCCAACGGGGCAGGGTAGGTGTATCCCCACAAAGGGGTCACAAATACCAAAGTTGGTATTGGCTAGTGCCTTGAGCTAGAAAATTTCCTTTACCCTTGTATTAACAGTGAATCTAGAGAGGATTCTAATATTATCTTTATAAGATTTATATCAGTTAAGATTGATGAATAAAATTCATGAGACATGAGCTAGGATGTCGTTGCAAGGTGGTTGTTGATTATTGGAAGCTATGATGGCCATTATGTCAGGCCAGGTGGTCGCACTCCCTTGATTGTGAGCACGATTGTGATCAAGATGGAAGACTTCATAGTCTGGATTGATTGTTTAGTAGTGATAGTTAGTGGGCTCATTCACAAAAGCTTCTATTTCACTAATCCATTTTATAGAGTTGTCAGATTCAATTTCCAAAGGTTTTAATTACACTATAGAGTTGAGTTCTGAGAGAGTTGTGATTCACGGTGTTAAGTATAGCAGCTATGACACTTGAATGAAGACAAGCATAGTAGAGGTATCAGACTCTGTTATAAGCTTACCTGCATATTATAAGGGACTTGGTTGGCTTTTTCATAATTTTATAAACAAGTTCCATGTCTCGGAAATGTGAAAAAAAAACAGTGATATTGCCACCATCTGGCTCTTGTCATATATGGTTTTATACTTTTTCAAAAAATTCTCTAAGAGTTCACAATGCTAAGATTCACTAGGACTTTACAAAGTTTCATTATTTAGTGAAAGACTCACCAAGATCTTACAAGATTTTATAATTGAGTAAAATATTCGCCATGCCTGGTGAGAGATTTGCCAAAAAATTATATATACATATTATATTATTGATAAAATCGCCTTCCATTTTTCCTATATACCATGGAGATTCGCCCATTTATTATAAATATAGATTTAGGGGGGGTTCTTAAAATTTTCCCTGATTATCCAGCAAAGGCCAAATTTCTCTATATGGTGTGAATTGAAAAAGAGAGGTTGATTTGCGAGTGAGAGGCCAAATTTGCCACAGAGATCGATTTGCGGAGGAGAAGCAAATTTTTCCAATAGAAATCAATTTTCTAGTGGAGGTCAAATTATTTTTCCAGGTGGTGTGAGTTCCTATGGAGGCTAAGTTCATCTTTAGGGCCACATGTGTGGATTGATTTAAGGCTATAAATGAGGGTCGAATTGATTTTGAGGGGTCAAATAACTTCCAGGAGGCCGAAACAACGTGCAGAAGTGAAATAAATAATTTGTCGGAGCTTTGTCATCTGATGACAAACAATTTATGTATTATTTCAATTACATAATGTCTAAAGATTAATAAAAATCTCATCTACAAAATTAATTTTCCTACCTTGGGATTTTTTTGGAGACAATTTATCCAAAAATATTGATATCCATTTTATGTGTGATGTTTTCTTAGTTCCTATAGCTTATTTAATTAGTGAAATTTGTAGTTGTATTTTTATTCTATATTTACATAAATTAATTTACTAAGATAAATAATCTAAAAAATAGAAAATTAATTATAAAAAAAATTCACAGTATATCAAAATTTTAATTATTTTTTAAATAAAAATATTCATTCATTTTAATTAAAAAAATTAACAATTACGAATAAATAAAAAATCATTTAACAAAAAAAAAAGTAGAGTACAAATAAATTATCATCTTTCCTCTTTGCATCTCATCTCAACTTTTTGAATTGATTTTTAAATCTTGAGCATAGATTTATTGTTCTTACCACTATATTTTAAATAGAAAGCATAATTTTACTTTATATCAATACTTTATAAGTGTGTCTTTATTTTTTTAAATAAATTTATTTTCAGATGAAAACTTATAAATTATTCATATTTTTCATTTCGTAATTTATTTTTAAGATTTTTTCTTTTCCATTTATATTATTTATATTTTAATTTTTCTATTAACTTTACCCTTCTCCTTTCCTAAATTAAAATTTCAGTATACTTATCTTTATTAAAATTTCACTATATTTATCTTTATTCTTTATTCTTTACATCAAATTTAACTTGAGGTGACAACTTAATATCTTAAAATTGAAGGTTTACTTATTAAAATTTCACTATATTTATCTTTATTCTTTACATCAAATTTAACTTGAGGTGACAACTTAATATCTTAAAATTGAAGGTTTACTTTTAGTTATGTTTTATGTTTAAATGAAATGACAATTTATTATTTTAAAGTGAATTTTATATATATATAGTTTATAATATTTTTTGAAGTTAAATGGTATGATATGATTTAAAAGATTCAACATTTAGGGTAAATATTTAAAAGGTTTTATTGGTTTTTTTTTTTTTTTTTTTTTTAAATAATTATTATATTTAGCACAATCTATAATAAGTAGGGATAGTAGTGCAAAAAATTTAACACATATAAAATAAAATTAATCATAAATGTTAACCCCAACACTATCTCGCAATCCAATGGTATGTTGAAGAGTTTAATTCTTAAATGAATGAAGGGAATTTCCTAATCAGAGATGTTATTGAGGAGTTTAGTCCTGGTATATATGCCTACAATCTCAATATTTACCTTTACCATATTCCTAAAAGCTATGTAGTAATAGTTGGCTAGGCTTGTCCAAATTGAAGCATATTAATGTCATTCCAAAGTAAGCTGCATTTGGATAGTTGGTAGCTATTCGAATGACAAAATCATACTTCTATGTGGAGTATCAAGTGCAAATGAAGTTGTTGCCATAACTTCTATGTGGATGGTTATATTGCATATGCTTTAAACCTGGCCATGGAAAATGTTGGCTTGATGGGCCCTGACCCAGGTTCAACATTAGTTGCGCCAACCAACAAAACCCTAAACTGCTGGCCCTGTCGGCAAAAACCTACATAGCACAGGCTGCAGTATGAGTCACCTGAAGCAGTATTAGGGAATAACATAACCAAGTTTCTACATCCAAAGGTCAATGTGATGGGTTCCTGTGGCTTCTAGGGATTAGTCCCGTCTTCACGAACCCTAACCCTTCCAGAAGAGTTAATAGCAATAAATCTTACACACAACAATTATATCTTCGGGGAGGTAATTAACTAGTCATAACATGCATAATTTATACTGATCTATCACTTTCGCGCATTAGATAAACACTTATTCATATACTTTCATATACAAGGCGCTGACACATAAATTGCAAAAGTAAATACAGATAAGCAAATACAGAAAGTATGGATAAAAAATTGTCTTTATTAGATGTGATCGTCAAAGTACAAACTCTTCTGCCCTATGCACTCAGCTGTAGGGGCCCATGCACTCAACTTGCGGATTTACCAAGGTCTCCGCGCACTCAGCTGCATGAGCCTTCCCCTTCACCTAAGTACAAGAAACAAATTTTCCTGCCTTAGCTTACTTACCCAAAACAATGATATTCTATCTTATCATTCAATGATCTAGAGTCACTATGACTCTTCTATTTATAACATTTCCATTTACAATACCATGGTCCACGGACCATGGACGGGTCTCAAAACCTTCTTAACACCTAACAACCTAAGGGACTAAATCCCCTTTGACTCTTACTATCTTCGCGCTCTACTTCCACAAATCGCGAAGACTTTACATTTTTACAAAAAGGAAATACAAAATTTAACCACAGGAACCCCATCCCAACAGAAAAACTATTTTTAATACAGTGGTCGACAGATTTGAGAGGAAGCAACATGTACAACAAAGTGTATGAAGCACTTCATTCTGTTTCTTACTACCCATTCCATATTTCCGAGGAAACAAAGAGAACATAAAGAGATTGTGAAATTGTTGTTAACAGAGCTTGTGGTGACATCAATTCCAAATAATTTCCCAAAAAAGTAGCAAATATCATGGAGATGTTTAGTTAAGTTTTGTAGAATCGGCAAAAAAACCACGCATTAAATTATATGTTACTTTTTCTACCTTTTCTTCTTCTATCGAGAAAATTTTGTTCTTTAATACTTAATTATTATATATCAAAGTTTAAAGTATTTTTTCACTTTATATTAATCTTATTCTTTTCCTAATAGAGTGTATAAGTGCTTTTTAAATATATTTTTCCTTTTTAAATTATGTAAGACGTTTTTTATTTTTATTTTATATTATTTTGATTTTAATTTTTCTATTAACTTTATCTTTATTTTTGAAAAAATATCAAAATTTATGATACTTTTATTCTTTAATATAAATTTAGCTTGAAATAATACCTTATAAATTATTTATATTTTTCTTTTCGTAATTTATTGGAACATTCTCTCTTTTCATTATATATTATTTATATTTTCATTTTTCTATTTCATAAATTAAAATTTTATCTCTTATATATATATATATATTTAAGAAAAACCCAATAATGAAACCTAGTTTAGCTTTATCTTTATTCTTTACATAAAAACTTGATGTGACAACTTAATATCTTAAAATTGAAAATTCAACTTACAATGAATAAAAAATAATTATATATATTATATATAGTATTATTTTATAAATTAAAATTATTTTTGTTTGTAATATTTTCTAAAGTTAATTGTGTGATATGATTTAAAATTACTATGAATAAAATGTAATTATATATATATTATATATAGTATTATTTTATAAATCAAATTTATTTTTGTTTGTAATATTTTCTAAAGTTAATTGTGTGATATGATTTAAAAGGTTTTGTGTTTAGGGTGAATATTTAAAAGTATAAATTTTGTGTTTTTTGGAATTTTGCTTTGTTGTGTTTAGCACAACTTATAATAAGTGGGGATATTTATTCAAAGAATATTTGTAAAATATTTAACAAAAATAATCATGAATACTAACCATGAAAAAATTAGTTCTAAAATAAATAAAAAATAAATTCCTAAAAAAGTATAGTCCTTGTATATATATTTGTGATTTCAATATTTACCATCGTCGAAAAAGTCTTGTAGTAATGGTCGCTAGGCTAGTCCAAATTGAAGCATATTAATGTCATTCCAAAAGTAGGACACACTTGGATAATGGGAAGCTATTCGAATGACAAAAGCATACTTCTATGTAGAGTATCGACTGCAATTAAAGTTGTTCCATAACTAATTGAGAAAATGATAGAGAATAATGAACAAACACATTTCTTTATAAGATAAGGACCTACTTTGGCTCTACCGTTGCCAAAGTAAATAACATAAGCCCTAAATAGCATAAGCCCACGTAGGGATGGTTATGTTGCATATGCCTTAAACCTAGCCATGGGAAAACTATCATTAATACAATGGTTGGCAGATCTAAGAGGAAGCAACATGTACAACGAGGTGTATGAAACACTTTGTTGTGTATGATGGGGGGGAGAGTGGTCGTGGGGAAACTAGGAAGGAGTGGAAACTTGGCAGGACTTGAGTGTAGTTTTATACGATCCCGATGAGTCGAACCTCTTCAAAATTCAAAATGAAAACTCCTCTCCTGAAAAAAAAAGCTCATATGTCATAGGTAGGAAACTAAATTATCTAGATATTGTGAGAACCATATATTCCTTATTAAGAAATAACTACGGAGCTTTATTGGAGGTGAAATACCAAAGCTTCACTTGAGCAGTAATACCATACCACGTGGGTTCATATTGGGGATTCAGTAAAAAATGACATAATATATTGTGGGATATATAGCAAGTAAAGAGTTTTTATATTGGAAAGTTTAGAAAATGGAGCTCAAAGTTAATGAAAAAATATGAAGGGGTGTAATGAAAAAATGTTTATCTACAATATCTAGTGAAAGTAGGGTTTTTTAGAAATTGGTAAGGTGTATTGGGTTCGTATTGGTAGGGGGTTAAATAATGTGATTTTTAGAGGTATTTTTCAATATGTGGTGAAATCACGGGTATTGTTTAACATGTCATGAACACACGTAATATGTCAGGGGTTCATTGAGTGAAGCCTTCATGGCAATGACACTGAATCAATAAATGACTAGTGATTCAATGCTTGGTATTACGAGAAAGAAATCTATATGCATGTTGAAAGGGATGATAGGAAAATGAAGAGAAGGTAGGGACTTCTAGAAGGTATTGTGGCAAACATAGATGATAGAGCTTAGAAAATATCTAAATAATGTTTGGATGCAATTTATTAGAAGGTCCCACAACTGAAGCATTTATAGAGCCTTAAAACATGAGTGAGACTACTCTTATCAATCGAATGTTGGGCAAAAATGTTGGAGATGTTAGGTGTTGTTTTTAGAGGCGTTAAATTTTCTAGGATGGCAAAAAATCGTCAGAATTTGGTCATTTGAAAAAAAATGACAGTAGGAATGCTTGAATCTTGTTTTTGATGGTGGAAATAGATTCAACACCATCAGTAGGAATATTAAAGCTTGAGAATTGTAACCCGAATTTCCAAAAAAAATTGCTTGATTTTATCAAAATAGTGCTGGAATTTTCATAATTTTCCAGGTGAAATTTACACTTTGTTAGACTATGCTTATATTTATAATTGATTTTCAGGGCACCAATGTAGCTAGGAAAGGGGTTGATCCTTCAAAGGTCTAGGAATAAATCTAGGAATATTATGGGATAGTTGTAGACCTGTGCACAGTGGTGATGAATTTTAGGTGTGATAATTCAATAGTTGTTAGGGAATTTCTTAGGATTTCCCCTTCATGAATGTAAAAAAATGTGGTACTAGTTATTAATAGGGTAGGTTCTATATTCAATGGTTCAAAGAAGTCCTTGTGTGGGTCTATTTCAATGCTAGTGAAGTACAACAATTGATATTGTCTTTTACAAAAAATTATAGGTTTCTTATAAAAAAAGTCCCTTGTTGGTTTCAAGATTAAGGGCAGAGTTAGAGAAAGTGATTTGTCATTAGGGTAGGAATTTCAAATCTCAACTCTAGTAGCTTCTTTAATCCACTTAACAAAGGATATTGACACTTATGAAAAAAATTTGGTTATATTTGACCAAAAAATCACTCGCCACAAACAATTTACCGATAAAATTCCATCCTCGTCTACCATCTTCTAAAAGAGTGACCAACCATTATGATGAATGAACAAATCACAAGGAAGTTGCAATCACTACTTTGATGAACTCAAGTGACTTTTTTTGGTTAAGTGGCACCACAAATGAATATGATGCAAATAATTTTAGGACTGTAATAATATGGGATATGGGATTTCCAGCCATTTATTGCAATTGGTTCACATATATTGGCTTTTAGATTTCACTATATAGATTTTGATAAATCTGTTTTGAATTTGAAATTAAAATGAGATATTTGTTATTAAAATGTCTTATTTAAAGAAGTTTGTTTTAACTGTAAGAAATTTTATAATATGTTTTTACATTGACTTCTTATTATAAATGAATAATCCATTTATAAAATTGAGAAAAACTAACCAAAAATGAGAAAATCTAACCAAGAAACACACACATATATATATATATATATATATATTAAAAAATAATTTTCTAATTAATTAGAAATTAATTATTTTCTAATTCAAAATAATAGAAAACATATTAAAAATTATTTTTCTAATTAATTAGAAATTAAATTATTTTTTAATTCAAAATAATACATTTAATGAAAACAAGCAAACCACTCATAAAAATAGCAAATGTCCTTGAGGTTTCCAAATATTACAAGTTATAATAAAAAATTAAAATTAAGATAGTTAAATAGAGTTAAATTCTATTTGATTTAACTTACTATATTTACAGAGAATTTATATTTATTGAAATTATAAAATAGGTATTTATTATATGAAATTATAAAATAGGTATTTATTATATAAATATTGTTGCTTTCAAAAATAAGGTATACAAATGTTACATTATATTGTTGTTGGGTTACATCTATTTGATACTTATCATATATATTCATTGAAAATAATGTATTGAAACTATAAAATAGGTCTTTATTATATAAATATTGTTGCTTTCAAAAATAACATATACAAATGTTACATTATATTGTTGTTTGGTTACATTTATTTGATACTTATCATATATATTCATTGAAAATAAGGTATAAATTTAATGGCATTATAGTTTATCAATTAAATAATTTTTGTTTTCTTTTACTGATATTTTATATTTGTTTTTACTTGTTATTTAAATAATTATATATTCAATGTGTATTGTCAATTTTTATTATAAATATATAATTAATTTTTTATTAATATAAATTTTGTGTTTTGTTTTATTATTATTATTATTTTCATTCCAATTTAACTATAAAATATAATTAAATCAAATTTATATATATAGATAATTAAATTAAATTAAATTAAATGTATATAATTTTTATTATCAACCTAGCAAGTCATTTGGTACAATTATGTTGTTTATGTAATTTTAGAGTTTTTCCAAATTTCATTTAACAATTCTTAAAAAAATCTTAGAGTATCCAAAATAGATAAAGCGTTGAGAGAGGTTGAAAAAGAGATTAAGATGAAATGATGGTGACCCTTAGTAGCGCTCAGACTCTCACTGGCGATGGTAATTTCGGTAGACAGGAGGCACCGGAGCCACTCAGTGATAGCAACCAATATTTCCAAGTCTACTGAACAATAAATATGTGGGGGCAGTATATGCTTACCGTGAGATCGAAACAGGTATATTTTTTTTTTTCTCTGTAAAAACTATCTAAGCATTATATTATATATACAAGAAAGATTACAAACTGCATGACATGCCTTCCAGAGCATGAAGAGTAACCCTGGGAATCCTGACTGTAGACCTTACAGCTCCCTCGCAGGGGCAGCTTCGCCAAAACCAAACCGAATTATGAGAACAAAAACTTCCCACACAGGGGCAGCACCGAACCATACTCTCAAGGCAGTAAACCAGACACATGACTGCCCACGGAGGGGCTAACAGCAGAGATAGTCTGACCCTTATATCTGACAGATGTAAGCGTGACTGTGTCACTGGTGTCAGCTATCCAATTCGACTTCCCAAAGATAAGGCCAGACCATAGACTCGACCATAGACTCAGAATTAAACAGGACAAAGAAGTAAGAAGCAAATGCCAAAAGACTGAGACAGAAGAAGCAAATGCCAGAGGACCAAATGACAAAATCAGGACGTTACCCGCCACAGCTTTAATCTTGGAGACGAGCTGAAGATGGAAGGATGGTCGCGAGGTGTGCTTCCGCCTCTTCAACCAGGCTCGTATCTTCAACCACGTAAGCCCACCCATCACCTTCCGCGCGCCCTTCCCACAATTTCCGCCATGTTTCCTCTTCCACACCTGGAGGAGGTGGCCCCATCGGAGGGAAGCGGTCTTGCAGGCTTGATTCCCCCAAGCTTCCAGCATCAGACGCTGGAAGCACCTCAGCAGTGTTCTTTTCCACAGACAAGTGTTCTTTTCCAAGGCTAATCTCCTTACCCGGGTCTTCCATTTGCTTCTCCTGCGGGTCCTGGGGGTGTTCTTCCTCACCTTCTTTCGGAGTTTTGGTAAACATGATGGAGATGTGGGCATTAACGCCTGCGTTATCCTCAGTGCTTGGCAAGGTGAATACCACAGAGCCGAATGCAGGAAGCTCCGTTTTCCCTTCACAGGAACTCCCGACCTCCACAAATTGTCTAATGGGTAGCGGGGTTGCTCAAGCTCGCCGGTGACCGTAGCAGCAGCAGCAGTGGTGATGCTCATCTGCTGCAGGGGTTCGTGAGGAAGACCCTCTCGATGGACCTCTTCTGCATGGCTGTCGTTCTCGAAGTTTAACCATTGTAAGTCTAAAGCTTCCTCTGTATGCTCGAGGGTGAACCTGGAATTGGTAGCAGCAGCAATTTCCTTCCAATTCACTCTCAGATGCCCAGCTTTCACCTTGGCTACCTTCCCTTGAGAGCCGACAATTCCTTTTCCAGACTTGTTGCTGCAAAAACTCAAATTGCCCTCTCCTTCCAACCCAGCAACCAGAATGGCGGCAAAGACAAGTTTCCAGGCCACAGGGTAATGAAACAGTCCTTGGCCGAAGCTTGCTGTGCTTCCACGACTGCCAACTCTCCTCAGACCAAAATACCCTGCTCGAGCCATCAAGCCTGTGATATTTTCCTCCAGTTCCTCGTTGCAGGTGCACATTAATTCCGCCCTGCTCCTCCATCTACCTCTCCTCTCCTCCATTGAATGCATTAACAAATTGGGGGGCTCAATTGCCATAAGACGTCCTCCTTCGGGGAGCTGTGGGATTTACACAAGGCAGCCCATGCGCTGCATGTGGCATGCCTGTACTTCTCGATTCGACACCCGCATCCGGGGGATCGAAACAGGTATATTATCTTGCGAAGAGTATATATTACTCCACATATTTTTGGTTTACCTTGAAAATATGTTTTTTTTTCACAAGAGATCTAGTCAATTTAATGGTAAAGAAAAGATTTAAATCTTCATTTTACAAGTACGTTTGTTCATATATAATAATTAAATTCTTTGTTCATCATCATCCTACTGCGTTCAATAGGTCTCTATCAATCACTTGACTTAATCAATCCTTCTGTCCATCACATTTGATTCGTAAAATCTGATTTGCCCGCATGGTATAACCCATTCAGTTTTGCTTTTGATTTGGTATTAGTTTGTCTTTGACTAAAATTTTATGGCACTTATCCATAGTTTAACATTAGGAATTCAATTTTTGTTATTTTTTATTATTATTTAAATTTATTTATTTGTAAATTGATTGGTTGAGGTCTTATTATGTGCTGTTTAGCAACTTCCATTTCTATTAGTTACTAATATTTGTTTTTCATTTATTTCATTTTCATTTATCTTTTTTTATTTTTTCTATTATTTTTATTTTCGTGAATTATGATTTTTTCATAATATTTTCGATTTAAAATGACTTATTATTATATTAAAAACATATTTTAATAAATTGAATTATAATCAATTATATATATTAATTAAAAAAACACATATAATATAAATGATATTAACTAATCATATTTTTTAATTTTTTGTGATGACATTCAACAATCCAATATTTTATTAGTTGTTTTATTTTATAAGAAATTTTTGTCTTTGTTATTTTTTTATTTAATTAAGCTATATTTAAACTAAGTGGCAGATAATAACTACTATGTAGCCCTTGTTTTAGATTAGGATTGGAAGAAATTTAATTTAATTATTAATAATTATTATGTAGATAATAGGGATTTAATTTATATAAAATATTAAGATAATATTTTTAATAATATTTAAAATAAAGGGTTGAGATTTATCTATAGGATACTTACGTCTTTTTTGTTTTTTCAATTTAATTAAAGAAATGTCATGTCCACAAATGTCATTAAATTTTTATTACTGGTTAGTTACTTTACTATATTTTTATTCTTATATGTTTTTTTAAATGTATGTGTTTAACTCATATATTAATTCTTTTAATAATAATGATGTTATAATTTTATTAAAAATTTAATTTATTTAATTTTGGCAATATAGATATATCATAAAAATAAATATCATGGTGTTTAGTATGGATGGAAGTCGATTGGTATTTACTAGCCATTTAATTTAGATGGCTTCACTAATTTGTAAATTAGTATTTACACAAATATCATTAACAAATATCGTTCATTAAAACATCATAACTTTCATTAAGTGTGAAAATTACATTTTGAATATGTCTGGATAACACTCGAAAAAGAAACCAGTCACATATGGCTACACCAAAAAAAACTATTTGTGTTTGGACTATTGACCCCATATATACATCCACAAAAAGACATCCAAGATAAATACATAGTGAAAAATATAATAACACTCCTGACATAAAACAGTGTGAGTTTCACTAAACATTTAACATTTATAGTTTGTAAAAGTTTAATAAAAATATAGATAAATAGTGTTCATTGCTCTGCAAGGGAGCCCTCTATAAAGGCCAATTATAGAATCCATGCTCCTAATCACTGATGTGCATTGATGTGCTCCTTAATGAGTCATTTACTCATAACCTGCAAAGCACCCTCCTTAGACAAAGTATCGGCAACCTCATTTCTTTCTCTATAAATGTGGCAGACATATATTTCATCAAATGATTGTTTTAATAGATAAATCTCCTCCAATTTCAACAAATGATTGTTTTAATAGATAAATCTCCTCCAGAATTGGACTTAGTGTGTGCAAGTGACATCTAGTTTTGTTGTTGAACCAATTAATAACTATCTTTGGGGCACCAAAGTTTTGAATGTGACGAATTCCTTTTTCAATAGAAAACAACATAAGCAACTTCAAACTCATAAGCTCAACAAAGTTATTAGTTTCTTGTCCCAAACCATTTTTCATCATGAAAAAATGGTTGTGTGATATATGAATAACAACCCTACCCCCATAATCTCCTTCTGAAAGAGAGGCGCCATCAAAATATGCCCAAGGATAGGTAAGGTCAATAATTTCTTCTACTATGATACACGAACGGGGAGGAGAGTCAAAATATGATATTAGGGAGTAGATAGCCAAATTCTGAGCAACCACTTTGTCCGGTATGAAGTCATGTCTTGAAAGAACTAAACATTTTGAGCTACCTAGATTCCCCATTAGATAAGTAATGGTAAACTTCTAAGTTTCTTTGGATTCACAATGTTCCACGAAGATTCCCATGTTGACATATATGACTCACCCTGTGATTGAAATGTGAAACCAAAGAAATGCGTACATGGGACCAAAAAAAAGGAGAAAACAAACATAGGAAGAAAATATGATTCAGGGACTCCACATCATTTTTACATAATGGGCACTAGCTCGGCCCTATGATACCATGAATGATAAGGTTGTCTCTCGTAGGGACTCAATTCTCCAAAATACAACATTGCAAAAGGTAAGCTTTTGCAGGACATTCCACTTTCCATAACTTCTTCCACCACCCTGAGAGGTTTGTAGGTTTCCTTTTTTTAATGAGGAATACAATCTCAATTTTGGAGTGTAATCACTAAATGAAGCATGTGCCCCTACCGAAGAACACTCTCTTTCCGTGATGTGAACATGGGACACATTTAAACTACCAGTGAATCAATGCCATTGATATGCCCATTCCTTAGGGAGATGAGGATATTGCGCAGAGAGTCATCCTATTCCAAAATAGATGTATTGTCCTCATCCGTGACCTAAGCTAAAGTGTGTTTATTTTGTTCTTGAAGGAACTCAATAAGCTTAGGCAAGAGGTGATAATTTGTGACTCACTACCCATGGGTTCGTGCCAATCCAAACATGTTCAACATTACCCACTTTCCATACGAGACCCTTTTTGATCACCTGGAATTATTGGATTGTCGTCTTCCATATGACTAAAACATTTTCTCTGTTATGATTAGGGGCACAAATGCATTCCACAGTGGACCAAGGCTGAATGTACTTTTGATATACTACCTTTGTCCATAGATTGTTGGTTAATATCAAATGTCATCCCACCTTGGTTGCCAGGGCCTTTGCAAATAAATGAATTTTTTTAAGCCCTAGCAACCCCATTCCTTTAGTAGAGATACTCTATCACATTTTACCAGAGCAAATAATATGCCCTCCTTCTCTCCATCCCAAAAATAACAATAACATATTTTGTGAACTGAAGAAAGGGTACCTTTGGAGATCCATGAGAGTGAGAACCAGAAAATCAGGGTCGCTTCAAGGACTAATTTAGTGAGAATCAGTCTGCCAACATGTGATAGCCATCATAAACTTTAGGACTTTAGCCTCTTTTTTATTTTTTCCAAAAGCCATTGCCAATCAATCTTTCGGTAATCATTTGGTTTAAGATAGAAGCCCAAATATTTTAGGCCATCGTCAAGGGGTTTGAATTGATAAGGAAGGACATGTTTGTCATACCTTGATTCCTTCTTGGAGAAACCATTAAAGGATATAGAAGACTTTAGATGATTTACCTGCATACTTGTTGTTTTTTCAAATAAAGAGAGCACCTCCCTTATGAATGCAACATTGTGCCGAGAACCATCACAAAACAACATGACATCATCCACAAATAACAAGTGAGTGATGAAACAAACCTCAATGACTACAATATCTCTTAGAACTCCCCTTCTTCTAGCATTTGATAATAATCTACTGAGCTCCTCGACCACAAGAAAGAAGTGTAACGAGGATAAATAATACCCCTGACGCAATCCTCTCTGAGCATGGAAAAAGGAGGTAATCGCTCTATTGATGAGAACTGTAAACGAGATAGAAGAGATGCAAATCAAAACCCAACAGATAAGGAAATTTGAATTCAAGTTGGGTCATCAACATACCGAGATAAATCCATCTTACTATGTGATAATATTTTGAGAGATCATTCTTTGTAACCAACCCTTTTAGCTTCAGAGTTTTGAGACTATGAAGTCTTTCTTTCAAGCGACCCTAATAGCCTCGTGGATCTACCTCCCCTCCAGAAATGTAAATTCCTCCTTTGACAAATTCCTTGAAAGAATCAGTTTGAGCCATTTTAATAATGTATTAATAGTAATGTCCTTAATTTTAATAATGCATTGATAGTTACAATTTATAGACAGTTAACATGCTCTTGTGAAAATGTCAATAGTTTGAAATCTCATAAATGCACTAGAATCCCTATCCATCCTACTTAAAAAACACATTAATAATTATATAATATTTTATTGTTAATAATTTAACAATTAATCCTTAATTGATTTGGTAATATATATATATATATATATATATATATATATATATATTCCTTTAAATAATAACATTTTATTCATTTAAACAACAAGTGTTGTAAGGAAGCATAGTCCTTGCCATTGAAATTAAGGATTATGTTGCTACAAAATTTGCATATAGAATCTACTAGCATGATACATATAAAGTATGCTATTAAATATTTAAAATGATATTAGTATAATATGGAGAAGATATAACACGTCTCCTCTCACATCTACCCATTTTCACCGACTTGCCTAAGGTAAACATGACTTGAGGGGCTACTATGATAAGACCCAACTTCCTAGATGGCCTTAAGGAAATGGAATCGACACAAGTACACCTTAATGAGGTAAACATGAGTTGAGGGGCTACTATGATAAGACCCAACCTCCTAGATGGTCTTAAGGAAATGGAGTCAACACAACTAGACCTTACTGACCTCTTCCTGATGCCACAGGCCCCCCAAGGGTTGACCCATCCTTCCTGGACCTCTCACCTTGAGACAACTTACATTTTGTTGAACTGGAGCCCCATTTTCTCCCTTGCCAAGCCCTCCAAGCAACTTAGATTCCCCAGTTGCTCCCTTGCCAAGCCCTCCAAGCAACTGAGATTCCCTAGTCACTCCCATGAGCCTACCTGATTGCGACTATAGCCTTTTTTTGCTAGTTTTATGTCAACAACTGCGAGATTTAAGGCTATTTTCCAAGGCTAGGGCTTAACCTCTGCCCAGAACTCTATGAAACTTTTAGAACTCATAAAAAACATGAAGACAATTCTTGTAAACCAAAAACTGGAACCAGGACTTGACCTGACCATCCCCAACCGGGACTGACATTTTGTCAAACACTTGGTAAATATGCAACCTATAGGTCATGAATGCAAGTCTGAACATAAGGGACTGAAAAATTATTTAAGGTTTAATAAGAAGGGTCTCTACATTCTCACATTAGCTATCATAACATCAATTAGGTCTTGCATCCATTATTTATTTAGTTACAAATAAAACATGAATAGAGCCATGAATGAGAACTGTCATATAACCATGCTTATAACCAACATATAACCAAATAAATATCAATAAGAGAACAACCATTAAAGCTACATAATAACAAGTACATTTACTCATCAAAAGCGAGAACAACTTAGCTCTTCTCAACATAGGCAAAAGCTGGGACTTCCTCGAAACACCTGCTCTAGATTGGTTGAACCAGATCTTTCTTTCAGCCAATCACCCATGTGCCATATTCCAAGCATGAATGTGGGATCTCATGGGATAAACCATTCTAAAGACAACCAAGGGAATCCAGAGGTTAAACTACCTCCGCGCTCACCATACCGTGATCTCACCTAAACCAGTGTCGAGATCACAAAACCAAATCAAGCTTGAATGCCTCTGGATTCCTTCACCATCCTTGAGGAATTTTCCTATCTCCACCCTCAGGGTTTCCCATGTATCTTGCCATTACCGGTCAAGGGATTCCTAGGCCTTTGGGAATTTTCCTAGAACCACCTCACCCCAAACTTCGAAACCATCTGGCATTCCAAAGCTCAAATTGATAAAGAATCTCATCACACCATGACTATCTGGAAATGGAAAGGCTAGGCTAAAACCCACTGTCAAACCCGGCAAAATCCATGTCAATGACAACAAGAGAACCAAATACCAAAATGCACATACCATGCATGTCAAAACCAACTATGAAATCATACAGGCAACCTGTTACCTGCAAGTATTCTTGTTGATGTTGTTTGATCCAACTTCTCATTGCTTGATCCTTGCTTTCCTTATCCTTCCTTTATTTCCTTGCTTTCCTTCTCCTCTCTCTTCTCCTCTCTAAGACTAATTCCAAAACTGAATTAACAAAAGGCTACCAACTGATGCTCTAATGTTTTTTTATTATTCATGCCTCTAATTTCTTCAATTTTTCATTATTTTCCTTCATTTTTTTCCTCACATGCAACCTATGACTTTTCATCTCTCTTTTCTCTTAATTTCCATTATTTTCGTAAATAAAATGTCAAAAATGTATTTTTGCATTTTCAAAGCCTTTTCCATTGTCTTTTCCAATTTCCTTTTAGCCATAAACACAAGTGATGCTCACTAGGATATTTGCCCAACATTCAACTTGGAATAAGTGTCCCTTAACCATGGCCTTATTTTGCCTTTATTAACTTTTATTACATGAACTTATAACGTGGATTTGTTATAGAAGCTTAATATACATTTTTCATATATGTAAGTTAACAGAAAATTATTGTTCTATAAAATTGTTTTACAAAGCACAAATGTATTCATATTTATATGAGAAAGTTAGACAATTATATTTTCCTAAAAAAAAAAAATCTTGTAGTTAAGTTACGAAGTAGTAACTTTGGTAGACTTGTTCAAATCATATTTACATTATGTGCGTATACAACTAAATGGATGTCACATCTGAATTACAAATTGTTTAGCACAATACAAAATTACATAATGTTGATCAATTTGGGATGGCACTTAACATGATGCTAGACTCTTGCCTAGGCAAGGAGTAATAATGTGAAAATTGTGACGGATTTTTCTTGGGTTTCTTTTAAGCTAAGCATTCAACCATTGACCATCTCATAACTTGTCCATGTTTTGAAAAAGAGATGAAGAAACAATATTTAGTAATGTTTCTTTGTTTCTTTGGTTTTTCTAAAAATGATCACATGTTGTCTAATAACTTTGAAAAATAATGGAGAAAGTATGAATTCAAGTAGAGTGGAGAAGAGCTACTTTCTAATTATATGGAAAGTTCATTGTAAAATTGAAGATTCCAATAAATGATAAAATTAGAAGGACCGGTCAAAATCAAGAGTAGAATAGAAATGAAATAAGAATGTTTCCTCTATTATAGACTTTTGTATAAATTAGTAAGAAAATTGAATCATAAATTATAGTCGATCTTACACTACCCTCCACCAAATTTAGTTTTTTGGATTTATCTCTATAAAGAGAGATGTCACTTCCCATTCACAATTATTAATTAGTAGCGATAGAATTGTTTTACGATCCTTATAAACTTTGCTTTGTATTACTATTCAAAGTATCAACAACCAAATAAGATTGGAGTGGGTTGCCCACGGGGCGTATAATAAACAGTGATGGGGTGTATGGTTAAGTCACTTCATGATGTGAAGGTCACTGATTCAAAACTCCATGGAAAAAATCCATTCATGTTAAGGGTTGGTGTGGCCCAGGCCAGGCGCGATCCTCGAGTTATTTTGACAGCTTAGATGCCCCTAGGTCGCTATTTCTCAAGCCACAAGTCAAGCTTAATGTAATACCTGAAGAACTCAGACAACTTGACATACAAAAAAAATACTAGGGCAAGTTAATTCAGTTGTATTTTGATTTGGTTTTTTGTGTTCACAGGGAAGAGATCCATGTGATTGTGGAAGGATATAAATGAACATAAGTAGACCAAATAAATAGTTATATTAACTAACTTATTTCTAAATTTCATAATTCACTTTCTCCCCTTTGTTTTATTATCTTTATCAAATTTTTTGTTTTTTTCATTCCTTATTTATCAATAATATGATGGATTTTCACAAACATTATTTAATCATTTTATCTATCTTAGATAAAAGTAGATTATTCACTCAGTATATTGGATGTTTTTAAAAAATAGAAGAAAACATCCACGTATGTATATTTATTTTCATCTTGTTTTTATTCATTTTTTATGCAAATACTTATTTAAATTATGGTGGTAAATAGGTTAAAGACACTCAAGTATTGCAACCACATCCATAAATTATGGAAAAAATATCTCTGGCAATTATCACATGACACAAATGTAATAAGACTTCAATATTATGGTCAAATCAAATATTTCGAAAATATTTTTTTAATAATATTGAAATATAAATATTTATTTTTCAAAGTTAAACATTATAATTTGAATTGGTCA
Organism: Pinus tabuliformis; assembly: GCA_031772625.1. Lineage (NCBI taxonomy): Eukaryota > Viridiplantae > Streptophyta > Pinopsida > Pinales > Pinaceae > Pinus > Pinus tabuliformis. The sequence continues at coordinate 519,698,840 of CM062812.1, forward strand.
ATGCTAAAATAATAGTAATCAACAAATAAATCTATTGCTAGAGAACTGCGTTAACAAATACTAATAACAAAATATATTATATTAATATATATATATGTATATATATATATATATATATATATATTCATAATTTCCAATAACCTAATGTAACAAATTTTCAGACACATCCTAACAAAACACATTAATAATTATAAAATATTTTTTAGTTAATAATTTAACAACCAATTCTCAATTAATTTGATAACATAGAAAAATATATTCATAATTTCCAATAACCTAATGTAACAAATTTTCCAACACACCCAAAAAAAACACATTAATAATTATAAAAAACACATTAATAATTATAAAATATTTTATAAGTTAATAATTTAGCAATCAATTCTCAATTTGATAACATATATATTTTTTTCATATTATAACAGGATATATTATATTAACAAATTTGTGCAAAAGTGCAATAAAAATATATTCATGGTTTTCAATAACATAGTGTAACACATTTTTTTTTTAAAATTAAATCAATTCTTTTTAATATTTTGACATAAAACATAACATTTTTATTTATTTCTTTCTAATTAAAAATGTTATTTTCATTACTTACAGCCATCTCCACCACGGTTTGCCTTACTAGAAACGAACATATTGATTATATTAGTGGAGAATCCGTAACCATTTTATCCAATATCAACTCTTTCGGAATAACAATTGCAAAATGAAATCAAAAAACTTGGCTCACTACCTATAACTCTCCAACACAAAAAGAAACAGACATCAAGCCTGAATATGAGGTCTGTCCACCCCAAACGCCTCAGTGAGCAGCTTTATCTCCATATCCTTTTCCTGAGCAGTGTCGGATAGTTGAAGGTCACCATATAAAACAGTGGGATTTGCTTGAGGGCAATTTGAAGCTTAGGATCTCTTCTTCTTCTTGCAAAATTATAAACAAAGTTTTAAATTAACCCATGAACAATGACAGCAGAAATAAGATGAATACAGAATGACAGAAAATAGTAGCTCAAAATATCAGTACCTCGATGCAGTGACAAATAATGAAATAAATGGATAAAAATGGCAGAAAATGAAATAGATGGAGCAACAATGCCAGAAAATAGCAGCTCAAAATATGCAGGTGGCAAACAATGAAATAAATGTAGCTGGGTTATAGTTAGTTTTCTTTTACTTCCATGTTTAGTTTAATTTTTTTTCAGCACTGACTCTCCGTGCTGCTTAAGAAAGCTGTTATTTTTGTTGGTCTTCTCGTGAGTGGGGCAGGTTTTTGTTTTTTTATTAATTCTCATTTAATTTTGCAAGTTCTTGACTCTCTAGGTCATTGCCTCTGGTCTGGTTTCTAAAATAATAATCCAGAGAGTAATTTTGCTAAACTGATATAAAACTTCTTTATTGTAATACAAAAAGAGCTTACCATGGTAAACTATCTCTTTCTTAATTTCTCTCATCTAACCAGTTATTTAATCCTGCTGAAATTTATTATAAATCTTTTTAAATTGGTTCAAATCCCTGAATTTGATTGCATATATGAATTGAACAATGTAACCAGTTATTTAATCCCGCTGAAATTTATTATAATTTTTTTTTAAATTGGTTCAAATTGCTGAATTTGATTGCATATATGAATTGAACAATGTAACCATCCTTATTAAACTTTAATACTGAATCTATAAATTTAATGTATTTAATTTTTGAGTTTAATAAAAAAAACATTGAATGTTGATAGATCTTTCGGTAAAATCACATTAAAAACACGTTTTAAACCATCTAAATAGCTGGAAACACGTAGACTAAAAGTTTAAATCTCTCCACATTCATAATATAGATTACAAAAACCTGAATGAATTCAAAAAATACTGGTTTAAATTTCCTTTTTTCAGAAATTCTGATAAAAGATCATTGGTTTAAATTTCCATTAATTAGACCAAGTATGGAAGTGTAGAGTAAAGGTTGTCCCCAAAAACCCAGGGCCAGTGATTTAAGTTTCCATTATTGTGATGGGATGAAAGGGATCTATGAGAGAGAACCGGTCGTGGGATTCCTTTTCTTGTTGGGAGCTCTTGAAGTGGTCCATAACTTCCCTTAAGTTCTCTACCACGTTCATAGGGCAGTTGGAACGTTCCCCATGATCAACTGAAGCTGTGGAACACTTGACACGTAGCCACCGATCGCTTGATGGAAGCTTGGCTATAAATACTTCGGTTTGGTCCCCAAACTCACCACTCAATTCCCTTCAGTCTTACACCATCAAAACAGAGTGAGTAGAGTTTTGGAAGTGCCAAAACGAGAGAGAGAAACAGTGACAGAGTGTGAGCAAGTATCAATGGCCGGAGGTACGATTTCTTGGGCATTAAAGTTTTCGATTCTTTTTAAGTGTTTATTCCGCATTATAGAATCGTTATTATGCTAACATTTGGTATCAGAGCCCGTTTTATCTCTGCCTTGGTGTTTATAGACATGCTCTGTTTGGTCTGCCTTGGTGTTTATGAACAACGTTTTGTCTCTGTTTGTCTCCGTGTTATTATGCTCTGTTTCATTAAGTTTTGAATTAGAAATCATGTAGAAACTGTTTTCGGAGGTTTTATGCGTGCGGCCCAGATGGCCCAACCCTCTTTCTTTCCTTACATAATGGCCCAACCCTCTTTCTTTCCTTACATAAAAATTGAAGAGGTATTTCGTAGGGACTCGAACCAGCCCCCTAGATCAGGTTATGAAGGCACGCATTGAGCCATTGAGCCATCGGTTTGGCTCAATGCCATATTTTTGAGAATTTTCTGAATTAAGGCATTTATTTGGAAATATGTCTAATTTTTGCTCAATTTTTATGCTTATAATATTTATTTGGTTTAATTATATGCAATTTGGATAATTGTTGTGCAAATTTATTAACTATGCTCATATTTAATTTGCATGAATTGATTATTTCTGCTCTAATTAATACATGCTATTTTGGATGAGTATACGAGACCCATCGTTGAATGTTATGCATGAATATTATAGTTTTATTTATGCAATTTATAATTATTCTCATATCAAGTTAATTTTTATGCATAAAAGAAATAATGTCTAGTGATCCATATAATTTTTAATTGATTAGAGAATAGCCACAACATCTCTAATTAAATAATATTATATATTATGATTGATTAGGATCACATAAAGAATATTTAGACATTAATTGTAATTAATTATACTTAATATAATAAATTTTATCCCACAGGAATTTTTATTATATTTATATAATTAATTAGGATAAAATATCAAATTATTCATAACTTACCCACAGGAATTATGAATTAATAGTTTTATCATAAAGTTTAATCTAAGATAGAATTTATATCAAATTATAATCATAATATACCCTTTAGAATTATGAATTAAGTGAATAATTTGATAAATTCTATCATAAAGAATAATTGAATCTGCTTGAATTAAAAATTTAGCCCACAGACAATTTTTATGTCATTAGATTCAATTTTAAGCATGATTTACATTGGTAAGGCATGAAATTTTATTTAGGCCTCAATTTTAACATAAGCATGTAATCTTTAATTTTATGCAGTTGTACAACCTGCAAATTTCTCTGATATTTGTTGTGATATCCCTGAACTTAAGGGAGATAACTATAAGGTCTGGAAGGAGAGAGTTCTCCTTCATTTAGGGTGGATGGACATAGACTATGCTATTAGGAAAGATGAACCACCAGCACTCATTGATACCAGCACTGCAGTGGACATCACACTTTATGAACGATGGGAGCGATCTAATCACCTAAGCATGATGTTCATTAAGACTAAAATTTCTGCTAGTATTCGTGGTTCCGTTGATTAGCATGAAAAGGTCTGAGACTTGCTGAAAGCCATTGATGATCAATTCGTCACTTCATACAAGGCACTAGCAAGCACCCTAATCATGAAGTTCTCATCCCTAAGGCTCACCAGTGTAAAAGGTGTGCGCGAGCACATCATGCAAATGAGAGACACTGTGGCTCATTTGAAGAAACTCGAGGTTGAAATATCGAATTCCTTCCTGGTGCACTACATCCTGAACACCCTTCCACACCAATACAGACCTTTCAAAATCTCATACAACACACATAAAGATAAATGGTCAATTAATGAACTCATGACCATGTGTGTTCAAGAGGAAGGGAGACTGGTGATGGAACTGGGAGAAAGTGCAATGCTGGCAACACGTGGAAAGGGCAAATCTCAAGCCAATCAGAAAGGGAAAAGTAAAGTACCTCCCCAAGCTGATATCAAGAAGGATTCCAAGTGTTTCTTCTGTAAAAAGAAGGGACACATGAAGAAGGAATGCGCTAAATTTCAGAAATGGCTTGCGGACAAAGGTAATCCAACCTCATTTATTTGTTATGAATCTAATATGGTTAATGTCAATATTAACACCTGGTGGATTGATTCTGGATCAACAATTCACATTTCGAATTTCTTGCAGGGTTTGCAAAACCTAAGGAAGCCAGTAGGAAGTAAGCAAAGCATCTTATTAGCAAACAAGATAGGCTCGCATGTGGAAGCTATAGGAACATGCTATTCAACTTTAAGTAGTGGCTTTGTTTTAGAATTAGAAAAGACCTTTTATGTTCCAAGTTTTTCTAGAAACTTGATTTCAGTTTCAAGGCTTGTACCTTTTCGATATTCGTTTAACTTTTCAAAAACATCTTTCAATTTATTTTATAAATCTGATTGTGTTGGGAATGGTACTTTCTTTGATGGTCTTTACTGCATTAATTTACAAAACAATGTCATTTATGATTCAATGCATGTTCACACTGGCACTAAAAGATGTGTTATTAATGAGGATTCCTCTAAATTATGGCACCGGAGATTAGGTCATATCTCCATAGAAAGAATTAAAAGATTAGTAAATGAAGGAGTACTTAATACTCTGGATTTTACTGATTTTGAGACTTGTGTGGACAGCATAAAGGAAAAGCAGACCAACAAGTCAAAGAAAGGTGCCAATAGGAGTTCAGACATATTAGAGATCATACATACTGATATATGTAGTCCAGACATGGACTCACATGGTCAGAGATATTTCATCTCTTTTATAGATGATTACTCACAATATATGTATCTCTACATGATTCATAACAAGAACGAAGCATTAGATGCCTTTAAGATCTTTAAGGCTGAAGTAGAGAAACAATGTGGCAAGCAAATTAAGATTGTGAGATCAGATAGAGGTGGAGAATATTATGGTAGATACACAGAGGATGGACAAGCACTTGGGCCATTCACAAAATTTCTTCAAGAGCATGGGATTGTTGCCCAATTCACCATGCTTGGTTCACCCGACCAGAATGGTATAGCAGAAAGAAGAAACCGAACATTATTGGACATGGTGCGAAGTATGCTTAGTAGCTCCAATCTTCCTAAATCCTTGTGGGTTGAAGCACTTAGGACGACAGTGTATATATTAAATCGAGTTCCAACCAAGGCTGTTCTTAAAACGCCATTTGAATTATGGAAAGGTTGGAAACCGAGTTTGCGACATATGCATGTTTGGGGATGCCCATCTGAAGTGAGAATTTATAATCCACAAGAGAAGAAGGTGGACCCAAGGACCATTAGTGGGTATTTCATTGGGCTGAAATGTCTAAAGGTTACAGATTTTATTGTCCATCTCACAGCACTAGGATTGTGGAATCAAGAAATGCAAAGTTTCTTGAAAATGACTTGATCGGTGGGAGCGATCAAACTAGGAACATAGTTTCTGAGAAGGATCATTCAGAATCTCAACCTTCCACCTCAAGTGATAGATTGGTTATTGTGCAGAGCACCCCACAAGTACAAACTGGTGTTGAACAATCAATCATTGAAGTTCCACAAGCTGCTGACGACATTCTAGTAGATCAGGTAGTTCAAGAGTTGCCAAGAACTTTTGAACAACAAGTTGAACCACATACTTCTTAGGAAGATGATGGTACAACATTAAGAAGATCTATTAGACCAAAGAGATCATCAATTCCTGATGATTATGTTCTGTATCTACAAGAATCTGACTACAACATTGGAGCCGAAAATGATCTCAAATCCTTTTCACAAGCCATGAGTTACAAAGAATCAGAATTATGGTACGATGCCATGAAGGAAGAGATGAATTCTATAAAGAGTAACAGAGTCTGGGATCTTGTTGAGTTGCCTAATAGTGCAAAAGCCATTGGATGTAAATGGGTTTTTAAGACAAAGAAAGACTCATTGGGCAACATTGAGAGATACAAGGCAAGGGTCGTTGCTAAGGGATTCACTCAGAAAGAAGGAACCGATTACGCGGAGACTTTCTCTCCTGTATCTAAGAAAGATTCCTTGCGCATTATTTTGGCATTAGTAGCCCATTTTGACTTGGAGTTGCAACAAATGGATGTGAAAACGACATTTCTCAATGGAAATCTAGAGGAGGAGATTTACATAAAAGAACCTGAAGGATTCCCCTCTAGTGATGGTGAGCAATTGGTTTGCAAGCTCAAGAAATCCTTATACATTTTAAAACAAGTATCCTGCCAATGGTATTTGAAATTCCATAATGTAATTTCTTCATTCAGTTTTGTAGAAAACATTATGGATCAATGTATATACCAAAAAGTCAGTGGGAGTAAAATCTATTTTCTTGTTTTATATGTGGATGACATTTTTCTAGCAACCAATGATAAGGGTTTGCTGCATGAGGTGAAACAATTCCTCTCTAAAAATTTCGATATGAAGGATATGGGTGAGGCATCTTATGTCATTGGCATTAAGATCCATAGAGACAGATTTCGAGGCATCTTGGGTCTATCTCAGGAAACCTATGTTAATAAAGTTTTAGAGAGATTTCGGATGAAGGATTGTTCACCAAGTGTAGCTCCCATTGTGAAGGGTGATAGGTTCAATTTGAACCAATGCCCGAAGAACGACTTTGAAAGGGAACAAATGAAGAACATTCCATATGCTTCTGCTGTCGGAAGCCTAATGTATGCTCAGGTCTGCACAAGACCTGACATTGCATTTGTTGTGGCAATGTTGGGACGATATCAGAGTGATCCAGGTTTAGACCACTGGAGAGATGCAAAGAAAGTAATGAAGTACCTTCAAGGAACCAAAGACAACATGCTTATGTATAGACGGACGAACAACTTGGAAGTAATTGGCTACTCAGATTCTGACTTTGCTGGATGTGTTGATTCATGCAAATCACCATCAGGATACATCTTTATGATGGCCGGTGGAGCTGTATCATGGAGGAGTGCCATGCAGACCTTGATTGCCACTTCCACTATGGAAGCCGAGTTCGTCTCCTGTTTTGAGGCTACTTTACATGGTGTATGGCTTAAGAGTTTCATTTCTGGGCTTAGAATTATGGACTCTATCTCTAAGCCATTGAGAACGTATTGCGACAATTCAGCTGTTGTTTTTATGGCTAAAAACAACAAAAGTGGGAGTCGAAGTAAACACATCGACATTAAGTATTTAGTTATAAGGGAATGTGTTAAAGAAAAGAAAGTGGTCATTGAGCAAGTCAGCACTGAGTTGATGATCATTGATCCTTTGACTAAGGGCATGCCACCATTGAAATTCAAGGATCATGTAGTGAATATGGGACTTGATTCCATTATGTAGTTTCTCATTGTATGGACAATGTTATGAAATTTTTAATTATTGTGATGTTTTTCTCATATTTATGTGCACCTTAATTTGATTTGAGAAAATTCATCTGTGTAGGACCAAGAATAAACATAGGGTTTATTCATTAAGAAATTGTTGCCACATAAATTATAATAGAAATAAATACATAGTAATACATGGAAGATAATACTCGTCATTAGAGGACTTATCGCCATGATTCATGTATTTATTACTTAATACAGATTATCGATGGGTTTTAAGATGAGACGTTAGATTAGAAGTATGGACCAAGTGGGAGAATGTTAGTTCCCTGTATCTGGTCGTGGCCATGAACAGGCCACGACCGGTTCTCACGGAAACTGTCTCGCGGGATTCCTTTTCTTGTTGGGAGCTCTTGAAGTGGTCCATAACTTCCCTTAAGTTCTCTACCACGTTCATAGGGTAGTTGGAACGTTCCCCATGATCAACTGAAGCTGTGGAACACTTGACACGTAGCCACCAATCGCTTGATGGAAGCTTGGCTATAAATACTTTGGTTTGGTCCCCAAACTCACCACTCAATTCCCTTCAGTCTTACACCATCAAAACAGAGTGAGTAGAGTTTTGGAAGTGCCAAAACGAGAGAGAGAAATAGTGACAGAGTGTGAGCAAGTATCAATGGCCAGAGGTACGATTTCTTGGGCATTAAAGTTTTCGATTCTTTTTAAGTGTTTATTCCGCATTATAGAATCGTTATTAAGCTAACAAGAGGCAGTCAAGATATGTGAAAGCAGTCAAGGAAACCCTATCCAGAGAAAAGAGTGAGGGACAGTGTGTTTGATGCAGTGTTTGATGCAGAGTCAGCGACAGACTTGATTGGGACAAACATTCAAACTCAAAACTCAATTTAAACCAATTTAAAAACCAATTTCTCTTTCCCAGATTGATATTTAAAAACCAACTTCTCTTTCCGAGATTGATATTTAAAAACCAATTTCTCTTTCCCTGATTGAATCATTGACCTGCAAACTACATGCTTAGAAATTCCTGAGTGTGAATCTAATTGATATTTAAAAACCAATTTCTCTTTTCCCAGATTGAATCATTGACCTGCAAACTATAGGCTTAGAGCTTCCTGAGCGAGAATCTGTCATTTCCTCAAAGCTTGTTTCCGACAGCTATACTAGAACCTTGTTGATCGATGAAGGTCAATCCACTTCATGCTTTGTCATATATTATGTTCCTCTGTATTCAATGTTAAACTGTTTTTACACCAAATTACGAAGTCATTCCTATGACTTGATTCTCTTTACCTTTGTGCTATGCTTTCAAGTCATTCTTACAGAAATGATCTCTTGAATCTATGAATCCTGCAATCTTTGCCAGAGCTAATGATATCCACTGGTGAAAGATCCGATTCCTTCACCAGCTCTTCAACTGATTGACGAAAATGGGAAGCACGCTATCACTGACACTCGTAATGCTTTCTGCTCTACCAGTCCGCCCAGGTCGATGAAATATGGATTAACAGAAGTCTAATGCGGCCTGGTCAGATGAGTAATGGTCCTGGTCCTTAAATCAAATGCGGCCTAGCCAGATGAGTGGTGGTTCTGGTATGAAATTTCTCTGTCACGCCTTCCTTCAAATGCAAATGGATCTAAGATACCCAAAACTGAGCTAAAATCGTAACCCTACACCACAATGGTCTCTGGTGCGAATAGATCTGAGGAGTCCAGAACAGAACTTGTATACGAACCTCCGATCAAACCCCCATTTCAAACCTGACTTGGAACATAGACTAGTTCCTACTGTACCAAATCAATCGATCCTCGATCTAGCAATGCGCTCAATCACATCTCAACTTGGTCTCAGAATGGATTTCGTTTCCCAAAGGAATCGAATCCCTTTGATTCACCTTCATACACTAATGCTCAGAATTTAATTTTGTATTCACTGACAAAATAAACAGCAATACTTGAACCCTCTTCAACAGAAGTATTGGTTCAGTTACACTCAGATGGCGATTTCCATGAACTGGAAGTTAACAAGCACCACGCAGAGACTTTCCATGCCGATTCCAATGACATTAACAATTTATTACTGACTCGGCATTTAACCTATGACACGTTCCTCTGATACAATACAGAGAACTTGGTTCATAGCAATCACAAAAATTTCTATGCCAGAAAGGTATTCAAACCCTTCTACAGGGACCTCGTAATTCCTGTGCCATTAACTACCAGAAGAAACCCATTCAGCCATCACAATTCATGCATTCAAACATTGCCATTTCGTGTTACAAAGATTGCACGCGAATTCCTAAGCAACATTTCATATATTCATGAATCATTCACAGACAATCACAGAAATCACACAGAGAGATTTCTGAGCAGACACTTACACACTTTTCCAATTGATCATGGGGAGATCAAGTCACAGAAGCACATAACTATTACAGATTTAATATACCGAATCTTTATTAACATATTACTGTTACCTCAATGGCCTGATCATACAAAGATGGGTGTGCTCTGCCCTGGACCTCTCTATCTGTCGGGCCTCCCCTGGCTAGCTTGTCTCGACCACTTCCTGCTAAAATATCAACGGTTACAACACACAAGATGGAGCCTGTTTCCAACAGCTCACTAATTTAACTACACGTGTCCTCATCTCTAGAAACTACATGACAATTTCTCCCTTCTTCCAGTTGGCCACATGGCAAAGAGTATTCCCTAACAACTTAGATTCCTTCTAGGACATTAGAAATTCATTATTTCTAATTTTATGAATCCACTCCCCTTTGGAAAATTCCAAGACCTCGTTAGGCCCAAGATTACATGGTTAATTTTGGGGACATTATACTCCTGCATCAGTGTTCTGTCCAGATCCAGAAAAGGAAATTTTAAAAATTCCATTGCTGAGGCAGTCTACAAAACCAGAAAAGGAATTTTTAAAAATTCCATTGCTGAGGCAGCCTACAAAACCATCCCGTGAAATTAAATTATAGAACTTGATTGACTAAGATTCACACTGAACTGAAATTTGAGATAAATCTATACAAAGTCCAAATCCTACGACAGTTAAGGTGCGAAGATCCAGTATGGTTTAGGAGAGAGGTTAAAGTTTTACCAGATTATTCGACTTTACATCAGCGATCTCGGAACTTCAACTCTGAAACGAGCATCCTTATGGTCGCTGTGATCTCTTCGTTAAGCATGATGATCCTGCCTCGTTCTTTGAGCAGTTCGCAGGTTGTTTCTTCCAGCTCTTCATTCGCTCTTGAGACGGAAAGGAAGACTTGACTTCTGGCTAACCCTGAGCTTTCTGCGTATGCCTGTCTTAGCTCTGTAAGTTTCCGGGGACTGTACTCATCCCATACGTTAGACTTCCTCGGACCATGAAGTACGCAATCCACCTTGTTGATAACGAGCACCACATTTGGGGACAATCGCGATCCGACGATCCTTGGAAACTCCGCCGCAGCTCGACAATTATCGCCTACAAAATTAAGCACCACTATGCACAAGTCTGCAACTTTCTCATAATTTCCCAAACCTTTGACAGAGGAACTCTTTCTCCGCCCGCTTCAGTGCCAGGGAAATCAACTATAAATATATCATCACTGAAACTGTGCATGGTAGCGGTCTGTGTGTGTTTCGTGATTCCCACTTATTCAACAGTTTTTCCTAGTGTTGAATTGATAAGGGTGGTCTTACCAGCGTTTTCATGCCCTATAAATGCTGCTATACTCAAGCCTTCTAATAACTCACATGCAGATATTATTTTAAAAATCTTCCATGCCCTATTTCCTATACCTTTGACAATGCCTTCTGGTAGCCATTGTCTACTCTTCACAGCCTGACCTTCACTGCGAACATGCTCGTAGATTTTCCTCTCATAATACCAGACATTCTGTGACTCATTTTGTGATTTAGTGTCGCTTAGAGGGCAATAAATAGTTCTCACAATGGCCCGGTAATTCCGTGTTCCTAGTTTATTGTCACAGATGCAGTAGAAGTATGAGCCACTTTCATTAGCATACCTTGAAATGCACGATTCACCAGGTATAACAGAAAATAGATTTTCTGGACAAGAGCGGAGTAAGGTAGAAAGTAATACATATGATTTCCTCCGTATCCCTTCCGCCGATTCTACAAAACTAAGTGCATCCTTTAATTTTGCAAGAATACCGTTTGGAATCGGCGTCTCCAGCTTCTCTGTTAGAAGGTTTCTCATACTGTCAAAATGTTTCCTCTTTGTTTCCACAGAAATACCGAATGACTGATGCTCAAAAGCATTGTCAAGATCTTTATACGCCTCCTTGTACTCTTTACTTTCTGTTAAAACCTCTGATTGCTTTGATTGCTTCATTAACAACAGTCTTCCGATGGCCCTCTTTAAAGCATATGCAATATAACTATTCTTCCATGCATCCTCAACCTGCACATCGGCCTCTATTGAGCCAAAGCAAGTCCTTATTTCCACAGAGATATGTAATTGGTCAGTATAGATTTCCCTTCTGTTTATGGAAGCTCTTAGAAGGATGTCAGTGTCACATGAATCTTCAACAACCCACTTATCTCCTACCTCTGGCTCGACATGAAATTCTTTCAACTCTGACAAATCATCACCTCTTATGGTTATAAATCCTTCACAATTCGTTTGACCATCGTAAATATTGAGAGTGCAGGATTTTATAGAAGGTTTAGACCCTATTTCCATGATGTTACTAATTGGAAATCTTCCCCTGCTGGTATGAAAACTGAACTCTTTCACATAGTTTTCAACTTGGTGGCATTGCCAGGCGTTTACACTTGGTAATTTTACGTCTGGATTGACTGAGATCAAATCCTTTCCCTCATAATACAGTCCAACATATCCATACTGAGGCTTTCCGGACTGATTTTTGCTTTGCATTTCCTTAAGCTCTTCTCTCTCCAAGAAAGAAGGTAGATCCTCTGTATCTGGATTACAAGGTACAGTCATTCTTATACCTGTTAGCAGTCAGGGTACGGGATCAGCACCATTCACAAGTGTAAACATACGTCTACTGAGTTCCATGGTTTTCTCACAGAACCGCTTGGCGTCGTTGTCACAGAAATAGGGCGAGCCAAAGGCAATAGATACATGGCGTTTTGTCCCTTCGCGGGTGCTTAGCATGTAACATATCAAGAACAAATGAGCCAATGCCCCCGCCAAGCCCTCTCCTGAAAATATTATCTTGTCTGCTTTATAGTTTTGGAAAAAGCCCATACTAGGAAGATTGCACGTTATTTTCTGAAAAATCTCATTATGAAACAAACCTTGCAAATCTTTGGCCACTGCACCGTAACTCTTACAAAATTCATCTTTGCCTGCAACTTTGAGAGCAAACATATCTCGAATAGAAAACCCCCACCTGAACGCAACAAACAAAGTATTATTGTCGTTCTTCTTACACTCGCCCACTATAAAATCAGGTGCCATTTGTATGTTTTCCCAGCCAAAACGATAGTCTCGAACTGCAACAACTTGCTTTCTTTTTTCATTATCCAGGTTAGCCAACCATGATAATAAAACTGCCTTGCTAATTTCATCGGAATTTGGTTGAAAATCTGATCGAGAAGTGTAAGCGCCCATTTTGATTATACTATTGATATGCAGATATGCCCCTTTCAGCATAAGTGGTTGCGAAAGGGGTGGAACCAGTTTCAATTATTTAACTTGGAAGCATTGAACAACAACAACAGTGATGATATTTATAAAATGGCATAAATGCTGCTAATTGTACAGGTTGCAGAATCTCTTTTTGGACAGCTTCCGCGAATATAGATTTATTATGATCATTGTGATAAGTTTGAGAAGAAGGATACTCCGGCAGAGGAATTGTATTGTCCATCAAAATTGGTGGGAATTTGGGTAAAATATTTCAAAAAATTTTGTAGTATTTTTCAGGGCAGAAAAAGCATAATATTATTTATATGAGAAATATAAAAGAGTCTAAAATGTACATTCAGCCAGGAGATAGCATATGTTCCAAAGATAATGAAACTGTAACATCAGTGAAGCCATATCCTGATATAGCTAGATCAGGCCTGAGAAACCGTGACGATAGAGCAAAAAAGAAAACGACAAACGTCGAAATGAGACCATATACAAAAGCAGGATCGGTATAAAGGTCCTCCGCCTGTATGGACAAAGAGAAACTGTATGCAATCCGAAGCAAGCCGAGAGGTTGAGATGAAGCCTGTTCAACCAAAACACATAGCATATAGTTCATAGCTACTAGCATCTTATATAGCACAGAAATAAAAACAGAGAGAACTATGAAACGAAAAACTAGAAATTGGGAGGGAAAAAGTCCTGCATGGAAAAGCATTTTCCATCAGAGGAAACCTGAAGATGCCACAAACCCGGAGCAGCTTGAAGACCTTTTTTTGATAAGGAGTCAGCCATTTGATTTTGCTCCCTGTGGATGTAATTTACTGAAACACCTTTTAAGGAGGTCCAAAAGAACCTGATCCGATCTAGCCACCCCACAAGATGAGGCTTGGAGATGGTATTTTTCCCAGCAACATAATCCACCAAAACTTTTGAGTCCCCATAAATAGAAACATCTTGAAGATTTAAAAAAAGACAGAAACTCATGAGGCCTGCGAGAGCCATCGCCTCAGCCATCATATTTGTACCCCTCCCCCCATTCCAATGAATAGAGAAAAAATTGTCTTCATCTGCTAATATAAGAAAACCACAGCCACAAACACCGTTCTGTTCAGCACCATCAAAAAACGCTCTAGGCAGAGATGTAGACACCAGTGGGATGTTTATATCATGAAGCTCCTTCTGCATGGGAGAGGAAAGCGGAATATCCTCATAGAGAGCACATATGGAGGAGAAAATTTCCATCATCGGAGTTCTTTTGTCATTGAAAATGAAATTATTCCGCCACCTCCAAATACACCAGAAAGTAATGATAAAAATTGATCTCCATGAGGCATTTTGATTACTACACCATATAAAAGCTTCCATGATCGACAAATGAGGCATGAGCTGTATCCCACAAAAATTCTCCAGGAGCAACCATATTTGACGAGAGCCCTTGCAATTAAGAAATAAATGAAAGTTGTCTTCCTCGGCAGATCTGCAAATGGGACATATACCTGGTCCCAGCCAACCACGCTTTTTTAAATTCTCCCACGTAAGATTTTTATTATGGAATGACAGCCATGAAAAGAAGACCATTTTTAATTGACACCCAGATTTCCAGAAAATGCTCGGGAAGGAAGAGTCACTTTGATGCTGTCTATCACTAATCAAATTCCGATATATATCCTTTACCCTGATGGATCCCATCCCATTTGAGTTCCGCCATATGAGACAGTCCTGCTCTGAAGAGCGAAAAATGCCACCATTCCTGAGTCTTGATCTGATTTGATCCCACGACATGGCGATATCTTCCGGCATTTGCAAACTTTCAGCCTCACACCAGATTGGGATTGAGCCATGCCATCTAGCAATCAGGCCGTCCCAGAAGAAGACGCCTCTCCTGTGTAGAAACTTTAATAAGGGTTCAGGAACGCAGATCTCCTCTTTGCCACACAGAAAAATGTCTTTTCCTATCAGAATCCTTTTCCCCGATTGAAATCGCCATATTAAATTCTTCAGGAACATTTTTTCTATTTTGCGTAGGCTCAACCAAATCGAAGATCCGTGAGAGGGACCTATGCTTCCTTTTCTGAGCCAAAATGATAAGTTCTTTCTGCCCAGATACTTTTCCTGAATAATACTGCTCCAAATACCTTTCTCATAAATCCCTCTCCATAAAGTCTTGCAAAGAAGGGCCTTCCCAAAAGACCTCAGGTCTAACAGACCCCAGCCACCCATGCTTTTTGGAACAGATATATATGAGAGCTTCGAGAGGTGATACTTTCTTTTCCCTACCTTTCCACCCCAGATAAAATTGGCGGTGAGTCTGTTCATTGATTGGATGATGCTCGCAGGGAGAAAAAACAGATGTGCCCAGTAAACTGCCAACTGATTTAGAACCGATTGCGCCAATACAACTCTCCCTGCCAAAGAAAGGCTTCTGAACTCCCACGCTGATATCTTCTTGAAGTATCTCTCAGGGATCCACAACCAGTCTGATCTTGAGTAACAATTTGCTTTTAACATAAAACCCAGGTACTTGATTCCCATACTGATGGATTGCACTTCATAACCAAACAGTTCAGATAACCAGGCCAGCTCTTCCTGGTTAATATCACTGTGATAAATAACAGACTTCGAACTATTTATCTGCAAGCCGGATGCCTTTTGAAAATTTTGAAGAATTTCATAATAACACATCCAAGTTAGTCTGCATAAAATGCCGAATAAAATAACATCATCGACGAAAAGATTGTGAGAGATAGAAATGTTTCTGCATAATTTCATCGGGGAACACCTGTTATCATCAACAGCCTTGTTTATATGAAGACTGAGAGAATTCATGGCCAATATGAATAAAAGAGGAGACAGAGGGCAGCCCTGGCGGAGGCCTCTAGATGCTAGGAAGAAAGCCGATGGCATCCCATTGACAATGACAGCATAATTTACCTGTTCAACGCAAGCCATGATCCAGTTGATCATGTTTGCTCTTAATCCAACCTTTGCTAGCAGACATCTTATGAATGCCCAATCCATGCAATCATAGGCTTTACAGAGATCAATTTTTAGAATGACAGCATCGCATTTTTTTTCCCGGATGGCAAAAAGACCTTCTTGAGTTGTAGCAACCGCGTCTAAGATGTTCCTCCCCTGTAAGAAGGCATGTTGATTCTTTGTTAAGAATTGAGACAAAGTTCCTTTGATCCTGTCTGCGATAATTTTTGATATTATTTTGTAAGATATATTACACAGAGAAATTGGACGGAAATCCGTGAAAGAGATGGCATTTTCTTTTTTTGGGATGAGCGCAATATAGGTGGATGTTGTTTTCTGATTAATGCTGCCCGACATCCTGGACCCTTCCACCATTTTTAGCAGATCAGATTTGATGATGTCAAAAAAGTGACAAAAGAACTCTATAGACCACCCGTCCGGGCCAGGACATTTGTCCTTTTTAAAGGCTTTTAGAGTTCTCAGCAGTTCCTCCTCAGTAACAGGTTGAAAGATTTGATTATTAGTGTCCTCGTTGAACATCTGAGGAAACACATCGATGCCCCACAGAATATCCTGAAAGGACCTGTTTTCCGTTCTCTTATATTGTTTTTCAAAAAACCTCATTGCCTCCTTTGAGATTTCCTCTTGGGAATACAAAAAACCCCCTCTTCCATCACTTATTTTCCAGATTGTATTTTTTTCCCTTCTTGCGCTCGCAAATTTATGGAAGAAATTTGTGTTTTTGTCCCCTTCTCTTAGCCACAAAGCCCTACTCTTCAGCCTCCAAGATAATTCCTCTTGTTCTAATATTTTTGATTTCTTCCTTTGTAACTCCTTTATGTGGCACCTCTTTTGAAAAGATATGTTGTTCGATGCCATGGCATCCGAAGCATAATCTAACTCCTTTTGAATTTTCCGAAGGTCCAACCTGTTTGATTGCCTTTTCTTAAATTGCCACTCTTTAACCTCTTTTCTTAAAAAGTCCATTTTATCTCTGAAGGACATAAAAATGAAGTGTGGATTAGAAGGCAACCGCTCACACTAGAGATTTTTAATGAGATCATTGAAAGCTGGGTCTTCCAGAAAAGTCCTATTGAATTTGAAGGAATAACCCTTCCTGAAACCTTTTTCCTTCCATCCCAACACTATCGGTCTATGATCGGAAATAAACACCTTTTCTATAGATGAAAAAGGCATGCCCATCTTGTCAATTAAACTAACATGTAGAATAAAACGATCAAGCCTCTTTGCGACATAAGCCTTATCAGATCTTCCATTTTCCCACGTCGGATGCATCTGAGCTGGGAGGATATCCACAAAATTTCTACACAGCAACTCATTTTTTAATTTTTCGGCCAACGGATCCTTTCTCCGGTTTAAGCCCCAAATTTCATCCATATTTAGAGTGAAGTTTAAGTCCCCTGCAATCAGTAAATTTTCAATGTCAAGAACTTCAGAAACAAAAAGTTTCTCCCAGAACGGCGCTCTATTCCTGTAAGGAGCATAAACATTTAATATATTTATGGGAAAATTTTGACCCCGAATTTGAGCCGAAATCAAAATTCCCGCCAGGCAACTGTATGTTTTTGCCATGATCCAGACCGGATCCCATAGGACTGCTAATCCACCCGAGAGGCCGTTTGCTTCTACAGCCGATATATACCATGAAGGGAACATTTTCCTAAAATAAGATATAGCAACAGAAGCAGCATGCATTGTTTCCTGGATTAAGATAATCTTGGGATTAACAGAGATGAAAAGATCTCTTAACTCCAAAAAAAATTTCCCCGCCCCCAGCCCCCGAATGTTCATTGATATCATAAAATTCATTTTGATAGCTTCTCGGCCCTGCTTGCTCTAAGAGGCCTCTCATCAGTCATATCTACAATAGGAACATCAATAAGCGACAAGTTACGGATACCCCTGCCCGCACTCTCCCCCCTACCTCTAAAGTGTCTACTGCCCCTGCCATTTTTCCTCCTTACTGTGATATTGCTGGCGGAGTTTGGGCTAATGAAGGGAGATTCCTTGGAGCCAGGTTTATGGATAGTGAGTGCTTTAAGCTCCAACGACTTCTTTGAAAGCAAGAAATCCAAATCGCTGCCTATCGAATTAGTGGGAGAAGAAGTCGGAGAGTTCACCGGGGTGGGAGAAATCATGGTTTCCTTACCTTTCCCTATCTGAGAGCAAGGCACATAAGGAGATGGCGAAGAATGACTGATGAGAATTTCATTGCTGCTGTTAATATAGGGAGGAGGAATCGGAGGCGGATTGGGAACCTCATGATCAGAGGTCGGTTCAATGGGATGAATGGGCTGGGATATGATCGAAAAAGGGGCATCTTCTAAAGGAGGCATCGAAGGGGAAATAGGCTCCACAGGAGAGGGAGGTTTAGATCGCGGAGGAAGACAATGTGGAACAGCAGGAGAAGATGCCTGTAAGTCTTCCGTTCCATAGGAGGATCGACTTTTTGAAGATAGAAAAAACTCTGAGTCCGGGTAGGGAGAGGATGCCTTACCAGAATGAGATTTGATATGATGAGCTCCCTGAAATTTCCGACTATAATGAAAACGCCGAGAACAATTCTTTATTAAATGACCTGTGTGGTGACATGCTGAACATCTAAAAGGAATCCCCCAAAAGTCCAACCTCTGCCTGATATTCATCTCCCCCCAGGAAATGTCAATATGTTCCGGAAAACCTCCCCTGTAAGATTTATCAATCAATACCCACGCCACTCTCTTATCTTTTTCTCCAAGACACCATGGATCCACATATACACACTTTCCAATGGCATTCCCAATCTCAAACAAAGTTTCTATTGACCATAATTCCAAAGGCAACCCGGGGAGCTTAACCCAAATGAAGTTGTTTGAGGGGGTATTCCTAAGCGGATTAAAACCCATATACCATCTGTGCAGAACCAGGAAACTCCGGTTGAATACCCACTGATGCTTTAGAATGGATTCCAAATCACTTGACTTTAAAAAATGGAAACAATACCAGTCCTTTAGAAGGCCAGCTATGATAGGGACATAACCTATAATCGGTTTCCACTGGGACGCGAGCCAGCTTCTCATCATAGAGTCGTTCATCTCCGGGAAGTGCCAACGCCCGATCAAGGCTTTTTCTTGGAGACTGTTTATGCGTTCTGCAAGGTGGGAGCTGTCTATTCTTATGGCAGCGGGAGGAGGAACAGTCTTGACCGGTTTCTGGAATTTCTGAAATGAACCTTCATCCGGATCCTTCCGAAAATTATCATTTCCTTTTCGTCTGGAAGATCGCGAAGGTTCTCCCTTATGCCTGACATAACCACCCACGTCCACCTGTGGGACCGATGGCCTAATCAGCAAATCCCCCAGAGTGGATTGCCAGTCGGATGACAACCGAGCTTTTACATGGGCGGATTCTGCAATGGTGGCAGCTTGAATCATTGCCTCCATAGCGGATGAGTCGGAGGGAAAATCCATAATTGAATGAGCCACCAACTCTTACCTCATAGGTACCCCAAGAATCCAATTTCGATATGGTCCGGACAAAAAGGTACAATCCACATCTGAACAAGATGCCTGGAGAGAGAAAAAAGGAAAGCAGGCTTCTGACAAAGGAAACCTCGAGAACTAATTGACTCTCTTCCCCATAAGGCATAAAGGATATGAGAATGCCATCTGTCCACCAGTCTTTAATAACTATGACCTCAGCCAGAGCAGGACTCTATCAAGGGGAAAGGATTTCAAAAATTGACGGCTCCAAGTAAATACATCCGGACGAGCTGAATTTCAAGAATAATAATTATTCAGGAGAAACTTCAGTGTGACATCACCAGGAGGGTACCGATGGATAACATCCGATGGTCGGAAAAAGAAAAACCGGCCCGAAAAAACTAGGAATAGTCGAAAGGTGGCACACAAAGACCGGCCCGGGAAAACCAGGAGGGGTCGAGAGGAAGCAAACAAGCGTCCCAGACTAATGAGTAAGACAGACAATAACCAGGAGAAGAAACCTCACGTAGCTTCTTCGGGACAAACTACGCAGCAACAAAACAAAACACAAATACACCACCATGGACCTAATTTGAACCGAACATCTGTACAAGGCTTAGATATAACTATATAATTCTGAATCTTTAAAGCTGTAACCCTTAACCAGTTTAAAACCATCGCTTGCATTCAAAATTATAGAAGGGAACAGAAACAAACAGGTCTTCTTTATGATAAAAACAGTCTAAACAAAGCATGTATATGAGAAACCTGGATGAAATGCTTCAAACTAATAACCAAGAACATAGCTCAAAACTCCATTTTATGATTGTTCCAGATAAAACCTTTCTACAACAGCAATTTTATATAGTTCAAAAGATAAGGAGAGCTCAACTGACCTGGAGTCGCGAGCATGCCGAGAGCAGAGTGCAGCGTAAAAAATATCGACCCACCCATCACCAAAAAGCAGGAACCGATAAAATAAACAGATAAGATGGAAAGCTCATGGAGGAGACGAAGTGATATGGAAAACCACCACTGCGCCAGGAGCGCACAGCGGGGAAGGGAGAGAGCAGAAAAAAACTATCTCCTCGCAACGAGGCTGTTTTAAAACAACAGCTAAGAGTGGATTGGAAATGAGGACAACCCAAGCAAAAGCTTTCTCGAGGAACAGATGTCAGCGAGAATGCATGCATGGAGAGCGCTCCTGTTCAGAAACTTGGCATGACAATGGCAAGCAGCGTGTATTGGAAAGATCATTAGGAGGACGCACCTGTTAAACGGGTATAGGCCATCAGAGATCAGAAAAACGCTTCTGGTTGGCCGCATTCCACTGCTCGGCAGCCACGCGCACTCCTTGTTCTTGGATCATTGTTTGAATCATATTGGTAACTTGGATTTACAAAACTCCTTACCAGATTTTATTGAATTCTTACTCAAATTTCCATAACTTTTGAAAAAAAACAATCTATTTAGACTACAACAAAATTTACAAACTTTATACATTTCAAATATTCAGGAAATCTTCACAAAATTCACACATTCAATTTTTACAGAATTCATACATTCAATAATAAAATTTAAATAACAAAAAATACATGGTTACCAAAAATAATTTCACCACTCATACTAAAAATTCCAAATCTTTAACCTAATTAAATAATAACAAAATCATATTCTCATTACATTAATTAATAATTAAATCTTAAAATAATTAAATAATACTAAAATTATATTAAATATAATTAATAATGAATTAGATGTAGCTCAACCCAAATCCATATCTTAAAATAATTAAATAATATTAAATATAATTAATAATGAATTAGATGTGGCTCAACCAAAATCCATATGTATATCTTGAGGCTCACCCAATTCAAGATTTAAGCGTTCAAAGGGTGTCTTGTATATTGCAATATATATTATAATATTTATCTTGTAAAATAGAGTGTTGGTAAAATAGAGTGTTTTGTGACCATATTTTTTTTTGGATAAATATGTTTTTAAAAATGAATTTAATAACATTTTAAAATGTTAAATTTTTTAAATTATATTAAAAAAATTAATTTTTAAAAATATTACAAACAACATTAATTTAAATTTATAAAAATAACAGAAATATTTATAATTTAAATACATATTATAAAAGTAATTAATTAATTGTTTTTATTATACTTTAAAATAATAAATTTTCATTTCAGTAAAAATAAAATTTCAATTTTAAAATTTTAAGTTGTTACCTTAAGTTAAATTTAATGTAAAAAATAAAGACAAAAGTATAATGAAATTTGAATTTACAAGAGAATAAAGGTAAAATCAATAGCAAAAAGAAAATATAAATAAATAAAAAAAAGTTCAGAATAAATTACTAAGAAAAAAATATAAATTTATTTTAAAGGTAGTCAATAACAAAAATAAAATATAAATGATATAAAGTAAAAAGAAAGAAGTCGAGGAATAAATTACAAAAAAGGTAAAGTTAATAGAAAAATTAAAATATAAATGATATAAAGTAAAAAGAAAGAAGTCTATGAATAAATTACAAAATTACAAATTTATTTTAATTTACGAGAAAATAAAAAGATAAGTATCATGAAATTTAAAAATATCATAAATAAATTATGAAAAGAAAAATATAAATAATTCATAAAATATATTTATGTATATTACGAAAATAATAATATTAATATAAAATAGAAGATGTTTTTCTTAGGGAGGCAGTGGTTAATAAGCTTCTATGAAGAAATAAAGATGAAATTTACATGGGGCTAGGGAAAACCACCAATAATCAAGCAGAAGAGAGGGGTGTTAATAAGCTCCTATGAAGAAACAAAGATTAAAATTGCATGGGGTTAGGGAAAACCACCAATAATCAAACAGAATAATTGGCTTTGTGGCAAGGATTAAAAATATCTCTAAAAAGGAGAATTGATCATCTCACTGTAATGAGAGACTTAATGCTAGTTATTAATAAATCCCATAAAGAAAAAGTTATGGTCCAAAAAGATTTGGCCCCCTTAGATGAGCAAATATGGAATCAAATCCAAAAATTTGAATCTATATCCTTCTACCATGTTAACAGATCAAATAATAATATTACAGATGAACAGACCAATATAGGGGTAGGCCTTGATCATGGTTCTCTTCTCCTAGAGTGAGGTGCGTTATCATTCCAATACAATTCATGATGATTGAGAGTATAAATAGTTTGATGGTTGGGAAGATATCCCTTATGATCATTCCAATACAATCCATGATGATTGAGAGGATAAATAGTTTGATGGTTGGGAAGATATCCCTTATGACAAGACTGTAGGAGCAAGCTTCGAGGTATTCCTCAATTTTAAATATCATTCATGAAGAATCATTAAGGAATGTGACAGTTCGACGACTCATGGCTTTGGAGATGGAGACATATCGTCTCTCTAGGTGGTTAATTACGAGAGCTATCGTCATGAGCAAGGACAGATGGTGTCATAAATCCCATGCTCATGCATTGGGATATAACTCCTCTTAGGTTTGTATCTCGTCCATCCGCTTGAGGAGTAAATGTGAATAGACCAATCATCAAGTGAGAGATATCTTGCTGAGAAATGGTAATTATAGTCGATTTTTGGAGTCCGGAAACATTCAATACTCTCTGATGGAAGTTGCAAAAGGAGTGGGGCTCTCTGTTGGCTATAAATGGCAAGCGTTGAGGTTAGAGCTGCATAAAATATTTGTCAAATTTCATTTGTAAAGGAGCATGGCATCGTTGAATGTTGAGGGTGGTGAAAGTTTGGAGTAGGCAGAACTCATGGTGGGGGAACGCATTGGAATGCTGGATAGGGTCAGAGAGCAAACTGTTCTAGAGGCACGCACCCATTTCTCACTAGTTTCAAGGGAAATGGAAGCGTTGCGCAAGGATATGGAGTGGATTTTCCTTCTGGTGGAAATATTTTCCACCAAAGTTGATCATTTGACTCTGAAGGTTGATGGAATCGAGGTTACGGTAGAGGCAACAATAATGGGAGTTCTAAAGGAGGTCCCGTGCTTGCAAGAGCCATCCTCTCTAGTAACAACTCTGTCAAGCAAGCTTGAGGAGCAACTTCCAGAAATTCAAATGCAGACAAAGGAAGAAAATGGGAATGAAGTTGCAAATGGACAGCCAGGAATGTAGTTGTCTTTTAGAAACTTTCTTTGTTTAATGTTATGTTGAACAATATTATATAATAGCTCTTTTTGGAGATCGTATAAGATAAATTCTATTAGAAGTATAGTAGGTCACGGGCAGGGTACCAGTGGAATTCTTTTTGAACAATTATAGAGCACGAAAGATGATATTTTTTCTATGACTATAAAGGTTCTTGTCCTTATACGAAATTTTGATTAATATAAAATACGCTTTCCTTAAAAAAAAATGGTTGTCATATATATACATATATATAGTATATAAAAAATAGGTAAATGAAAATAAAAATAAAAATAATAGTGATAAAAATAATAAATCTATGTTTTATGATTATATATTATAATTTTAAAAATCAATTCAAAAAGTTGAGATGTAAAATAAGAAGATAAGAATAATTTCATTTTTTATTTTTAAATGATTTTTTTAGTTTGTAATTGTTATTTTTTCCAGATTAAAATCAATGAACATTTTTATTTTAAAAAATGATTAAAAGACCCCTATACTAATTGACATTGATATGTGTCCCTTTATTCTAAAAAATAATTAAAAGACCCATATACTATACTAATTAATATTGGTATATTGATATTTGTCCCTTTGTTTGCTTAGGAATTTGTTCAATGGTGGAGAGGAATTTGCTTAGGAATTTATAGTCTGACATTCGCACCCTCCACTACAACGACATGTAATCCCATTATTGTGGTTGATAGTTGGGTTTCAAATGCAATCAACTAGCGTAGACCATCCATTTTCCATGCATATGTTTTTCAATGGCAATTTGTTCGCAAGTTTAAATCATTTAGGAGTAATTAGGTGAAGTGGAATCAAATTTGATAGGTGAATGAAATTGTTTATTAGATACTAAAGGACATATTGATTCACAATTATCATAAATAAATATGTTCTTAAAGGAGATATTGATATCAAAAGTATATGTTCTTAAAGAATATGTTGATATCAAAAGTATTTTTTTTAAGGATATATTGATTTTTCTTAACTTTAAATAAATTTGAAATTACGATAAATCTAAATTAATATTTTAAAACAAACATATTGATTCATAATTACCACAAATAAATATGTTCTTAAAGGACATATTGATATCAAAAGTATATGTTCTTAAAATACATGTTGATATAAAAAACATTTAAAAAAAAGATATATGGATCTTTCTTAACCCTTAATAAATTTGAAATTATAATAAATTTAGATTAATATTTTAAAACAACTAAATATTATAAAAGATGTTATATATATATATATATATATATATATATATATATATATATAATATGAAAAAGGCATTAATATAACTAGTCTAGATTCATTTAAACCCCAGATCTACTAAGCACTGAGAGGGATCAAATCTCTTGATATGCAAACTTCTTCTAGAGTGAAAAGAGATTTACATATCAAGAGATTTGATCCCTCTCTAAGCTTGGTAGATCCGGAGTTAAAATGGATAGAGGTTGGTTTAATTATTAATTCTATGTTTTTATTTTATTGTAATTTTAATTTGACCAAGTCAAAATGTTAAACATGATATATATATTAAACAAAACATTACAGCATCTCTACTATATTGGGTTGGTCTCTAGTTGCAATAAGTAATTTTAAAATTGCTCAAGTATCAAAATGTGATTAAATCAATATATATCCATCTTAATCACAGATCTAGCAAGCACCCAAAAGGATCAAATTGAGTGTAGTGGTAGGCCCTGACCATGCAACATTCCCAGTGATGCCCCTACAATTCTTATGTTCTTCCTCTCGGCTACCCCATAACGCTGAGGGTTATGGGGTGCTCTCAAGTCTTGTTTAATCCCTTCCGCTGAATAGAATTTCTTAAACTCATTTGAGACGTACTCACCACCGTTATCACTCTGTAGAGCTTTAACCTTCTTACACGACTCTTTCTCACGCAATGATTTAAATTCACAATTTTTTTGAAAGTTTGATCTTTATTTTGTATGAAAAATATCCAATATTTACGAGAAAAGTCATCAACAAATATAACATGCATAATACATGTGTTTGGATCTGCATGTTTCTCTTTCCCAGATTGATATTTAAAAGCCAAAAACCAATTTCTCTTTCCCAGATTGAATCACTGACCTGCAAACTACATGCTTAGAACTTCCTGAGCGTGAATCTAATTGATATTTAAAAACCAATTTCTCTTTTCCCAGATTGAATCATTGACCTGCAAACTATAGGCTTAGAGCTTCCTGAGCGTGAATTTGTCATTTCCTCAAAGCTTGTTTCCGACAGCTATACTAGAACCTTGTTGATGGATGAAGGTCAATCCAATCCATGCTTTGTCATATATTATGTTCCTCTGTATTCAATGTTAGACTGTTGTTACCCCAAATTACAAAGCCATTCCTATGACTTGATTCTCTTTACCTTTGTGCTCTGCTTTCAAGTCATTCTTACAAAAATGATCTTCTCTTGAATTCTATGAATCCTGCAATATTTGCTAGAGTTAATGATATCCATTGGTGAAAGATCCGATTCCTTCACCAGCTCTTCAATTGATTGATAAAAATGGGAAGCACGCACTCGTAATGCTTTCTGCTCTAACAGTCCACCCAGGTCGATGAAATACGGATTAACAAAAGTCTAATGCGGCCTGGTCAGATGAGTAATGGTTCTGGTCCTTAAATCTAATACAGCTTGGTCAGATGAGTGGTGGTTCTCTGTCACGCCTTGCTTCAAATGCAAATGGATCTAAGGTACCCAAAACTGAGCTAAAATGGTAACCCTACAACACACTTGTCTCTGGTGCGAACAGATCTGAGAAGTCCAGAACAGAACTTGTATACGAACCTCCGATCAAACCCCCATTTCAAACCTGACTTGGAACATAGACTAGTTCCTACTGTACCAAATCAATCGATCCTCGATCTAGCAATGCGCTCAATCACATCTCAACTTGGTCTCAGAATGGATTTCGTTTCCCAAAGGAATCGAATCCCTTTGATTCAACTTCGTACACTAATGTTCAGAATTTAATTTTGTATTAACTGACAAAATAAACAGCAATACTTGAACCCTCTTCAACAGAAGTATTGGTTCAATTACACTCAGATGGCGATTTCCATGAACTGGAAGTTAACAAACAGCGCGCAGAGACTTTCCTTGTCAATTCTAATGACATTAACAATTTATTACTGACTCGACATTTAACCCATGACACGTTCCTCTGATACAAAACACAGAACTTGGTTCATAACAATCACAAAAATTTATATGCCAGAAAGGTATTCAAACCCTTCTACAGGAACCTCGTAATTCCTGTGCCATTAACTACCTGAAGAAACCCATTCAACCATCACAATTCATGCATTCAAACATTGCCATTTCGTGTCACAGGGATTGCACGCGAATTCCTAAGCAACATTTCATATATTCATTAATCATTCACAGACCATCACAGAAATCACAGAGATTTCTGAGTAGACACTTACACACTTGTCCAATTGGTCATGGGGAGATCAAGTCATAGAAGCACATAACTATTACAGATTTAATATACAGAATCTTTATTAACATATCACTGTTAACTCAATGGCCTAATCATACAAGGATGAGTGTGCTTTGCCCTTGGCCCTCTCTATCTGTCGGGCCTCCCCTGGCTAGCTTGTCTAGGCCACTTCCTGCTAAAATATCAACGGTTACAACACACAAGATGGAGCCTGTTTCCAACAACTCACTAATTTAACTACACGTGTCCTCATCTCTAGAAACTACATAACAATTTCTCCCTTCTTCTAGTTGGCCACGTGGCAAAGAGTATTCCCTAACAACTTAGATTTTGTAGTTCGAATAGGGAAAATGAGTAAAGAAGGAAAAACATTTAGTTATACATTGACCAAGGAAAGCATATAACTGATTGGAAAACTGAATTCACACACACAAGTAACTACACAGGATTTACGTAGTAAAACCTTGGCAGGGTGTCAAGGAAACATCCACGGGGCAAGGGATTGGAATCTCTATTTAATCAATAGTGATTCTCCTTACAATAGTTTGGGCATTCATTTGGTTTTATATGTGCTTCCTCAGTTACATAACCGCTGATTCGATATAAAACTAACTTGTTACATTTTACTCAAATTTACATAATTAGTTGTCAAACTTCCAACAAACTCCACGTTGACAACAATTTTCCTAATCCCTTGTCCATGCCCATTCATCATCTTTTCTGCAAGCCAAGAGAAGCTAAACACCATCGTAGCTTCTCTACTGTAACTGGGTTTGTGAATATGTTTGCACAATTATCTCGTGTATGGACCTTTTGAAGAGCTACTTTTCTGTCATCGATCACATGTCTCAGAAAATGATACCTTACATCAATGTGCTTGGTTCTGCTGTGATAAGCAGGATTTGTAGCCAAGTGAATAGCACTTTGATTGTCACAAAGTACATTCACTTTCTCCTGCATCCTTCCGGTCTCATCAAGCAGACCCTTTAACCAGATTGCTTCTTTACTGGCTTCTGAAGCAGCTATATATTCTGCTTCGGTAGTGGACAATGCAAATGTTTCTTGAAGCTTTGACATCCAATTAATTGCTCCACCTGCAAGAGTAAAGACATAACTTGTAGTAGATCTTCTTTTGTCCAAATCACCTGCATAATCGACGTCTACATATCTGTAGATTGATCCTTCACTACCACTAAAGATGATGCAATGGTCACTTGTGCCTCTTAGATATCGAAGCACCCATTTCATTGCTCGCCAATGTTCTTCACCTGGATTTTCCATGAACCTGTTGACAACTCCAACTGCATGTGAAATGTCAGGTCTTGTAGATACCATCGCATACATTAAGTTGCCTACAACATTTGCATATGGTACATGAGACATATACTGCTTTTATTCATCAGTTCTAGGACTCAAAACCGAAGAAAGCTTAAAATGGGAAGCTAATGGAACATTAACAGGTTTCACATTGTTCATACAGAACTTTTCAAGTACTTTCTCCACATACTTCTGCTATGATAACCAAAGCTTACCATTTTTCCTGTCTCTGTGTATCTCCATGCCCAAGATATGTTTTGCTGCTCCAAGATCCTTCATATCAAACGTCCTAGAGAGCTGAGCCTTTAACTTGTTGATCTCTTCCATGCTTTTGCTTGCAATAAGCATATCGTCAACATACAAAGCTAAGATAATGAATATGCCATTGAAACTTTTGAAGTATACACAATGATCATACTCACTTCTTATAAAGTTCTAGCTCACCATGAAGGAATCAAAATTCTTGTACCATTGTCTGGGAGACTACCTCAAACCATACAATGATTTCCTGAGCTTGCAAACTAATCTTCTGCTACGACCTTGTAGAAAACCTTCTGGCTAGTCCATATATATCTTTTCATTCAAATCATCATGTAGAAAAGTTGTTTTAACATCTAAGTGTTCTAACTCAAGGTTAAGTAATGCAATTAGTGCCAACACAATACGAACAGAAACAAGTTTTACAACTAGAGAATAAATCTCATGAAAGTCTATACCTTCAACCTGAGAATACCCTTTTGCTACCAGTCTCGCCTTATACCTTTCAATACTTTGATCAACTTTCCGTTTCAGTTTGAAGACCCACTTGCATCCAATAACACTTCTCCCTTTAGGAAGTTCTACAAGATCCCAAGTATTGTTCTTGGCTAAGGAATCCATTTCTTCTTTCATAGCCATTTTTCATTTTTCACTATCTGTATCATTTACTGCTTCCTAATAACAAGAAGGTTCCCCATCTTCAGTAATCAAAGAAAAAGATGAAGCAGAATCTTCATACCTTTTGGGAGTTTTTCTTTCCCTTGTAGACCTTCTTAGAGTGACTGGTTGCTAAACTGGTTCAGAAACTTCAACAACTTCCTTTGTATCTTCAACACCTTTTGCTCCAGAAGTCTCTCCTTCCTTTTGAGGCGGGCTGTGGAATTCTTTGCTGCGTGAAGGTGTGTATCCACTTGTGTTCCTTGTGTGGAGGAATCTCGATGCTCTTCTTCAATATTACCTCCCTTTAAGGCCACCTTTTTTATGCTTTTCCCCAAGGTGGAAAAAACTAAAAACCCTATTTCCCAATTGTGTTGTGCAATGTCATCTACAAAATATTATCCAAATTAATAGCCAACCATCCAAAGTCAATCCTACCCTCTCTCATATCCTTTCAGTAAACAATGTATGTGTAAAGTCATTAAATCTTAGATGGAAAAGGGGGCAATTGAGAAAAAAAAAGGTCGTGGAGAGGAAGAAAAGGAGAATGGATGTAAACCAAAGATAGAGCTAGTTATGAAAAATCCAAGGAAGAGGATGGAAACTCACAGGAAATTTCCTTCTACTACTAAGAAGCACACACAGAGTTGATACAAAGATAACAAAGGGAAAAAAGGGGAAGAAAAGAAGAGTGGAGATAAACTAGAAATAAACTTCTGAAGTGAAAAAGTGAAGGTGGAGAATGGAAACTTGTGAACAAAGCTTGATTCCCCCTAAGAAGCACATGCATAAACAAAGATAAGAAATAACATAATGGATGATTTTCACTAGGGTGATTTCCTTTGAATCCCAACTATCAACCATGATAATGGGACTATATGTCGCTCTACTTAAGGGAATGAACACCATAATGACAAGGAGTGTTATTACAGATAAGAGTAGTTTGGTTCATGCACAAATTGTCTCCAACATATTGTCTATCTCTTTAGCATTTAAACCCACTTGATGCTGTAAATTCCCATGTGGCTTGAATAAAACATGTTTCGACAAATGGTGTGGGAGAGTGACACATCAACCTCTCCCTGTATGGAAAGTGGCTTCTTCGACACTGATCTGGAATTTATCCAGGACAAAGAATTAAAGGTACTACAGACTCATGTGCAGGATGTGCTTATGTTACTTTATGCAATGGATCGATAAGATTGCAAAATGCATAGACACTGAGGCAGTTAAAGAAAACATAACAGACAAACATGTAAACACAACAAGTTTAATAAGGAGTTCACCCAATACTCCTGGGCTACGTCTCCTGGTCCATCTTTCAGTGGTGGCCTCTCTATTATGTTTTCAAAGCAGAGTTTCTTTACAATAGTGAGCTCAATTTGAGTCTCACTCAACAGATATGAATCCATAGGATTTGTGTACACAGACTCTCTTTACGGGTACTTGGCCTCTACTGGTCACAGTAGTATGAGCCCAATCTGAAACTCATACATGACAAGCCTATGCCGAGGAGCTCGCTTGAACCTCTCAAGCTTTCTCTGGAGTGCACAGACTCTCTGACTCTCTCTGGCTCTGTCTGGCTCGATGCTGCCCTCAGGTCAGCTTGGCTTCTTCTCTCTGTTCTCTGCTCTTAGCTTCTGCATCTAACTAACTCCTTTGTGTGTGTGTCTATCCTCTGCTTCTGTCAGTTCATGGCTTTAAAGCCAGTCTGCTTTCTGTCGGTTCGTTTCCGCTTCCCGGCGTTCTAGTTTTCCTTCCTCTGTCCGTTCGAACTCCCCTGTTCTGCGTCATCATCACTGTGTAACACTTCACAGGGAGGTGGCCACCTATTCTGCAATGAGTGAGTGTGTCAGGTTCCTTGGACACATTTGAACGACCGTTATTTCCGTTTTCTCCAAGATGCCCGCGAAACACGAATCTTCTTCCAACTCATCGTCCACGTCGGACTTCAAATCCCATGTAATCTTGCTTTACAACCTTGTCAAATCTGGTCATTTATCGGGACGCGCCTCCATCGTTGATCTGGGCCCCCCAGATCCTACGGTTGTCATTCATATCGGGCAGGTAAGTAGCATGACATTTACCCGTCCGATGTGAGCAGTTTTCTCTCTCTTCCACCAGACACGTGTCACTCAATGTGTGGCATCGGGTGAGACTCGGTCTAAACTGCTTACCGCCTCGAGGCCTTCCGATATCCTACCGGTTTTGTGGAATCCACGAAACCGAATTTATTACTTTTCCACATTTCATAGCCATTTCGAGTCCGGGCACTTCGGGGCTTTCCTTCACTGAGGGGGACGCCCTGCGATACAAACCACCCTCGTTTCTTGAATTAGCCTCTGGTTTTGCCAATTTGCGGTAGCGCGCATTACCATGGGCCAATAGTCTAAGCGCTTGACTGAGGGTCCTCGTTGCTCCGCGCTGATCACAATTGAAACTGTAATGAGGATTCCTTCTGATAGCTTGATCTTTCTAAGACTTGAATCTGTTTGGCATAATTTGAACGAGTTTATGAAAACTTAGAGAGTGTTTAGGATCTAATTCGGATCACGACCTTCCTACTGAAAAAGCTTTTGGACCACCAAAAGTTTATTTTTAAGCATCAATCAAGTGAGGATACTGATTCCTCACTTGCCCAATTTCTATCCATTTCACACTGCTTGGCTTTGAACCTTTGAGTCCAATCCTCAGGTACTCGACATCCCCTCTGCGTGTAGTTCTCACCTTCCTGTCTAGAACTGTATCTTCCTGCAACTCATTGAGATATTCAGGTAACAGGTCATCAATAGAAGGCAATTGACTCTGCTCTTCGAGATCTTCAATTAATGAAGGTTCAAATAGTCTCAAGCTGTCTGTATTAACAATTGAGTAGATGTGCATGTAGGCTGGTAAATCAAGGCGAAAAGAATTCTCACCAATTTTCTCAAGTATCTTGAAAGGTCCATACCTTATTGGCTTAAGCTTCTTACCTTCACCTTGCATTCTATCTTTGCTGATATACAGCCAGACTTGATCACCAACTTGGAAACTATGCTCCATCTGATGCTTGTCATGCCTTGCCTTGTACTTGGCTTGGCTCTTTTCCAGCTGTTCCTATACTGCCTGGTGAATCTCTTGGATTTGTTCGATGAACTTGGTTGCCTTGTCCACATCACTGTGTCCATCAACCGCTATGTCTTTACCAAAGACAAAATCCAAGGGAGACCTTGGTGTGAAACCAAAACAGGTCTCAAAAGGAGATCTCTATGTAGAAGAATGTTTAGCTCGGTTGTAAGCATGCTGCACATAACATAAATGTTCATCCCAAAGCCTGGGATGCTTGCTGCAATAGCCTTTGAGCAACTGGATCACTGTCCTGTTGACTACTTCTGTTTGGCCATCTGTTTGCGGATGAAAATCTGTGCTCTTCTTTAGCTTGTTGTCCATCAATTCCCACAAACTTGACCAAAATTTCCCAACAAATTGGGTATCTCGATCATATATAATGGAATTGGGTAATCCAAAATGAACCCATACATGCTGAAAGAACAACTTTGCAGTTTGTTCAGCTATAATCTGTTTGTTACAAGGTATTAAAATACACATTTTGCTGAACCTATCCACAACAACATATAAATAGTCATGACCCTTTTTAGATTTAGGCAGCCCTCCAACAAAGTCCATGGAAACACTTTCCCAAGGATGAGAAGGAACTGGTAGTGGAGTGTACAAGCCTAGTTTCCTATTGTTGGGCTTGCTTTTAGCACACATGGTACACCCTATTACATATCTAGAAACTGTCTCATTCATTTTTGGCCAATAACAAAATCTTTGCAGCTGTGCAACTGTTTTACCTACACCAAAGTGACCTGATATTAGAGAAGTGTGTGCCTCTCGAATTATCTTTACTCTTTCAGTTTGTGGAATGCATAGCTTCCCAAAATGATACAAGAGCTGGTCCTTAACATGATAATCCAATTCTTCTACTTGTTTTCCATGACTTAAAGTTGCATATACATCTTTAAAATCTATATCTTGAGCATACTGTTCAATGTAGCTTTCATGCAATACTGAATTATGCTTAAGTATAGTGGATGCATTTATGATTGGTCTAGACAACATATCTGCAACTTTATTGTGTATGCCCTTTTTATATTTGATGACAAGATGAATCTGTTGTAGAAAACCCATCCACCTATAGTGTCTTGATTGCTGCAATTTAGTTTGGGAGTGTAAATATTGAAGTGGTTGATGATCAATGTGTATAACTGTCTCTTTGCCCATTAAGTAATGTTTCCACTTTTTCACACTCTGTATTAGTGCATACAATTCTTTATTATATGTGGGATAATTAACTACTGCAGAATTAAATGTCTCAGAATGATAACATATGGGTTTACCGTGCTGCATCAACACTGCTCCCATGGCATAGTCACTGACATCCGTTTCAATCTCAAATGGTCTTTGAAGATCGGGTAGTGCTAGTATTGGTGTTGTACTAATATTTTCTTTCAAGGTGTCAAAGGCTTTCTGTTGTTTGCCTCCCCACTGAAACACCTTGTTCAATCCTATTAAAGCATGTAAGGGCACTGCAATTAAGGAAAAGTTAGAAATAAACTTCAATATTGTGCTGCTCCTAAGAAGCTTGTAACTTCGATAACAGATTTGGGTTTAGGCCAGTTTACAATGACTGCAACCTTAGAGGGATCTATCTTCAATTCACCACCCCCTACAATATGACCCAAATAATTCAAAGATGTTTTTCCAAATTCACATTTTGAGAGCTTAACATAAAGATTTTCTTTTTTCAAAACATCTAGAATCTGCTTAACATGCTTTAAATGTTATTCCCATGTCTTACTGAATATAAGAATGTCATCCAAATATACAATGACAAAATCATCAAGAAATCTCTGAGTACATCATTCATTACTCTCATGAAAGTAGCATGAGCATTAGTTAAGCCAAAAGGCATAACCAACCACTCATACAATCCCTGCTTTGTTTTGAAAGCAGTCTTCCATGCATCTTGCTCTGCAACTCTGACCTGATGATAGCCACTATGCAAGTCCAACTTGGAAAAATAAACAACTTCCTTTAATTGATCCAATATATCATCTATGCGAGGAAGGGGATAACGATTTTTGATCGTTATCTTATTCAGTGCTCGGTAATCAATGCACATTCTCCATGAGCCATCTTTCTTTCTCACCAAG